>JAACJP010000017.1:0-600000 GCA_013368375.1 Tricholomella constricta
CGAGAAGTATATCGTATGCAGGGTTGCGAATAACGTGCATCTGGAGGTAGAGCGTGACGTCGCCTATCGTACAGGGTACGTTCCACGCTAGACCAAGCGATGGGTCGGTTGTGCCGTTCGCTGATTGCATCTGGAGGACAATGGTTGGATCGTATTTGACTCCCAGTCCATGGCAGACTTCTTCCGACATTGCGATGATTTGACACCCGCTGTCGACGATGCTTTCTATCTGTTCCCTTGCATCAACCATTATCATGATCGATCTAAGTACATGCGATTCCATTGCGACGATCAATCGGTCCGGGTGTTCGCCAGGTAGTAGTGTCTGGTAATACGTGTCGTAGATGTCGCCGGTGACTAGCGCTCCGGGCGGTGGCGTCGCGTTGTCGCTGTTGGATTCGCAAGGGAGTGCATCTAGTTCTTCGATGAATGCCGACGTGGGGACTTCTTGGTACACCGTTGTGAGGTTGCTGGCGACGATGCGCTTCGGCGTATTGGCTTCCCTAAACTTTCCGCGAACCTCTGGTGTCGGGTTGCGGGCGGAATGGTCGACGAGTCGTAGGCTTTTATGAACAAGAGGAATGAAGCTGCGTGTTCGGCGGTGGCTTTTAAAACCCTCGTGGTGGGCTTCTGAATGATAGTGCTAGAAGGCCTGTAGGTGCTGTGCACAACAACAAAACAACTAACAACTATGGGGGGCGAGAAATGTTAAAAGTTCCCAAACACGCGAGTGTGCAGGGCTTGTAAGGGTTGTTTGACGAAGGTAAGAGACGATCCGACTCGTAGCTAGTCGAACCGACAACAATGCGACGGGGGCGATGGAATGCGACGTTCCCAGGTGGAACGGGTCAGCGACGCGACTTTTGGTGTTGGTCGTGCGACAACGAGAGGAACTAGGTTAATACGGAGAACTCACGGGTTTGGGCGACGAGTACGAGGCGACAGAGACGGCGGTTACGAGTTTTACGACAGTGGCGATGGTTTATACGATGAGGACGGTGCAGAGACGACAGAGACGACGGTTTTGAGCTATTAACTCTGAGAGTGAGGGAAAATACGGGCTGTAATTCACTGGGGCAAGTAGGTAATACATGGGTATGTTTTTATACTATACGACCGACTTGCCTCGCGCGAGCCGGTGAGGCAGGTGTTTTACTGGTTTATTGGGAGAAGCGCTGCCAAGCTTGGTACCGCGCGACGCTTTTTAGAGAGTGTGGCGCTCTTTGGCTCGGCAAAGGGGCTTTTGATCGGCTCGAGGCGTCGGGTCGGATGTATGATCGGTGGTGGCTTTGCGATCGGTAGTGGCTCTTGGGTGCGGAACTCCGTGGTACGGCCGGATCCTTCCTGCGACTGGCTGGGCAAAGGTGTTTCCTAGGATCATTTCAAATCGGGTTTGGTTGTCGCCGGGTTGAGACCTTGGCATACAAACATGCGCGGTTGTTGACAGGTTATACGGCGCTCCGTGCTCCGTGCGCCCAGAGAGGAGAACTGGCGTTTCAAGTTACTTTGTCTCTTGGTCGGTGCGTCGGTCATTTGGTCGTATTGTCGGTCGGTCGGTCGTATTGTCAGTCAGTCGGTTTAGCGCTTTGGTCGCATTCGGGACCGTGTTCATCGTGGCGCAGCGGTTGATGTCCGTATTATGGGCAGGTTCGGTGTACAGCGCGGGACGGTGCTCATCAACGCAGCAAGCGAGGCGGACGACGAAGATACCTCACCTGAAGAACGGGATGGACAAGAAACTGGACGCCCTGATACAGAGGCGGACAAAGAAGACGAAGACGATGAGTTCGTGGACATGGAAATCTACGAAAATGAATATTATGCTCGGGACGATGAGACCGAGCGTATGTTTGCGATGACGGAGGTAATTGCGTCAGAGGAACGCAAGGACAAGCCGCCAATTCGCAAAGTAAAGGTGCGGACGGGCAGGGACAAAATTGCTCGCCCCGGGCTACCAATAAAAGACAAGGAGTGTCTTGTCACCTACATTAACGTAGGTGGCCATGAAGCGTGGACCCTATGGGACTCCGGGAGTACGACTACCGGACTTACACCGTCGTTCGCTCAAGTGGCCGACATTCGAGTGTTTCCGCTGGAGGATCCATTAATCCTACAACTCGGGACGAAAGGAAGTCGGGCCACAGTAAACTTTGGCACGACGGTGGAAACCGCCCTTCCAGGGTTTAAAGGCAAGGTCTACATGGACCTTGCTAACTTTGATCGATACGACGTGATCATAGGCACGCCGTTTATGCGCGCTAATAAAGTCGTGCTGGACTTCAACCGTGACGAAGTTATCATCAACGGAGTCGCTACACCAGCGACAAAAGTCAAATTAGAGGATACCGATGGCCGTATTAGGCGCCATCGCTCGTTGGAAAAACAAAAAGAATGACTCAAAGTAACAGTAGAAGACAACGACGATCCTGACGATGAAGGTAGGCCGATAAATAGCCTACCGAAGGATCATCCAGCAATTTTGGTATCCGATGAAGAGTTTCAAGAAACTCTTAAGGAGGGGGATAAGCCACCTCCGAAGACGAAGAAAAACCAACGACGACAGCAGAAGGCACAAATGGAGCCTTCGAAGGAACAAGAACAGGCTAACGAGCCATGCGAAGAACGTCAGCGCGATAATGAAGCGCTAAAGACGAACGAAGCCGACAAGGATACGGGATCAGAACCGTGTTCGAATACAAGTAATCGATCATTCTGGGACCGACCCAACCCACATCCACAATATGAGTGGATGTTCGATCCAAAAATGCCGCAAGAATGGAAAGCAGTAATAGTGTCCATGCGTGCACACGAAGGACGGAATGTAGGCACGCTAGGAAAAGCGTACAGAAATCCTCGGCCTGAGGAAGTGTCGGAGCCAACGGAAATGAACTTTCCGGTGAACACACAACGGGCGAAACGGCCGTTATATCGGTTGCCAGTGAAGGACGAGAGTGACTTTGCTCTCGTAAAATTACGAGCTAGGTTTGACGATAAACCTAGCAAGGGAGACACAGCGCATATCCGCGCTGCAAGAACTGTCAAAGGAAAAAGTAAGGCACACAATGGAGGCCTTACCGAAGAAGATTATCGACGACTTCGTCAGCAATGGCACGACGAATTCGAAGACATGGTGGGTGGTACAAAACAACAGTTACCACCCTGGCGAGAAGTCAACCACGAGATAACCCTCGTCGACGACGAGAAGCAATACCAGTATCACGCACCGAGGTGCCCAATGTCCCTTTGCGAGGGGCGTCAAGTGCTTCTTCAGCCTGAGCGGAGCGCAGTTCCCATTCAATTTTTGCGAGCCGGATGTCGAAGGAAACCTTGTGTCCTACTTGTGAAGGAAGCCACAAGGAGTACTCGTGGATGGGAGGGGGTGTCGATGACCGAGCTTGAGCCTGTGCAGCTGCGCGCCGCAACACGACAACTGATGGCATGTAGAGCTGTTGTCGCTGGGTCCACATAGTAATCTTGCGACTCAGGGCATTCGTTCGCAATTGTAGTCGAGTTTTCTGCCGATCTTGCGCATGCGCCCATACCTTCGATGATTCGACCTTGATGGAATGCCTATCAATGCTCGTCAATAATGTTCAATATGATGTGACACGACTCACTGCTCTGTCTCGATATCAAGTCCAGCAGAAATCAGGACACTCGGCGTGACATTGACATCGAGCGCTATATCATGCCCGATGGCTATAGCCTGAGCTTCCTCCTCAGCCATGCGCCGGCGGACAGCAGCTTGAGTAGGCACTGAAGCATACATAAGCATTGTAGGGGCACCACACGGCATGCAAGGAACATACGATCAATTCTTGTTTCATAAGGATTTGATTGGACCGGATCCTTCTCCCATGCTACAACCTCTGCGGTCCATTCCTCTATGCTCGCCGATGGCAGAGAGCTCGTGAGCTCGACATGCGCAATGACGTGTTCGGCCATATCGCTCGCTGCGGCTTTCAACTTGCGCAATAAGGTTGGGCCTGTTAGAAGGCCAATGTTAGTGATGGTTCGATGGGTGGGTCAAACTACTGATCGACGTACCCATTCCCACAACTTTCCGCCAGTTATAGTCCCCAAAATGAGCATCCAGCGTGTCTCGTCGAGATCCTGGCCCCATCTCCTTTGTACTGGCAGCAAGTGGGTTCACCTCTGCCCAACCTCTTTCAGCCGCTTCCCCGTCAGTTCATCCGACGCCCGGTGTGAGGTTTAAGGAGAATTTGTTGCGGCATCGGGCTACGTGTGCCGGAAGGTGAAATTTTGGCACGAGGAACTTCACGTATACCTTTCCATTGAAGAGGAAGAATTCGTGGTCGAGTTTGTACATACATTCCTGGAGGTTGACTGACCATTGACAGGCAATATCGTAGGCAACGTAAAATGTTAAAATTTGTGAGTCGATGATACTCTTCCAGAATAGATAATCCATGTTGCTGTACCTGACACCGCTCATGAGATAAATCTTTGGAAGCTTGGGCCACAAGAACACTTACCGCTCGCCCAGTTGTAGATCTCCAACGGCCCGCGGGCGCTTCATATTATGGCGAGCACACTCGATCGTCCCGATGCCCGTCGCCGCATGCCCTTGCCCGGGCTTAGAATTAGAAAGATTGACTGTGTCGTGACGCGAGCATGTTGATTTCTATTTAAAAAAGCTTAGATCTGTGCAGAATTATTGATGATACAGCGAACGACCCACCGGCTCCTTGTCATCCCGATGAACCTCCAGATATGCCTTGTATTCATCCTCCTTGACAAAATATGCAAATCCTTGACCGAGATCGGGATCAACCTTGTCACTCGAGACATCCTTCCGCTTCAAGCGAAAGTTAGCGTCGATGCCCAGAAATAATCCATACAACCACCTTTATCAAAGTCAGTGACCGTATTCAAAGCATTAAGAGAAAAGGTGACTTGCCGTTTGTCAGGCGGTGCATCCCGCCAACCTTCCGGTAGATTTTTGCCTGGCTGAGGGCAGGCAGGGCAGAGAACTGCGCATTCACCCTCTTTCGTTCCCGAAATGGGGCCATCGGGGTCGTGCCCTCGTGCAACTCGCTTCATCATCTTGAGATACCGCCATTGCCGAATGATGCGTAAAAAGCTCGGGTAGCGGTCCTAATTCAGAGGTAAGCGTGCTTCGACATACAAAACAAAGAACAGGCTTTACCTTTGGAGGAGCAGTCCCTGTATTATCTGTCATACGTGCTAACGCTTGGTAGTACTCGAACGCTGAGACTTTGGAAGCATAGGAAAGCATTTCGAATGCCTTGAGTGCTCGGAATGTGGTGCCGGTCCTTGGATTGATACACGTTGCGGGGTATATTCGGTGGCAAAGTAGTTGTACGGTATGCAGTGGGCTAGCGTGGCCACAGTCGCAGAAGTTGAGGGCTACGCTGTGGATTGCTCGAATGTCGATTATGGTGAAATCATCGCCCGGGCTTGCCTGTGGGTTAGGACATTGTGCACCCCGCGCGTGTCCCAGCTGTATCCGTAAACCAAGCTTCTTCAGACTCGTCATCTCAAAGAAGGAGCCGTTCCATCGCTAGATAATGCACGTATGAGCTGTGGGGACCTGCGGCTTCTCGGACTGAATGATGCCTTACCCGGATTCTGTGAAATGGACTGATAGAGTGCTGCTCGACGATACACCCTTGGCAGTGCAGTTGGCGGCAGAAACAATCAAGACACTCAAATTCGGCGGGATGCAACTCAGTTCCTGGACATATGGGGCATAAATTTATCGGTGCATTCCCGCGGCCTTCAAGAGTTATCATTTCTTCCAAGAATCTCTCGCGGTGACCAAGCCATATCCTCATCGGCTCATCCTGAGTTTTGTCTTCAGTCTCATCAAAAATCAGCAGAAACGGACTCGACATACCCCTGGAGTGCGTTTACGGCCTACTGTCTCGGTGGAAATATCTTCCAGGTAGTCCAGGTATGCGGTCTCTAAGAATTCCTCCTCATCGCCAGCGCTAACAAAAGGGATTGTTACACCAGTCTCATCCATCATTTCAGTCGTTGAGGCCT
Source organism: Tricholomella constricta (assembly GCA_013368375.1). NCBI lineage: Eukaryota > Fungi > Basidiomycota > Agaricomycetes > Agaricales > Lyophyllaceae > Tricholomella > Tricholomella constricta. The sequence continues at coordinate 6,031 of JAACJP010000017.1, forward strand.
GTGTAGATACAAACGAAGTAGAGACACGGACATGGCCCTGAGTGCTGGCATAGCAGACGTTTCGATGCTTGATTTCTGTAGGACCGGAGACCTGCCGAGGGTGTGCGTTGTGAAATATCAGTGCGTGTTTTTTACTGCGACCTCGGCCCATCTTGCAGAGGTGTGGCCCATAAATATGGCCAAACAATCTCGATTGTACATTCAACATGTGTCGAATTTCTTGTAAGTTCACATCTTATTACTGAACGTCCCCTGTGAGTCTTCGGTTCATTCAGAAATCTTCATCTTTTGAACTATATATTCAGCTATCCACCGGTCATTCACGGTGGCTTTGATGGGACGACGGGCAAAGTACTTGACGCACGACGAACGCAAAGCAGGGGCGCGAGCTCGCAGGAGAGAGTATGCAGCAACTGCACAGTGAGTAGCCATATGTCTATGACAAGTGTAAATCTCAAAGCACACTCTTGCAAAAGTTGCCAGAAGCTACGCATGACGCAAAACCAACGAACATACAGAACTCGTGTAGCCTCAGCATCTATCTCCCACTTTCATATTCCTACACTCTCCGACGAATTATTCACCCTCGCCGATGAACCAATGCCTTGCTCGCGCATCTTTCATCAAGCGAAACGAAGCAGTGATGCCCTCGAAGACACCGAGTACGCTGACTCTCAGCTTGCCAAATGGAACGACTACGCACAGCTGACGGCTTCCTGTCCTGACCATCCTGAACGACTGCTCGATGCGCTCCAGGGTTATCGCATGAGGCTTCTACGAGAGAGTGAAGATAGACGGTTGCATCATTATGAAACACTGGCATCAGAAGTATTCACGGCGGAGGTTCATAGGGAATTGACGGCTCGTTATACACAGTGGAAGAAGTTACGTGACATGGTCGGGTGTTAATGCCCAGGTTTCGGCGCTGATTTGGGCCAGGGCATGTTGCATTGGGAGGCGCGAAAGGTCCGCTACCTGAAGGACGACTTAGTAGCACTTCAAAAGGGATCTGACACTTTTCTTGGTCTGTACGTGAACCGCTGGTCGTAGCTAGGTAGAACAATATATCATAGGGCTGTATCAGGTTCATATCGACGGTTGCCTGCATGTTGCAAGGCACAGATTTCTCATGCCACGGCTTTCTGTTGTATGTTACAAAATTGAGCTCGTAGCGTCGAGCAACGCCAGTGAACTGGTTGAGGAATGCATGCTTTCAATCTAACACAGTATTTCATTTGCTTTGAGAGTGTTCAATTTTTTTACAACAGTTGAACAATCATTTGCAGGTCGATAGTGGGGTTAAACCTCGTCCATATCCCAAATCACAGTACACCATTAATTGTGTTTCGAGACCCGATTGGATATCCATTCTATTTGCGCGCATCGATGGTAATATATTACTCCTTACATCTGGTGTTTCTCAGACCATAGGGCTACTCCTCTTCGTGCTAGGGGACGAATACATGTCAAACATCAGGAGTAGCGATTTATATGTCCCCTGATTGGCTGCTGCAGCACCGGCCCGATCCGAGATCAACATCTTGCTGTCAGCGTGGCCAGGCTAGACCTCAACCTCAAATATGATTGGCTGCTTTACCGGTCCGATCCTACTTTTGGAAGATCGACATCTTGCCATCAACGTGGCCTTGTTGGGCTAGATCTCGACCTGCAGTTTGACGACTAACATTTTGACGACGACTGCCCAACACTAAAACAGTTCGAGCATCGAGCAGGCAGGTTCCTCATCACACGAGATTTTTAAAAAAATATTTTTTGGTAGTAGGAGGGGGGGTAGGTAATTCGGTATGTAGGGGACGGAGGTGAAGGGGACAGGTCTGCGAGGATGAAAAAGATTTAAGACAGTCCAAGGTCTAAGTGAGGGGGACAGCAATACAATAATGTAGGGTATACATACAAGATAAGATACATTAGCAGATATGGGGCAGATCAATGGTAGTGTGACAGCACGACGCGACGACGGTGAGCAAGCAATTGACAGCACAAGATAGTGGAGAATAGTGTACACGACGCTGTATCTGGGACCAAAAAACCGTCAGTCAGGCACCGATTAGGGCAGGATCATGACAAGGCCATTGCGAATGGCATCAGCGAAGGCCACCTCGGCCTGGGCTCGGCTGGGAAATCGCGCGTACACAGCACCGGAAACCGATACGACATACGGTGCTACATTTTGCCTACATTCTAATTAATTAGAGTTGTAAAAGTAATGAATTATAAATACTGACCAACGCGCGAAGACACCAACTCGCCTGCCACGTGTAATTGCGTACCAACGAAGGGTGGGGTCAAAGTCCTCTGCGTGTATAATCAGCTTTGTTTCTCAGCGTACTAACAAATGCGACATACCTTCATCGCTTTCATTGACCTCGATCGGCCCATACTGCGATACACCTCCATTCGGCGGATTGGCAGAAGGAGCAGCAGTAGGGACGCTAGCAACGGGGATGCTAGTGACGGGGACAGCGGGGACGGGGACGGTGGTGACGGGGACAGTGGTGACGGGGACAGTAGCAGCAGCAGGAATGGCAGCATGAGCCGCAGAGGCGGCGTTGCAAGGGTGGAAGGATGGGATGGGGGCATAGGCTACAGCACGGCAAAGACATGAGCCACAGCACTGATGAAAAAAATGTGATGTACTCACCTGAAGCTTGGGCAGACGCCATTGTCAAAGAGCCTGCAGATGATAAAATTGTGAAAATAAGCTGAAACAATTCGGGATTCGACTCACCAGAGGCAGCGGAGGAGGAGCTGGCACCGCCAGCATTAAGGGTCAAAGTGAAGGACGAAGGGCCATTAGGCGATACAAGAGAATCAGGAGTTGCGGCTCCTGTGGTGAGGGTTGTCGTCGACACTGGGTCGCCAACAGTCAGAGCAATACCTAGTAAGGAGAATCAGAAAAATTCGAAATCATTAATGAGGTAAAGAAAAAACTGACGACCTCCAAGAGCCAGGGCAGCAAACAGTTCGGCCAGAGTCACAGAAGAGGGGGCAGCAAGTGCGGCTCCGTCGTCTGTCACGTTTTGAGTCATTGTGGAAAAGCTTGGGAGACGGGGGTAAAGAATTAAGCGGGGATGAGGCGCTCAGGGTCTGATCAGTCGGTTATATATGGGCGGCTGTCACTTCTGATTGGCTGGATGGCTGATGAGCTGCTCAGTTTATGAAATAAGGTTTGCTCCCATGCAGCTGACGTACTCGGCTCGTCAAGCCCAGAAACATTTGTTCCTGAAATTGTGAAGAACAAAGGTGTGATATATATTCGGTTTTAATCTCCGTGGGAGTCTATTAACGATAATCTAGATGCCGCAACCGATGTGGGCGTCTGTCGATCAGCAAGCTTTTTTGAAGTTGCGTGCCGATGAATATATTGAAGCCCAGAAAGCTGGAGACTACGGACCTTTCTGGGAAAAGTTATATATTGACTGGGCAGATGCTTTTCCGGAGGACGAGACTCCATCAGATCTTATTGAGGGAGAGGCCGCGAATTTAACGGGTCCCAAGCTTCCCAAACATTCGCGTCAAATGGTTCATTTTTTTGTCTAATTCTAAAGGGGCTACACTGATCATGACACATTGATTGTAGCAACTCCAGACCTGGTATCGTTGGCGCTTTGGTTCCAGGGTCCGTTCTACCGAGAAGCTCCGGAAGGCCGCCGGATCACTGTTCGAACGTTCCCGCTTAAGTACTCGACCGGAGATATACTCTAAGCTGTACTACAAGGAAAAGATCAAACCCTACGTTACAGCTGAGGTGAGAAGGCGGGGTGTTGTTAAGCGTGGCGAAAAGCTCTCCATTACGACGGAAGTGACGAGGCAGCGATGGGAGGCTGAGACGGATGACACGGTGAGAGCCGAAGTTGAAGACGTCTTGAGAGCATTGATCGCCAAGAAATCGGAGCCGATGCCATCCACACCTGATCAGTTTCTGCAGTGAGTAACCAGTCTAGTTTAAGCGCTTACACTCATGTATGTCCAATTTTCCAGAGCAATTGAAGAATGCCCCAAAGTGCTTGGGTGTTTCCTTACCTCACTCGCTCAGAAGACTGGATGGTCGTTTTCGGTAATCATGGGCGGCCCAGACCCTGCAGCAAAAGGCGAAATAAATGTTGCCAGGTAAGCATATGTTTCGTGCTGCTCAGTCGAAAGAGGGACTCACCGTGATGCACCTAGCTTTCATGTTGGCGAGACTTCGCTCAAGAAACACTTCGGCCAGGCAAATACGTCATTTGAGAAAAATGTCATGCAGCCCTATGCGGATTTTCTCTGTCATGTATATCGTAAGTTCCTTCAACTGTCAGGAGAATAATATCATTGAACATTTTTATGGTAGCGGTCTCTGTGCGTCGCTCGCGGGCTCTTGGGGCGATTCCTGCAGAAAGTATCATGGATGAGTCGGAACACGAGATGTCAGAGATGCAGCTGCTAGAGGATGTGGGGGATATAGGTCAGTGTCGCTCCCATCGCTCCCACATTTAATATTGTACACTGACAGCCATATGCTGACACCGGCAGGTTCTCTAGTCAGTGATGCATCAGTTCAAAGCCGGGCAACTACCGACAGCTCTGCTTCGACTGTATTGTCCATCGTCAATAGTGATGCATCAGTCGTGTCTCTACACAGTGATTTGACTGTCACGGTGCCCTCGCCATCAAGCTCCGGCATAACTGTGACGACTCCTGGTCCCATCAATATTATGCCAGCTCCTGGCCTCGCTCCTGACGTTGTCACGCTGACTCCAAGCACCACGACGCTGACTGCAAGCACCACGGCGTTGACCCCCAGCACCACGGAGCTGGCCCTGGCTTCCACCCCATCTGCCTCAGCATCAACCTTGCCGTTGCCGGCTCTTCCGCAGCCAGCACTGTCACCACTGATTGCCAATTTTGAGCCTTCGAAATCCCCCATGGAGCAACCGGGCGACGACGACATGAGCTTTGCCACTGACAGTTTATCGAACCTTCTCTCAAGTATCGACGACGTTACAACCGGAGTGGGCGTGGTTGGGCCGGTGATAGTGCTAGAAGGCCTGTGGGTGCTGTACACAACAACAAAACAACTAACAACTATAGGGGGCGAGAAGTGTTAAAAGTTCCCAAACACGCAAGTGTGTAGGGCTAAAAGGATGGTTTGGACGAAGGTAAAGACGACCCGACTCGATATTAGTCGGACCGACGACGATGCGACGAGCGCGATCGTATGTGATAGTTCCCAGCTGGAACGGGTCGGCGACGCGACTGTTGATGTCGGTGACGCGACAACGAGACGAACGATGCTAAAACGGAGAACTCACGGGTTCGGGCGGCGGTTACGGGCGGACAGATACGGCGGTTTACGAGATTTACTACAGTGGCGACGGTCACGGCGGTTTGCGACGGGTTTATACGATGAGGACGGTGCGGAGACGGCGAAGGCGATGGTTTTTTTTGAGCTATTAACTCTGAACGTGAGGGAAAATACGGGCTATAATTCACTGAGAGGACGGTAGGTACTACATGGGATTGTTTATATGGTAAAGCCAGATCACCGACTCTTAGTGCGACCATGCAGGTGTTTCGCGTTAGGTTGTCGCCAAGTCTGGCGCCGCGCGGCGTTTTTCTGAGGACAAGTCGAGTGTGGCGCGTTATTGATCGGATACTAGTGTCGGATCGGATACGTGATCAGGGCAGTCGGCGATTACGGGACTCCGTGAGTTAGTCGGATCTGTGCCGTGAATAGGAGACGGAGTGGCTTTGTCGGTCAATGCGTCATGGGTAAGGCGCCAAGTCGGGGTTTTGACGTTTTGACAGATGAACATGCGTGGTCGCTTGGTGACTACATGGTTACTCCGATCGCCGGCGCCCGAGAACTAGGTCAGCCGAGTCGGGTAGGTCGCGTGCAGTCGGGAGTTGGTCGGTGGGTTAGTCGGCAAGTCGGTCGATGTTGTCGCGTGCGTCTTTTGGGCGGTTTACAGTGGTCGGGACGTCGGATCGGTGACCAGTCGAAGAGGGTGCATATCACCGGATAATTTTAATTGGCAGGGGTTGTCGAACTTCGATTGGATGGGGGTGAATTACAATAGTTTCTATTCACCATTGAATGTCCCTATGCCCCCGGCTCTCCCATCCATTCTGTCGGAGCAACAGTCACAGCCCCTGACAGGTGTCCATGCCCATACCTCGTTTGATTTCTCCAGCCTCGTGCCTTTCCCACACGACGGCTTCACTCAGCCGTGCCTGCCTGGCGTCGCCTGCCCTTCTGGCTCGGCCCCGCCAATTTCCCTCAGCATCTCTGATGTCCTCACTCCCACTCAAGATGTCGTGCCCCATACCCAGATCGCGCTAGCTTCGCTGACCCCCCCACTTGAAGATCATGCCCCCTTAAACACCCCTATCATGCCGCAAATAGTCGACTCGAACGTTCCGATGCCTTCTGCGCCAGCTTCGCTGATCCCCCCACTTGAAGGTCATGCCCCCTCAAACACCCCTCTCATGCCGCAAATAGTCGACTCGAACGTTCCGACGCCTTCACCTGAGGCAGCCGCTGATCCGTCGATGTCAGCCCTCCAGTCGCGGTCTCGATCCGGCCGTCAAATAATTCCATCGACTAGAGCCGAGGTCATGAATAAAATTGGTTCTACGGTCAAGGCTACTCTCGATCCATCTGTTACGAACAAGGAAAACGTTCCTCCTGGCCTCCCTCCATCACGTCCAGGGTGGATCATAGCAGCGGAGGCCTATCTCACTGGCCACAATCTTGGCGATGGATGGCGTCAATGCGTCGAGGCTTGGCTCAAATTCGAAGACGCCATGATCATTTCTTCGAGAACCAAGGGTACTCTGCCCTCGACAAAGCTGCGACCCGATGAATGGAGCAAGTGGGTAACGAAGGGCCGCAACGGTGCCCGTGCGTATGACATTCTGCCTTTCATCGAGGATCCTCTTGAGTTCGGGTATGCAATTATGGCTTGGTGGAAGGATATGCAGCCAGATTTCCGTCGGGCGGATGATTTGATGCCGCAGCCCGTCTATACTCCGCCTTCGGTTTCCGCTTGGGTCACTCTACAGAAGGGTGGTCCGAATGGGCTGGTCTGCGTCATGACCCTCTTATTTTGGTGGGGCAAGCATCTGCTGACTGGCTCTCGCTGGCAGGAGAATTCCAGGCTGCACTGGAATTCCTGTATTGATGATGTGCGCCAGTGCCTTGAAGCAATGACCGTCAACAAGCGAAAGCGTGCAGGGACTGCGAACGGTGCCTCCCAGCCGGCAAAGCGGTATGTTTTGCCCTATTTTTGCGAACTTATACCTCTGCTCATCTCGCATTCCAGGGCCAAGCAATCTTGAACTATGTCGGTCGCACTGCCTTTTGATGTACATTGTATGTAGGTCTTTCTTGTCAATTGACTCCCCCCCATTGTCGTGTATGTGATGTTCATTATCTATTTTGTTCGTTATCTATTACTATATGTCGTGTATTATTTCTACTAATCGTATTTATCATTTTATCTTGTGTACCACCTCTCATTCTTATCTATCTTGTGTAACATTACCGTCGCCTTCTTGATATAAAATACGATCTGTTTAATGTGTAAATAACCGCAGTGATTGATGTGTGGAGCTCACTCGGTAGGTCACATATGTGATGCATTATTGACGAGCATTCCAGTTGAATTGTGGTGACCATTATTGACGACGCAAGGAAGCGATGCATAACCAATGCAGTGCTACGGCAAATGATTTCTCTTGCGAAGATGTGATGCATCATCCATCCATGCTTAGGCGCATGAGCTATGTATTGGCGATCACGGTTGAACTTCGACGACGGTCATCATTGTCGACGTGAAGCGTCATAAATGATGCATCACTGACACAGAGCGGTGCATACCTAGCCAAAAACTCACAGCAATTTTCAATGTATATGAATGAGGTGTTAAGCCTACCCCGTAGTCGCGTTACTGACAAACATGACATTTGAACGTTGAACTGGCGGCCGTTATCGACGACATGAGGAATTGCGAGCAATGTATAACCGATGCAGTGTGCGACAAATTGAAAAATTACTCTCGCGGTCATGTAATGCATCATCCACGCAGAGGCGCGTGAGCTATGCATTCATCAGCAAATTTGGGAAATTGCTGCGGTGCCTTGACCGCGCCATATATGTCCATATAGTGGTCTATATATGCCACATGGCCATAAGGGGTCACCTAGTCGTATGAGATTACAGATATTGCCAATTCCCACCGCGATTATGGATTTCACATTTACTCTCGTGGTTGACAAGGCCTTATATATGGCTTATAATCTATATAGCTAGCTACAGAAGGGATAGGATTCAATCAGATTTTGCGCCCTCACAAATACAAAGAGGGGAAAAAATGTATAATATTTCAGAAAATACATCTACATAGCACATTGTAATTTTAGACTACGGCGACATGCCCCCCCTGTACCCAGACACGGTATCTATCTTGGGATGAGGTTGTCGAGACAGGTCGGACCTGTAGCAAAGGATGAGCCCCATTATTAGAAGAGATCGAGAAAAGGCTCACCTGGCAACATCGTGACCCCGTCGTCACCCGTGACGGCCAGACAAGCTCGATTTTTTCGTCAACTAAGGAATGACAAGACATGAAAAAATGACAGACCTAATTGTATTTGAGACTACCATGAGAGCTGTCTTGAAGTTTGATACTTGTTGCCCCTAAAAAGAATATGTAAGTGTGGGGGAAGCAAGTTGTACATAATATTAGGGCGGCATCACAGCGATGACATGGTGCTTGTGCCAACAGAGTTGCCCACAGAACGGGTGATCTCAACACGAGATACCACAAGCACCAGGAAGGAGACATATCCTCCGCAAAAAATGAGGGAAGGAAGTGGGGACCCGTAGAGAGTAGGAAGCAACGACTCCGACGTCGCGACGGAAATGGTGGCTTGATGGACATTGAGGCGGAGTTTGAAAGGACTTGGTCGTTTTTTTTTTTTGGACACACGAAAAATGGTCCATCGACCAATTGTAAACCCCTTGCAATGCGAGGTGGCCCCTTGCAATGTTGTTAGGCAATATATTTGTATATGATCCATTGCGAAAGCTACATATTGATCCGTCAATCACTACATCATTGTGATATTTCACAAGGTCCCACGGCATTTTCCCAGACTTGCTGATGTTGGCGACCCCACATTTGAACTTTGGGGATGGTCATCGTTGTCAACGCGAAAGATCATCAGTGATGCATCACTGACGTAGTGGTACATACCTACCTAACGAATTCACAGCAATACCGTGAACACTCCGAAGCATGAGTGACGTGGTTGAAGTACAGGGTGGCTATTGTCGTTGAGGCTCCGGGGCGTGAGTGATGCATCGCTGCCAGTGGTGCATAATAAATCCAATTGAAGACAGGTCATAATTGTCGACACGAGGGATCGATCATTGTCGTTGACGCTCGAATACGTGAGTGATGCATCGCCAGTGTGCAAAGGCGGGCCATAATCATTGATACGACGAATCGCGAGTGATGCATGACTGACAGAGCTGTAAAGTAGTCAGCTGACAACTGGTAACGGTGATACCGTGAACGGTCAGAGGCGTTGCTGATGCTTGATCGTTGGTGCGCAGGTAGTATGAAAGGTAGGCTGACTCACGGTGATACCGTGAATGGTCAGAGGCATTACTGATGCATGACCAATGGTGCAGCAGGTATGAGAGGAGGCTGACAGCTGGAGGTGTAACTGCATTGGCAGTGATCGGTGGCAACAGCGTCCGATGCATTATATTTTGACTATTACGACAGCAGTTTATGCATCAGCACCACAGGGTCTGGTGAACGCCCACTATTCGTCCGTCTCCGCGCCCTACTAGGCCTATACTAGCGACCCAGATTCCATTCGAGGAGGAGTATGTATTCGGTGAGGAGGAGTGTTAGAATGTGAGAGCACCGAACACATCCTTTCAAGTTGTGTCGGCTCGATCATTCACGGTCTGTTTCCCTTTCTTCTTACTTATAACAAAGGACTCTTTATTACTACAGAACATATATATACCATACATTACCTCTAGACACCCTTAGTCGTTTATACGAGACTAAGGGTGAGTAGTTTACATTTACTCTTATCACGGACACGTTACTGACTATAATGTAGTTATACTTATCGTCCACTTACAGGTACGGGTCCGCACAATAATATAGTCGTTTTTACGAGACTAAGGTTATACTTATCGTCCACTTACAGTGGTCTAGACGGTATAGATTCTAACATGCAGAGGTGTTCAAAGCAATTCCAAGCTTCGACTCTTGTTTCGACATTGACAAGCGCTGTGGCTTCGCCGCGTGCGACGACATGGTGGGAGGAGGTGAAAGGGTGGAGCTTGAGCGCTAGCCTTGAGCAGCATGTCTTCCACAAGGCATGTGGCAAGAAAGTTGCACAGCAACACAGCACCCATTTGCGATGATCTTCAGAGTGGCAATGAAGCTGAAGAAAGATACCGAGATTCGATATATGTATGAGATGTCTTCAGCTTCACACTAGTTAGCTAGTACCCCATAATATATTGCAGTAATTGGATAAACTTCCATCCATCTATCACTATATCTTAGACAAGTCTGTGATTACGAAGATAACTGTGACTGCCCCTCTGCCTGTCTTTCTCCATAACAATGTGCCCTACGTGTTTTCTGAACCCCTGCAGATGCAAACTGCGTGTTCCAAGGCAAGTTTATTTTTGTAGCAGTACTCTTGTATATATATGAGCTGAAGATACCTGCATCTCAGAAACATCCTTGTCCAACTTTGCAACGAAAATCTGAAAATTACCGATGAATGCTGGATGCGAATCAGCGATGCAGGCGAACTTGATCTTCGTCAAGCCAATTTTAAAGTGAAAAGGGAACCATACTGTGTGAGTGTGGCGGCGACTCAATAAATTGCTGAACTCAAATAAAGAACCTGAAGGTGTATCAGGAAAGCACCAGCCCAATTGCACTAGGAGATGTATATCCCGCTTGTGATCCTTCCGATCATGTCATGAGGGCAATTCCGTTGGGTCAGGCTCTTGCAGGGGGCCATAAAAGATACCTCCGAATTTTCAGCGAGTAACGTTTCCCCATGGCTTAGCAATTGAATGACTGACTGTCTTGCAGCCCGGTCCGATTGGTGCTCCTATCTTCGAATGTTGAAACAATCTACAAGCATATTTGGAGCCAAGACGTGGAAAGAACGATATCAGCGGTTCAAAGCATGGCGCATTGGAGAGCATGAGATTCCCCTGAGTCCCTTCCCGCCTGCACGTCTCCCTACGTATGAAGAAGCCATAAACTCAGGTCATGATCAGAACTGTACATCACACTTTCAGCCTTCTGCTTCCACTGTCGTCCTTGTAGGTGTAGTCCTATGACATATTTTCAATCACCACGATCATGGGCTTTCGCAATCTGCTTGGATAAAAGTAAGCTCGCATTTTTGAGTTGATCTCTGAGCTTACACCCCTTCCCAGTTTTCCGAGATACCCCAGTCGCAGAACACAAAATCGGCGCCTGTGATTCAGCTCCCAGATGAGGCGGCATACAAGGTCCAAATCCTGCAGCTGGCTCCGTCTCCGAAGCACGCATACGTTAAACCTCGACACGCTCGCCGCCTCACACGCGCCAACGCCGCGCTCCGAGCGCGTCCCTGCCGAGCGCATCCTGTCCGTGTTCGAAGTTCAAGTCACCACCATGTTCATTGCCAACCTCGTCGAGTCCGCCGAAGACTTCCTCGGCAAAATAAAATCCACGGCGCCGTCCTCACCGTCCCCGCCACCTTCACCGACACCCAAAAAGAAGCCTTCGAAAAAGGGGCAACCGCCGCAGGCGTCCATGTCTTGCAATTGCTCAACGAGGCCTCCGCAGACGTCGCCACCACCACCTGGCGACCCGACGACGGTGCTTGCGAGGGGGTGTGCGGTCCAGGGCGCGCTGGTGCCTGGGATCCCGGCCGCGGAGAGTATGCGGCGACTCGGATAAGGGAGACGTATGTGCGCGCTGCTGGCGGTGACGGGCGTGAGGCGAAACGCAGTGGGGTAAGGGCGACGGGGATGTGAAGCTGGATGAGGGGACGAAGGCGCTGGCGCTTGAGGTGTGTGGATGCGGATTGTCGGACGTAAGGTCTGGTCGAGGGAATCAAGGCCTTCGTTTTGCGAGACTATGACCCCTAGAAAGTGTTATTGGACTCGGTGAATAGAATGGTCGAGCTCGCATAACGAACGAGTTGAAGTCACCAAGTCCGTGTAAATTTGCGCGTTGCGCGCCTTCAAAGTAGATCTCGCTGCGATTGCACGTAATATATATTCCATTGTTAGTAGCGTACAAAAAAGCACAAGGTGTTAACTCGATAAATAGGTCAAGAGAAAAAATCACGTCGTCAATGGGTCTAATTACAGTGAGATGGGGTAGGACCTGGGTAGCAGTCAAAATGAATAACGAAGGTCGACCATCGGCCTAAGTCTTGAAAATGCGTAGAAGCCGAGCCTCTGTGACTATCCGCGTACGACAGAGTGGACATTCCCTAGAGCTCGCCATGACCAATTCGGAGCATCCTCTACACATTGCAAGGTGACTACAGAGAAATGTCAACAAATGAGGGGCCACATCCATTATAGCAACAGAATAACGTACCCGCAATCCACAATGGCAATGTTGGCTTCGTCGTCCTGACAGACTACGCACAGACCTGTGCGTTCCAGGTCCGCAGCTGTTCCTCGAGTTTTTGGAGGTGTCATCGGAGGCGCCTTGGGAGGTGGTGACGATGTCGACGACGATTCTGTGGTATTCTCTCGCATCTGGCCATCTTGACGTTCTTCTCCACCTTCACTTGCTCCACCTTCACCCGATCTACTCCCACCCTCACCCTCATCAGGACCACGAGCCTCCGCTTGAGCCTGAGCATCCTGTCCCGCCTTAAACCTCTCCTCTCTTTCCCTCTGCACCCGAGCATGTTCTTCCAACATCTGCCGCTGAATCTCAATCCGCTCCGCCTCCTCCGCCTCCTCCTGTGCCCGCTGCCGCTCACGATCCCCCCTCTCATCCTCCACCAACACCTTCACCTTCGCCACGAGTTCGCCCTTCTCTAGGATCAACCCCGCATTTACGTGGTTCCTGAACAGGATTGACTTAAGCGCCCCGATAGACAATGACGCGATCGCCTCTGTCGGCATATCCAGCAGCTCGTCTAGGGTAGGCGGAGGTACTGCAACAGGCGGCGCCGCTGAGGCTGCGCGGGCCCGTGGTGGTGGCGGGCTGGTATTCGTGTTGGGGTGGTGGAGGTTTTCGGAGGAGCGCGCCGCGGAGGGACGCTGGTATTGAGGGTATCCTTGCTGTTGCGGACGCGAAGCATGTGAAGGTGTGGGCGGATGAGAGTAGTGATGCGGATTCGGGGCGTATCCCGGATGCAGGTGGTGCTGAGGTTGGGGCGGCGGCTGATGGTACTGTGGGCGCGGCGGCACAGGAGGAGGCGGCGGATAACGATTGTAATTGTATTGTTGTGGAGGAGGGCCGGGGGGAGGTCGGTATTGGGTATGTGGATGCGGATTGTCAGGGGCAAGGTCTGGTCGAGGGAAGTGGGCTGGGCGTGAAGAAGCTGGGCGCTGAGGTGGTTGAGGTTGTGGGGTCGCGTTAGAACTTTGGCCAGCCCGAGAGAATAAACGAGAACGAGTGTGTGGCGTAGATCTGTTCGGAACAGAGTACTTTCTGTAAAAATTCTGAAAGCAATAATTAGACCAATTTCATCCGATATGTGAAGGTGGGGACGAACCTCATTCTCGCGTGAAAGGCACCCGTTTGAATTCTGCGCCGATATTAGGCCAGATTTGACCGAAGAATGGAGGCGACTCACCCTCGCTTTCAGCATCCCGTCGATCAGGTCATCCTTTTCGACTGCGCGATCCATCTTGATGTTATACGCGTCTACGTACTTCTTCAACTTCGATAACGGCAGGGTTCTGAGATGGCCTCTGCCTGCAGCCGTGACTGTTGCATCCATCATTCATCGACAAACGCTCTCACTGAGCCTTGGAAGGACGCACTATTTAAGAACTCGATGCAGAATGCGCAAACATTCATAGGATCGTAGCCTGCCTCTTGACCTCCCCGTGGCATCATTGCCGTGTAATCGGAGCAGTTATGGCAGTACAAGTAACCTATATGACCGCGAACGATCGGCATCGACTACAGTCCCAGCAGTAACACAACCACCCACCACAATGATTGCACTTTCGTGAACGGTTGATGAACATGTTAAATTCCTTGTTGCACTTTCTGCACGAGTCACCGGATTCCGGTGCAGTTGGAGCTGGTCCGCTCAATAGCGGGAGCCCTCGCACTTGCGCCATTCTGTAGACCGTAGAGAAGGAGAAGAGAGGGATGAGAGGCGTGTCACCTCTTTTAAATGGCTGGCCGTAGCCACAGAAAGTCGCAGAACGTTCGATGAAGTCCAGTCAGCAAGGGGTGGCCGACCTCCGGGTGGCTGTGCATGCTTACACTGGCACAGGCATTGATCAGAAACTGACGTGGATACGGTACGCAACGAATATCGGATTAGCAATCGAAACACTATACTACAAAAATGTAGGAAGAATGTAGTCCGTAAAAGTCCTGCTATTGATACAAAAAGTTCGAACGACATGGCATACAAATGGGTGAGCTCTGCTCCAACAGCAGCAGAGCTCAACTGCAACGGAGCGCAGTAAGATGATGGACCGACACGGAAGGTTACTGATGCATATCAGACATGAGAGCGCAACGCTCATTCGTCCTCGCGCAGTTTCTCGATGTAAACAAAGGAGACCACGATTGCATCTGCGATGTGTTCCCCAGCTGGAAGAATCTCTAGGAACGGGCTTCGAGCTGAGAAGAAGCAGCTATTTCCCCCCGGATTGAAACGAGCAACAAGTGTTTGCTTCTCGTTGTGAGATCGTAACTGAGATAGATAAGGATTAGCCATCAGATACAGCGTCAGATCCAAAATTCCTGCCTCGGGAGCAGCTGTGCCAAGCTTCCATCTGTACTCGCGGCCATCGGGTGCAGCAAAGACACGATCGCTAGAGTTCACATCGTGAGTTACTTATGTAGCTCGAGATAAAGAGTAGTTCCTTACCAGCCGTGCCACCCCCAGCCCTGTTTCTTGAAAAATGACCGAGTCCTCATTTCTCGGCCATAGAAGCGTAATATCGAGGAACGGAACGACTTCCACTCGATCTGAGCCAGATGGCCGAAAATGTCGCGCATGGAATGATCGTAAAGAATTTCGTTCCGTAGGATACGAGATACAGTCGTCGTCCGACCAAAGACCTGTGACGATGTTCGGACCTTGTATATGGCTTGACCATTCGCGTCATGGTAGGTAGAGTGGAACGCGCGCGGCCCTGACAGATAGAGTTGCATCGTAGTTATGGTGTTGCAATAGGTCGCGACTTGCGTAAGGGGGAAGATTTCTTTGAAGAGTACCTTCGTGGCCTTTGTCTTTCTTATACTGCTAAACTCTGAAAGGCTGTGAAGAGAGGCGCTTTGACTGTGGGCCACAGTGAAAGTCCATCAATTCAATGGAGTCATGTTCGGACAGCTAGAGTTTTCGTGGGCCTCTGGCTGAGAGTGTAAAAAAACAACAAGAGAGAACAAAACAACAAACTCATCTGGCAGATCCGGGGCAACAGTATGTGTCTGGCATCAGTTTCTGGTGGAAAGCTAATCTGTTACCAGCCCTTGTTCGATAAAGTGTATCAGAAAAGCAGTTCGATGCAGCTTGATAGAGGCGTGTTCTCCACGAGCCCGCAGACACAGATTTGAGGCACCGGTTGCTAAAGGCGGGAAAACCTGCAAACCCTGATTCCGTTGCCTTGTGGGCGCCTTCGCATACGGTGATCAAGGATGGGTAAATCCCGTTCTCAGGTTGAACAAGGCATTGGGTCACATGGACGTCGAAGTGAATGATGGAACAAATTAGGCCGGTCTAGCAACTTTGGCAAACACAACAACTTCATGACTGTTGCCACCCACAAACAGGGCTCTTATTCTCTTCCTTCATTGCTTGAGCTTCCATATACCGCATCAGTGATATGCACAAGGAGGACCTATGCAAGCACAGAATTTCTGTTCAATCGGCGGCCATACTTGTCACATCCGACTTTGGAACAGGCATTCTCGAAAACTCAAGTACTCCGAGCAAGGTCGACGTTGCATGTCAATGTGCTCTATATTTCCCATGCAGTAGAACTGCCTAACTTTCATCTCTTCCTGTCAATGGCTGAAGTCTTTTGACTCCCTGGGCCGACGTGTGCTCAGAAGAAAAGCGACCATCATCTTCGGCCTAAGACGGCCTACCCACTGCTAAATTTACATTCTGCCAGGGGTTTACAAAACGACATGCCAAGGCATGTGTTACGGAATTACAACGTCCGTGGGACGTAAATGCATTGATGTCTAAGTTTCACTGGCTCACCAGACTTCGACGTGCAGCCCCTTATAATGACGTCCATCAAGCCAGAATTTTTTTTTCATCTTCCCAGCGCCGTTGTCTAGGTGAGTCACTTATTTTCTAATTGTATGAATCTACTCACACCTACGCAGCATCATGGCACTTGCTTTGCTACTTGCGATAGGGACACTGGTCTCGGCATCTATCCTTCCCTCTACAGACTCGTCGAGTTTGCGACACGATCTTGGAAACATTTTGGAACCTGAGAAAGTGTCCAAACTGAACCCGAAAGTTTTCATTGTATCACTCGTAAGCCTACCATCTAATACCATGTCCTCCCCGAGTTCATCTCAACAATTCAGTTTGATGCCGAAGGCGACACCTGGTACAACATCCCTGAATTCAACGTCCTGGCGCACAACATCACAATTCCAGGTCTTTCTCCTGTATTTCCAGATGCCCATTGCACGCAGGATGGCTCGATCTGCCAGCTTACAGCAGGGGAGGGCGAGATCAACGCCGCAGTGTCCATCTCGTCACTCCTCCATTCACCAGCTTTCGATCTCCGGAAAACGTACTTCCTCATTGCTGGTATCGCTGGCATCAGTCCCAAAGTCGCTACACTCGGTTCGGTGACCTTCGCGCGTTTCGCTGTCCAGGTCACGCTTCAATACGAGTTCGATGCGCGCGAGAAGCCGGTGGAATTCTCGACGGGCTATGTACCCCAGGGCTCATTCGCGCCTGATCAGTATCCGCGAGAAATCTACGGCACGGAGGTCTTCGAGGTCAACGATGCGCTCCGCAAACTCGCAGTGGGCTTCGCAAAGACCGCGACTTTGAATGATACTGGCGCTGCACAGGCGTATCGCGCAAATTACGCTAGCAATCCAGCCTTTTTATCAGGCGCCTCTCCGCCATCCGTCGTCCAGTGCGACACTGCGACCTCTGACACCTTTTGGACCGGTGCCCTACTCGCTGAGGCATTCGAGAACACAGTCAGGCTTTTCACGAACGGCACTGGGGAATACTGCACAACTCAACAGGAGGATAACGCCGTTTTAGAAGCGTTGCTTCGCGGTGCCATGACGAAACGTGTAGATTTTTCGCGGATCATTATCATGCGGACGGGGTCAAACTTTGACCGCCCGTTCCTCGGTCAAAGTGCGGCAGAGAATAGATTTGGAGATTCGGGTGGATTTACGCCGTCTCTCAACAATCTCCACATTGCTGGTGTCAAGGTCGTTGAAGGCATCATTGATGGATGGGACACGACCTTTGCGCGTGGGGTGTCACCTTCCAATTATGTGGGGGATATCTTTGGATCGTTGGGCGGCGAGCCGGACTTTGGGCCTGGTAGTATTTTTGAACAGCAGACGATATCTCGTAGATCACGCCGCAGGAGGGTGTGATATTGTATAAATAACAAGATATATCTAGTAATCTGCAATTCACAGTCACAGTCGTTGCATAAATAATGTATACCCAATACACAATGAAGGGAACGAGAACAAAATTTTCCCAAATATTCGTTCATATTGCTAAGTTTGCCTTGTGGTCCAGAGAGCGATGATCGCTGACCTTCGTCAAGGAAGAAATGTTCAATTCGATGTCGTCTGGCGCTTTGGTACTTCTGCTGCCTTGGGAGCTTGCCCACGACCCAGTGGTTGATTCTAGTGCCGGTCCAGCCGCATGCCATGTGGAGATTTGGGTGGCAGCCGCGGTGTCAAGAACTGCATGCTGGGAGTGAGCGAGAACAACGATGATGGTTGGATAGAGTCCCTTCCATTGAGCGGAGCGAGTCAGGCAGCTGAAGCCAGATATACCGGAGGATGCTCACCACTATGACGCTCGTGGAGTAGGAGTATACCAAAAATGCGAAGCTCGATGCATTCTTGGCCTCGACACCAGGAATATTTCCTATAACCTGTACGAGCTACAGGACGCACTCAGCGCATGTCAAGATTGGGGGAGAAAATAAACTTACGAAGAAAAGAAGATATAACACGCCGGACTCCACAAGCAATGTCATCACTTTCTCCACCCTCGAAACCCCATTGGCGTTTGTACTGTTCACCATCGGCTTGATCGTTCGACGGTACTCCCTGGGGAGAGATTAAGGACACAAGCGAAACCACGTATGGATAGGCTTACCAGGTTTTGATAGCGATCAAGACAGTTGCCACCGTAGTCGTAGCGAACCCCATGCTGTACGACGCTGTCTGCACACCTTTGCAGAACAGTGGCTTTTGGAATGACCCGTTCACGATCTCAGCACCAAGGCGAGCTCCGCAGTAAGTCAAGAGCATCGAGGAGACTGGAAGTGATGAGGGTATGCTTCTGATAAAAGACGTGAACACCTACTGAAAGACCCTCCAAGCATAGCCCAGGGAAGAGCAAGAATCCATCGCTGTTTACCGTGCCCATAGAATGCATAGACACGCCAGATGATAACAGAATCCCCCAGAAGGCACTATAAATAATGATAAAGAAGATGGCCACATGAGCGATGGGACTACAATTTACCATATATGAATAGAAGAGGTCCGTGACAACAAGTCGCCCAAAGATAGTGTGATGTGCATCGGCAAGCTTGACATCGAGTGGGGTGTCTGGGTTGTGTATAAGCGTCCGTGTTGCCTCGGTGATGAAGTTGACGATGTCTAGGATCCACAGTATAACCGCCATGATGAACATGACCGTCACGATGGCCAAAGTTGTCATTGAGACTTTTGTACGGCCAATTCGACTTGAAGAAAAAACGTCAAGGCCTGCAGCTGGATGCACCATACACAATGCAGTCATACAGTAACACTCGAATTGCTTTCACGACAATGACTGTATATATGGCTGGGGATATACTGCGTCAGTGCAATCATAGTCCGATGGCGAAAGGCGACGTACCGAGGAAGAATGTATGGACAACGATTGCAACGAAAGTCCGTATGATATCATTGCCGATTGCTTGGAGGACAACAATTTCGTCAGGCGTCATGTAGGGAGGGGGGGAGGTAAAGCTGAGCCGACAGCACTTTCACGCACTGTATATGTAGTAGTGGGGAGTAAATATAGGCCTTCGAGATACTACCTTCGATGGACAGATGCCAGTGGACGTAGAAGTGTCGGGCTAAATTCGTCCCGTATTTTTTCGTTTTTAAAGCTGCTCCTGAGGATAAGCCTACCCACTTTTAATGACCATCTCGCTTTGTCGATGTCCACTGCCAGTCCACGCCAATGGCCTCAAGCCATGAACATGAAGGACGCTGTTCTCCAGATAGGCGTAAGTTTATAGTGGCCAAAGTTCGTGTTTCCACAGGTAAAATCAGAGCGTATGGTGTAGCGATAGCTTTTTTAAAGCAAGATGTTCGTTCCTCGCTTAGGTAGTGATGGTTTCATCAAAGCTATTTAGAGTTTGTGATCCACTGCAGAGTTCTTGAACAAGATTGGTGAGTTGACAGCCCCTGCAGAGTTGTTCCGCGCTGAGGGGAAGCTGAAGGTCAGGCGATTGGCAGCGAGGCGAAGCGCTTACCTTAAAGAGCACCTAGGAGAGGCATGTCGAGTGTATCACACTTTTTAACGTGGCGGTCATAGCTATCTGGCCGTGTTATGATATCTTTGATGAGCACTTAGTATACCGATGAAAGGTACTTACTGATCTGGTTGTCGAATTCGAATTTGAACTAACTCTACAGCAAGGAGGACCAGGGAGTCCTCGTCGGCTCGGAACGCGGTGCGTTTCCGTTCCGATGGCATTACATAATCCCCGACTCGGTCTGGCATGGAGTAAATTTAGTTGACAGTCAACCAAATCGTGCGTCACATGCTACTCCCAATATCTCACTCGATCTCTTTTTGCACTGGAGGTTTGGTAGCTTTGCCGATTCTAGATATTTTCTACGTATGTGTGGCCTTGCTCTTAATAAATCATGACTCCTAAATATTGTCTTCAGCTGGGTTCACTTATACAGCCTTGGCAATTATCGTAGCCCTCTGACTCATCGGTGGCCACTTTTTTTGCCAAGGTTCTCGGGCTGAGGTGTGTTTTCGAAACTTCGTCATCTGCCTGTATGCTCAAACTACGCTACTGTATAGAATCTTTGCATTGTCAAGATCGTAGCCGATTTATTCTCGTCTTGTTTTACGCGCTTTTACATGATGCCTCCGGGACTCCGATTATGTTCAAGTTTAGAAGCTTAATTGGGACCTGCAGGGGCTTTCAATTCGTGGTATGATTCATAGTCTTCGATCATGAGGAGGAGATGGCATGTGGCGTGCGGTGATGTGTATCCCACGGATGGTCCGATACCTCGACACTTTGAATGGCGAGAGGGGATAAACGTGCTGGGGTGCAGGCAGCTAACCCTTGCCCCACGAGTCATCCTCACCCCTCCACGTGATGTATTGGCAGTCCATAAAAAGACCTCAGGACCTTTGCTTGGAGCCCGATCGTCTTAATTGTACCCCGGCACATCAATATGATTACCGTCACTTTTGTATGAAGTTTTCCACACTTAGTATCCACTATAGTTGCTGACATCGAGCCCACAGATCCGCCACGGAGAATCTGAAGATAACACGGTATGTCACTCAGTCGAAAAGATCTTCTTCGATAAATCTCCTTCATGTTGTTGTGATTTCTCAGAAACACATATGGGCGGGATGGAAAGATGCTCCCCTTTCGGAACTCGGTACGCCTTCTATGCCTTCATTGCACACGGTCTAGCGTACCGACTTTTTGATTTTAATAGGGCAGAAAGTACGCGAAGGTCATGCATATACCTCTAACCGTAATCACTGACACCACAAACCCCGAAGCAAGCTCAAGCAGTCGCCAAATCATTAGCCACTACCAAATTTGACTACGTCTATGCCTCCCCGCTCCTCCGTGCTTTCGCCACAGGCAAAGCGATCCACGAATCCCAATCGCACAACCCGCCCTTCGCCGTGAACCCAAAGCTGCGGGAACAGCATTTTGGACACGCTGAAAGCAACGCCTGGGCTTTAAGGATTCCCGAAGGCCAAACCGCAGACTCCCTGATGGCGAACAATATATATCCAGTGCTGCCAACGCGTGCGGACAGGTTCCCGGAAGGCGAAAGCCTCGAGGACCTGGCAAGGCGCGCGGAGGAAGCCATCGCGGAGTGCGTGATGCCCCACGTGGGCGAGACCGGTGTGCATGTGGCGATCGCTAGTCACGGGCTGTGTATCAGCGAGCTTATAGCTGCGCTCCTGCGCTTGGATCCGGAGTCGAGGCGCGACGTGTCGTATACCGGGCTTTTGAACACGGCGTGGACGCGTGTGACGGTCTGTTGGAAGGTATGGATGCTAGGACTGGGTTGACCACGTGTTGTTCCGTAGGTTATATCTCTCCCGTATTGATCTTAACTTTGAACAGAATGATCGCTCAAAGGACTCAGCAGTACTCCGAGTTCATGTTACTGACGTGAACCAGTGCGAGCATCTGGCGTCACTGGCAAGTCACATCTGGAATTTTCGAGTTGTAAATAACATCCCTGGCTGATGATCTGATTTGCTTTAGGACACCTCCCCCGTTGCAAAATATAATGAGGCCCGTGCCTTTTTTGGTGGCAAACTAGATGCCAATATTCCTGCGACGACTGCGGAGATCTAAGGGAGATACCCGCGGTCGTTCTTATGCCCTCGCAATACCCGCATTGTAATCATAATCGGCGCGAGCTCATCCATATTACTCACCAGATACATCAACAAAGACATTTTATCGAAACGCGCAAGCACCTATTGTCGCCATGCGATATGATAGAATCTGCTCGCGGCCGACTGAAAGCCTTCCTATGTAAGCTACAACATAGCTGGGTTGTAAAAGGAAAATAAAAAATAAAAAAAGAAGAAAACCTGCGCCACGCCGTACAGTTGGCAGAGGTGTGTCGTACTTCGCCGGGAACAAGCGAGTCCGAGGGTTCAAAAACTGGGGGACGGAACCAGTGCCTGGGTTTGCATGCCTTTCCCTTCTCATTTCCATACATATCATGACATATGGAAAGATCAGTTATAATCGATCATCATGGAGCGTGTTGACTCCGCAGAGCCTGATACTTCGCTGTCAAGGTCGTAAATTTGACCTTTCTTTTCCGATGCCATAACTGCTGTCTCCCCTCGTATTTCACGCGTCAATCAAAGGAGGCGTACGGGAGGAGGTTGGGAGGTCCTCCCAACCTCGAGGAGAGTATCTGAGTAACTTGCAATTAACTTGAGAAGCACGTGAGTGTGCGAACATCAGCTTCAACGAGGTCGATTCAGTTTGAAACATTTAACCTGCCACCGCGACTGAGAATGCTAGTTCTCCCCAAGGAAAGCTTCCATACCAGTGCCAGGAGCAAAGTGCATATATAGACGCGAATCCTTTCGGCCCGTTTGCAATTGCATCGTTGTTTGATCAATCACCAACAGTGAGTTCTATGTGCCCCCAGATTCCTGTCTGAAACACGTCATTTTCCCAGGTAAGCTTCCATACTATCGCTCGCAGCGACGCGCGTGCATCAACGCGAATCCTACCGGCGTCAGGAACATCGCGGTTCGATTCAATTGGCTACCTGAGGCTTATTTGCGGCGCATGTGCCTTCCGGCACAGCGCTCCCATACTGATAGTGCTCCCTTTCCAGGAAAGTTTCTATTCAAACGTCAACAACAAAATATGTATACGGACGCGAATCCTTTCGGCATCTGTGGTATCGTGGCTTCGTTCAATGGGTCACCTGAGTTTTATTTCTGCGCGGTCCATATGCTAGTTCACACTGGTTGTCCAAAACACTTACATTCCAGGAAAGCTTCCATACCAGCGCCTGCAGGAAATTATGTATATATACGCGAACCCTTTCTGTGTCTTTATCATCGACTCCGTCTCCCTCAGCGGTCAGTTCCACCATCGGAAGTCGATCACATACTCACACTTTTTGTAGATGTTCGACTTATCCGTCTACGTTACCATCATTAACAAAACCAACGAATATCTGCGTAAAATTAGTACGCATGCTGGAGATGGCACATGGTTAAACGTTCCTGACAGGATAGAGGCCAAGGACCAGAAATCTTTCCAACTCAAGGATGCCACTGGCTGGTACGGCTCGGATGGCAACTTCGACTTTTCCGTCCGCGACTCTGACGACAAATCTCGCGCTGACCTCTTCGCCTTTCAAATGTGCCCGTGGGGCACATGGGACAACGAAATCGACCTCACTAAGCCGACACCAGAGGCACTCTATGTTGCGACGTTCCGCGCCTCTGTCGACGGCGGAGCGTGGACGTACGGCTATGTCGAGAAGAAAGGGCACCCGGTAACCGTCGAGTATACTCTGCAGTACCAGCCAAAGCGCTACAAGTTTAGGCTCGTGCACGTTGCTGCTGTGTCTGCCCATCCTGTGCGCAACTCCCGCGGCGAGCTCATCGTTGGACGTCACGACATGTGGGATCGTTCGAATGCATCGGACTGGGCAGATGGGAAGCGAGGTTCTTTCCAGCCGAATGTGTTCTCGTACGACTTTACCTCCCGTATCTCTGATGCTGGCTCCTTGGAGGTGACCATCGAGCCGGTTGACCTGCAGCTTGTTGGCGCCGAAGTCATCCTAAAGGGCACTATCAGCAGCAGCGTAGTTTTCCAGAGCGACTACTTCTTCATAAAGAACGTCGGACCTCAAAAGGTCACAACGTACGTTGTCC
Organism: Tricholomella constricta; assembly: GCA_013368375.1. Taxonomy (NCBI): domain Eukaryota; kingdom Fungi; phylum Basidiomycota; class Agaricomycetes; order Agaricales; family Lyophyllaceae; genus Tricholomella; species Tricholomella constricta. Next base: position 30,169 of record JAACJP010000017.1, read on the forward strand.
ACCCCGCCACGAGCAAGAAGCCATTTTCGTGGAACTCGGACGTGGAGTGGGGGATGGAGTTGAGGTTGTCGCAGCGAGCTGTTGATTGCCAGCAGCCTACGGCGACCAGGCTCGAACTCTACTGGATTGCGACTACTATCCATCGTGCCTTTAACAACGGTATTCCTGTCGGCTTCATGCGCGATATTCTCAAGAAGAGCTCCAGCAAATTATTATCGGACGTGCGTGTAGTCCCCCAGGCGCCAGTAGCTCCCACTGCTACGCACTCCGATTTCTACGACGACGTGACGCAGATCACCTTTAACGACTTCAACAAAATCTACGACACTGTCGCGGGTGAGCTCTCTCTCTGTCTGCGTATTCAAATGCGTTTGTCTGACGTTCTTCGACAGGTGCTTCCGCGTTTGGGATGTGTTTCTGGGGAGGAATCTTTTTCGAATCCTACTACAGAGCCGCCGACGCTAGTGGCGCCACGGGAACCCTTTACCGACATGTCAACTGCATGGACCAAGCAGGCGTGCTGGAACTAGGCTGCAGTTTATTGGGCGGTGGGCCAGGTGCCAGGCCGACTAGCTGGCTTGGCCAGCAGCCTTTCGGCTTCATCAACACCTGCCATCTCGTCGGTGTCACCGCTCCCGGCTCTAACCAACTCCTGGATATCAACAATCCGTTCTTCGGGACGCAGTATGACCGTGCATTGCTCACCGACATTAACGATCAGGCCCGAACGAAATTCTGGAGCCACGTTTACGTCGGCCACTCAAATCCCTTCCAGCGACAGACAGACGGCATCTACGATGCGTGTGGCGGACCGCACTTTGGGACTGAAACTCCGGCCGAGTACCTCGCCCAAGTCATTGACACGCAGACTAATCTGTACCAAGCCCAAGGCTGGCAGCCCGGCACCGTCGACACCATAGCTACCGGCGACGGCGTGACCGGAATCAATGGACAACCCGCCATTGGGGCCCCAGTTCAAGTCGCTGCGGCTGTTCCCGGCACTGCAAGTGCGAGTGTCATCCCGGAGTCGGCCACAGAGCTCCGCGGTGCGATTCAGGCGACTCTGGATCAGCTCATTCCGCCCACCCTCCCCGGCCTATCTGGTGCGCAGGCATCGGTGACCCACGTCAACTGGGCGCACGTCCGGACGTGGCTGAAGCCTGTCCTGGGGGAGACCTGGGATGTCGGGTTTGGGCATCTCACCGTCGGCGATGCGGCCGCCCACGCGTTCTGGCACCTCACAGAGAGCAGCAGGGGCGGGGGCGATACGCTGCGCATCAACATCTTTGTCGAGTCGGTCTCAGGCATGGACGGGATCGTGGACAGCGGGCTTGCAGCTGAGGCGGCGCGGAGCCGCCTTGCAGACATCGTCGGAAGCACAGACCGCGACCCTGAGGTATTGTGGACGCCCGGGGGCGAGGCGCTGAGCGAATTCGGGGACTACTCCGTGCGGTACAAGGACAACATTGAGGCGGGCCGGATCGTGGTCGTCGCTGGCGGGGTCGTCGTGGACATTGCGGGGCTGAGCTCGAGCGCGGCGCTAGAGGGGCACGCGCGGACGCTTCTAGGGCACACCGTACGTCGCGATGGGCCGGTACTGGCGATCCCGGTGCTGCGCGGCGGGCCTGTCAGGACAAGGGGCCATGAGCGCGTCGCGAGGATCACGCTCGCGGGGGAGGAACGCGAGGTTGTCACTGTCAATGGTGTGGGCACCCGCTTTTCGGTTGCTTTCAGGGTCGAGGGGCTTGTGGCTGCTGCGAGTGCGACGAGCGAGGGTGAGGGGGTGTTGTTTGACAGGTATTCGATTCATGGCGTCGAGGAAGGGACTGGCGGCGGTGGGCACGCGGTCGATTTCATGTTTGTGACTCGTCAAGTTGGGCGGCATGTCGTTCGACTTCATTTCGCGGAGTCGGAGACGATGACCGTTGCGACCGAGGTTATGGAGGTCGAAGTCATCGGAGCCTGAAGGGCTGATCGTGACCACGAAGCTTTTGCAAAGTCTTGATAATTGTACTTGTAGTTTCCCTCGTATGGCCGTCCCCTCCTCTATTCGTCTCTACAGTAGCCAGGAATCAAGTGTTTGTGTGTACATGCTTATTGTTGAACGTCGGCGGCGCAACCTCAACGCCACACACTTAAGATACAACAGTATCTTTATCTTGGAGGAAAAAAGAACAGAGAGCTCAAGAGTCCCAAACGCAGAGGCTTCTATCCATTAACAACATCATCAACAAGAGTAGTGGTACCGAAAACATTCTATCATATGCTTTATTGCTTTATTAGAAGAAAAGAAGAATTTTGTCCAAAGTATGTTGAAAGTTGAGGAAGACGCAGTACCAGAAGTATCGTGAACGCTTTTGCAGTGACCAAAGCGTAATCAAATTCAAGGCTCATTCGTTCCCCTACAACGAACTGTATCATACTTTCCCTCCTCCTAACTTGAAGTAGCCGTCCCTCCTTTTCCATGCTAACAACAACTAGCTATAGGAATCAAGTGCTCGCCTGCCAGCATCCACGCCCATCCCCATCGTGACAACCCGTGCCTCCGATTCGGCGGCGCAAACCTCCAACTTCAACGCCACACACTCAGACTCGAGTCGGACTTGTATCAATCAGTATCAGTATCAAGAGACCCTTCTATATGATAGCGATATCATCTACTACTACTACTACTACTACTCGTAGTACCGAAATCATTCTATATACATATCCTATGCTTCATCTGTCAGAGAACAAGACCAAGACCAAGACCAAGAACAAGAAAAAAAAAGAAAAAAAAAAAGAAGTGAGAACCATTCCAAATCCAAACCCAAACCTTGGTCCAAAAGTCCCCAAGTATCAAGTATCAAGAAACAAGAGTCCGGTATCCGGTGTCCGGTGTCGGAAAACCAGCGTCCAGTGTCCAGTGTCCGTGGTGGACGACGGTCGAGGCTCGACAAAGCGACATGATTGGCTAGCATTGCGCAAAGTACCCTTGGCAGCGGTGGTGTAGATAGATAGATAGATAGCGATACTAGATGTATGGATGTGGGGAAGATGATGGGATGGAGAGAGAGAGAGAGAGAGAAGAGATGGGGTTCGAATCAAATGTCTGTCTGTGTGCATGTGTGCTGTGTGCTGTATGTTGTGTGTCTGTGGGGGGTTGACGAGGATGGGGCTATGTTGTGCTTTGGGTTGATTGTGATTGCGATTGTGATTGTGCGTGGAGAGTGGAGAGATGAGAGTCCGAGATGGAGACGGTGTAGCAAGCTGGATCTGAGATCTGGTTGGATGGACTGGGAGAAGACGGGACGAGACGAGGCGGGATGAGGCGGGACGAGATGAGGCGAGATGAGATACGGAAGAACGAGACGAGACAAGACGAGACAAACGAGAAGAGAATAGCCAGAACGAACGGGGGACAGGGAACGAGGGGGAACGAAAAAGGACGGAAGAAAAAAGAAAGAAAAATAAAGGAAGGACGAAAGATTAAAGAAAGAGAGAGAGAAGATACGCAGGAAACGTCTACGATGGCAAGCACACCATCACCACCACCCACCCAACCAACCACCCCACGTCCACCAGCACCTGCGAAAAAAAAAGGAAGACAAAAAAGCAACGCCCCATCAGCTTCACCACCAAACCTCCCCCGTCAGGACACTCACCAACAACTCCTCAAGCCTATGCCTGTATCTTCAACGCACGCTTGAACCTCGAAAGGCCCCCATCCCCGCCACCATCACGCTCGTCCTCCTCCTCCTGCTGTGGGGCGTGGACATGGACATGCACGCCAAAGAACCTCGAGACGCGCGTGCGTAAGCCGCGCTTCCCCTTCCCCTTTACCACCTGCTTCACCTTCATCTTAGCCTCCTGTTCCCGATCGAGGGGCACCCCCGGTCCCGATCCCGAACCCAAATTGTCCAACCCCGAGCCCGAACACGATTGTTGCGAATGCGAGAGCGACGGATCATGATGATGATCCTCCTCGCTCCCACTTTCCCCATCCAAGCTGCTCGAGCTCTCAGGCGGCGTAGGCAACCCTGCCTCGTTCCGCCTCACTCGGCCTTTCCCCTTCTCCTTCCCTTTTCCTCCCGCTTTTTCCTTCCCTTTACCCTTTCCATGTGCCGTTTCCCCCCTCTCTCCCTCCTTTTCCCCATCACCCACTGCGCCAAAACTAGAACCAGACACAGGAACTCCGCCAACAAACTCAATCTCTCCCCCCGCACCCACCCACGCCCGGGGCCAACCCCCCACACCATCTTCGCCCACACGCGACCCCGTCGCAACCGCATCCAGCGCACCAAGCAGCACCAGCTCACCCAGAGCGTACGTGTACCCGTCTGGGGCGGAGGAGGAAGGGGTAAGGGCGGGGGTGGAGCCAAGCACACCGGCAGGTAGGAGGAACGGGACTGCGTTCGGGGACGGGGACGGGTTCCCGTGCGCGGTCGTCCGTGGCTGGTGGACAGGAAGATGGATCGGCGTCGACACGGTGCGTGGGTGCGGGTGGAGGTTCGCGGAGCGACGTTTGGATGCTGCGGTGCTCAAACTCGTGTCCCCGCCAGCGCTAAGAGGTGACGAACGGAGCGGCGACCTAGACGATGTAGGTGCAGGGGCGGGTGAGGAGAGTGCGGGAGACGAGGCGGATGCGGTGGGGGGGTAGGCAAAGGAGAGCAGGAACTGCTCGATGCTTTGCGCGAGCTTCGGTTTCGTGTTTAGGTGGGAGCGCTTCGAAGTAAAACTGGGCGGAGAGAGGTATGTGGGGGATGTGATGGATCTATGTGGGACGGTGAGGGAGGCGGAGGCGGAGTAGGGGAGGACATGGATGAGGTGGGGGTGCCTTGAGCCCGATTTAGGTAGGGCAAGGCTCTCTGCGCTAGGTGCGCGGGATGAGAAGAGGGATGGTGGGGAAGAGGCAGAGGCGGAGATGGTGTTGGGGTACGAAGAAGGTGGGGATGGACCAAAGAGGGAGGAGAGGCGAGGGCGGGGACGCGACGAGGTGAGGGAGGAGAGGGAGGAAAAGATGCTCTGGCGCTTCGACTTTTGATTGTGATTGCGGTAGGGCGAAAAAGCGGGGGCAGAGGCGGTAGGAGGAGTAAGGAAAGGGGCGGCGAGGGTTGTGACGAGGATGGCGTGTTTAAGGAGGGCCTTGTCTGGGAGGGCAGGCGGGAGAAAGTTGATGAGGGCCGTGAACTGGCTCTCGGTGGTGGTTTTGGGTTTAGGAGAGAGCCTGAGGGAGTTTCGGAAAGAGGAGGAGCGAGAGGTAGAGGTGTCGGCGGAAGAGGAGGACGAGGCGAGGGAGATGGCGTCGTCGGTGCAGGGAAGGGCCAGGGGCGCCTGGGTGATGGCGAGCTCAGGCTCCTCGCTTATGGTAAAGTCGCCGCCGGGATAGAGCTCTGCAAGTTGCTGGATTCGGGGCTGGGGCAGCGTTGCTGTACGCCAGGCATGTGCGACTCGCTGAGCACGGTCAAGCAGGCCAACTAGGCGCACGGCGCCCGAGTCGTGGATATCAAGTGGAGCAGGGAGGTGGAGGATGATGACGGCGGGACACGGCGAGGTCGGGACAGGCGGGGGTGTGTGTGTGGCAATGACAACGAGTGAGTGGGCAAGGTGCGGGGATGTGACAAGAGGGGCGAGGTCGGTGTGTGAGGGGGCGCCGAGGACGATGATGGACTGGGACAGCGGCGAAGGAGAGTCGGGGACGGTGACTGGCCATAACGGCGGGTGCTCGAGCGCTGCAAACGGGTCGAGAGGCAGTCGAGGGCGGAAAACGTCGCTGGGCATCGTGGACGAACGCTACAAAATGTCGTCACAGGCTTTATTCTTGGCACATCTCTTGCCGTCCGTGCCGAGACCGTCCGTCCGGCCATGACCGACCTCGCGATCCCCGGCCGCGACTGCGGCGACCCTCTCCCTTATGTAAGTAAAGACCCGCGAACACGGTCAAAGCCTAAAATGACGCGCTATGCCTCGATGTAGCTCGATGTGGCTCTCATAGGGAGCAGCCTCTCGTTTCCTCACAAGATCAAATCAAGAAACGATAAACTTTTCTCTTATCAGGTCGTGAGAGTCGAGACGGGAAGCATACGATCGGAGGCGATCGTCAAAAATGGCCCAAATCCATGTGCATGAGGGCTTAATCCAAGCTCCCGACCAGCGTAGGTCCAGACGCTATTATGATAACAATAATACAATCCCTCGTCAGACGCTCAGGTCACCTGCGCTTACCAGTGCGAATATCAAAAGGATCAAACGGTGACCATGCGTTCAAGTTGCAATTCAGCGCCCTAAAGGCGGCGCTATGTACTATAATAATAGGAGCATAACGGTTCGCTACGTGCATATGACCCGCTGCTGTAAGATTCAGCCCAATGCTTGTTACTCAGCCCCGGACTTGAATGCCCGGAGCTGCGGTCATCCATCATCTGCTCCAGCGGTGGTGGTGGCGTGCTAAGCGATGACTATATAGTACTACAATACATACCTGGCCAAGTAATGAAAGCAGGTCTGCGTCATAAAGGGAGACGATCTTATATAGTGTATTCCCCACGACGGAGTTTCCGCCGCTTCTCGCGGAACAGCCCTCAGCGCCAGGCAAATATATGATTCCCAGTGTCGCCGGCATCCTTAAAAACACCCTAGCCTCCGTCCTGCAGCTTCGAAATATCGCTTCCAACCTCTGTTCTGTACTGATATGACGCCATCAGCTGCGAGGTGCGACATCTTTGATATCACACTGGCAGCACACGGGTGACTCGTGCAGTCGGACATGGACGGGTTTGCAAAGGTACTGCAGCGTCAGCGGGTACCAATCCCCGGCCTCTAGAATATATACTCCACCTTCCAACACGCCACGCATCCACCAACACCCAAAATCGCTCGGTGTAACCGGCTTACCCAAGCGCGCTACGGGTAACACGCATACCTCCTACGGCGCCTCTCCTCCTGCGCAAGCTCACCAATCACCTTCCAACGTCGAGCATACAAAGTCCGTTTATCCCCTCCTCCTTCAACCCCCATCGTCCCACCCCACTCCTCCTCCTCTTCAACCTTCGGACACGCCCCCTTCGCACGCCCCGCCCACTGCGACGTAAGCCCGCTCCCCTGGTGCGGAAACAAAACCGCCAGGAACCGGGCAATACCTAACGCAGAATTCCCCGCACGCGACACGGCCGACGACAAGGGACACGATATGTCCACCGGCGACACCGACATGTCTATATCCACAGGGCGGGGATCCAGAGGCACCGCCAGGGGGCCCACCACCTTCGGAATGGGGAGGTTCTCCGCGTCAACGGGAAGTGTTATCTCCCTCAGCCTAGGGCAGTGCCGCGCGAACGAGGCGAGCGCGCCGAGGGACGCACGGATGCGCACCGCGGATGGTCGCGGCACCATGCGAGGGGTGTCGTAAGGGATGGCTGTGAGCCGGAGGGATTCGATGCTCGACATGAGCCGCGCCATGTTATCGAAATCTTGGTCGTCCAGGTCTAGCGGCGCCCGGTGCTGTACGTGGAAGGACACGAGGCGGCTGATGAAAGGTGCGGCGAAGAGCGTGGCGAAAAAGTCAGCGCCGAGGCCTTCACGTTGCGGCATGTATATTGGCACGGTGAAGTTAAGGGAGAGGTGCGTTAGAGAGTCCAGTGCGGGCGATGAGAGGGTAGGGAGGAATAAAGGCTTTAAGCTGTGTCGAGATGGGGGTGGGAGGCAGGAGAGCGAAAGGCGGGATATGTGTGACGTGAGGGAGGGGTGCACGTAGAGGGCTCGTGGAATGAAATCGAATGTCGAGTTGATTGTGAGAGAATGAAGACGGGCGAAATCATCTTCATGTGGAGTTTCTTGCATTGATGCGAAAGCATTGCTCCAGGGAACAGAACGCTTCCACTGGACGTAATGTGGGTGCAAGAGCGTGAGGTCCTTAAGAACAGGTAGGCCTGCGATGGCGGTCAGGGTGGGACGTGTAAGGAGATATAGCGGAAGATGAAGCTTTTCTAGTCGTGGAAGGGAGCGTATGAGCGCTGAAAGTTCCGAGTCAAGTGGTGCGGGAGGGGAATCGTCAAAGTGGGCGATGATTTCGGCATCCAGAATTAATGAGGTCAAAGATGGACGCGACGCATTGATCGACCTCAGCGCATCCGTAAGGTGCTCATAGTGCGCTCCAGCGGCGCAGCGTAAAAAGAGGTATCTGACGGTTGGCAAAAGAAATAACCAGATACGCGGTTCAATTCCCTCATGTAGAGGATTTACTGAAAGCACAAGGCTTAGAGTTGTAAGACCGGGGAAGATCGAGGACATAAAAGAGGAGGGTAAAGAGGCATTCGATGGCGGGTAGGTTCCTAGTCGCGCGATGCACTTGAGCAGTTCTGGAGTAAGTTTACTGTGCACCCGCAGCACACGCACTCGCCGACCATAGAACTTCAAACGCTCCAAGTGGTGTGAGTACGCATCCTGATGCTCCTGAGGTCTCAGATCTGTATTGTATTCCACCGGTGATGCAAATGGCATAAGCGACACGCTGGGCAGGTCTTCCCAGATGAGGTCCAGGGCAACTTCGCTGAAGACCTTGCAAGTAAGGCAACATGAGAGAAGATCCGTACGACAATCTGACCAGTCTCCCAATAGGTTGCGAAAGATAATATACAGCAGTTCGGGGAGTTGAAGAGCTGGATGCATTTGAAACGGATGGGGGGCAGACGAAAAGCTGGGAAGAGTGGGTCTGCATTACATGTACTGATTGGATTGTAATGTATTTGGCTGGAACGTTGTTACCAAATAACCCATTTTCCTCCCAAACACCCACCACGCGACGGGAGGTTGGACACCATGTCGGCTGGCATGTCTGCAGGCGCGAAGGCCATCAAGTCCTTCAGGATAAAGCAGCTCAAGGGCCTCAAACCGCACATTTCTCGTCACGGGCCTCTCCCGGCTCCCACAAAATCCCTTGACGCCGCGACTCCTCACCGACTACCGAACCCTTTCATCCCTTACCGCAACCCCGTCACCGGCCGATGGGCTCCTGCAAAGGTGTCACTTCGACGCCAGGCTGATCTCGTCAAGCGCGCGAAGGAGTCAGACACGCTTTACCTTCTTCCACCCGGCCCCAAGGTGCCTCGACCTTCAAAGCTCACTCCGGCGGAAGCTTCCGTTGAAGCCTATAAAGCATTCGGTGGAGTACCGAACCAGAAACTTGAAGTCCGGCATCACAATGTTTTGGAACAGTGTTGGATGAACCCAGTGGATTGGGTAGGCGAGCCCAAGGTGAAGGAGGTTGCGGGAGCCGAGCTGGGGACGAGGTTGTACGCTGCGAAGAAGAGGATGTTCAAGGGGCACAGGTGGGAGAGGATCAAGGAGGCTCGGGAGAGTAAAAAGAAGATTTTAATGAGGGATATGGCTCGTCGCGTCAGGAATTACAAGGCGGTGCGTCCAATTTTCTGTGGCGTTGGATACTCACTCATTCACGCGCCCCCTTCGAACTACAGTACTACCAAAAGAGGAAGCCGAACCCACTCAAAGCATCAAGCTCTACGAAAGCACGGAAACTACCCTTCTAATTACTTTGTGGCCGGTAGACTTACAATTTCGATATATATTTCTCACATAATTGACTCTCGACCGGACAAAATGACCTAACATAGGGGCGTGTCTATAGCATGTCAGAAGGTACGTTATGGTTGATAGTGGGGCTTGAGTTAAGCCGTCAGGAAATGAAGCTTCGTTCCTTGGCGTGCACGGTCTTCAGCAACGCGTTTCCAAACTCCGATTGCACCCCCGCAAACTCCGACGGTGCTGAATTTGATGAATGTCTCGTCGCCACTCTCCATTCCATACTCTTTGCACTACTCCTTCACCATCCCTCGTCCACCCGTATTTCTCTGATATTATGTCTTCTTTCCGCCGTGGAGCCCGCAAGCCATATAGCGTGAGCATATACCTCAGTTCACTCTGTCGTGACCTGAGTTCATTTTCATATGCGCAGCGACCTACGGCTCGAGGAGACGTAGATGGTCAATGGCTTCACGATAAGGCTCCAACTGGCCCCCGAGCCACCGACACAGGGCGTTCCAAGCCCGCCGCATTTCCAGTCAACGCCGCTCCCGTCAACAGCAAACTCATGGTCTCCAACTTGCATTATGATATCACCCCGAAAGACCTTACTGTATGCGAAATTTTCTTCATGATGACAGAGGTATTCTGACCTTTGTTCTTCTCTTTTACAGGCCATATTTGGACAGATAGGCACATTAGTTCGTGAACCACTTATCAGGGTACGGCCAGCCCCGAGCTTCACCTGAAAAAAGCCAACCTCGACTCCATTCGCTTATTCGCATTCGGTTTTTGCGTCACCTTTAAAGTACGACCGTAGCGGCCGCTCCTCGGGCACCGCCATAATCGCCTTCGAAACTCCCACTGAAGCAACACGGGCGAAAAAGCAGTTTGATGGGATCCTTGCCAAGGGTAACGTCCTCTCATCCACTCAATGTCGCATTTCCAACCCTTGGATGTGCACATTGAGGACTCTTATTCCAATGCTGACCTTGCGTGTTACCTCATCCAGGACAACCCATGTCGATCGCCTTCGACACGATGCCTCCACGCGAGCCTCGACGTTCAGCCAGTGTCCCCGCCTCGCTTATAAACAGAATACAGAAGCCCCCGCTCCTCGACCGCCTCAGTCGGGACGATACCAGTGTCAAGACTCCCTCCGGCCCGTTTGTCTCCTTCTTGTTCACCATCGTCCGCATCCTCCATTGATGTCTCCCTTCCATTCACCCATAGCCGAGGAGGTGTTGGCCCTATACGATCGCGACCCGCACGTGGCGGCCCCGCTGCACCCCGGGCAACTCGTGTCCCCAAAAAACCAAAGACGGCAGAGGAACTGGATAAAGAGTTGGATGCGTTTATGGGTGATTCAGAGCCTGCCGCTTTGCCTGCGGATGAGCAGGCACAACCTGAAACAGCTGCACAACAGGATGTCGAAATGGCTTGAAGTGTAGTTTAATTTTTTTCCTATGTTGCTTGTACTACGCTCCGTCACTTGACCTCGTCTCAGTTTTGTATTCCACCTCGCCTCAGTACTCTTCGTTACAGTATATGTTATGTTTATTCTAAGGCTCTGCGGAGTCAACGAACGAGGCAGGGTTGCCTACGCCGCCTGAGAGCTTGCCGCGGTCCTGGTGTCGTGAGCGGCCCAGGAAGGAGGATATGCGGCTGTGGGTGCGAGGCGAGGAGATCAATGTGTTGATTAGCGATGATCGGGACAAGGCGTGTGTGGTGTGTAAATGGAAGGATGGTCGGTCCGTTGCGCAGCTCGTTCCCGGGGAGCGTTGGGTACGTATGTCCTCTACCACTACTACCACTACTAACCCCTCAAAAAAAGATCGAACTTGCATGCCATAGTTCTGACTTGTTTTCTTGTTTTTGTATGGGCTTGCTGGCTATAAGTTACAAACCAACCGAATGGAACCCTACCTCTCCGATCACATCCTCCCCTACCACCTACTATAGACCCTCGGAACCTAATCACCCTGCACGGGGACCTGCGTATCCTCTTCAATCAAGGCTACTTCGTGTTCCTTCCCAAGAACAGTACCAGCACCACCGGGGACTTCAGGGTCCATTTCCTGCGGGAGACGGGGGATGCGGGGGTGAGGTTCCACGACGTCGGCGTTACCGATGCGGTTGCGGTGCTGTCGACGGAGCTGATGTATGCAAGGTTTGCGTGGGCGTTGATGAGCATTATGGAGGAGTTACCAGTGGCGGTTAATTTTTTTCGCTTCGTTCAAGTTGGAGAGCACGGTAGCGGGGGTGATGGGCATGAGGATCGAGGCAGAAAGCGTAAGGGGGACAAGAAAATTGAGACTCGGAAGCACAAGGCCCCACGGTGCGTACAGTCCACATCTGACTTTTTTTACGCTCTTTGTGTTGAGAATGAATAGCAGCCTCGACCGCGATGGTGGCGACGGCATGAGACAGATGGGAGATGAAGGTGCAGGTGCGTAACACGGCAGGCTTTCTTTCTTCGGTACAGATTCGTACTCGTCTTCCTCAACTCTCAATTTGGGACTTTGGACCATGAATTCTTTTCCTCTCCTTAGCAACGAAGCATATGTATATAGAACGTTTTCGGTACCATTACTCTTTTTGGTGATATTGTTAGTAAATAGAAATTCATGCGTTTGGGACTCCTTCGGGCTCACCTGTGTGGCGTCGAATTTGCGCCACCAATAAGCATGTCACACAAACACTTGATTCCTAGCTACTGTATCGGATAAAAAAGGGGATGGTCCTACAAGGGAAACTACAAGTACAGTTATCAAGACTTTGCAAAAGTTTTGTGGTCACGGTGGAGCTTGCTAAGTTGATCTTTCGACCAGACTCAGTTGAGAATGCAGACAGCAGAATGAGATGCTTATTCCTTCTACAAACTGGCCCAAAGTGGCCGCGGCCCTTATGACTAAGCTACTAAAGCTGATGCCAAACAAGACCAAACAATGCGCTCTCCTCACTTTGCCTGCCTTGGAGCGTCGCTCCGCGACACTCCATGTGCCCCCCTCTCGTTTGGCGACGTCCGCGTCGCCCTAACCGTCGCCGGGATCACCGTCCGTCTCCACCGCTTCCGTTACATCCGGCCCCGAATCTCCAGTGCTGGCCTCGTCCGGTCCCACCTGCTCAAGGCGCGCCTCCACTTCGTCCTGCGCCGCTGCCAACTTCGTCCCCGGTCTTGGCCAAAACCTACGCAGTCGTCTCGCGCTGTGGCTGCCCCCCATTTCTTCGCCCTCCAGTGTTTCTAACGTGTAGGAGTTCACGTTACGGTTGACGACCCGGCGCGGCACAGACCATTTGGGTAGCAGCTTGCGCTCCGTTTTGAATGTGAAGTCCAGATCACTGCGATAGACCTGTACTAAGTCGCCCTTCTTGAATACAACCTCTTGCTTTGTTTCTGCGAGCACCCTCCGATCGAACACCCCCTTCCGCTTCAAGGCATGTTGAACGGCCGCCGCGTAACCGTCTAGCCGCTGTTGTCCGGCGTAAGCCATCTGGGTTGCCACAGCGTCGCTTGGCAAAGCCAACGTGCTATCAGCAACAGCCGTGCGCGGCGTGTTGATAACCAAGCCCAGGAGTAACTCCTTCGGCTTAAAATCCAGGGCTGGTAGTAAGCGCCAATTCAGAATCTTGATCGCTTCGTCAAAATGCGCTGGCCAAGTTCTTGGCAGGTTTGCAGTGTCCATACGCTCGTATTCGTCTTCCCCGAGGCCCGGTGAACAGAGCCTCTTCAACACGTGTAGCAACAACTTGTTGGCGCCTTCCACCAGTCCGTTGACCCACGGTGAGTAGGCCGCAACAACGTGTACCTCCGTACCCCACTCCTTACAAAAGCTCTTGACCTCCTCATTATTGAAGTGCTTCCCGCCGTCCACCATAAGCGTCTCCGAAGGCGCGTACACATGAAATATGCTGGAAAGCGCACCGACCGTCGTCTTCCCGCTCCCAGCGGACTTGTACTTGTAGCCCCAGACGTGCTGCGAGTACGTGTCAAGGTACAGGCCCACGGTGTGATATCCTCCGATTCCGACCGGCAAAGACAGGTAGTCTCCAACAAGCAACTCGAACGGGTGTCGCCGGGTGATCGGGTTCAGGAGTGCGTGAAGGTGAGTTCCTCCGAAATTCTTGCAATGGCCACAGTCCTTGATACCCTGAATAATGGAAGTGTCCAGCCCAGGGCTCCAGATTGAATCGGTAAGCCGTTTCTTGATGGCGTCTCTTTGCCAATGCCCCCCGTTTTGGTGCTCTACCCTTGCCATTTCCACCGCCTCCTTCCTTGTCACGCACTCCACGCGTGCTCTCGCCCGCGCCCTTCGACCTCCCCCTACTCGCCACAGCCGCCCGTCGTCTATCAGGTATTCCGATGCTCGGTGCTTGGCTCTCCGTCGTTCAGTTGCATTCCGGTCACTGTCGAGCTCGAGCAAGGCTTCTATGACCTCCAGAAACACCGGCTCTTCTGCGAAACGTTTCCGCAACGCCTCCCCGTCGTCCAGAGTCGCCAACTGGAATATGTCGTGTACCAGACCCGTGACCGCCTCCCAGTCCTCACAGACCGTCCACTCACTCCCGTCCCCGGTCTCTTTCGGACTGCCTTCCGCTGCCCTGCTCAACCCGTCGGCAACCACATTGATTTTCCCCGATACGTGTCGGACGTCAGTGATTTGGTGAGCCAGTATGCCATCTCTCCATCATGCGTGGGTCGCGCTTAACTTGTCGTTCATCAGAACGTCCCGCAACGCCTGGCAGTCTGTCTCAATAATGACTGGGAAACCCCAGACGATGTCGGAGAACTTGTCCAGGCCGAACTTCAACGCCGCAAACTCCAACAAAAAAGGCTTGTATTTTTCCTCCGCCGTCGAGGTCCGTTTCGACGCAAAACCGATGGGGTGTAGCCTTGTGACGGAGGCGCCGCTAGTCAGGGTTGTGATGAAGCGCTGGCCCAGCACGGCGCCGAACGCATCCATACATCCGTCTGTGGTGAGTACAAATGGGGTTCCATCCCACCTTGGCGCCCGCAATACTGGTTCTGACGTGAGGATCTTCTTCAGAGCGAGGAAGCTCTCCGCATGTTCCGTCGTCCACTTCCCGGTAAGCTTGTGATCACCATTACCCTCCGATACACTGACTTCGACGCCCCAGCTGGCACTTCCACCTCCCGCAGCAAATTCCGCAACGGAGCCTCTATTTTCGCATACCCTTGCACCAGATCCCTGAACCATCCCATGAGTCCAAGAAACGCTGCCAAGTTTTGCGCGTCTTCCGGAGTCCTCCAATTGACGATCGCCGTTAGTTTCGCCAGATCCGGTTGCACCCCGTTTGGCCCAACAGACGCTCCTGCGAACACCCCTGTTGTCGCGAACAGCTTGGTCTTAGCTGGCGAAATGGAGAGGCCCCTCTCCCTGCACCGCCCAAAAATCGACTCCAGTCTTGCCATCATGTCCCGAAACTCGTCCGCCGCCGTTCCGCCATCATCTACGAACAACTCCAGCACCTCCCGTACCAGCAGGTCGTGTAAATTCTGCGCTGTCATTTGCGCGAACGTTGATGGTGCTCCGATCAACCCGAACGGCATTTTTCGGTACCAGAAATAACCGCGCCCCTCGACGTAAAAGGCCGTATACGGCCTGGACTCCTCCGCAACCTCCACCGCGTAGAACCCTGCTGCAAAGTCGAAAAGGGACACCCATCGTTTACCACTCAACTTCTGCTGTTTTGCCCGGATGTCGCCCTGTGGCATCGGGGCAATCTTCGTGATTTTATTGATCTCGGCGAAATTCTGGCATATTCGCCACTTGGGGTCGGCTGGCGTCCCATCATCGCTCGTCCTGGGCAGGGGTCGCTCGGGCATGGGAAAGTAGGGATCTAGACCATTCTCCACGCACTGATCGTTCACACGATGCTGCAGCTCTTCGAGCGTGAGGCCTGCACCCTGGTGGACTTTTTGCGCCAGTGTCGTGGGCGAGACACACTTGACCTGCCCAGGTTCGCATTGTTCTATAACTCCCGCATCTAGCATTTCGTCGATCTTCTTGTGTAGAAATTGACGCTGTGGTGGCGTGAGTGGACGCTGGTGCACCCTTTTCGAAAATGTCGCGTCGCCTGGGATGTCCAACTGGTGTACTGCCCCCTCAACAGCTAGTACTTCCCCCACCGACAACGCGAAGACGTCAGCGTTGCGAGCGATGAACGCTCGCACTTCCTCTCTTTCTGCCTCCGAAAGGTCCTCCCCCACCGTAACCTGTCGCAGTACTTCCTCTACCCGTGCTGGCTGAAAAGGGTTCGTCTTCCTGGTGTAGATCCCATTCCCGTTGTTGCCGGTATCTTCAGGGACCTCCGTTCCGATGTCGTCCTGCTCGCCCGCGTCCTGGGTTACGAGGCACACCGGGTGTTCGGCTTCATCGCCTTGCTCTTTCGTCTCCCGCTCCTGTACTCCGTTGTTATCTGCCTCCTGTACCGCCTGCACTGCTCCGTGTGCACCGTCATGGTTCGTCTCCTCCATGGTCTGTAATGGCTCTTTCCTTCCCTGCTCAGCCGACACTTCCACCCTATCCGCCTGCTGTCCGCCCGGCGCTCTTGCAGTGTCGTCGTCTTCCATTTGCCGAGGCTCCCCGAAGCCCAAGTAGTGTATCGTGTTGTCTCCGAATTGTGTGGTTTTGAATTGATTGACCAGTGTCGCTTGCTCCCCGCCCACGGCGATCGTGACCTCGTTGCGACAATAATAATGTACGGTGTCGAAAGCGACCATGAGGGTTTTCCGAACAGGAAGGACCAACTCCCCCCACTGTCGAAGATCTCGAAGGATCCTCGCACCCGCACGCCGCCCACGATTATCGCCCCTTCCCAGACTGCCTCCGCTCGTATAACCTGTCCGTCCGCCATTCTAAGCCTCCTCCTCGACGGTTGTGTAGGTCCCAGCCTGTGCTTGACCTTCTCAAACACGCGGCTGCACATCGCTGCGACCATCGCCCCATCATCAAACGTCCCCCACACCCTCACAATCTCCCCTTCAGGGCCTTCGAAGCTAACGGTCTGTACGAAAGGTTTGACATCTTGTCCTTTGTCATCCTGTTGGTGCTTATATCCCGCAATATAAAGGTTCACGATGTTGGATTCGTCGACCACGTCTACATCGTCAAGAATTGTACTGCGAGTTTCGACCACGTCCCCTTCCGCCACTCGGTCGCCGGCGGGGACCTCTTTTTCCTCTTCCTCCATCGTTGTTGGGGCCGTCCGTTCTCGGTCTTCTAGGCGGACGGCCCATCGCCTTTTCCCTGCTCCTTACCAGCTCCCGCGTCTACCACCTCCTCCATTGTCCCATAGTCGTCGATGGCGACGTAACGCACGGCCGCCGCCATATCCCTTAGCTCTCGCAACATGTTGGTGCATATGGCGCGCCACCTCTGTTCGTGTGGGTGTAACTGTTTGTTCTCCGGCGTCGGGCAATTGAAGCTGAGGTGCCCCCGTCCCGGGTGATCGCGACCGCTAATCCCGCATTTATAGCATTCATTATTGTTTACTTTGCTCGTCCCCGGTCGCAACGGGTAGGGCGTCAATTCCGTTACTGGTCCCGCCGGTCCGTGTGCTTTTGCCCAGGCCTGTTGCTGTGCTTGGTGGGCCAAGCGACCTGCATCCGAATCCGGGTGGTGTGGCAGCGTCGCGTACCGGGCCCTGAACGCAGCTTTCTCCTCCGCCGTAAATTGGCGCTGTGATCCTCTCGTGTATGCATTCGGACCCCCGCCTCTGCCTGGGCTGTTGGGACTGAACAGTGTGGTGCCGACTGCTGGGGGAATCGTCGCCGTTCCCAGCGTGGTGTTGGCGAGCTGCCGCCCGAGTGTGGTCCTTGGCGTTTCCAGCTGGGCAATCCGGCCTCTCACCGCCTCCAATGCGTCGCGTCTTCCTTTCTCCTCCGCTACCCGTTCCTTGATATAGGTGATGTTGATTCCCCTGACGGCATTTAGGAACAGCGCCCACGTCGCATATTCGTCTGCTAGCTTTGCCTTGACGACGGACGGCAGGCCTTTCCGGACTTGGCTTATGTAGACCGCACCCGCGTCGACCCCTACCTCCCTTGCTAACCGCCCCATCTCGTCTGCCCATGCTACGTGCGTGTATATTTTTCTTCCTGCGACTGTCTTCATTTTGCCGAGCTCCTCCTCTCGCAGCTTCGTGGTGAGGAGTTCTTCTTCATATTCTGCGGCGCTTTTCTTGACTACTGTCGCTTTGGGCCATCGGATGTCATAGGCGGCCTTGAGCCGCGGCCAGGTATTTTTTTCGGCGGGGTCGAGCGCCGAAAACCATTCGTCCGCGACACTGTCGGAGTGCAAGAAGTTCTCGAATTCCGCCAGCTTCTGGGCATCGTCTTTACCGGCCATGGCCCTGCAGAATGCCCGCCAAAAGTCTTGCGCGTTTTCGTTCTCGCGAAGGTCGCCCCAGAAAGGCTCGATAAGCATTGCGGCCATGTCGCCTACGTCAATTAAAACTGGTTGGGGATTTGCCTGAGGTGCTGGTGACGTGAAGGGAGTTGAGCGTTGTGATGTGAGTCCGAGGGAATCTGGGCCCGTTTGTAAGGACGCCCACTATCTTATCTAATCTTGGTTATCTAATCGTATCTTATCGAGACGATTACGCTATTGTTTGGCAACACCTTCTGGTGTTGCCTATTTAATTCATTACATTAATTAAGTATAAACAACCTTGTACACCTATACGTAGCAACCGACAGACTTGTCAAGCTTACGTCTAGTGTGAACAACAAGGTCCCCAAATTCTGTAACCCCGTTACACCGTTGAAGCTGTGGAACTGGATGGGGCCGAAGACGGTGGTAATGGGCTAAGCGGTGGTCTTGGAGCGAATCGACCGTTGATTCTGTACTGGGATCTGTGGGCCAGCGCGAAGGGTTGTCTTTTCTCGGTGCCGGCAAGCCTTTGTACTTCAATACTTTTTTCTTCGAGAACTTTGTACTTTGAAAACTTTAAACTTGATACTTTAAAAAATGATATCGGATCGCTGTCGTCACCAGATGGAGCTTGCTAAGTTGATCTTTCGACCAGACTCAGTTGAGAATGCAGACGGCAGAATGAGATGCTTATTCCTTCTACAAACTGGCCCAAAGTGGCCGCGGCCCTTATGACTAAGCTACTAAAGCTGATGCCAAACAAGACCAAACAACGCGCTCTCCTCACTTTGCCTGCCTTGGAGCGTCGCTCCGCGACACTCCAACGGTCACCCCTTCAAGCTTCGACAACCTCGACCTCTATAACCTCGGTCGCAACGGTCATCGTCTCCGACTCTGCAAAATGAACTCGAACGACGTGCCGCCCAACTTGACGAGTCACAAACATGAAATCGACCGCGTGCCCACCGCCGCCAGTCTCTTCCTCGATGCTATGAATCGAATACCTATCAAACAAGACCCCCTCACCCTCGCTCGTCGCACTCGCAGCAGCCACAAGCCCCTCGACCCTGAACGCAACCGAAAAGCGGGTGTCCACACCCATGACAGTGACAACCTCGCGTTCCTCCCCCGCGACCGTGATCCTCGCGACGCGCTCATGCCCCCGCGTCCTAACAGGCCCGCTGCGCAGCACCGGAATCGCCAGCACCGACCCATCGCGACGCACGGTGTGCCCCAGAAGCGTCCGCGCGTGCCCCTCCAGCGCCGCGCTCGAGCTCAGCCCCGCAATGTCCACGGCGACCCCGCCAGCAACGACCACGATCCGGCCCGCCTCAACGTCGTCCTTGTACCGCACGGAGTAGTCCCCGAACTCGCTCAGCGCCTCGCCCCCCGGCGTCCACAATACCTCAGGGTGGCGGTACGTGCTTCCGACGATATCTGCGAGGCGGCTCCGCGCCGCCTCAGCTGCAAGCCCGCTGTCCACGATCCCGTCCGACCCTGAGACCGACTCGACAAAGACGTTGATGCGCAGCGTGTCGCCTCCGCCCTTGCTGCTCTCTGTGAGGTGCCAGAACGCGTGAGCGGCCGCATCGCTGACGGTGAGATGCCCGAACTCGACGTCCCAGGTCTCCCCCAGGACAAGCCACGTCCGGACGTGAGTTGACGTGGGTCACCGATGCCTGCGCACCAGATCGGCCGGGGAGAGTGGGCGGAACGAGCTGATCCAGAGTCGCCTGAATCGCATCGCGGAGCTCTGTGGCCGACCCCGGGATGACACTCGCACTTGCAGTGCCGGGAACAGCCTCAGCGACTTGAACTGGGGCCCCAATGGCGTGTCCATTGATTCCGGTCACGCCGTCGCTGGTAGCGATGGTGTCGACGGTGCCACAAACGGGCCGAAAGGATTCGCGTCTATATGGGCACTTTGCAGTTGGCGCTGGTATGGAAGCTTTCTCGGAAAAGGGATCCATTGAGAACTAGCATTCGGTGGCGTTGAAACTGGCTGATGTCGCACACCCACGTCTTTTTCGGGACCTTTGCGGGAAATCCATCCATCCATTCATCCATCCATCCACGTGCTTTTTAAAATTACTCGAGTTTAAACACTTGTTTACTCAAGTCCAACGAAAGTCACCGAGGGCCCTGGTTCCATGCATGTGCCGCGCGCGCACTGTCAACACGCGTACACACTCACGCGTCCCGTTTCTCGCTGTCTCGCGGCCACTGTCTCGCGGCCACTGCCCCGAGCCTGTGCGTCATCGACGCCCTCATCGCGACCAAGACTTTCGAGGTCTGACCCTCATAGAAGTAGGGGCGAGTTCGTTGAGACATCCCCAGGGATTGTCATCGTAACTATCCCCCTCTTCTAGGTCAGCCTTCTTCAGTTCTCCCTGTTCTCAGGGATTCTCATACTGACTATCCCCGGATAGTCCACCAGGGCCCTTCGGGTTTTCGATTGCTCAATTTAAATCATCATTTCATTCACCTATGTCTGACAATTATGCCCGACTCTTTTCTACCAATCAACCCGGGCGCGAAGGACAATCCAATACTTCTCAACCCGGTCGCGAAGAGCAATCCAATACTTCATCGCAACCTGACTCGCGGGGTAACGGACATTCCACCGTCTCTACTCATGAGACTGTCGGATCCGGGGGGTCGTACTTGGGAGGACGAATTGAGTTCGAACCAAGGGTCACAGATCATCTCGACTCCCTCATCACCGAATTTAGAGAGGGTCGAAACACTAAGGCCAATATCATCTTCGATGCACATAATTTCATCAACTCCATCGGAGGATCCTCCCCGGATGCGCAGAAATTTGCCTTCGGCGAATTCATCTCGACCATCGATTCAGTCGAGATACTCGCCGACTCCGCTAGACGACGCGGAGAACGAGCTCAACACGGGCTGGAAAACGCCGGAGAGAACTCACCCACTCGAGCCGAACCTGCTGCCGCAGAGGCCGTCAACGATGCCATTGACCAATTGGTGTCAAAAATCGGGTCCAAGCGTGGAGGATCTCAGGTCCCGACCGATGCAGATGCCGGTTCTGGAAGAGAGGATGATGTGGAGAACAGAGACAGTGGAAAACGACGGAAACTCAGCTCTTCAGACCTCCCATGGCACAGTCAAGAGATCCTTGCTCGACAGGATGGACGATCGTCCTGTCAAGCGACGCAAACACTCCTATACACCTACGAGCGAGATCCCGCATGGGTCCGACGTCAGATCATCATCTCAGGAGTCGCACCCTCAACGATCCCCCCAGGAGAATGGGACTCCATCTTCCGCGGGACGGCCGTCAACCTCGACGCCGTCTTCAGCTCAGTCCACCACGTTCTCCCTCCTAAAGAGGACGTTGGACGCGTGGGATCTACTGAAATCCGATTTAGCAACCCCGAGCCGTCCAAGCGCATCAGGACATCTAGCGACTGGACCACGGCTTGGGATGACGTATCGGAGGCAACCACCATCGCGTTCCCTCACCGGGCACGCGAACTTAAGGAATACGGCTCTTATATCCGCTCCGAATTCTCTGCCAAGCTCCCGATTTCGCACCCAAAAATCATCCTCTTTGATATCGCAATCAGGAACTTCGTCGGTGGGGGTCAGCGATACCTCCTTACCGACTACCACCTTTTCTCCAGATTCCATTCTGCCATCATCGCCCCAGACGGTGTCGAATCTGCGGGTACGAGCGGAACCAAATCTACTTCCGGGTTGCGTTACCGATCGACCGGGAAACGGATCAGCGGAAACAAAACCGAAGTCTGCCACCGTTTCAACGATGCCGGAAGATCTTGCCCGAATTCACCCACGTCCTGTCGCTACCTCCATGCCTGTAAATCATGCGGCAGTACAGGGCACGGCCAACGAGAATGTGTCCAAGGGCGACATGATTCACGGGGCTCATCCTAGATTTTTACGGTACAACCTTTGGAGGAACGATAACTGCCTCTCCCCTACTGCTGCACTCTGGACCGAGAACGCAGTTCCCCTTCCGTCACCTCCATTATCTGAGTTGTCAAATCCTGTCGTATCCAAAACAATATCAGAAAATCCATCCCTTTTCGCCATTGTCACCCCAATAAAAGTCGACGTCTTTGAACGTCTCTTGACCACTCACCCTAATCAGCCCTTTGTTGCATCTGTATGCCGAGGGCTTCGTGAAGGCTTCTGGCCATGGGCTGACACTCATTACGGATCATATCCGGACACTCTTGACGAATCCTTCCATACCCCGAAGGACCCCGTTGACGCTCAATTCCTTCGCGACCAACGCGATAAGGAATTCGCGAAAGGACGCTTCTCGGCCCCTTTCGGCAAAAGTCTTCTCCCGGGCATGTATAGTATGCCTATTCATGCCGTACCGAAGCCCGGGTCCTCTGAGCTACGCATGGTCACGGACCAGTCTGCGGGCGAGTTCTCTCTGAACTCCATGATCCCCAAAGACGAACTCACTCGTGGCTACCCACTCGACAACATGCGACACCTTGGTGACATGCTACTCTTCCTCCAGAACTCGCTTCCTGACACCGAACTCATTCTTTTCAAATCCGACGTCGCCGAAGCTTATCGCTTGATACCGGTCCACCCATACTGGCAGATCAAACAAATCAACACAATTGACGGGGAGAGACAAGTTGACCGCAATGGCGCGTTCGGCGGACGTGCCTCTGGCAATTTCTGGATCGCCTTCATGGCCCTTGTCATTTGGATTGCCCGCTTCGTCAAGCTTATCAACCTCCTCCTTTCATACTCGGATGACTGTTTCGGCCCCGGTGTCAAAGGCGACCTTACATTCTACCCTCCCTACAATAAACTCCTGCCTACCAATCAATGTAAACTCCTCGTCCTCTGGGACGAGCTAGGAATCCCCCACAAAGAACGTAAACAAATCTCCGGCAATCCCCTTACCATCATCGGCATCGAAGTCGATGCCGTTTCCTTATCATGCACCCTCCCCTCGGATGCCAAGCTCGATCTCCTCGAACAACTCAAAAAGTTTACTGCGTATCCAAATTCAACGCATATATACACACATACACTTAAGCCTACCTTCATTTTGTAAGAACGTATGGCTGAAGTCTAGCCTACTTTTCGTAGAGCTTCGAGACGGTCTTCAGTTTAATTTTTTTGTCCAGCACACCTCAATCCTAACAAGTCTACCATACTGAACCGTGTAGTGTACTTCAAATAGATTCAAGTCAGCTTGAAAAAGTTCAATATATTTCAAGCGTACCTCAATCCTAACGAGTCTACCATACCAAACCGTGTAGCGTACTTCAAATAGATTCAAGTCAGCTTGAAAAAGTTATCTTTACAGCGTACCTCAATCCTAACGAGTCTACTGTCAAACCGTGTAGCGTACTTCAAAAAGCCTAAGTTTCAACCCTAAGGTACAGCGAGTCTACCGTGCTCGCGAGTCTACCGTGCCCGAGCCGTCGCGTCAGCCTATGAAAAGTCTACCCAGCCTATACGGGCTATGTCAATAAAATAAGATTTCGACATATGACGAGCGTACCTTGAGTGCTTTCTCAAACACGGCTTGACAGTCTGTCGCCAGTCGCCTATACATGGCAGCCTGTCGGTGGCAGTACGCCGCTCGCCCGCCTTTCGTCGCCATCCCAAGCTCACCCCAGACGTCTGCCATCCTCGAAAACGACGCCACGCTGCGTCGAAACTCCTCTTGCAGAATCTCCTTCTCCTCTCGTGATCTGTCACGCGCTGCTCGATCGCGAAACCACTTAACCCGATCCACTGCCATCCATCAGCATTGAGCAAGGTGAACCATCTGAGAACACTTACTTTCGAGGCTCCATTCCGACTCCTCTTCTTGGGTCATGCCAATACGTCGCCCAACATGCCAGAACCACGGGTCTTGTTTCTTTGCATCACCCAACTTGTGGCGTTCCGTCACGTTCTTCTGCCACAGCTGTTCCTTGAGCAAAGGCTGCAATGCCTTGTCATTGGGGTCGAGGCCGAGCGCGAGGAGTTTTTTGTACACGCGTTGGTACCGCTCCATTGCTGAGGTCTTTTGTGCTTGAAGGGTGAGAAGATATTGCTGAGCGCGCGTGCTGGGACGTTGGCCGTGAACGAAGCTTTGCTTGAATTGGAGGTTAGCGTTGACGGTCTTGATAGCTAAGCGGACCTCAGCGAGGGCGTCATGGGCCTGACCTTCGCGCAGTTGGTATTCGACCTGAGCCAAGGACTCCAACCCTATGGCGCTGCGTCGAGTCACGGGAAAGTCGGAAGGTAGCAACAGAGGGATGTCCTCAGCTGCAATGGCTTCTGTCGAATTCGCCTCGCTTAAGAGAGCAGGAAACATCGTCAGCTGCTCTTGACGCCAACTCGCAAGCTCTTGAGAAAGCCTGGCACGTGAGCTTGACGTCTGAGCATCGGGTTTGGACTTGGAGGATAACTGGACCCTGTAACATACTACGTTAGATATGCAGACGTGCGCAGAACGAGTATACGCACTGTTTCTCCTCCAGCTGTAGCGCTCTGTTTAAGAATGATGCAAGGCCGGCTCCATTATCGTTACTACTGGAGGCAGCCAATTCAGCGCTTGCTAACGTTTGATACACCCGGTTGAATGACGGCGGCCCTTCGAGATGGTCAAGATCTTGAAGACATGGATTTTCGTGTCGACTTACCTCCTTCCAGCTGTACCTCATATACACTCTGCACAACTCCTCTCGAGATGATCTTCGGCCTTGTATCCATTGTCTCCCACCGTGCGATTAGATCCGGCGCATGCATATTAGTCAATGCAGCAAAATCATCCTCCCGCGTTTGAAGGGTCTTGACGCACGCGGTATACATACGATGAAGTGTTGCGGCTGTATATCTAGATCAGATATATTCTTCACCGATGGATTAAATACTGACCGATCTGATGAACTTTCGTCCAGTTCCAATACCCGAAGAAATCGTCGAGGCTGTCGTGGCGATGACCATCGTTCTGCTCCTTGGTGCTCCCTGCAGATTGGTTTTGTTCCGCCCATCCACCTTCGATGTTCTCGCCCCAAGTCTCGCCGGAATACTTCAAGTAGTTGAAGGCCCATAAGAGCATGCAAATCAGAACATGGTTCACGACGTGCATCTTGGGAATTGCGCCCCGAATCTTCCCGAGCAGAGGGACGACGTCTGGAAACCATTTCATAAAACGTTTCTCGAGATTAATACAATATTGACACCTAAAGCTAATGAGTTTCAAGTGATTCTTCCCTAAGTAAGATAAACGAACCATATATCATAGCTAATCATGATCCAGCGCAGGTGGCTGGCCTCGGCAATCGCGTGTGCCAACGCATAGTCGGTGTTCGCGAACCTGCAAGGCAGGATCAGTGAAAGTTCAAATGTGTAACACGAGCAGCTTACGCTTCGCCTTTGGTGAGGTCCACCGTTCCCTGTGGCATGTAACAGCCATGGCGGGCACATTGGAAGGCAACGACGCCGCTCACCACGGCATTCTTGAATTTCGCAATGTTCTGCATCTTTCCTGCTTTGAGGTGAGGGCAGGTCGGTTCCTGCGATACACCATGAGACGACGGCCACGATAGCTGAGGAGAAACGTACCTCTTCCGGATGAATGCCAACCCTTTTAAGATAGCCCTTGAATGGCTCGGTCGGTACGAAATAGCCGTTGCCGTTGTTCAGAGCCGTGTCATCCGGATCATCATTTTTATGCTTGCGCTGGAGTCGAAAGTTTCCATCGGTGGATAGGAATAGGGTGTACTTGTGGCTATATCTAGTCAGCGATAAGGAATGTGCGTTGCAAAAAATCACTCACGTCTCATCGTCACGGGCAGCCCGGATCACAGCGTTGTCTACGTTGAAGCCGACCTCAGGGCAAGCTGGACATCGGACCGTGAGTGAGTTTGCGCGTCGGTGGGTAAGGATGTTGTCGATGCTGTGGGCCTGGCCACTCCGTCTGACAATAGCGAGGTGGCTCCATACACGTGAGACCTGATTAAACTCGCGATACCGATCCTGTGCATCGTAGAAGTCAGCCATTGTAGTACGAATACAGTAAAATACATACCGGCACGTCCTGAGGGAAAGCATTGTTCGTTAGGCTTTGAAGGGTGCCAAAATAGTCGTAGGCAGACTTCTTCGACGTCAAGTTGCTTATGTGAAAGTGCTTGAGTACCGAGAACGTGAAGGCGGTTTCCGGTCGCTTGATAGTTGCAGGGAAGTACCGGGCACGTACCAGTTGCTCTGCATCGGACAAAGCCTCACAATGGCAATATTTGATTTGCATGCGATGAACACCGTTGATATGGACGACGACTGTAGGGCGGCCGCTTAGGGTGGGCAGTGCGTTGGGGCACGGCCTGCCAAAGTGTCCTAACGTCATAACGAAGCCCAATTCAGAAAGTGATACGCGCTGGAAGAAACTGCCTGTCCATCGCTGGAGGAAGTGGAACGGTTGACTTTCATGTGCTACGATGATGCACTCCTGACATAGGAGATTGCACTGAGAGCATTCTGTGCATCGAAAAGCACCAGCAGCCGCGCCGCAGGGACAGTCCTGTCCGATACGAGGATGGGACTCGGTCGATAAAATCGCGTCTTGTAGAATATCGAAGCTTTTCGAAAAAGTTTCCATCATTACTGACGCGCCCTGCGTTCCATCAGCAAACCTTCTGCCCCAGTGATGAAGATACACGTACTTGTTTCCTAACTGGTTTTACGTCGGGTTCGGCGGTGGTTGAAGTGGGGTTGTAGGACGGAGTAGGCATAGAACATGTGGGAGGTGGTGCTGATACGCGTCGACGCTTTGCCGTGGTTTCGTAGAATGTGCGCGTTGTCGTGCTCCCGGCTGCAAAGACTGCCCTGTTCAATTCAATGTCATCCTCCTTGTCGGACTCGCTGTCGTAACGGCCAACGACTCCTCGACGCTTGTGAGTACGGGACATTGGACAGGAAGGGGCTAGCTACAGAACGAGTGGTGCGTGCGCGTTAGTGTGAAATAAAATCTCTCTGGCCAGCACGAGAACAATAATGGAGGCAGCATTGTACGGCAATGGCTCCTCGACCTCGATCGGGGAGGAAAGGACAATACAATAGCAGCAGAATGAAGTGGCGTATGCGTGGTGACACGCGGGACAAGAGAACAAGGCACGTTCTGGCCACAACGAGAACAAGAGTAGAGGCAGCATTCTACGGGACCTCACGATCGCTGCCAGAGCAAATCGTGTGGGCGATCGAAGATCTGACCCCAACTCATCAACGAGAACAATAGCACAGCAGTCTACGGGACCTCACGATCGCTGCCAGAGCAGATCGTGTGGGCGATCGAAGATCTGACCCGAACTCATGAAGGCCACTGTCCGAAGCAAAAGGTTGTATGATTCGTTATCTCTTTACCTATGTGAGATAACGTTGCGACTGTCAAAAATATATACGTGCGCTTTAGCAGTGTGCGCTTGGATAGTGTAAATTGTGCATGTTCTACAGTGACCACAATTGGTCAAATGGTATTATCCGCGTCATGTCGTAAGAGATGTTGGGCGCCGGATTCAAGTGCTCGAGAAGGGGCGGCGGGGGCTCAAAGCCGGGCACGTCATGAGAAAGACGACGAGGGACGATAGGCGCGCGGCGGAAGTGATTGAAAAAGGTCTGCGTATAGTACTTTGCGACGGCTTCCTCCAAACTCTGAATTTCATCGGCCTTCCATCGCCAACTGTCGACGTGGAGGATGCCTGGCTGTTTCCCGGGCCAAGTCCTCATGAGCCGCTGAAGTTCCAACAAGTAGCGACAGCGTTCGTCCTCGTTGTAGCTCGCGATGCCGTGATTTGCTTCAGACAGCGGCGCGGCGAGGAGTTGTCCTCCGGGAAAGCAATCGGCGACACGTTGTTGTTCTTGCCCAAGATCGAAGTCGGCGGCCCCACGACGGATGAGAATTTGCAACGCGAGGAGCTCCTGGCGAAAATTAAGCTCCGCCAGCTCCCACAAGATCTCCTCGAAGTCCTTGTCCTGAAGATCCCCGAATGGTTTGCCCTGCCAAGTTTCGTTACCATGGGCAACTTCGCCGATTGAGGTGTCCTCGGCGCTCAAGCAGTTCTGGAGAAAGTCAGACAATAGTTCCAGGCGCGTCGCGCTCTTCGTCTGACGATCCCCTCTCTTCCTATCAGCGCCGGACGAGCTATGTTGCAGCCAGTCGAGCCCAAGCAAATCTCTCCAAGCCTTCCCAGACATCGGCCGCGCATTCGAATCATTGACACTGAGGCGATGGATGAGAACCGCGCGATAACGAAGCCAGGCACGGAGGGTCGATGCACGCCGGTCTCGTTTCTCGTAGGCAATGAACGAGGCGGGTTCCGGGAATGCGTATCCGAAATCGGAGCCCAGAACATCTTTGTCGACGAAGTTGCTGGGCGATTGATCGACGCTGTGGAGCGCATCACGCCATGCCGGGATCGCGGGAGGAAGGATGGCGTCCGGCAGATCTTCGAACTTGCTACGACCCTGCGGCTCGTAGATGGCCTTGTTTTTCTTGCGCTGGGCGTCTATGATGTCCTTGTCAGTTGTAGATAAGTAAATCATTGAGATAAAAACTTACAGGGGCTGTACCGTTGCGTGCGAGCCTTACGATCTGTCATCGGCACATCGGGAGGTGGAACCACGGGTCGCTCCATCCGGTGGGCGTTGAACGGGTTGCAGGTTGTGTGGAAATATTTAGTGAAGTGCCGGATTGCCGTATATTTGGCCAGTTGCGTCGCAGACCCGCGATAGACGACCTTGTAGGAGGGCTTTGATGCAGCGAGCGGAATGAAACCTTCAGCGCGCTTTGCAGTGACCACTTCGTTGATGCACAGCGTAAGGACATCCACACGGTGGTGAACAAGGAATACAGGTATTTTTGCCCTAAATAATTCCTCGCAGACGCCGATGTTGGTAGTGAATGCCCCCATTACCGGTGCGACTGGCGTCGCTGCATCCACCTCTAAACCCCCACTAATACGCGGTTGGTAGATGTCCCGCCAGTCGAGCGCAGCTTGTAGCTCGGAGTACAGACGCTGAACCTCGCGTACGGCGAGTCGTGCACGACTGAATGTCGTCGGTAAGGAGGTGAGTCGATCAAGGAAGGAATTGAGGATGGGAGGGATCTCCCGAGCTGGGGGGTAATTGTCGTAGACGGCACTCCGCGCTTTTTCCATCAGCAGAATGCAGGGTTTTCGAAGGCGGCTGAGCATATCATGAGAGAAGCGCCCGATCGGATAAAATAGACGGTCCTCGCACACAAACTCGGATTCTGCAGGGAGCCACCACATTATTACCACGGGGTCACTGCGATCGCGGGGTGGATAACGAATGACTGAAAGGTATGGGAGATCCGCGATGTAAGGCTGCGGCCACATAAGTGGGTCGTCATCTCCATAGCGTAGATCCTCGCGCAGGAACACCGGGCGATCTCCCCCCAGAGGCGGATCCCGTAGTCTCTTCGAATTCGGCGAAGTCACTACATATTCCCCCTCCCCAACGATGGCAGCGACTAAGCCATCGGTCGGCCGAATATCTGACGAACTGTGAACACAATTATTAAACATAGAGGGAAAAGAACTTACTAGCTGGGTTGAACTGAAGTTTGAGACGCAGGAGTTGTTCAGGGTTCGCCAACAGGTCTTTCGACCCTGGGGGGTAGAGTTCCTCGCTCGACATCACGAATCGCCGCGTTGGTTAAGAGTACCACAGATAGATATCAGCCGACGTCACGTCGAGCCGAAAGAGAATACCAAAGGTATATCTCAAAAGTGGGAAGTGGGCTGAAAGAACCGCGGGCTATGAAGGTTCGACAGTAAGTAGTTACATAAATGAAGAAAACTTACTGTTGATCGTGATTTCGAACTTTGGAGCTCAAGGTGCGACGTGGGTGGATAAAGAGTCCCCAGGCTATCACGAAACGCCGCGTTGGTTAAAGAGCACCACAGAGAGAAATCAGCCGACGTCACGTCGAGCCGAAAGAGAATACCAAAGGTATATCTCAAACTGCAATCTGGGTAAAAGGAACGTCCGCAGGCTGTGAAGATTAGTTGACAGTAAGTAGTTACATAGATGAGAAAAACTTACCGTTGATCGTGGTTTCGAACTTTAAAGCTCAAGTTAAATGAAAGGAGTGTATACGAAAGTGTAAAGACGTAATGTAAAGGAGTGCTTGCAATCAGCCGACGTCACGTCGAGCTGAACGAGAATACCAAAGGTATATCTCGGTGGCAGAGGAGATCGGGCCAAGCAGCTGCAGCGTTGAGGATGCAGCGAATGATGCTGAAGGGAGACGTGTCGTCGACTCTGCACTTGCGCGCTGAGTTTGAAAAATATTTTTCCGCGCTTGGGCCCAGTGGCTGAGCAAGCGTGTGACCTTTCGGCAATGCCCGGGCGGACGCCAACCACTTTTTGACTTCCCATTCTCTTGAACTTCATCACCATCGGGGCAGACGTTCGTCTCCCACCTGCTCGACCTGGCGTCGGCAGTGCTAGTGAATTCTCTCCTCCTCTCGTGTAGATCGTCCGCCTCCATGGATCAAGCACCCCCGCCTTTTCCCATCAACATCGGGCCAGACGTTCGTCTCCCGCCTGCTCGACTTGGCGTCGGCAGTGAATCCTCCCTCCTCCTCTCGTGTAGATCGTCCGCCTCCATGGATCAAGCACCCCCGCCTTTTCCCGTCAACATCGGGACAGACGTTCGTCTCCCGCCTGCTCGACTTGGCGTCGGCAGTGAATCCTCCCTCCTCCTCTCATGTAGATCGTCCGCCTCCATGGATCAAGCACCCCCGCCTTTTCCCATCAACATCGGGCCAGACGTTCGTCTCCCGCCTGTTCGACTTGGTGTCGGCAGTGATTACTTTTCCTCACTCACTTCGTCAACCACAAGCAGCTTTATTTCTCGGGCCGCCCCTGGATTTTTTTTCAGCCTGGCGCTCACCTTGGGCACTGGATTCCGATGTGCCGCCGACGTGCTGAATTCGCTATTGTACTAATTTTTACTTCTATCATCGCTATAATCCTTTATTTTTATTTCTATGTTATTTAGCCCATCGTCTATATCTAGAGCGCTTGTACCTACAATTACGATATATTGTTCTGCTTTGACTGGCCCAGACTGCCTCGCTTTGGCCTTCCAAAGCCTCTCAAGGAACTTTAAAGGGCGCACGATCGGTGAGGACTATAACGTCGACATCTTATTATTATTAATGCCTCGCACTGCTTCTTCTACGACAGGA
The DNA here is from genome assembly GCA_013368375.1 of Tricholomella constricta. Lineage (NCBI taxonomy): Eukaryota > Fungi > Basidiomycota > Agaricomycetes > Agaricales > Lyophyllaceae > Tricholomella > Tricholomella constricta. The sequence goes on from JAACJP010000017.1 coordinate 61,313, forward strand.
CGTCGTCAAGCTGCCCCCTACTCTCAACGATTACCTGTCACCCATCGCTTTGGACCCTTCACCGACGCCGACCCAGCACTCCATGGCCTGAATAAATCTGCTGCCAACAAAGTCAACGAAGAGCGGATCACGAAAGCTATCGAATTCCTCGCGGCGCCGTACAACGAGCAGCGCCGAGTCCACGGTTGGGTCTACCGAACGCCACAAGTGTGCACGGGAAAATCAGCCTCGGGGAAGGGAGACGTCTTGGAGCACTCAAACATCGGGCGGTGGTTCCAGATGGTGGTAAGTGGCATTTTCTAGTGCGTCTAACATTTCGCCTGATTTGATCGACATGTAGAAGAAGAAGAATGCGCCCTGGACGTTCACTTGGCTAACGCATACCTCGTTAGACGCGGAGATCCTCCATGATGCCACCGAGTTGGCAGCATGGTTCAATATTCGTGAGGAGCTCCAACCTCAGCCCCGGCGCACAAACCGAACAGGGCCCGTCCAGCCACTTTGGACCTCATCAGTACCCAGTCGGGCTCCACCTTCTCCGCAGGCGGCTAGCTGGAGTTTGTCTCCACCGACGAGTCCTACGTATGACGACTTTCCCTCGTCGTCTGCCACTCTTGTTGCATCTTCCCCCATTCGGCCCGCACAACGTTCGAACAACACTGTCACTGGTTATGCTCTAAATGATAGGGACTTTACATGTGGTGTGCGACTCTTTATCTGGAAATCGGTCAGTTCGAATAATCATCTGGTCGATTTGTTACTGAGCTGTCTACAGGATGCCCACAGCCACGTTGAAATAGCTGTCTTTCCTCGACGTGGCGATCGCAGCGTCCATCTGCTGGACTTCAAGGTCGAGCTCGGAGTGTACGGGGTCGAGCTCGGGAATACACTGGAACTCTACTCAGGAGGATGGCCCGAATGGCTCGAGCATCGTTGGGCGGAGCCCCTCGCAGTTGATTTCGCGGGGCAAGCTTTTTTTCTGAAATACGCTACCGTAGTTTCCCCTCCCTGCTTCGATACAATATTCCATCTTTACAATACCATTCGCAAGGGCAAAGCACGGGCCCACTAATTACAAATTCTCCTTACTTACAATATGTTCTTCACAAGGAAGGCTTATCCTTCTATTGTCTTTCTCCAACCTTAATTCGAGCGACGGCACAATTTGACCCTCGACGATACCTTGGCCTTGTCTCCCCCCCCCGGGACGGAACGAGCTACTCAATGTACGGCTTTTATCTACCTTTGCACTAAACTAATCAATAATCATCGACATTAGGCTAAAGCTGGAAATGCTGCTTTGCCCGCCGCCACAGCTTTGACCTGAGGATGGCCCTACCTTAGGATGGCCCTCCAAGCGTGGACCTCTCCACGGTTGTTGTTCGAAATGCCACAGTCAAAGCGGACTCGGGGCTAAAAAGACAGCTCTCGCAATTTCGCAGGCTTTCGCACTCCCCTCGCTATACCTGTCATGGAAAATCCCCCTGACCCTGCCAACTCTGGCCTTCCGCTCGACCCGCCTACGTCTACGGCAGCAGCTCCACGTCCCAATCAAGGAGCTTTCAGCAAGGAGGAGAAAGCCCTCCTGCTCTCTCACCTTCCACAGTATCAAGAGTTTGTTGACAAGCTCGCTCAGAAAGCCACTGGCCCTCGAGGGACTGGGCAGGTGAAGGGCGACAAGGGGGACTGGGTCCTCCGTCTCGTATATCCTCTCTTCATCCAGCAATTCAACTCCACTGGCCCTGACGGTCCAAATCTCGAATCACTTAAACATGTAAGCATTATTTCTCCGTCAGGCATTCCGTGTTTAATTTTGTTATTCAGAAACTGAAGAAATGGTTCGTCAACAACACGAAGACTAATGTTGAGGTGCCGGCACCCTCGACGTCCAGTAAAGTCCCACGTGCGACAAGCGCCGTCGACCTATTCGCGAAAACTAAGCAAGCTGATATTCGAGACATGATCAACAAGGAGCGCACCGAAACTGGTCAATCTACCAAAGAAAGCAACCTTACTCTCCACCGGAAGTACAAGCACGAATTGTATAATGAACTTGACGACAAGACCCGTGCTGAATTTGAAGAGGAAGCAGCAATCTTGAAGGAGAATCTGAAGCAACCCCCGGGCGCTGATCATATATATGCGTGAGTTTCTCGACATATGTTTTGATTGATGCACGGCTAATTTCCTCTACAGTCAACAGAAGTCTCTACTGCCAACGGCCACGGAGGCACTGCGTGGCATGTGCGGCTGGAACTGGGGAGGGCATGGTGAGGTCATGTTCTTCCTACAAGGCGCCTATCGCAACAAGGCGGGTGACCTCAAGACATTCAAGTACGTCAACTACTAGCCATCTTCTCTCACATTCTAATGTCTTGATAGTGGGACCGTATCCAACAATGCTCAATCGGCGACTTTCGCTGATCAATGTGCCAATTTCAAAGACTTCCGCAACGAGTTTCGACGGTTCGCAGAGGGCGCATTGCCAGGTATTTCTTTTCCTGCCGTCGTTGTTGTGCGCCGGGACTGATGGACCCTTTATGACAGTCAAGCGTCCCGAAGCGATCACTCCCATAGAGTCCGCAGTGAAGCCAGTCAAGCTCACCATCATCTTGAACGAGGATGGATACCCCATCCTGCCATCCTTAGACCCCGAGAGTATCCCTGTCGCCAGCTGTCGCCACCTTCTGGCGGAATACATCGAAATGGCCTGGAGTAAGTCGATGATGACCACGAGCCAATCTATTTTACTAATGAGCTTCGTTTATTGCAGAAGTCTCGAACTCAACTACAGTCCCTTGGGATGTCCTTGGTACATCGAAGCGGGACTCTGTCGGACTCACCCATTGCAACACGCTTGCCGATTTTCCGAGCCTCAATCCCAAAGTAATGAAGGCAACGGACGCTCTTCGATTGTACACGGCATTTTTCGATGCCCAAAACCGATCCCACAACATTTTACAGTTCTCAAAGCCGATGTCGCTGTCAGACGACGACTTTGACGATGATAACAATGACAACGATGATGACAATGAGAATATTGAGACATTGCCCTCCCAACAACCCGCTCCTGCTGCCATCACACATTCCCCTCCTCTCGCCAATTTCTCACCGCCAATACTTCGTGACAGCGCCCCTGACTCAGTGTCGACTCCTGTTCTCGCCACCCCCCCGGATACAGGTGACGGCGGAGGCGAGAACACCACCACGACCACTACTACGTCCGCCCACGCCCACGTCCCGACGATCACAAATAGCGGCGGAGACACCGATACCGCTGTGAACAGACTACAAGACACCATTTCTACACCCGAGGCCGATTCCAACGCCGAAACCTTGGAGTCTTCCGATAACACTGGAAGCGCCTTGGGGTCGGAGCGTGGAGGAAGACGTGGGCGCGGTGGAAAACGCGGCGGTGGTAGGCGTGGTGGGAAGGGTGTCGCCGCTGCTTTGAGGGGCCCGGTGGCCATAGTGAACACTAACTCTGCGCCAGTTTTCCAGCCCTCGGCAGTCTACACGCCAGCTGCAGTCGAATCTCTACCCACAGCCGTCGCCGCCGCACCCTTGACGGGTACTCCAACATTGCCCACTCCTGCATCAACTACCACTCAGCTCGAAGAAGAGCCTCGCCGCAGCAGCCGGAAGCGCAAGGCCCCCTCTACTCGGGATGTCTCGGACACGCCCATCGCGAAACAGGCTCCGGCTAAGCGTCGCAACTTATCAGAGAGATGGCACTACGTGGCGGCTTGAAAAGATGTATGTTATATTCTGTTGAAAGTTTTGGATCGTTAACTAACTTCACAGGCTGCTTCGGCTGATTACGCTTGAAATGACTTGACAGAAGGATTTTTCAGATGATAGGTTGACTTATTTATCAGGCTGGATACGCCGACTAGATAGCTTTAACTTGTGGAATGATTGTCTTGGCTAGACTGCTTACTTGTCGTTTCATAGGCTACGTTGACTTACGGACTTGCAGTTTGAATCTCTACATTTACTTTACACTTCATAGGCTCCCTGTATTGCTTATACGCTGCTACTTGAGAAGTCTATCGTGCACAAGATGCTCCGTACACTAGTCTCTTCCCCGACTTATTGGTGAGTAGGCTTCGCTAGACTGGCTTAGGCTGTCTAGACTTGCTGACTATGTGGGCCAGCTTCAGGTTTACAAATGCCCTTGAACTTAAGGTGTCGGCTGAGTCTAGTAAATGTCAACTTCTAGGCATTGGCTGAGCGTACGAACTGAGGTCCCCGAATTCAAAGAGTGCCCGCTTCCCCCTCAAATCATGGCAACAACTTGCGGGATGGCTCAACTGGAGCTTTAATGTCTTTCCCCTCTTGCGTCCCTGCCTCAACAACGTCTATCACAAGATCAAGGGAAAGGCCGCCCCCCAACAGTTAATCTGGGTCAATCGCGCTGTCCGAAGTGACTTGGAGTGGGCCTCAGAGCACATTATCCGTATGTCCGGTGTCCACATTCTTCGCGCCATCGACTGGCCGATCTCTGATGCCCATATGGTTGGCTACTGCGATGCCAGTCTCTCTGGCCTCGGTTTTTGGTTCCCGGACCAACTCGCCGGCTTCTACGCGCCCGTTCCCACCCACGTCCCAGTCGAATTCATTTTCTTTTATGAGGCATTCTGCGTCGCATGCGCGCTCCACGAAGCCTCCCGTTGGGCTGATCGTCCAATGCGGCTCGTCCTCCACACTGACAACTCTAACACCGTTGCCATATTCAATTCCCTTCGCTGCGAACCCCCCTACAATGACATTCTCAAATTCGCGGCTGACGTCCTCATCAAATCTGAACATCAATTGCGCGTCCTATACGTCCCCGGCCAGGACAACTCCGTCGCTGACGCCCTCTCCCGCCACGAATTCCTTCGCGCCATGTCCCTGGCCCCCCAGCTTCAAATTGAACAACATTATCAACCCCCTCTTGAGTTGCTGGGGGCCGTTAAAAAATGAACATTGTCCCCACGCGTTCCAGGCAGCCCGTTCGGACCGCCTGGACTCGCGAACGTCTCCTTCGCGAGCGTGCCATTGCTGTAGGTCACGCTATCGACAACTCCACAGAGCGCAATTACAATTCCGCGCTAAACTCCTATTTGGAGTTCGTACGGATCCATAGCCTTCCCGTAGAACCCACTGCCGACACCCTCAGCCTCTTCACAGTATTCATGTCCCACCACATTAAACCGAAATCTGTCGGGACTTACCTCTCCGGTATTTGTAACCAACTCGAAGCGTACTTCCCCCAGGTCCGCCAAAACCGGAACTCGGCCCTCGTATCCCGAACACTGACTGGATGCGAGCGCCTACGCGCCGTCCCCACCTCACGCAAACGCGCCCTTAATACCGATGACCTTACCTGTGTCGTTTCTGAGTTGTCCATCCATCCCACCTTCGACAACCTCCTTTTCGTCGCCCAGTTGCTCACGGGATTCTACGCCCTCATGCGCCTCGGCGAACTTACATATCCCGATCAAATTGCCCTACGCGACCCTCGCAAACTCACAAAGCGATCGTCGGTCGCCCTCTCCCCCTCAACCTACCAGTTCTTCCTTCCCGGCCACAAAGCCGACAAATTCTTCGAAGGGAACACTATCATCATTCCAAAAAACGAGTCACCCATCGACCCTCACTCGTATTTTCTCGCTTACCTAAATATGCGCGACCAACAATTCCCCTTGTCAACCGCCCTCTGGTTACGAGCCGACGGCTCCGTTCCCACCCGCTCCTTCTTCATCAAAAAATTGCGCCGTTTTTTCGATTCCTCCGTGGCTGGGCAATCCATGCGCGCCGGTGGTGCCACTGCCCTCGCCTCCAACGGTGTTGCCCCCTCTATCATCCAGTCTATTGGTCGTTGGTCCTCCGAATCGTTTCGTATCTACATCCGAAAAAATCCGGTCTTAATCCAGGCTCTCCTTTTCGCGCGTTCCTCCCCGGACCCTTTCTTCCACGAATAAATTTCTTATTACGCCTCAGCTACGCCTTTCCTTCTCCTTTATATTGTTATCCCTTCCCCTACTGCTACTTTCTCTTTATTTCCACCTTTATTTTTCTTGCTCCTCACATCGTCCCTCATCTCTAGCACTTTAGCCTTACCGCTACGAAAAATACATCCGCATATTCGGGCCGGGGGCTGACTAAACAGCCGCCCCCGCCCGATAGGCTACCTTTCCGAATATCTCGTGCTTGCCTTCGTTGTGCCCTGAGTTTCGTTGGTCGAGTTTAAACACTTGTTTACTCAAGTCCAACGAAAGTCACCGAGGGCCCTGGTTCCATGCATGTGCCGCGCGCGCACTGTCAACACGCGTACACACTCACGCGTCCCGTTTCTCGCTGTCTCGCGGCCACTGTCTCGCGGCCACTGCCCCGAGCCTGTGCGTCATCGACGCCCTCATCGCGACCAAGACTTTCGAGGTCTGACCCTCATAGAAGTAGGGGCGAGTTCGTTGAGACATCCCCAGGGATTCTCATCGTAACTATCCCCCTCTTCTAGGTCAGCCTTCTTCAGTTCTCCCTGTTCTCAGGGATTCTCATACTGACTATCCCCGGATAGTCCACCAGGGCCCTTCGGGTTTTCGATTGCCCTCCCGCCCGCATCCTCTGTATTTTTTGTACATTTCGTGTACAGCCTTACCGCTACGAAAAATACATCCGCATATTCGGGCCGGGGGCTGACTAAACAGCCGCCCCCGCCCGTTTGATTTTGATTTTGGTGTTATTTTCAAGTCAATTACAACTTACCCTCCTTCCAACCTCCTCCTTCCGTACGCCTCCTTTAATTCACGCGTGACATACGAGGAAAGGACAGCACTTATAGCATTGGAAAACAAAGTTCAAATTTACGATCTTGACGGCGAAGTATCAGGCTGAAAAGAAGATAAGGTTGAGCAATCTGATAAGATGAGGAAAATCTGAGGTCATTGATGGCGCCCAACGCTGGACACCAGCGACCATGCCACATAGCCATCACTCTCACTCAGGACAGTTCTGCAAACATGCCAAAGGACTCTTAGAGGAGGTCGTCGTTGAAGCTATCCGCCAGGGCTTCAAAGTATACGGCCTCACAGAGCATGTCCCTCGATATCGCACAGAGGATCTTTATCCAGAAGAGGTGAAACCAGCAATAAAAACAACGCAAAACCAGCCATAATTGACGCTGCGCATCCAGGCGGGTATGCCTCTTAATGAGATCGCCTCCCAGTTCGATAGATTCCTCGACGAAGCCCATCGACTCAAAGCGCAATATGCATTCGCGATCACGCTCCTGGTCGGCCTCGAGACGGAGTACATCACAGACACCGACCTCGACTACCTGGACGCTCTCCTGGCGCGCCACGGCCCGCGCATCGAATACGTCGTCGGTTCCGTACACCACGTCAACGGCATACCCATCGACTTTGATCGCCCCACCTATCAGAAGGCTCTGCACAGTCTCGGCCCTGGAACGGAGGCGGCGGCGACACAGGAGGCCTTTTTGTCATCATACTACGATGCCCAGTATGGACTGCTCCAGCGGTTCCGCCCAGAGATCATTGGGCATTTGGATCTCTGCCGCCTGTACGACCCAGGGCTGAGTATCTCGAACTATCCCGAGGCGCAGAAGAAGATGGAGAGGAACGTTTTGCACGCGATCGAGTACGGGGCGCTCTTTGAGATGAACGCGGCCGCGTTTAGGAAGGGCTGGGACACGGCTTACCCTGGAAGGGATGTCGTCGAGGTAAATAAAATAATAATAAAATGCGTACAATCAGGTTCACTTCGTTGATCGTTTGCTGTGCAGTTTATTCTCAAACATGGCGGCCGCTTCGCGTTGTCTGATGACAGCCATGGGCCTGATGCGGTGGGGCTCAATTACCATCGGCTGCCAGAATATCTTCGGACCATGGGTGTGGAAGAGGTGTGGTATTTAAAGAGATCTGATGTCGCTAACGCGGCGGGAAGGAGGGTGCAGCCTACTAGGCTTGAGGGTGACTGGTCTGATCATGTCTTCTGGCGTGGAAGGTCAGCCGACGATTAACCTGATCACGATTCTTGCGGGAAGGGGACCGGCAGACTGAGATGATTGTGTCTACCCCATACTTTGCCTCGATCTTTTTTCACCGTCTTCAAATCTCGCCTTTCAGGTGTAGACCCTCGTTGTGAATCAAGTCGTTGCTGAGGCTCCATGCAAGTAAGACGTTACATTTTAACGGACCGTTGTCGTCGAGGTTCATTGTAGATTGCGTTTGTAGGTGCTATTATTTACCTTGTTCTACATTTATCGAAGACGGAGAAAATTCCAATGTGCCGGTCTGCTTCGCCCTCGGATGAGCTGCCACAGGCGTCTTTTTTTTTTGAACGTATCATATGTATCTTCGTATATGCGGCGACGATCGCACCAAATACCGTGTCATTCCGTGCGATTTCTGGGACCACCCTTCGGCCGCGATTGCTCATCGGGTTTTGAACGAAGACGCCACTTCCCAGTCGTCGATCTCCACTTTCCTGCCCACTCGACTATCAAGCTCACTAGCAAATCTGCTCGTCACCTCGCAGCCCCTTCTTGCTGAAGGAATCGGGCCCATGATAGACTCGACATGCCTGCCTTCATGATTCTTACTTTGGGCCACCATGATATATCTAATAGATGGCTCTTAGGCTGGTTCAAACAGCACACTACTATGTCAAGGACGAGAGATGCACACAGCTTCTGTCCATGAAGGAGAGGCGTATCTTTGCAGGCACCCATCTGGGTTCAGGATATTGTTCAACTTTTTGACTTTCGGCAGAAAAAAATTGCTATGGGCATCTGGGTTGGCGTGGATGTGACGATATACTTCGCCTCCTTCGAGCTTGAGAGCAATGGCAAATTTGACATGGTGGATCGATAGTAAGGTCGTCGTTTCTGAAACACGCTATATATACAATTACACGCCACAACGTTGACGGCCAAGCTGTCGCTTGAGCACCTTCGAATCATTAATTCGTCAAGCATGAAATGTGACTTCCCAAAGTCTGGCACATCCGTCCGCTCCAGCAGTAGCCAACATCGTGGAGTCTCCTTGGCCCAACCAAAGAACAGAATTTGCTCCCCCAGGAGCAGCGTTCTTGATCGCGATGTTCTTCATCGGCTTTGCCACACTCCAAATGTACACGTGGGTATCGAGCGAGGCTGAGGCGCAATGTAAAGAGTCTGACGTCCATGCAATGGAGTTGATGCGCGCAGAGTGGAACGACCAGCGTGATGTGATCATCTGCGTACCAGTGGCGCATGAGTATATACGAACAAAGCCCGTGAAGCAATTAAATACCTTCTTCTCCTTGACATCGAACAGAACAATCCTGCCACTTGACTGAGGGAGGACGTTAGCACGTCGTCGCAAATCAATGGGAAATTGACATACATCTCCGGATGCTAGCAGATTCCCGTCTGGAGAGAACGCTAGTGCAGTTACAATGCCTTTGTTTCCTTCCAAAACGGCGGGCTTTGTCAGAGATATCCCATCCCATTCGTTCAGGTGGACTTTCTGATCCTAAAGAGCGGGGTCAATGAATTAGACAGATTATACCGGCTGGTGCGTACCTCTCCCCCGACTGCGACAACCACCTTGGAGGCTGCAATTGCACTTGGTACGAATGTGGGCGTTTGTGTAAGGATACGCTGGTTCGACCGAAAAGCCTCGATTGTATTGATTTCCGAAATGAAAACGGTGCCATCTCCAGCGACCGCAACAGACCTGGGTTGTGATGTTGTAGATGATGAATTGGACCTAGAAATCTCGCGGTCAGCTTCAGTTGGAATACTGAGACAACAGACAACTTACGTGAACGACCGGGGCGCGTCGTCCTCTTTATAATAGTCCAGCTCAACTTCGCGAACACGATCATCGTAACCAATGGAAAACACATGATGATCTTCGGGATTCGAGGCCAGGCCCGAGATAAGGTTGGAATGGCCAGCGCCAGGGATGTGTTCCGAATCGCCTTTAGACGTTGAAAAAGAGAGCAGACGCCCGTCAGCGGTTCCGCCAAGGAACGTGTTGCCACCCGCTGGTGCTGTTGCAGTGATAGATTTCTGAGGCGCCTAGTGATATCAGATACGCAGGGTCAATACATAAAATTCGGACGAAAGGATAACGTCTTACGCTGAGAATCCCTGAGGGCTTGTCGCCGATTCTTGGATCAAAAACATTCAGGTCACCAGATATCGACAACGAGACGATCCTCTCTCCACTCCACGCGTTTCCCACTTGGTGATGTTCAACACCTGAACCAAGTCTCCACGTTGTAACAGCCTTCTGATATTGAACATCCCCTAATGTAATGTGAGGATTATAGATAACTGATACGCCACTATCACTCACATAGGGTAATTGAGCAATCTGCTGAAGACGTGACGAAAGAGCTGCTGTCAGGGCTCCAACTTGAAGCCATCTACGATTATTAGGGTCTTAATGCGCCGATTGCCAGATGTCTGAATACGCACAATACTTCCAGTGTGCGGGCTTGCAATAAATTCGCCGATCGTATCGCCCGTCTTGCCATCGTACAGGAATATTTTTGCGTCACTGCCAACGCTGACAAAATGGTCGCCGGACGGCGCGAATTGTATATCTTGGACAAACTTCGTGTGGGTTTTTATCGTCTGTAACAGGAAACCTCTTAGCAATGTGCGAGATCTAGAGAGGGAACCACACACTTTGTCGTATTTGAAGGGGACACCTAGTAGATCGTGCAATTCCGGTGAGGACAAAATCAAAGGGAGGCGATCTCGTACACACCCTGGTGGAAGACGATCAACCCATCGTCGGCCGCGGTAGCTGCCCTGAAAGGTCTTTGATGTCTAATAGACACGGCGTTTATAGCCTAAGTAGAAGTTAATCTAGGAGCCGTCATAAACGCTAGACCACAGCCTTACCTTAGAATGGCCGCTGATTTCGCCAGTGGAAGACCCGCTATCCATCATGAAAGCGTGACCAAACCTGAGCCAGGAAGTATCAGATAGCAACTGCTGAAAATCATGAGCTGCAACCTACTTCTCCCGTCCATCTCCAACTGCAATTAACCTCTTACTTTCCCCATCCCATGCAAGATCATTTCTGGACAAGATGTAAATGAGAGATCAGGCACAAGTAGGATACAGGGGACGCACATGCGTCCTGAGATGACTTTGTATTCTCCTTTCAGAGTCTGATCCTCTCCGACCGTGTCCCATACCCTGACTGTGCCAAAGCATCGGACGTCTAGGGGCAACAAAGTGCAAGGCTACTCCACTCACCAGTTCCGCTCGTGTCAGCAGATGCACAGTAGTATCCCGAGGGAGAGAACCTTGCCACAGTCGCATTATGTACGTGCCCCGAATACGTCGTCGAGAGGAGCGCGTTCTGCAACCCAAACCCGGTCAGGAGAGCCCTCAAGCCAAACAAGCCTGCATGCTCACATTCAAATCGCGAACCTACAAGGACATCTGTGCATCACGATGGTGTGCAGATGATAGAATGCAACAGATAAACGTACGATAACAGTCTTCCCATTGGTGTAGATTACTTTGTCTTTCGCCGCGCTAAGTTTGGTGGAGACGCCCCGCGTCGTGGTGGGGTTGGCCGGAAAGACCCCAGTTCGCTTGAATGACATTCTGGTGTTTGGCAGTTGAGAACTTGAGAAATACTAGTAAATGAAAGATAGATCAGGGTCTTGACAATGAGTGTTGCGATGCTGCCGATGTTGGGATCGGGGATCGCAGTTAATCACGTGAGCACTAATGGCTTGACGCGTCGAGGCGCGTCGGGCTCATGGAATGAGGACACAATAGTACTACCAATACTGGAAGCTGTCGGTAGAGAGCCGCTGACCATATCGAAGCTCAAGAGAGCTCTATATACTTCAATCGATGTCATCCCTGATTATCCGCCGATTTTTGCCTAGAAGGGCCAAGTTCTTCACCCTCGTCTTCTGTATGATTGTGTAACAACGCTCGTCTTCTGCAAAAGTGACTGTATAGTTACAATGAATCCTTTCAACTCGTGTCGGAATATTGCTGTTACAAGCCACGCAGTTTCGGAACTTCCGCAAGCCGTGACGCCGTCGACAGAATTACTCCCCTGGGCCTCGACCCGATGTCTGAGCTAGGCTCGCCATTGACGTTGGTGCGGGGGGGAACCAGCTCTACAAGTCCAAGGGTGACGTGATTTTCGAGAGAGTGAAAAACGGCGAAAGCTTTTGCAAACGGACAAAGTTTGAATTTCGGTAAGGGGTTACGGTCATAACGGTTCGTAAAGTGGACGGGGGATAAGAGCGATACTACGGAAATGCAAGCGGAAAGCCACCATGTCATGATCATATGTATGGTGTGGCAGGATTTGATGAAAGAAAAGAGATTGGTGTGTATAATGAAGTGATTCCGAGGGATATTGATGAAGTAAATTCCTGGACGAATGCGAAGGGAACAAAAAAAAATACCAGACATTTGGGAGGAATATAGAAAACAAGAGGGAGTGGATTGGACGATTGTGTCAAGAAAGATAACGGAGTTGGACGGGGGGTTGTGGCGCGGTGATTGTCTATTTACCGGTCGTGATTGAGAGAGCCTTTTCCTTGAGAACGGAAGGGTAGCTGTTCATGAGATGGGCCAGCGAACGGAGATCTTCTTGATCAAGCAGAGCGATAGTAACTTTCGGCTAGATTGAAGATCATCATTAGGCGGCAAGTCCAAGTGATAACAGTTAGGACATACCGCTCCTTTGACACCGAATGACTTGACAACCTTGAATCTGCGGGGAAAAGTTTCAGGTTTGATTCACGGCCGAGACTAGGCAACCTTACAATTTATCTCCGAGCTGTTGTTTCTGGACTTGGGATGGCTTGTCACGGAGGCCGTCCATAAAGTCATCAGTCGCCTGTATCACAAGGGCATCAGCCTTGGGCAATGGCAAACCCGTGGCGGACGACGATGTGGCGATCCGGATAATCTCAGATGCGGGCAACTTCGCCAACGACGCAATAGTATGCGTCGTCGTTGCCCCCCCTGGAGTGCCAGGCAAGGGTGATGAAGCTGCAGATGGGCCTCTCGACGATAGATCTGGAGTTTTCGGCGATTCCTCCACCCTGGACACATGCTTCTTGGCTTGTGGGGTGACCGGGGCGGTGGCAGTGTGGGGAGCAGATTTCGTCGACTGAGCATCGCAGAGCTTTGGGTCATCATCTCCATCATCGCTTTCCAGCACCATTTTTGCGTCCGCGAGCTTGGTCCGGAGGACTTCAACGTTAAAAAGGCACATGGCGCGCTCACGCTTGGGGAGGCTCATCAGGAGATCAGTAAGCTCCGATTGACGCGATGTTTCGAGCTTGCTGACGGAGACCAACATGCGATCTCTCTCTGAGGTCGGTGGGACTGATCCGGAAGGCGACGACGTGCGTGGAGGGGACGATAATGCCGGGCTAACGGAGATCGGCGTGGAGGGATGCTCCGGAGCGCTCGCAGTGGCATTGAGGGAGTTAGGATCGAGCAAGCGGGAATCCTGCGATGCGGCTGGCGATGGTGATTTCGAAGGCGTCGAGGGCTTCAACATATGCTTCAATCCGTGGACCTGGGTCTCAAGCTTTGCAGGATCATCGATGCACTGTACGACCTCGCTAAGCGATAGGCCGACAAGTGAGTCCACGACCACATCTACGTCCCTTTCGGAGACGATCCGTAGCGACTTAACACGGCGATTCAGCTCCCCAGTTAGGACTTCTTTCCTAACTACGGGCGACAAAGTCGCCAAATCGTCGTAGCGCATGGGCAGGCTGAGAGTTCCCGAAAGTGCGGCCTGCAATATCCATCAGTATGCTAAAAGGACAGGTAATTCAAAGATTTCGAACGTTGAAATAGCTGCCAGAGCCTCTCCTGGTCTTTTCGGGTCTATCAAATTGACTCGAAACGGGGGAGAGAGGAGCAGAAACCCGGCGGGGGCTGGACCACCCTGCATAGTCACCAGCTTCGCTGGCAGTGGGGCTTGTAGCGCCACTGGAGCTCCTTGGGTGACCATTATGTCCGAACCGTTGCGCGAGCTTTTCCTGACGCAGCTGCTTGGGCTCATGCAGACGCACAACAACCTGTTTAGTTCCCAATTGAACTCCGTTCATCGCGTGCATTGCCGCAGCAGCTGTGGATGGCGCGTGAGATATGGTCCAGGTCGAAGATTTAGCAACGCACCTTGGCTGGGTGTTTGGTACGACACGAAACCAAACCCACGGCTCTCCCCACTCTCGTTGCGCATGACGCGTGCACTATGTTTATCCTTGTCAACACAAGCCACCATCTATACGCAAATACGATCGTACCTCACGATCTGGCCGAACTGAAGAACATGGACATCGTTCATATGCTCATAAGAAAATCACACTGAAAGCTCTCACCTGTCGGAAGTGACTGAACAGACTATTGGAATCGATATCAGGATCGAGATTCTGCGGAGATGATCAGCCATAGAGAATCCAGGGTTGAGAAGAAGGCCCACTTTGCAAAAAAGGTTGCATGGGTCTATCAGGCCACTATGGCTATTTGATCCGGGCCCCGACATGGGGGCAAGCTGGACCTGTTGACCAGGACCATGAACAAATGGCGCAACTGGTGATTGGGGGGCTTGCCGTACAGAGTACGGACTGCCACGCGGGGGAGAATACTGTTGACACTATTAACACCAGATGTCTTCTCCATGGAAGTACAAGTGACCCACCTGTGAGGGGTAAGCAGGAAACATGGATCCGGAGGGAACAAAGGTAGGCGCGTTGGCGCTAAACTCATTGACGGTTCCACTCGTGCGACGGGCTTGGTATATTTGGACGGCGATGTTCTGGCCCTCAATGTCGGCACAATGCATGGCCTCCTCGGCAGCACGAGCATCGTCTTCATTCCAAAATTCGATTGTGCCTGTATCTGCTCCGAAATGGGTCTGGGTCCGTGCAGAGGCAAGGGCGCCAAAGGCTCGGAAGAGGTCGTACAGTTGGCCGTCGGAGTAGCCCGGTGGCAGGTGCTTCACGAGACGCGGAAGGGCAGACGGGGGCGGGAGTGGTGTCGGTGGGTTGGTTGGTGGGTATGGCGAAAGCACCAGTGGGACAGGAGGTTGGATGCCGGGAAGAGGTCGTGATTGGAGAGTGGCGAGGGCTTTCTCCGCTGCATATGTCCAAATGTTCAACGTCACAATTCTATTACATGATTTGATTTGGTTCACGAGGAGGTTTACTACTTACCCTTCTCAATGAATTTGAACTCGATGGTGCCAGACAAGATGTTGTTGGAGCCGTCGCGTGGTATCTTAGGTCTGAACGGGCCACAGGATACGAAGGCCAGAGCAAGATTTTCGTCAGTAACAAAGGGTGGGACGTTGGATATGTATAAGAGCGGTTCGTGAAGGTATGGGTGCGGGTGCGGCCCATGCGATTCGTGGTCTTGGGGTGCGTGATCGTACTCGGAATCCATCGTGATTATCGGGAACTGGTAGAACTAATCGAGGAGTAAGGGAGACGGAAGAGATAAAACTGAGAGATCCAGGTCAGCTGGGAGACCTCTAAAATCGTAGCCTGGCCAGTTGATGACTGCCTGGTCGAGGAAAGGGTGTCCACAAAAAAGTTGCCCTCATAGGCTTATGTAAACTGATGTCTGTAATGTCCGCCAGCTAGTCCGCTTGTGGCTTGTTCCGGAGCCAACTAACATCTCAGAGAAACATCCATGTTGTCGTAGCTAGTATATATACATCGTTTCGTTGTGTAGGCAGCGTGAAATAAAGATATGAAATCATGAAAATTTCTAAAATTTCTAACACCAGTCAAGATGTGAAATGGGTCTGCCTGTCCCATTCGCAATCAGATGAAGGATATCTCCTGAAGAAGTGACATTCTTACCGTGGTCGTGAATAAATTAACAGTACCAAGAGCGTGAAGATCGTGTCATGGATCATGGGTGGCGACCTCTGTGATGGCGTCTGCGGGAGAGCAATCAGACAGGGACAAAGAGTTGACTGAGGAGAGGAAGCTCACCGACGAGTAGACCGAGTGGGCTTCAAGAGACTTCTGGATTTTCAAAGACAAAGGAGTCAGTAGTAATCCCAATAAATTACGACCATTCTCACCGTTTCGTCAGGCTGCCGATCCACTCAGGTATGATGTACAAGGTGCCAGTCATTTTGTACTCTGTCCGGCTAAGGTCATGTCAGCCCATGGATTGATTTAGCGCGGCAAATGGCAATTTACCGTTCATCAACAGCCAGGGAGCTCGACTCGGGTAGCACATCCAGGATTGTTTCTGTCTGACGACTGGAACTTGAAAGCCCGGGAAATGCAGCGCCGATGTGTGGAGGTAAGTTTAACGCGGAAGTGAAGGCCGCCGGGGTCTCGTCGAATTGCGCACTGGGCGAGTTCACCATCTGCATGTCGGACGAATGAAACAGCGGAGCCCCCGTAACGAGTTGGAGCGATGTCCAGAGCACGATGAGAGCCAGAACGACAACCCGGGAGTGATACATAGCGGTGAAGTGAACCTTGGAGGGGTGAATTGAAAGGTTGACTGAAATACGATGGCGCCAACATGTGGATTTAAAGTCTTTTGCACAGGTGTAATGGAAGGCTGAGCCTCCGGTGAATGTCTAGACCGCAACTTCGAGAAACCGGTACTAGTGCTCCTGGCTTCCTGGCCCGCGGATTTTCCGTGCAGGAGGAGTGCGGTGGAAAGGCTTCTTCAGCGGAAGAATCATGCCAAGTGTGGTATTACAAATGAATGTTCAGCGGTCCGCGGGAAACCGTGTTGTGCAGAAAGTTCCATAGTATGTAAAGCTAGACTTCACGGTCAACGGATGCAGCGCATTGGTCTGGTGCCCGAAAGACTCGCGCATGTCGTACATGGTTAGACGTTGGCTGCTCATTCCGATTTGAATGATCGGTTTTTGCAAGTTCTAACCTGCTATCTATAAAAAGGCAAAGTTACGAGGACCTCCTCAACCAGTGTTTTGCCAACTCACGCAGAATGAACTTTTGATATAGGCAAAAAAGCGCCCACGTGTCCCCTTTTTTCCCCTAGTAGATTTGAAGAATGAATTTCAGCCTTTCAAACTTCATCACAAGGCATGGTCAACTCGTTGTCCCTGTTGATCCACGGACTTCTTAGCTCCTCATTTTACGTCCTCATCAACGATATCCCGTCAGGCTTCTGACGCTCCTCTGCTTCCAATTAAATCTTCCGGTTGTTGAGATGAATGCCACGATAGCAGAAGAAAGCGCGAATGGAGCCTGGTGGTCGTTCATTTTCATATCCATGAAATAAGCTCGCTATCACAATAATCATAAGATACCTCACTGATCAACCATCTCCCTCGAGATTGAGGTCAGGATAATTCTTAAGAGGATCTTTGCGGAGCGCCTCCATTTCCGAAGCTAAACCCGGGGCCTTTCCTGCAGCCCTTTTGACTTTCATGACTGAGTCAGGGACTGCAAGTGATGGCGCTGGCGGCGCCGCAATCGTCTAGAAGGCCCCAGTCAACGTTGCGCAGCGGCAAAGTATGACATAACACTCACCTCATCCCGGAATGGTGTGAAGCTAGGCGTAGACGGTACAGCAGGTGCCGCGCTATCTTGACCATCAACGAACGGTGTTATCCGGCACTTTGAAGGTGTTTTGGGAACGACATCTCGTCCGGCCTTGGATTTCGCGCCAGGAACAGGCGGAGGAAGCATATCTTCTGGAGTTGGGTCCTTATAGATGGCTATTCTGGAACCCGAAACTGCAGCAGTGGACCCAGAGCCGGACGCGACTCTTTTCGACCGCCCGGGCTGTTTAATTGTCGTCCCTGCGAGCTTCTTTGTCTCCGGCACGTTTTCTTTGATCCTGGTTTTACGTGTACCGATGTCTGTCCACGTGTTTGCTGAGGACTCAGCAGCCTGGGATTCAGAGCCTGTGGGGTCCACAAAGATCTGGAGGGGGGTGTTGGAGGTAGAACGGGAGGTTGAAGGTGCAGCAGATTGACTACTGCGTGACGAGGGCAGTCTGGCTGACGCGACGCCAGACCGTGAACTCGAAGCAAGAATGGGCCTTGTGGACGACGTGGTCGCGGCAGGGGCTGGAGGTAGAAGTGTATTGCTCATCATACGCTTCTGAAAATCGTCGTGCCTGTTCTGTAGGTGGTCAAGGGGTGATGCTCGTCTGGCGATTCCAAGAGCATAAGCCTCGTCCGCATCCTTCCGCCTGCAGATGATCAGTTGGACATGCCCATGAATCAAATGGAGCTCGAAAGAACTCACCGTCCATCCCGTTCTAAAACAGCGGCATACTCCTCGTACAGCAGGGCAAACTCTGTGCCTATCTCGTTGGCAATCAAAAACCGGTAGATAAGCGTGGGCCGCTCCACGAAGCTGGCATAAAGAAGCCACAGCTTGAGGTACTTCAGGTCCCCTCTCCACTTCCCTCCTCGGTCGTCTTTGAGAACTCTAGTAGCCTCCTCGAGTAGTTCCAGAAGCCCAGATTCCACACTGGGACCTTGGGGGTAGTTCTCGATCGTCCAGTACACCAAACGACAGTATGCGTCCAAGGGGTCTCCGTCCTCATCATCCAGTGCCAGCTCAACATTTATTCGGAGTCTGTTGCGTGTAGCCGAGAGCTTCGCCTCCCGTTGCGCGTGTGGGGTTGCAAGAATGGCTGAAAGCGCGGTGACTCGTCGACCAGTTCCAAGAGGCTGAACATTCTCTTTGGCTGCCTCTAGTAAATCGCAGTCAACGATGGTAGGTGAGTTGTCGGTAAAAACGTCGTCTTCTGATAGCATTTCAGAGTTATGAAAAACCACGATAAGAGAGTGGGAGGTTTAGAATCACGGTTCAGAAATAAAGGGTATCGACACGTGACCGCGTCATCTTGCCGGCCCTGAACCTCTTTTTGGACGCTGGAACCTTTCATTCAGAAATGCATGCTGTATTCTACGACAGCTCTATCCCTTCACAATAACTTTTTTTTCTACTTCTCACCAACCTGCTATAGCTACTCTAGACGATGCACTTACCGTGGATCTCTCTCACGGCATAATTTTAATGAAAGCTTTTCCATCCCTTTCCATCCTCGTTGACTCTCTTTACCCCATAAAATTCTTGATTCCGCGCTATGCGCTCTCATGCCTGATGAAGGACCAAATTTAGATCCCCCCCCCCTCCGCCTATGCCCCTGGACTGCTCTAAAAGTGATCATAAATCTCGTCCTGATAGTATCGTTCGAAGAACGCATTAGCTGGTGCACATCTCCTACTCCCCTGTTGATATATCCACGTGCTTCTCTTATCATCGCCGCCTACTTAGTACTTGCTTCCCTTCGAAGATGACCTTGGCAAGCTCCAAGCCAATACCTACCCCACCTGAGGTATTGGCGCTTTAAATAGGCACATCTGGGGCAGAAAAATCACTGTCGACTGCCTATCATGTTCCTTTGCTTATCGCTGGTGGTTGTCTCCCTAATTATTCGGAGAGCGTCAACGGCACCTGCCCTTGGACTTCATGAGGGCGTCCCATCCCGCGTTCCGGAGAGCCTTGACTCAAACAAGCAAACATGGAATTTCAAGTCGCCAGAGGTATCTCAACCAGTTCGGGGCAGCCTAGGAGCAAACATACTTGGCCCTCAGAATGTTGACCTGGAACGACAAAACCCGGACCTGGTAGCTCCACCTACGACAGACCATGGCCAACTCCCAAATATCAAGTGGCCGTTCTCTCTCAGCCACACTCGCCTTACGGAAGGCGGCTGGGCCCGCGGGCAAAATGGTGTGCATGTTTTTCGTCTATCTGACTTTGCGTGTTTTGAGATTCGGATTCATAGTGGATGTGTTGCCTGTCGCAACGGCGTTGGCAGGTAAAATTCGGTCTGACACCTTCATATTTCCCCATTAACGAAAAAACGTCCTAGGTGTGAATATGCGTCTTAAGGCTGGCGCTATCCGGTGCGTGAAGAGGCTCCTTCGAGTCAAACGGATTCTAAACCTTGTTCCCAGCGAGTTACATTGGCACAGTACTGCAGAGGCATGTAAAAATAACATCTCTTTATTAATACTTGTTAACATTGCTCGTAGTGGGCATACATGTTGAAGGTAACGAATTCCCGCTTCTTGGCACTGATTTTAAAATTTTAATCAATATAGGGAGAGGTCAGAATCAGTACTGTGACGCCCGAAGGACATGTTTTTGTTGGGGATGTTGTGAGTTTTATGTACTGTCTCCTTGTGAACACACGCCGATAAGTTCTCAAGTCCGAAGGAGACCTATGGTACTTTCCCGCCGGGCATCCACATTCCATCCAAGCCAAGAGCGCCACGGAAGATGGGGCTGAATTCCTTTTAATCTTCGATTCGGGAACATTTTCAGAAGATTCAACATTCCTCCTTACGGACTGGCTCGCTCACGTCCCGAAGAGCGTTCTCGCCAAGAATTTTGGAATAAAAGATTTAACTGTCTTTGATCACATTCCGGAAAAGGAGCTGTACATCTTCCCGTGTAAGTTTTTAGTGTTCTTTTCTGGTATCTCTCCAATGAAGTCCAAACCTGGATAGCTTCTCCTCCACCGGACGATCCCAAATCGGATATGGCAGTCCCAAACGATACGCCGAATCCTTACACTTTTCTGCTCTCCAAAGTCGTGCCGACTGGGCAGCCAGGAGGAAGTTCGAAGATTGTTGATTCGAGAACCTTCAAGGTTGCTGAGAAGATTAGCGCCGTCGAAGTAGTGGTCGAGGTTGGAGGCATGAGGTATATCGACAATCTTGTAAGCTCCAAAATCACCAATGATCACTTTTTACCTTCCTTCCAGGGAACTTCACGTAAGGACGGTTCTCATCTCTTTTTAAGTCTTTATCTGAAACGGTGGACGTGTAGTGGCACCCAACTCAGCCGGAGTGGACCTTTTATATGTTGGTTTCTCTTGCCGACGCTGTGTGGTAGCCATCTAATCTTGGAGCCTTCAATTCTCTAGCTCTGGGGAGGCACGTGTGACTGCATTCGCCTCATCAACGAATGCACATACATATAACTTTGCGGTGCGGCTCCTTTACATCCATACCGGTTTCTTGGTCAAAGTAACTTGTTCTTCAGGCGGGCGATGTCGGTTATATCCCACCATCTTATGGTGAGAGCTCTACAACAAAGTCTCGAGGCAGCGATCGACGATTATCTATAGGTCACTACGTGGAGAACACTGGTAATACGACTCTCAAATTCCTCGAGGTTTTCCAAGCAGGTAAGTCGTTCCGCCATCACCCAAGTTTCCAGTTTAACACGCGCATGGTGGTACCAGGGATAGTTCAGGATATTTCACTGACGCAGTGGCTGGCGCTTACTCCCCCGGAGCTGGTCAAAGCACATCTTGGGTTTTCGACTGAGGTAATCTCGAAACTCAGCAAGGTCAAACACGAGGTCGTGCGATGAAACCCAACTCGTTTTTTATCCCACTTCACTTTACATATCAAGCCCCGTCTTCCTCTCCCGTCTACGACTTACGTATGGCTGCACATTACAATGTTGGACTATTTTCCTTGGCTCCCTTCTCTGGCCTCTATCACTGAATGAGACGAATTCGTACACAGCAACTCGAAGAGCATTTAACCGGAGCAGCATCTGGCTAATACGTATACATTATTCAACATACATCGTACAATTTCATTGCAGCAACCTGTCTCTTGTCCGACGCGTTAAAATCTTAAGGCATGTATCGGAAGTTCGGGGCCTAAAAAAATAAATGAACAAGCAGAACACTATTGATGGTGAGCGTAGACAGACCTTGTCAGCCAGTTCATAGGTGTCGACTCGGGCGTTAGTGGCAGGTTTTCCGTAAAGCTTATCCCGACGGGCGTTCTCCATTCGGTATGATATCTGTACATTCATTAGACACGGACCAGATGCAGTTAGGGACACCCACAGTAAGAATAATGCAGCAAATAGCAGCAAGGAACTCCAGGGCACATCCGACTGACGGGTTATAGATCAGTCGTCGGGTATCTGAACAGAGACATCAACTCACTTGCAAATCCTTTACTGTTTGAATCCCATATTAGAGAAGCGATAGACGGTAGCAGTTGGATTATCACTCACGTATACTCCGGTCCCTCAATTTTTGGGTAAATGTGAGATCCGAGAACGCTTCCGCACTGGCCAATAGCCATGAACATGGGGATCCCGGTGGCTTTCTTTGTTTCTGATCCGAGATTATGGGCGACTGGTGGAAACGAACTAAATATACCGCGGCTTGAACGATCTCGAGACGAGCATGTTACTCACACCAGGCAATAATAAGAGCAATGGTCGTATATGTCCCACCGACTATGCAGAAGGTCGCAAAGTACCGGACGCGATTGTTTTCGTGAACTGTCAATAGCAAGCTTTAGATGGGAGGAAAAGAGTATGTCAGGGCCAGAAGACTGTGATAACAGGAGACCTACAGATATCCGATGGCGCCGATTGTGCAAGTTGTTGCCATAAATAAACCTCTGCTTTGTAACTTATCGGAAGCATATGAGAAGGTTAAAAGGAGCACTGCAGCAACTGCATATGGTGGAACCGTGTACAGTTGAGCTCGTGCGCGTGCTATTAAGAATATTAATAGTTTGGCCCGCGTGCATCAAAGAAAGACAAGAAAAGCTGCACTCACTATATCCGAGGGTTAGCAGGATGGTGGGTAAGAACGCGGAAATGGATGCTAGGGCACAGTTCAGCCCAAAATAGATGACTCCCGCCGTGTATATCTGAGGAGAAATCTCAGTACGTCGGTTGGAGTTGGATGAGTTACACCAGAGACAACACTCACCCTCCAGTCCTTGAATGCCATTCGGATATGAGCTATTACATGGTGAGTATATTAAAGACTGGACGAATATCAATAGAAGACATGCCTCTGTTGACAACGGCTCCGGTATCACCGCTGGTAGCCCGGTTCATCCTTTCCAAAGCAATGGCACGTTCGCGTTCATTGAAGAATGTCGTAGACTCCGGGCGATTTGGAAGAAGGAAGATAGTCAGAACACCGAGTATCACTGCGGGACTCCCCTGCATTTATCTGCTTGAGCAAATCAGATCGTAAATGAGAATCAGCTCTGACCTCGATGATAAACAGGAGTCTCCAGTTCTGTACATGGGTGTGAATATTTTGGACGCCGAAAGCAAGAAGTCCTCCGAATGCTCCAGCAACTGCTGCGAAGCCAAACCAATATGCCATCTGCGGCGAGAAATTAGAAGATGAAATTTGAGGATTTTAAAAGTTAGTTACACGCAGCCCCATTTCCGCCTTTGTGTAAAATAATGCTGACCAGGTGCATCGTCAGTGGTGTTCGTTTAGACCGAAGCTAGATATCTCACAGAAATAGAGCGGGATCGCAGGGCCAAATCCGGATTCAAAGATACCAAGGAAAACTCTGGCCGTCATCATACCACCGAAGTTAAATGCTGTGGCCTGATATCGACAGACCGTCAAAAAATCGAACACGTAGAGATCTAAGCACGCGTTCATACCATGAGTGTCGAGGATATACCCCAGCCGATGGCAGAGCAAGCCATCCATACTCTCGGAGGGAAGAGTTTGGAGGCTATTGTTGCTGGTACCTGGCACATAATCTGTTACGCATATTGTTCAGCAAGAGGTCACCGGGCAGTCATTAGGATGCCTTACATAGGAGAAGAAGAACACGGAATTAATCCAGTCGAACAAGACTCCCGTCTTGTCCCCTCCAAGGATGTCCTCTGTAAGACCTTGTAAGCGTGCGTTGCCCAAGTTAGAGCGATCAAGGTCTGAAGATAAAGTTTGTCAATGTCATACCGCAAGGTAGAAAAGGTAAAAGACTGACATGCGAAAAGGTAGAGAAGGCAGGCAATGGGTAGGATCCTGCTGTCGAGTTTTCGAACTAGCTTCTTCTCCTCAAGCGACTGCTCGAGCTCGCTCTGTGAATTCTCCGAGAGAGACTCGAGCTTCTCGTTATCATTGGTCAATTTAGAGTCGCGTCTCGAATTGACGGACATTGTGGTATTTCGTAGAGAGAGTTCAAATTAAAAGACACGAGGAAAGGAAAAGAGGGACCGAATGGTTCGGTAAGAAAGCCATTGCGCGGCAGGAGCTATTTATCCCAAAACCCAATTAACGTCACCACTCACCAAGATATAGTTGTTTTTAACTACCCCTTCCTTCGCTCCAAAGAGCAGGCCGTAAATCGCCCTTGTGACCATCCCAGATCAAGGGGAAGTCAAGACCGACAAGGCAGAAGTGTGGTGTGCGGATAGACGCCCGGGGATGTAACGTGGCGATAGATATGAATAAATCTAATCACCAAATTGATGTCGGCCGAAACAATAGATGAGCTATGCAACAGTACATCATTGGGTGGGAACTTTTCAGTCCAGCTGCCTAGATCCAAGAAAGAGAGTTGATTATGTATGACATTCCCATGGGAAAAAGTCTGCATGCATGGCGGTTGCGAAATATTCAACCCAACCAGGGAATTCTTCGTAACCATCGACGTTATTTACGTTAAGGAAATACTGCTCACCAGGTTCGATTTTTCGACGCTGGTATGCCAGGATATCGTGGAGCCCTGCGTTGGGCTGGAACAAGCTCGTCTGCGTTGTTTGTTCAAGTTGATGGCTCTATCCTGCTCTATCCCAAAGTTCAGTCTCCGCGATGATGCGACTCAATTTTCCCTCTCACGATGTTCGAAGAAACGATCATGGCATCGGCGATTGGCAATACAAAATGGACAGGTGGTGGCGACGAGCGTACATCGCATCAATCTAGAAACACAAACAGAATGGAGAGCCCAGTCATGTAGCAGGCGATTCGGCCGACAGTCGTGCGGTGTTGGTACAGTGGCAAGAAACATTCGACGTTTGTGATCGACACAGAAGCGATCCCTGTACCATATGTTTGAGCCAAGACACCGTGAAAGCCATTCAGCGCGGGGTAACGAGCAGAAATTGGCTTGGTGGTTGGACTTGGCACATGTTGAGGTTGCAAAATGACCGGGAAGAGACACCTCTCTTCCACAGGCCTCCGAAGGTGACGGTGAATTGCAAATGACACGCTCCTCAGATCAGAAATTTGCGGAGATGATTTTATTGTGTTTCCTTTGCAGCGCGTTTGCCCTGAATGCGAATCGGCTAGCCAAAGATTCAAATTCAGAAGACGCCAAATATCATGGTCCGTCGATTCCAACGGGAGCTGGTTACAACCGCGCCACAAGGTAAAAATTTGGGCCAGTAAGGTTGTAAGGTGTGCCTAACCTTGCCAGGGACAAGCACAGGCTGTAGGTGGAGGTGGCCCTGACGAAAACCAGCATGTCATTGAACGCCGTGGCCGAGGTACCGATCGAAAAGAAGCTGACAAGGAGCCTTGGGGCCGGTCGGCAACCAGTTAAATATCTCAAATCTTTCGACCGAAGAATGACATCCAGATACAAGAAATATGTCATTTGACGCTGATTGAGGGCGGCATAGCATTCGCTTAGAGAAACAATCTCTGAGTGACTGGAGTGTTTTCGGCCGATGACATCGTGAACGTAAAGCAGTCAATAGCATGCAACTCTGGGGTACTGCATCACTCACGAATAAGGTCGCCACCAACAGGAGATATTTCTCCGTTGATTGAAGCGCTGAGCCGACGATCCCGAAATATGTCAGTTGCGACCCGTCTGAGTGCAATTTTATGCTTCATCTTTGTGTCCCGTGGCTGAGGGCTACGTATGGTCGGCTCGTAGACGATGGACAGACAGCCACACAGTACGCCTTAGCGTGACGCGTCTCGTGAAATAGACCACCCGTCAGGTTCACTTCCTCGACATTGCATCGTGGTTGATTGGAGGTTCTCCGTATGTTCCGGACGCCTTGAATAACCGAAACGTGGACTCTGCGTCACCACGGCCAAATCATGGGAGAATAAGGCTGGAAGCGGGAGGTTCATAGCCCCATGTGACAGCTGGCGTCGCCGAAAGTATAGGCAATGCTGGAGATCGGGCGGGCCTATTTTAGACAAAAGAAATGTGGATGGAAAACTGCGATGGGAAGCCTCATTCTCATTAAGGCGCTATAGACAAAGAAGACACTGTAGAATCTGACACTGTCGTTGCACTGGTGATACGAGAGCCAGTCTAGAGTCGTGCGGACAAGGTTATGGAGGTGGAGCACAGAGTGATAAATCGAAAAGTTGGTGGTTAAACATCGATGAAAAGGCATCCCGGCATTGTCATTCACCGCGACGAAAGCATCGAGGAATTTCCGACGTCTGCGGTGAGCCGGCTACTGAACGATAACGATGGGAAGCGGCGCACCATTCGAAGACATGTGTAGACTCGAGACTACGCGGCCTCAGTGACGTCAAATGTTAAGAAGCAATCGGCATGTCTAGGTGCGGTACCATTAATTGAGATGAAGAAGTTGAGAAGATGGTCCAATATTCCCATTGTCAACCATTGTCAAGGTCTGCGCGCGCAACAGCTGGGCACGCCAATATTAGGAAATGTTTGCATTATCTGCGTAATTCGACGGTTTCTTTTTAAGGCGTGGCCCAAAAGACTTGGTGTGCTCTGCATAAATTCAACCGAAAAGAAGAAAAGTAACACTACAATCTTCGAGAGAACATGATGAAATCAACAATTCGGAGTTACAGTGACGAGGGTAGGATACAACTGTGGCTTAGCTTGCATAGGCCATTGGATGTGACCTGGTTTTGCTCGCGATTTGGGCATCTTGGAAGATTCAACACCGAATTGTACGAGAGAAGAAAACCTGAACGCTTCTGAATGTAAAGCTTTGGCGAAAAAAAGATAACTTCGCAGCGTATCTGTAGAGCGACCGTTTACAGACAGCTGAATACTTCTGAGAGTGGCAAAGTTGAAAGAGGTGTGGCGAAACGCTCGGCGGAACACAGAAAGCTCGGCGAAGAAAGCCAAGGCTTTGGGCTCACCCGATGCGAATTGGTCACGTGCATCTGAGCACGCCATACTTTACATCGAGCACACCATCGTCTGAGTTTGAAGGGAGAGTAGAAATAGCGAGAAACCATGAAATGTCGCATCTTCCCTTCGCCCATCCTCGAATTCATGCCCCAGCATCATATCCTTTCGAAATTACCAAGTTTGTGCACAAAGGGCGCACTCCGATACTCTGGGTCATGGCAAACCCCGCTCAAGGCAGACTGACTTGGATGTATAATTCGTAACCTTCGTTTGGGACTTCGACCGCTCTGTATACACACACTCGCCTTCTGTGTCTACACCATCTACACCTCTATTCACTGCTGGAAGTTGGGAAGCCCCCTGCGATTCACATTGCCATCACGTGGATGCCGTTGTAACCCGAGCTCGTTCTCGGATCATCGTTTATGTCGCTGGCCGCGTGATGCTTGTCTTGGAAATGGCCCCTTGTTCCGGGTAATATCGTAGGGAACACGTACATCCAAGGAGGGTTACTGGCTTCCGTGGACCGTTCCCTGAAGGCTCTGGGGGCTTCTAGGCTGCAGCAAACAGCGACGTCTGCTTCGCTTCAACGAGAAGGAACGTTTCTAACGACGTGCTTGGTCATTCCGAATGCCACGTCAAGGCTACGCTTCGCCATGTGGCTGAACAAGTCCGAATCTGATGCCAGGGTTTTGGGGTGGTGGCCAGGATGGATCTTGGTACTTTGTACGTGTTGTTAATTACGAGTTTGGTATAAAAACCTGTCTTGCGCCCTATTCCTCCCACAACCGCTCTCACTCAGCTGTCCGAGCGTTTTTAGAGCCATTCAATCCTTTATTCTTCGTGAATTTTGACCATGTCCTCTCCATCATCTTCCTCCTCCCTAGACTCAGTGTTTGATCACTCGAGCTCGAGGTCCACGACACCTTCATCCGTTGATTCAGACTTGTCGTCGCACAAACCATTTGGAAGATACCCGTCAACATGCATCTATGCTCCCTCGACAATCATTGAGCCAGATGTCGTGAAATCATTATTCGATACCTATGCCCAAGAAGGCTGTTTTGGACTCTGCCTTCCGTATGCCGAGAGCCCCCAGCGCTCCTCCCTTTTTGTCAACTGGAAGGAGACCTTGCTCCTCGCAGGAGGGGGCAGAGCCTTCAAGATTTTTGTCTCACCCCCTACCTCGTCTCTCACCCAAGATGGCGATGACATGTCCATCGTAAGGCTTTTTAACGCCCTGATACCATTTCGACATCAATTGACACAACCATTAGCCCACATTTATCATCCCTCAGGTAGCTGGGCATCTCGCCGCATTTTCGCTCGCTGGCCTTCGGGCAGTTGTTTCGACCCCAAGGATTGGAGGTTACATCTACTACACCCTTGAACGACCCACCTTCAGCTTCCCTCCACTCTCCAACACACCTGGATTCAGCGTTATGACGACACCCTCCAAGGGAAATATCCCCACTTTGGACGACTGGAAGACCGTATGGTCTGCCTGGGACCTGATCACGCTTCAAATGATTCCCCATGAAATGCTCCACCAGAAACCAATCGATCTCCGTCACAAGTGCCTATTCTACATTGGCCACATCCCAACGTGAGCACACCTTGTCTCAACCCAACATCAGCGTTATAACTCAGCTCGTTATTTCAACCAGGTTTTTGGACATGCTTCTTCACAAGTCCATTGGAGGGGGTGCGAGCGAGCCCAAGCATTTCTGGAACATCTTCGAGGTACTTCATAGCCCTCGGCCACCTTGTATTATCTGACCACCGTTCGTTGACAGCGAGGCATCGACCCCCATGTCGACGACCCCGACCACTGCCACGTACGCTCATCTCCCTTTTTGCAAGTCACACACCCCTCTGATGCAGACCTTATCAGAATCATTCCGAAGTTCCAGAGAAGGACGAAGACTGGCCTACCCTCGACACCATCATCGCGTTCCGCAACCGCGTCCGCGCAAGGCTGGCCCAACTATACGATGACCTGCAATCTGGCAAGCGGAGCCTCACCCGCAACATTGCCCGGACGCTCGTCATGACACACGAGCACGAAGGGTTCCATATCGAGGTGCGCCCCTTTATATTCTCGTCCCTCGACGGAATTTTGGTGCTCAAATAAATTTTGTCGCAGACTCTACTGTACATGCTCATCCAGCGTGCAGGGACCGGTACTCTCCCACCGCCCGGCTTCATCTCTCCTCCGTGGGAGATCCTTACACGTCAATGGGACGCCACCCCTGCTCTCGCTGTCTCC
The DNA here is from genome assembly GCA_013368375.1 of Tricholomella constricta. Classification (NCBI taxonomy): domain Eukaryota; kingdom Fungi; phylum Basidiomycota; class Agaricomycetes; order Agaricales; family Lyophyllaceae; genus Tricholomella; species Tricholomella constricta. The sequence goes on from JAACJP010000017.1 coordinate 90,503, forward strand.
ACTGTCGTCCTCGGCCCCGCTACCGTTTCGCTAGGCCAGGAAGATTCGGAAGGCGATGATAGCCTGGAGGGCATATCCAAGAAAGTGGATGACCACGTATTCGGCTGGGACAATGAAAGCCCTGAGAGGAAGTATGAGGTCGGAGCTTTCCGTGTCGACTGGCGCCCCGTGAGCAACAGGGAATTCGAGACCTTCTGGAAGGAGAGTGGCGCGGATAAGTCACGGCTGCCGGGAAGCTGGGTGGAAGAGGATGGCGAGATCAAGGTTTGTTCTATCGTTTGCCCTTCGCCACAGGATAGCTAAACGAGGGTATTTCTTCTCCTTAGGTGCGAACGATGTACGGACCGGTGTCCATGGAGATCGCACAGCACTGGCCTGTGCTCACCTCGTACGATGATCTGCTGGCATACGCGCACTCGAAGGGCGGCCGCCTGCCCACAGAAATGGAGCTGCGTCTGTTCCTTGACACTTACGAGGTCGGCCACGAAGGCGGTTCCAATACAGGCTTCCGAAACTGGCATCCTGTCCCGTATGTTTCTTTGTTATCTACTGGCCTGAGCTTGCGTACTGATGAAGTTTGACAGCGCGACCACCGGGCTGGAGAGCAACGACGGGAAAGGCTCGAACGGTGGCGTCTGGGAATGGACGTCTACTTTGTTCGACACGCATCCTGGCCTGTCACCGACGAATTTATTCACTGGGTACGTCAACTTACGAGCCTACGAGCCATGTCTCAGTACTTTCCGCTGACGGCAAATCATGTCTCCAGTTATTCCACGGACTTCTTTGATACGAAACATCATGTAGTGGTGTGTCTCTTCATATCCTCCTCATGTGATACGTATCTGACCCACTCATTTCCAGCTCGGAGCTTCGTACGCCACCATTCCGCGACTTGCCAGCCGCAGGACGGTTCGCAACTTCTACCAGCACAATTACCCGTACCCATGGGTCGGAGGACGTGTGGTCTACGACGCGTAAATTCGACAGGACCTCCTCACTTGCTATGCGATCAGTTACTTAGAAACAAACCTTCCATGCACTCATTATACCTGATTCTGATGTCAATTATATGTATACTAGCTCTCTGACCGCGCTGAATTTTTTGTATCTATCTTTTGTCACGTTACAATGAAGCATTCGTACGTCTTGAATCCTTCATTGGGGTTGTCCGGCTTTGCTCCGTCACCAGGATATTTCAACGCCTCCTCGCCATTTGTTCTTATTTGTGTTCAAGTATATTCTTAAAAGTTACGTAGAATTGTGGAATGCTATTATATATTCTACCTATCATGATTACGATGAGCACATGCGCGAAAAAATCGTGCTCAATGGTGCGCCAAAATACAATCTACGTGGTACGACGGCTCATTTCTCCAGTGCCATTACCCAACCTCAACACAAGTCGGCTGCCGGAGTGATAGTCGACGGGGGGCTGGTCGACGGGAAACGGAAAACTCGTACGACAACTATCAGGGTCGTCAGGATCAGTGCATCACGTGTGTTGGACATTTTTAATTTTTGAGTGACCTGATTTCTGGCAGGCTTCCTTTAAAGTCGGTCCACCTTCGTTTTACGTTTCTCACAAGCCCTTCTCCTCCCCTTCCATACCCTTGGTCCTCCCCTGTGAGTTAAACATATTTCTGCTGCACAAGTCGATGGAAACACGACATTGCAAACTTTCATCGAGGAAGTGCTCGACGAATTGCTATTCCTTCGGGAGTCATTCAAGTCGTCTCTGAACCTTTCATTTCTTGGCTTCGACGTTTTTTGTTTCATGTACTGACCTCTTCTTCTCTTTCCCCAGAATCAAAATGACAAACGATGTCACCGCTGACGGCCGCGTAGGCGACCGCATCGAGAACTATACTGCGTTCTGGAAGAAGGACCTGAACAGGGAGGACGAGGGTAACACCGAAAACCGTCTCAACAGTTACACCGACGTCGTCAACGGTGAGAATTTCCAGTTTTCCGTCCCTTTTCGAACTACCCCTCAACAACAAACATACAGGCTATTATGACGGCGCCACGGAGCTGTACGAGTACGGCTGGGCTCAATCATTCCACTTCTCGCGTTTCTACAAGGGAGAGGCCTTCCTCGCTTCTCTCGCTCGTCATGAACACTATCTTGCCGCCCAAATGAACCTTCGCCCTGGAATGCGCGTCCTCGATGTCGGCTGTGGAGTCGGTGGCCCCGCACGTCAGATTGCCGAGTTCTCCGACAGTGAAATTGTCGGCTTGAACAACAACGATTTCCAGATTGGACGTGCCAGGAGATATACCCAGAAAGCTGGCCTCGAGAACCAAGTCACCTTCGTGAAGGGAGACTTCATGAAGCTTGCTGAGCAATTCGGCGAGAACTCCTTCGATGCTGGTGAGTTCAATGTTGGGCTGGATTTGAAGTGTTGTCCTAACCCCTCCTTTCTAGTTTACGCTATTGAGGCTACCGTGCATGCTCCTACTTGGGAAGGTGTCTATGGCGAGATTTTCAAGGTTCTGAAGCCTGGAGGTGTGGTAAGTCGACGTGTCGTTGTTCTTCATCGCCGGCATCTCACATACTTCTAGTTCGGTGTTTACGAATGGTGCATGACCGACAGGTGGGATGCTTCCAATCCCGAGCACAGGCACCTTGCCCACCAGATTGAACTCGGCAACGGTATTCCCGAGATGCGGCCCCTTCGCATGGCCCGCGAAGCCCTCAAGACGGTTGGTTTCGAAATTGAGCACGAGGAAGATTTGGCCGAGCGCCCCGACCCTATCCCCTGGTACTACCCCTTGGAGGGCGATATTTCGAAGGCCCAAACTTTCTGGGATTACCTGACCGTTTGGCGGATGAGCTGGAGTGGCAAATTGGTTAGCCATAACGCCATGCGCCTCATGGAATGGGTCGGACTGTTGCCCAAGGGCACGTACGATGTAGGGGAATCGCTGAAGGTTGCTGGTGAATCTCTTGTTAAGGGTGGTCAGACCAAGGTTCGTCGACGCTCCTTCTCTACTATCGTCGACACGGTAATGACCATTTCGACAGCTCTTCACCCCCATGTATCTTGTTATCTGTCGAAAACCCGCGAACTGAGAGGCGGAGTGCATATACCATATACCTTAATATCCATAGACCTACTGCCGGGATTACATGTTCCAGGAATTCACTCATTTCACGGAGATTTGGTTCCGCGTGGCGTGAATCCCTGATGAAAATCCAAACACGAGGTACCTCGGCATCTTCCGATCAACGTGTAAAATCTCGAGGCATGGGTGCCTGTTCCGTGCAATGGCCAGCGATCCTAGGGTACATAAACCTAGGCTTCCAAAAGCTTACACTGACCAACAACTGACATTTCTGAAGAGGTAGACCATATGAATCCAGGTCTTTGGAACCATTTCCTGATGCCACATCTCCAGCAATCTCCCAGAATTTGAACGAAGATCCCAAGGTTCAATAAGGGGGGATGCGAAGAAGTTCGCTCTCGAGCGGGCTTCGGAATTCATTGCGCGGTTCGGGCTCCCGGGTGAGTTTGTTGGGGTGGATGAATCGGAGTCCAGGTTTCGCGAGGTATTTGCGCATTCTATTTACTCCGCAGAGTCCACTCTAACGCCTGCGCCGCTTCTTTAGCAAATATATAACTGGTTTAAGAACACTGTAGGTAGAAACAGACGTAAACTTGAAGGCAGACCGAGATCCTCCAAGAAAGTTGCGGATAAAGGTAGAAAAATATCATTGTTACTTCGTGTTGGTCGTCCTCGTCTCATTGCTGCTGCAGCCCATGGGAATCCGAATCAGAGCGACATCACTTGGAATTCCGTCACCCCATCGACTATCATTCCCTATTCCCATGCAGAAAGTAGCTCCTCTAGTCCCGTAAACTCCACCCAGTCAATAGTCCCCTCTGTCCAGTATACAACTCTCCAACCGGCAGCACCCATACCAACTCCCCTTCCACCGTCGTCTTCTCCGCACTTGAATCTCACCATCTCCCAGTCGACCATCCGCGATGCATTTCTTCAGGGTGTCGACTCTTCCACTCTGGCCACCATGATCCAGACATTTGCGGTCTCTGACCCGTCTCCGACGCCATTGACCGCCGTTGTCGAGGCTATTTTCGAAGCAGTCTCCTCAGACTCAAGTTCGAGTCATTTTAACAACAATCGAGACCCGCATGCTTACCTACGTCGTTTTCTCGATGCTTCCTCGTATTTTTCATCGTCCGTGGTCCACGCTGGGGTCGCCGGACCCCTGGCAGGGCCTCGCGCCCTTCAAATGCAAATACGAAAATTCTCCACATGGGTCCCGAGTTCCGCGACACGGCCAGGCCAGCAGGAGTCGGGGACGACGTCCTCGTCAACCTCGTCATCCATATCCGACATGATGCAGCGCATAGCGGGCGACCGCCAGCGCCGCAAAGACCATATACAATGGGCAAACATCCATGCCGCTGCGCTTGAGCTCGGGATGCTTGGAATGGGTCATGCAGGAGAGTCTGATAACAGTGGGTACGCCTATGCTATGGGGCGTGCATTCTCTGAGATGATGGCTCGCGATGCCGTGTGGGAGTCGGATGAGGTTGAATGGGTGGCCGGGATCTGCGTTCTGCGAGCTGTCATTCGGACCGCTATGAGAGGGGATCGGCGGCAGAGGGACGAGTATGATGAACTTCTGAGGACTTATGAGAGGAGGTGGAAGGAGATTAAAGACGAAGCCAGACAGTCACTTGTGACAGTAAGTTCAACGACCATTTGGAATCGTCCGGCGTCTGATTTCTCCACAGGAAGTGCTTCTCGCGGCTAAGGACGATCTCGCAAGATTGGACGAGTCCCTCAGGTGACGAGTGGGATTGCGCCCCATGTACGATCCGTGTGTATGGATTCTGCTATTATGCGGTGAATCCTGATTTTATCCCGCGTACCTGTCATGCCACTGTTGTAACGCTTGTTTTTCTTGCTATGACTTCTCGCTATCAAGTTTTAACTTATCTGTGTAGCAAAATTTACACTAGGTTGTTGGCTTCCCACGAAGTCGAATGCACTCTGGCGTTAAAGCCAAGTGTCAAAATACGAAAGTACCCTCTTCAGAACGTCTTCTGCGTGTTTACGCTCTACGAATCTAATGCGGAAGTCAGTAAATCTGTTTTTGTTTTTAAAAACAGCTTACCCGTGTGGTTCCCTTGGGTAGAGCACCAGTTGTGCGGCTTCCCTTCCTCTTTCCGCCGCACGCCTCTTGAGCCCCCGCCATAACCCTAATCCTTGGCTGACAGGTACCCTTTCGTCCTTCTCACCATGTAAAATGAGGACGGCTGTTGTAACTCCGGCGACACAATGTATCGGACTTGTCTTTCTGACAAATCGTTCCCGACCATCACTGTCCCACGGCGCGCTCTGCCCGATTTCAGTCTACGGAACCCGGTGAGATCTCGAAGATTCCTTCATTTCCGCGAAGCACACTGACCTCGAGTTCAGGTGACCCCGAATCCATGACCATCCCTTCCCAATTGGACACCCCAGCTCCTACGATCGCAGCTTTGAAGCGATTCTTCATTTTCGTGACACCCCATGCCGTCAGTGAGCCCCCTGTGATCAGCATTCCGTGAGGATGTTGAAACGCGGGTCTCGATATTTACTGACCATGGCTCCATCCTGCAACCCCCAATCTATCGGGATCTGCTAATCCTCGCCGGATTACTTCGTCGACCATACTTTCACAATCTGGCCAGTCGTGTACACCGATACCTTGGCTCGCAGCGTGGGCAAAGTCGTGGCCGCGACCTTGACCTAGTGCATCGACGAATCAAATGGCAGGTCTCATTGATGTCCGTGCCACTTACTTCCTCGATAATTGGGAGAAATCACCAAGTACCCTGCCAGGGCGAATAGCTCCCGCCAGTTGCAGAAATAAGGCATATAGTCTTGTAAACTTCCACGGTCAGCATCGCCCATCCATGACCGAACGTTCAACCTCACCAGGAATATCACGTCTGTAAATCTCATCAATCCTAATTCATCAACATCGACAATTCCGAACCATAATTACCTGTACGGACCTCCATGGAGGAACAGCACGGTTGCTCGGGGCCCGTCAGACGCGTCATACCCGGGTGGATACCGAATCAAGCCGCTAAGGATGGCACCATCGCCTGATACCCATCGGATTACTTCCGTTGCAAAAAAGGGGGCGTCAGCCAGCCATTGGAGATGTGACGATAACTGGAGCTTCGGAGACATCTCTCGCCCATCGTCAGCTACCCGGCGAGTCCAGACGTTGGGCGGTTCGTGGCGAATACCAGAGCTGAGCACGGCCGCGATGACGTACGAGATGTTGCCGTCAGCGTCGACTACTGTCTTTGCATCCCATGCCCCAAACCATATCGCCTCTTGGTGCGTCGTAAAAATGGTGAGGCGGGTTTTGGCCTCTTGCGTTGCTTCGTCGATGGAAACGATGTCGATGTGCGTATCGACGTCCGAGCTTACTTCAACCGCGACAGCCGCTCCTGCTCCGTTCGAACCGATTCCAGCATCAACGATCCTCACGGCGTCCTCTGTCAGCCCGTACAGTCTGCCTGCGCTTGTCACCGACGGAAAGGGCTCATCTGCACGATTAGCAAAGAGAGCTCGCGCATCGAGGATATTGCTCGATTCATAATTCTGCAACGATATAATATGGCCAGAGGGCGTCCAAATGTTCTGGCCAGATGGTGAGCGCGGATATACTCCAAGGATGCGTGCATGTCCATGCCCCTTGATCGGGATGCTTTCCAACGTGACTTCGCGCTCAGTAAACTCGGACTCGCGGCCCATGCGCAACCTATACAGTACCCGCGTGCTGTCTGCGCTCCATGTAAAGGACTCGATATAGCGATCCTTGCGCACTCCTTCCAACGTCCACGTCTCACCTGTCGCAAAGCTGTAAACTCGTAACCGCGCAAACGCTCCGATGATCCTCTCGTCACTAAAAGCTCTTGCATCGTCCTTTTCCTCGAGCTTTTTAGTTTCCTCCTCGGAAATGGAATCATCGCTGCTCGTGAAAGCAATGAACTGTCCATTGGGTGAGACGTCGAAGACTTGCACGCCCTTCTTCCCAAAATTCAACGCAACAGGAACTGGTTCTGTCGCGTTTCCATTGACATCCAGATCGAGGACATAAATGCAAGCCGCCTTTCCTGGGTTATGTCTGTCTGACAAGAAAACGATTCGCTGGCCGTCAGGGTGGAAGACGCCTGCTCTGTCGTTGAATGCCCCGTTCGTCAATGGCCGCGCGCTTTGTGGGACGTCTGTCGATGCAAGCCAGAGCTCCGATACGGAACGACCAGCTCTATAAAATGGCTGGACTTGATATAGGATCATGGAACCATCCGGACTGATTCGTACGTCGCGGACCTTCGGCGACGACGCTATCTGAGCTGGCCATGGAGAGTCTTCTGGGACTAGCAGGGTGCGATGAGGCGCCATCATGAGCCGCTGAATGGATTGATAGACATGACGTTCACATTCGTGGTCTTTTAGACTCTCCGTGCGACTATGAACGGGGATCACACTTGACCTGCCATCACAACCCATGTGTCGTAGTGAGAATATGCCAGGTCGACTTGCTTTATTGAGGATTTCGTGACCACTGAACAATCTACGATTCGTTGTGCTATTTTAAAAGGCATTTCGCCTGTGCAAAAGATGCAATGGCTTTCTCACTCCTGCCGTCTAAATTTAGGGGGGCCTGGATATGTTTTTCTCGATAGGAGCGTTCGTGGGAGTCGTAGTTATCCGGGCTCGGATTTCACATCTGGAGTTGTGGAAAAAATCCGTTTCGAGTCTTTCGACCACGCGATTGTTTGGTGATGTCAATAAAAATAGCATGCGTGGTACAAAGTGTACGACGAGTGCATGTTCCTCGCCTTTTCAAGGTTCGTTCACTGCGTTCTCAACATCGACGGACACGGGTTTGATTGCCTACAATTCAACTCTAGTTTGGTGGTGTACATAAGTGTACTACGGTCGCGTTATGAAAAGTTGTAGTTGTGTACGCGTTGTAAGTATATATTTTGTCTCTTGCGAATTGGTCAGGGTCCCTTGAGGCTTTGAAGCTTGACGAGCGCTTGACCTCCAACGTGGGCTGTATCCTCCCCCAGCCCCTTTTACATTATGTCTGGGAGCAGGCGGCGGATGAACTTGAATCTAACAGTTGATCCTCCCAGTACGCCTCGACCACAAGTGTCTCAGCCCCAGTCTGCCACGGTCCAGTATCACTATCAGCCGTCATCTGACAACCTAGTGCCCCATCATCGCCCTGCAACTATTCCTTATGCTCAGCAAACCTCATCTTGGCTATCGACGCATGCTCAACCAACGCCATATCTACTCCAGCAGGCCCCTTATTACGCAACCCTTCCAACTTCCAATGCCGCTACACCAATGCCAATGCCAAACCCGGCAGCTAACGACTATCTCGTGGATAGATTCATAACGGCCATTACACCGCTTCTCTCCACTCATCAACAATCCACGTCTGCCAGGATCGATCAAATAGAGGTCGTCCTCGAAGAACTTTCCAGCCACGTCAAGCAGGTGAACGTCGATGCCCAGGCGCAGACGAAACAGCTAGCGGAGGCCATGCAGAAGGCATTTTTGACCCAGCAGGCAGGAGGTAAAGCGCTCAACAGCCGCATGGAGAAATTGGAAAAGGCTATCAAGTCAAGTTTTGATCGTGACGACCCCAAATCACTTTTGAATCGGCTAGAAACGATTTCGTTCGGTGTGGAGGAGCTTTTAGAACGTGCGAAAGATGCCCAAGCAGGTCCATGGTTGTTATCCTCCCTCGTTCAACTGGAATTAACTTTACAGTCCCAGACCAGTTTCTCCCCACTGCGACGGCGGTTGTGCCTTCCAAACAATATGCGGACGCTTCCCAGAACCCTATACAACACACCCCCTCCCCCCAGCCTACCCTCGTCGACCGTGCAACCAGCACAGTCCTCCAAGTATACACCGATACCGCCATTGGTTCTGATGCGCCAATGCCTGCGACACCACACCAGCAAACGCCTTCCCTAAGGCGTGACTTTGCCACGAGCCCTGTGCGGCACGCATACTCCAGCAAGGGCATGGACGGACGGACGCCAGATCCCCCGGAAACACCACGACGATTCATGTCTGCGGGAGGTATGTTACCGTCAAGTGACAACGACTTGATTATGTATATGACAAATTTACCTAGTCGCAACTTCTCCGACCACAGAACTACCACGCTTGAGCATGGTAAGCTCACACCGCCATTCTTCTGATGCATTGACGCTTGGTGCGGCCCCTCACACAAATCAATTTTTTGTGACTGATGATGTGTTTAGTGGGAGACACCACTTGTCCCGAAAACAGGTCCACCGTCGATTTGAACGAGCTCGGCGTCAGTCCGCGATTGAAGCGGAAACGGACCAAAGTCGCACATATGAGTGGGGACGAAGGGGATATTGAGATGGAGCACGTCGAAGGCGCCCAAGGCAATACGGTGTTGGATAACGAAAATTCGGATATTCAGAAGGACTTAAAGATGAGTTCGCACTTTACGTCGTCCCCGGCCATTTCGAGAAGCTTGTCTGCTGCCGATTGGTCTGATGGCGGTAAATAAACGACATTCCATGGGCCGTACCTTGTGAATAACGTCATCTTTCTTCCACGCAGCGCCCCACAACGCCGCCTCAGATGAAGGTATGTCCATCCCACCCCCCTCACAGCACCATATCACTCACCATGGTTTCAAATTGTAGGCTCAAACAATGATTCCGCTCTCCTGGCATTCCGTCCCGCCACTTCGCCCTCCGTCGCAAAGCGGTACAGCATCCTCAAAGGCGAACGGAACCCTTTCGATGATGGGACCGTCGCCTCTCTCCGGCATGACGCCCTCGGTGGCACCCACGCTGGGCCCAAGCCGTTGTCGCCCCAGCTACCTATCCAGCCGTTCTGTCCACGCCCGTCGATCTCTCCGCTTCCTTCGCCTGTAAGCTCACCATCACCACCGCCGGCCTCTGTTGGTAGGCGACCGAAATTTAGTAAAACGTCGGACGTCGGAGCAAGTCCTGTCCGTAGGACACCGTTTGTTGTTTCAAGTCCCTCGCGTGAGGCGGCAAGGTCTAGTCTAGTGCGTGAGGAGTCGGCGTCAAGCCCGGCGCAGGAGGTGTACCTGGGAAAACTAGCCTATGATGCATCAGTGTCGAGTCCAGGGCATACACCTCAGGAAATAAGCTCAGCCGATTTACAGTCAACCCCATATGTACCCACCGACGATCTCATACCCGATTCAGAATTGTCGGTGGCGCGTATGATCACTGAGACTTTCGAGAGCCTTGAGCAACTCCACGCTGAGGTACCCGAGGTCGGACACCCACCACTTTTCCTTCCCGATCCGGAGTCCCATTCCCCCTCACCACAGCCTGCATACGATGTGGGCTCACCACCGCGCACACCGAAGCAACGGTCCAAGGCACCCCAACGGCGCATCATATCATCAAGTCCTTCTCCCATTGCCACTCCCAAAACGTTTTCTCCCGTTATCATCTCTTCAATTAATAGGAATACACAAAATACGAAAGATCTGAGAACTATCGCGATAAAAAAGCCCTTGCTCGCGAAGCTCAAACCTCCCGCAACTTTCGCTTCTATTCCCATTCCTGCTGCCTACCCCAACTCTCCGCCTCTCAAAGAAGTATATGTGTCCTCGTCCCCTATATACATCTCCTCGCGCTCGCCCTCCCCGCTCTCTGAGCTATCTGAATCCGAGCCCGGTTCTGATTCCGATCCCGACGTCCGCATCATACCGCCGAAGAAAAAGAAGCCCAGAAAAGGCAAGGCCAAGGTTGAGCCCGTCGCGACCCCGCACATGTCGACCATGAAGGCGCCGCGCGTCGATTTAAAGAACAAGCTTCTGAAGTTCAAGACTCAGGACGGGCAGAGCGCGGCGGTTACAAGGGTCAAGAAGCGCAAGGTTAAGGAGTCGAAGCTGGAGGCGATGGAGCCGCCGTTGAAGCGCGCCCGGCAGAAGCTTGAAGACGAGGAAGAGGAGTGGCGGGGAAATGGGAAACGTCCAAGAAAGGTGGCAGCCGAGGTCGCGGCTCGGAGTGGTAAGGGAAAAGAGAAGGAGAAGGAAAAAAAGGGCAGTGGGAGCAAGGAGAAGAGTGGGACACCGGCATCTTCGACATCGAAAGGCGTGACGGGGAGGCTACGGCAAAGGGCACCGCCAACCGGGTGCAAATGGCCGACAAAGAACATGACAGCAGATAAGAAGTTTGACCAACAGGTGCGTGGGATTTGGTCCGTGAGCGTGCATTTGTGTAGCTGATTTGCGCATTGACTGGACTTAGTTCGTCGAGTGCGATGTGTGATTATTTTTTTCTTCGAACGCGACGCGATAGCTGTGCTGATACGCGGTGCCTTACATGACAGGTGCTTCTTGTGGTACCATTACGGCTGCGTTGGCATAATCGACTTGAAGGATGTCCGAATCAAGGGTGGAGAGCTCTTCACGTGCCCTCCTTGCTCAGCCGGCGGGTCAGTCTTTTTCTATAATTTCACAGTCCGTAACGTCTTGCTGATCTGATTTTCAGTGCCAGTACGTTATTCCTGTTCAGGGGGAGCGCATGTTACTAGACTGCTCTTGACGTAGATCCGATGGTCGCAAGCAAAAATATTGTATGCGCACGCCCCGATTGTGGCCAGGAGGAGAAGCGCTCGGACGAATATTTCATGACGGGTATTGTGGGACGCTCAACGAAGATACAGGGCGGCAAGGGAAAAAGGTATATCTGGCTCGTCAAATGGGATGGGTACGTCGCTTCTTGAGTGGCTGCTCCTCCATGCTGAAATATGTCTTTACGTGGCGGACTAGTTACTCGATCAAAGACTGCACCTGGGAGGAGGAAGACGGGATGTCGGATCCCCAGAGTTTCATCCAGGACTTCAACGAGGCCGCGTCGTTGGAGGGCTTTGACCCAGAGGCGGACCAGCATTCGACGATTTTGTTACAGGAGGCTTTCAAAGGCGGATGGAAGGATCCTAACGCGTAGAAACTTGAGAGGCGACTTGCACGAATGCCTTCACGTGAATCTTTCTTGCTGTTTAATTTCTGCATGGCTCCGACTGTACATATCAATATCAGCTCTCCAGATGCTTATCATACATACAAACTTACTATCTTGCATTGCTCTTCAACCCCATATTATTACTAGTCGCCTAATGAGTATCTACATCTAAATACTAACTGCACTCACATTCACGTTGATGCACACTGGCAAGTGTTCTCCTATTCCTAGATCGCGACTTTTTAGCCCCGGCCTGCAGTACAAGCATGTACTTAATTGTAATTCATATGTGAGCCTCGGGCAGCTGGTGTTGTCCGAGTCTTTTAGACAATCTATACTAAGTGCACGAGTGAGTATGCAGGAAGAAATATGTGTCGGCTGTGTGCAAGGCTTATGTGTATAGCGTGATATTGACGGCCTCTCGTGCTAGGCTGGAAAGAAGCCGTCCTTGGACCCAACGTCGACAGCATCACAGGGAGCAAGCTCCCCAACAGCTTCCCCAATAAGATATTATAAAATACATGCATATGGATAGAGCTCTAGAGCAGAATGACAGCAAGGAGAAGAATCATCAGAACGATAATGAGGATGATGATACACCATCCGCTGCCCTTCTCTTCGGACTGCCGCATAAATTTTCGCATTCGGCGCATGGCGCCATTCAGTTTTGAGTCTGTCTGGTCCACGCCCCGCTCAAGGTCATCAAGAAGTCTGCACAATGGTTCATAGGATGAACGGTGAGGTATACGGGATAGGCGTACTCGTTATGCTCCACTATTTCCTGGCCCATAAGACCAGCTTGCTGGGCAAGCGTATGCAGCGTCCCTGCTATTGTATCGATAGTCCGGTCTTGCTCCTGTATTATTAGCTGCCGAGCCCTGTTAACATTATGCTTCCAAAGACGTCGAGGACCCGGTTCACCTGCTGTTCTTGCCGTGCCCATGCCCCCTGATGATCGTCCTCGTCCCCTATTTCTCGTTCGGGGGACGGTGACGCCAACCCGATTTTGGACCCAGCGCTCGGGACTGCGTGCGGTGGTATGTGTATGGTACCGCCAGATATCTCGGCTCTCATGCTCTGAGCTTGCAAGCAAGGTTCCGTCAGTGATGCTAAAATGCAATGTGGTAGCGAGACGGGCGCACCTGTATCTCCTTCCACACGTCGCCTACATAGCGCCGCCGTCGTTGTACTTCCGCGTCGTCGAGACCGAACATTCGTGCATCAGTGGATTCCACTATCCTGTTACATAAGTTGAAGCGAATTCGCGCCTTAGGTTACTTGCAGACGACGCACTTCACGCTTTCATCCAGGTCCTCCAAGTCAGCTTCCAGTGTGGCGAGTGTCGCTTTCAACTATGAGAACCAGGGTGAATTGAAAGAAAGCAGCGAGCAAGTTTAACACACCTCATTGAGAGCCCAGCTTAATTCTTCACTGTCGTCTCGTGCTGTACTCCGTATACGAAGGTAGGATGACTGTAGCTGCGCAGCTGTCTGTAGCGTTGCCTGAACTTCCTGTTCTACGGCATGGTATGGGTCCGTTGACATCCCGGACTAGCTGTTTACGACGTAAATGAAAAGGTTATGTAGCCGTCGAGGGCGTGGACACAGGGTATGGTGAATTCAATGCGAGAGCACCGATTCGGTGATCAAGTCAAGGGGAGGGCACCGGGGAAGTCCGAGACGTCCTCCTCCCCCCTCGTCCTCCCGGACCCTTTTTTACGGGGTCCTCGTCCTAACGGGGAACCATCCATATTGGGAAGCTCGCATCATTATCGTTCGTCATTGTCAGTAATGCTACAAAATCTATGTTTTCAGCACATTAAAGGAGATTATTTCAAAACACTGCCACTGTTCATGGCTGCGTGGAAGACTGCGGAAAGTTGAAATCGGGTCAATTTGTCGTGTCGTCGTTGTTAGGCGTGGGGTCAGAAACGGTTTACACGGGATGCGATGTTTCGCAGGCAGAGCGCGCATCTAGATACTGAAGAAGGGGATCATCCGATTGCTGTGGTCACTGGAGCGATAGGATCATACATAGCTGAAGCGTCCAAATCCAAGACAAAGGGAAGTGGTGCTGAGAGGATATCCAACATTAATTTCAAACGGAGAAACCTGGAGAATTAGGAAAATCGCACCACTTGGCAGCCAGCCAGTACCCTTCGGCACCTCTACCTTTTCCTCCCTGACCTCAGGCATCACCGAGATAGAAAGAATACTGGTTGGAGGCTAGTGGTACAAGAAAAATCAGGTATACATGTGCATTAGAGGTGCGTTGATAGCGTTGATCGCGCGTACGCAAGCTTCCCGATATGGATGGTTCCCCGTTAGGACGAGGACCCCGTAAAAAAGGGTCCGGGAGGACGAGGGGGGGGGAGGACGTCTCGGACTTCCCCGGTGCCCTCCCCTTGGATCAAGTTCAGACTTGATTCAAGGTTTGTGACAACTACAGACAAATAGAGGCGAACGAAAAAGGAAACCCAGTCTCAAAGCTTATGTAAGCCTTCCAGGCTTCGGCTTCGGCTTCCGTCGTCCTGGTCCTTGAAAACCGAATGCGGCGTGTCCTGACGCGTTGAGGCGCATGCGTATCGTCGCAGGGCATGGACTGTTTTACCCTGTTGACAATGATGATCGCAAGACTTCTTCTAGTGAGACCTCTGCAAGAACGTGGTTGCCCGGAAAACTCTTTTTAAAGCGCTCATGGGTTACTTGTGGCGACTTTCGATGAATACTGAATTATGTACATTGGCACAGCACCTGGAGCCCCGCGTTAATTTCAATTTGGCACATACAATTTGATTTCGGTGAATGAACGAATGAAATTTGTTTGCGAAGAGGTGGAGCCTGGCCGATACCAATAGTAACCCTGTTACATCAACTATTCCCGTTCAATGTATTTTATTACAGCGAAACTGTCCCGACCTCAACAAATGCAAAAGCTCGGAGTCTTAAGGAGATAGAAGTGTGCTTCCATTGAGTTTGAACAAGTATTTTGACAGAACACGAGCGTCGCACCGTCGCCTTGAATTAAACCAGTCGCGGAGCTGTTTCCTTTCGGCAATTTCCGAAGCCGCTTGTCTGCGCTTGGGCAGCCTGGTACCCTCTAAAAAGTTTTTGACCAAGACTGGCCCAGTCGATAATGTCTTCTATGCTAGGGAAGCGGAAGGACCGCGTAGAAGAGACAGAAAATATTGTGGCCCACGGGTGAGTAAAAGGAATCTTGTTCAACGCATTGCTTAAATTTTTCATTTTCTAGTTCCACACTTTTTGTATCTAATCTGCCTTATACAGCGACCTCCGTGGATCTCCAGACACTGTTCTCGGATATCGCACCCGTCCGCTCAGCATTCGTAGTCCTCGAACCTGGTTCTGGTGTTTCAAAAGGTGTTGGATATGTCTCGTTCGCGATCAAGGAAGATGCCCAAAATGCATACGACACCATCACCAAGGATGGGCTATGTTTAGTTGGGAGAAACCTACGCGTCCAATGGGCCGAGAACAAAGTACGTTCACGCTTTTCTTATGGGACACATGAATTCATCCAGGGTCTCAGCCGAAGGAGAAGGATGAAAAAGGTGAGGTTGTGAAGAGGGAATCCAAGCCTAGGCCTCCCCCACGACCACAACAGCCGCGGTTGCCCCATGACCCATTAGCCATCCGCACCATTGTTGTCTCCGGCCTGCCCCCCTCAATCGAATCTAAGGTGTTGTGGAAGAAGATTCGCAAATATGACGGCGCGGAGAAGGTCGACTGGCCGGTGAAGTCCAGTAGCGGTGATGACAACACTACAGGTGCGCCTATGAGTTCTAACATCGTAGTTACATTTACAAAGGCTTCCAACTTAGCCCATGTCCTCTTCAAAACACCAGCAGCAGCGTCCGAAGCCGTTAACAAACTCCACGCCCATGTCTTCAAAGGCTGTCTCCTTTCTGTTACCCTTAAAAAACGCCTCGATACCCTTTCGAAGCCTGTCACCAAAACTCCGTTAGCATCAGACGCCGAGCCCCACAAGGTAGCTGCGCCCAACCACTCAAGCCGACTCATAGTACGAAATCTGCCATTCAATGCGACGGAACAAGATCTGCGCGCCGCGTTCCTTCCGTACGGTCCCATACACTCAATACACATTCCGACGGCCGAGAAGAAGGAGACCGAGGAGGGTGAAGGGGAAGGCTCGGGCACTGGGAAGCCGGTTCGGACAAAGGGATTTGCATTCGTGTGGATGTTGAGCAAGAAGGATGCGGAGAAGGCGATTGGGGGGTGTAATGGGATGATTATCAGGGCTGGGACTGCAGAGGCGCTGGTTTCTGATAAGCAGAAGAAGAAAAAGCAGCGGCGAGAGGAGAAGAAGTTGAAGGCTGTGGCTGCAGACGCGGCTGGAAGAGGAGAGGGTGAGGAGGAAGCAGAAGAGGAACACGAGGCGGCTGTTGATGATAAGAGGGCTACGGAGCGGGTGATTGCTGTAGATTGGGCTTTGAGCAAAGAAAAATGGAAGGAAGAGAAGGCGAAGATGGAAGCGGAAGATGAAGATGTGGAGATGGTGGATGATGCTTCAGGTTCGCAAGGAAGCGATGAGGATAGTGGCGAGGATAGTGAGGATAGCAACGAAGAGGGGGGTTTGGGTGTTCACAAGGGTGATGATGAGTATGACAGTGGTGGCGGGGAGGAGGACGAGAACATCGACGAAGACATGGAGGAGCCTGTTAAGCCAACGCTTCCACCGCCGGAATCTGGAACCACCTTATTCGTCCGAAATGTCCCATTCACAGCGACCGAAGATGAACTTCGAACGCTGTCAGTCTATCTCCCTTGCACTGACAAAATTCGCCTTACCTGTTACTTGTAGATTCCGTTCTTTTGGCTCACTTCGTTATGCACGTATCACGATTGACCATGCAACTGGACGGTCACGCGGAACTGGATTTGCTTGCTTTTGGAATAAGGAGGACGCTGATAAAGTCGTCGCACAGAGTGACCTTCTCCGTGTGGAGACAACGGGTGTTGCAACAGTACGTTTGACCTGTTCGATGACCTCACCAGCTATACTGATTTCTCCAAAGCCCGTAAAGAAAAACCCGTTCACACTTCCCTCAATACTCACGCCAGATCCGTCTTCCACATTAGCACAGAGTCTCGTCCTGCACGGCAGGACGCTCGACGTTGTGCGCGCCGTCACAAGAGATGAAGCTGGGAAGTTGAAGGAAGCCGGCGAAAAGAGTCGGGAAAAGGCTGACAAGCGCAGCATGTACCTTCTCCGAGAAGGAGGTCAGTCTTCTTTCGCATCCTGCGACTTCTTCATTTCACTCTGACATATCTATTGTGCAAGTCATTCTCCCTAACACACCCGCCGCCGAGACACTGACACCTGCGGACATCGAACGTCGAACGGCGTCTTTTAATGCGCGCCGAGCACTCCTCAAATCAAACCCCTCACTTTTCATATCGAAGACGCGTCTCAGCGTCCGGCAAATTCCCATCTTCGTAAGCGAGCGCCTTATCAAACGCTTGGCAATCCATGCTCTGCGAGCTTTCGAGGCCGAAGTGAAGAAGGGTGAACGAGCTGCTTTGACTGCAGACGAGCTTTCAGATATGTCCCAGGACGATGACGAGGAAGATATAAAGGATGAAGGCGAAGAGAGCAAGAAGAGCAAGAAGAAACGGCTGATAGGACGGCGGACGGGGGTGAAGCAGGCGAAGATCGTCAGGCAGATGGAGCGTGTGGACCCTGTGACTGGCAAGGGCCGGAGTAAAGGTTATGGTTTCTTGGAGATGAACACGCATGCGGACGCTTTACGAGTGCTACGGTGGGCGAATAATAACCCAGACGTTGGCCCGTTGTTCGAGGAGTGGTGGAAGGATGAATTGAAGGATCTCGTCAAGCAGGAATCGACCAAGGAGCCGAAGGATGATGCGAGGATATCGAGGCTGAAAGAAGAGCTTGAGAAGGGAGGGTCGAAGAAGAGCAAGGGTACGCTGATTGTCGAATTCTCGATCGAGAACATTCAGGTTGTTCAGCGACGGAATGCGGCGCAAAAGAAAACATTGGTGTGTTCTGATGAATCCGTTCGCTTTCTCATCCCTTTCTCACCCTTTTCAATTCTCATTAGGCGGATGACAAGGATTCTAAAGTGGATGTCATCAAGGAGAGCGAGGAGCGGTCTCCCAAAAAACGAAGGGTCAGCGACGACAAACCCAAATCCATCAAGGTAGAAGATTCACCAAAAAAGCCGAAGGACAATCTTGGATCTCTAATTGGCCGAAAACGGAAGGAGAGAAAGGGAGGGAAGAAGGGTGCTCGTTAGTTCTGATATTTGGTCAACGCGCGGCTTTTATTGACATCAAGTGGAAGTCGTCAGTGCACTGTTGTGGTAGCCTTGAGTTATTTTATACCAAGGCTGTTGAGCTGACGACACGTTGAGTCAGCCACATTCGCGATAAAAGGCATTCGTATCATAAAAATGTACGTCTCACTGTGGCTGTCTTTCATCAACCTTCCTCTCCTCGCGCACCAACAATCTCGACGCCCGCACGGCACCACATTCCTTAAGCCAGAGCTGCCATGTACTCCTTCTGGGCTACGACGGCAGTCATCTTCTCCACCTATGTGAAGCTCGCGTCTTCGTCACCGATTCTGCCTAGATCTGTCCATGAACTAGCCCTGTCACCACGTGCACCTCCTGCGCAAAAAGATACCCCGCTGTCGACCCAAGCCGCTGCAATGCCGACGATCCCCTCTCCAGGCCATGTCGAGGTCAAGAGCGATCCGAGCTATCATCTTCGTCCAGTAGCTGAGATTTTCAAGATGGTGGCTGACGCCCATTCCAGCCCTTCACCTGTCGTTGCGCACCCTATATCTGCTCCTACTCCCATAATCGCTGCTGCAGTGACGAGTACAGCGGCCCTTCCCGAATCTCCGTACCAACCTGAATCTACGTACTACGCCCCCGGTCTCGTTGTCCCTTCATCTGCAGCCATTGCAGCGCCTGAAGCGGAACCACCTGTGGAATCTTATGTTCCTCTTGGCTCTCAGCCTACGCTGCCTGCTGTGCCTCAAACCACGCTGCCGCCAGGTCCACAAACCACGCTGCCGCCAGGTCCACAAATCACGCCGCCGCCAGGTCCACAAACCACGCTGCCGCCCGGTCCACAAGATACGCTGCCTCCCGGTTCGCAGACCACGCCCACTAATGCTGGCCCTCAAAGAAACACCTCAGCAGCGCGCAAACTTCTCGTGGTAGGCGGATTCCTGGCGGGACTCGTAATATTGCTGTTCCTTGTATATGTCTTCTTCGATCGACATATCCTTTCTTGTTGTAGGAGAAAGAAGGAAGAGCCAGAGACAAGGACGAAGATTGAATCGCCCCCACCACCTATATCCTCGTTCAACGACGCGGAGAAGGACGTAGACGTGGTCCACGCCCCTTCATGGATGCATCACTCCGCATCATCGTATTCCCAAGGAAGTCACGGTCCTAGTGCTGAGACGAAGGCTCGCTCGTTTGAACATGTCCCCTCTTCCGAATCTGTGGTCCTCGACATCAGCGGTAACTATCCACGAAGCAAATTCTCCGTCTGCTCATCAGAATATCCCACCTCTGTCGCCTCCTCGACCAGAACCTCCGGCTCAATAGTCGCCCATGCTAATGCAAATCGCTCGGCCTTGCTCCCGGCCTACGAATTCTTCTGTTTGTCATCAAGCGCTGAGTCTATGGAGGACAACCACCATTTAAGAGCTCACAGTGCGCCCATCTTCGGACATGATGTCACAAGCGACGTTCCAGGTGTCATGGTCCGCTCTGGGGAGCACAGGAGGAGCAGATCGGTCTCTGGTCTAACCTATGCGGTCAAGCCCAGCGAGCAACGGGAGTCGGTAACGTCTGCGAACGACTGGACGGGAAGTACTCAGGCGAGTGGATGGCCGTCAGCGCTTTAGTTCAATTTTTTTATTGGTTCATGACATAACGATGAATGATAATGGCGTGATGATATGAAGTATGAATACCGAGGGCGCATCCCTCAGTGTGATTTCGTTACAAATTATCGTTTTGCACGGTATTGTGGAATGCCCTCCAGTATGAATTGAAGATCTGTCTCTGTCGAGCCAAAGCTCCATGGGGAGGAACTTGATCTTTTTACGCCACTGTTGTATGTCCATGTATGAGGTACAACGGGGGGCCTTAGATTCAGCAAATGGTGGTGATTGTGTATCTATAATGATGTCGGTAGCAACCCCTTTTTTCGGGGAAAGGGCTTTTCCCCGAGGGAGCATCGCCTTGCGATACTCCACCGTCTCCGCAAAATTATCCTCATCAGTAACTGTCAGGATCAACTTGAATCCTGGACAACACCAGGCTTCCTCTGCGTTCCTCGCTCTCCGAATCCTCCTCTTTGCCTAACCCCTCTCCATCATCCTGTTCCTTTTTTTCTTCATTCTCCTTCGCATACCTTGCCATATTACCATGCACGGACTTTTGGACGTCAAGGAGATGAACCAGGAGCCGTGTTCCAGGAGCTGCCGCCACAGCCGCAGAAACGACTTCCATGGTACGCTTCTCATCACACACCTCCCTCCGATTCCTGTCCTCCTCAACAGCAACAGCAGCAACAGGTCTAGCCTCCTCTGCCGCCTTCTCAGCCACAACCTTTGCATCCATCATCTCCGCGAAGCGGGACAGCTCCTCAGCCAGTTTCGTGCCCTGAACCAACTTCCCGTCGGCCACGAGCTGCTTAATCGTGGAACGGAGCTTCGGGAGTTCGTGCTCCAGCTTCCCGAGCTCAATCCGGCGAGGGCTCTCGTCGGCATACCGGACCCGGAGCGAGCTTGCATCCCTGATTTCGTCGTCAGCCAACCAGCGCGTGAGCTTGAGCTTGTGTCGGAGGCTGGCCATGTCCAGTGGTGTCTCGCCAACGCCGTTTTCCATATATAAGGCTTCGGGAGGCGCAGCGCTGATGATCGTCCCTGTAATCTCGGCGAAGCTCTCTTGGATGGCGCAATGGAGCGGCGTAGAGCCGTCTAGATCGCGCATGAGGAGGGTCGACTTTGTAAAATCCACGATCAGCTTGACTGTGCGTGTTGCACCTCTCTTGACGGCCAGATGGAGCGGCTGGATTGTGGATTTTTTTGTCAATGCAGGGGCTTTTATGAAGCAAAACAAGAGTCGACATACTGTGTTGAAGCGTTCTTTGGATCGTTGAGCGAGTAGAGCCTCGTTGACGTCCCGAGGAAGTTTGGCCAGGAGGTGTTCGATCAAATCAGCAAAGTTGCGCGAGCACAGGATGTGATAGATGTTCCACCTAGCATCGCGTGAGCTGCATGTATCGATAGTCTGACAAGTGAGCACGCTTACCCTCTAACAGAGTCATTTACGGCCGGCGATATCGACTTGGC
Source organism: Tricholomella constricta (assembly GCA_013368375.1). Classification (NCBI taxonomy): domain Eukaryota; kingdom Fungi; phylum Basidiomycota; class Agaricomycetes; order Agaricales; family Lyophyllaceae; genus Tricholomella; species Tricholomella constricta. The sequence continues at coordinate 111,940 of JAACJP010000017.1, forward strand.
CAGCAGGTAATCAATGATATCTTTATCGCACCCCTTATCTACCGCCAGCATCAGCGCATTGTACGCAGTGAATTTGACGCTGGAAGAATATTGTCAAATCAATCGTATCGGTACCCAAGCGAAGCTGCGCACACACACCTTTCATGGAGACAAGAAGCCATGAACTTTGGTTTCTTAGCGAACAAAGCCTTGATCAAATCGAGGCTCCCGCCTATGACCGCCGCCATGAGCGGCGAATCGCCCAAATTGGAGATCGTCCATCCGAGCCATTGGGGGAGGACCTTCTCGAGGTCAGGAATGCGCCGGAGCTGATAAGCGCGTTCGTCCCCGCCAGTCGTCGCGTAGTGTCGATACGCCGCGAGCGGGCGGTCCCCAGCCAGGTACTCCACGATCGCCGTGGCACGCTCTTCCGCTGCCCTCCATAGCAGACAATGGGCAAATCTCTGCGTGTCGGCGTCGTTGGCCCTGGCGTCGGGATCGTTCATCTTCGCAAGGTCCGCCCTCTTCTTCCCGTGCACGGTCAATCCGAGGTACACCCTGTCCTTGTCGTTCCGCGCCGTGACTCCTATTACTCCTTGGTCCTCCTCCTCTTCTTGCTTTACATCGATGTCGATGCCAAAGCCGGTCCGGCGGATGTACACGTCCAGCATTTCTGCTCTGTCGTATCGCAAGAGCATCACAATGTCGTGTACGCCGATTGGAATGGGAAGGGGCGCGGCGTTGTAGAGGCTCGCTATGTTGGTGAACATTTCCAGGTCGTCGTCGTATATGGCTTTGTGCAAGAGGTTTCCGCGAATTTTTTCTTTCTTCTTTGCATCGGGGCTCTTTGTATACCAGAAGATAACTGCCTGATCAAGCATTTTCCTTGGATGGACGTCGATTTCGACCACGGAAGGTCGCTTTGCGATGTCGATGAATGTAATTTCTTCATGCCCAATAGTATCGTCCGAGTCCTCAGAACCATCGTCGCTGTCAGAATCCTCGTCTCTGGGGGAGTCAGCAAAGCACAGATGACGCTCGACTCGCGCGTACCATATATCTTAACGCCTCTTGTACTGAATTTTTCCTCATCCTCAGGCGGTTTATACTGAGCGATAGCAATTGCCATGATCAGTTTGGCGGTAGCCCATCGTCGTCCTCTGACAGCGGCGAAGAGAGGCGTGTAGTCTGTTCAAAAGAGGTCTTGAGAATCTTGATATGCGTTTTGTAGCACACTGTGTACTCACCCCCCGTCTCAGCCCATGACTTCTCGTGAACGACGACGACGAATATAGTGAGGGGAGTGGTGTTTTTGGATTTCTCCTGCGGAAGGCAGAGCTGTTCGATTTTCTTGTTGTCGCCAATAAAGCAAGCTTCGAAAAGCTCGTCATATAGGGGGCAGAGATGCTGTGGGATATAGTCCTTGTAGCGATTTTTGCCCAGTATCGAGTAGCGCGAGAGAGGAGCAGTATTCCTGGGGTAAAATTGTTGATTAACGACCTCTTTCTCTACCTCAGAAGGCATGTCGGGGTAAATATCGTTCCAAGCCTTCGCCCCGTGTGCAACGAGAACGCGTTCAAGGTCAACGAGGTAGCTGTGAGAGTCCTGGTATTTTCGAAGCTGTTCGTCGTCGCAAATGCCCTGACCTAATGTTTCATTGGAGGTAACTTTGTCGTCCTTGACAAGATCGGCGAGATGTTTCTTCCAACCTGTAGCAGCAAGGTTTTCTGTTACCTCGGTGGGCAAGGGAGAATTGAGTAATCCTTGGAAGGAAGAGATTTCCTTTGACAAAAAGTTGATCCCGAATCGAACCCAGTCAATGATAGTTCTTCGCCGAGAAGGCTGAGCAATATGCATGAGAGATTCGCGCAGTCCGATATTGATATCCGCATCTAGGGCGATGAGTAACTGGGCCACATCGTCGCGCCTGGCGAGAGCGCTTTCCACGGGCAGGAATACCTCGTTAATGGCGTGGTTGGTACCATAAGGAAATAATTGTCGTTGTTTCTTTTGAGGACTTCAGGGGACTTGAGCAAGTGGCTATGAAGAAGAAACCATGTTACCTACGTTGCTTCCAGTGCCCTAGCGACGTCTTCTTCTGAGAAGACGATCTTGGCTCCATGGGCAAGCAGGGTGGCGAGCATGGAATAGTGGCGGCGGTCGATGGCGATGACCACCGGGAAAACCACGCTGCGCCAGTTGAAGCACGGGAAGTTGAGAACGGAATCCGCGTTTGGATCACATTTCAGGATCGTCGAGACGAGTTTGATTTTGTTTGTGGAGACTGCACGATGGAAGATTGTTCGCATATGCTCGTCTGCCATGGACGTTGACGCGCCAGCCGAGATGAGCCGTTCAAGGATCTTGCAGGCTTCGTCTTCATCCTCCCTCAAAATCGTCAAAGTGAGAGGATAGAACGCGGTATTACGAGTAGTGTTTAACAGCACCGTCACATCCGCACCCTCCTCGAGGAGTTCCTCGATGCCAGCAAGGGAGCCTGACATCACTGCATGAGCCAGAGGAGTGAATCCAAGGACCCAATCCGGCAAATCAACCTCCAGGATATCGGGCTGATTGGTTAAATCCTCAGGAAAGTCTTGTGTACCCTCTTCAGCATTCTCCGAAACCTCCTTGCGTATGCGGCGGCCTTCACCGTCGTTGTCACCATCGTTGTCTGCGCCTTCCTCACTATTTTCATCATTATCCTCATCCTCATCTCCGTCGTCTTCGTCGTCACCGGCTTCACCATCACCCATATCCTCATCCGTATCCATAGATATGACTCCATCATCCGCAGAAGTCCAGTCATCCTCCGACGAAGGGCGCCCAACAGCCGGAGTATCGACGTCCATCTTCTCCTCTGGTTTTATCCTCCCCGCAGTGGCTTTGTTGCTGGCACACTTTTCAAATAACCTCCGAATGACTTCGGGCTGGTCGGACTGTGCAGCCAAGTGCAGCGCACTCCGCCCATCCACGAGTCTGGCCGTAATCCTCGCGCCAGCGTCAATAAGCGCACATGCTATGTCTGTCGCCCCAGTGAGGATGGCGACGTGGAGCGCAGTCCGGCCGACGTGGTCCCTGCGGTTGACGTCGATTTCGCTCTTGATCATCTTGGAGACCGCCTCGGTGTCTTGGGCGACGATGGCCCCAAAGAAGTGCTCTGTTTTGCCGATGTATAGTTGGGCGCTCCACTCCCCGACATCGATGGGGTTGAAGCTCCCGGTCATGCTCTGACGTCCTGGATCTTCCTCGATGAATCTGATCACAGGTGCTTAGTAGAATGGAATGAGAAATTACCGCCACAACGTACGCAATTCGGCCTCTGATATGCGTTTCGTCCTCCCCTTGCTGTAGTTTTCGCTCGTCGGAGTCAATCGGTCCTGGACAGTACTGAAATATTCGTAAAGATGGATTTGTGTTTGATGGTGGAGAGTCATACCTCGCAACAGTCCTCGAGGCACTCTTCCATAGTGCCGAAGAAGGCTGGGTGACGATGAAGTCGACGGTTTTTGTTCTTGGGGTTGAACGGAGCTACAGAACTTCGTAAGCAAGCGTGTAAAATTAAGATCAGGTCCCGCACAATTCATTCCCAAATCCTAGCGGAAGTTAGTATATGACGAGGCATCAGCATAATAAACATATTTCACACCGTTTGATACACCAGTTTGTCGATCCGGCGAGCATCCCACCCAGGCCCGTAAGGGATATGGAGCGTTGCTACGTCGTAGTCGTTCATTTCTAGCCCTCCTATGAAGGCGTCCGCCTTCAAATCTCCCTTGTACATTCTCTTGCGTTTATGGTGTCCATGAAGGGGGACGGGTTTGCCACGGAGAGATCTCCTGGACTCCAGAAAGTCGAAGCGAACATCCGTGTTAGCAAGCTTCTCCAGGACCAGAAGACGAGCCAAGCCTTGAATACGTGCAATGGAACGCTCATAGATCTGGAAACGGACTCGTCAGGATTAGAGGCAAATGATGAGACTGAAAAACGTACAGTGGGATCAACATTATCACGTTCTAGTGTGGGAACATAAACCTCGAAAGCCCGGCGAGAGTACTTGGCAAGCCTGATTTCATACGAGGGAGACCTTCTGGTCATGTCGACCGTATTCGCCTGGCGCATCATAGCGACGATTGCGCGGGGTTTGGCGAGAACGCGCTGGCCTAGGGTCCCTCAGTGAGGGAAGCATCAAATGAGCTAGGATGCCTACCATTGTACAGGCAACATGGCGCGTCGATATCAAATCCAGCCAAGATCTCCGCAGGAGAACTGTACAAACGTAGGACAATTTGGACGGATCGGTATGGATATTGCGCTTGCAAGCACATCTTTAGCCCACGCCGACATATGAGGATGATCACTCACAATGAATTGAAACGGTATGCTTGGTTCGAACGCAAGTCACGTCCCAAGGAACAGAATCGCGTACGGCTTCGTAGATTGCAATAACCTTCTTTTCTGCCTATAAACCAGTCGTGCGGATTGTTAAAGATAAATCTCAGCCATCATGACGTGAGGACTCGCCTGCTCTGCGTTCATGCCCCAAAGAAAGAGATCGACATCGGAAGATGGATAGGCAGCAGAGTGGTAGTACTTTCTGATAGATCGCTTTGACTCCTTCGATGCATCAGACAGAGGGGTCAAACATGCCAGCACGGCACCGCCTGCAGCTACGACGTTGTTCCAGTCCAACAATTGAGATAGAGATCCCTCAGTGAAGATCGACCAGTTCCTCTGGAATTCTTCTAGGTCGTTGACCATATTCGGCGAGCCTTCCTTCCTCCTGTTGACTTCGGAAAGCGGCATAACATACTTGGCAGATAGTTCTTGATCATCCTTCACGATGCGTGCTCGTGTGGTGCGAATATCGGCAGGAGCATCGAACACGTCTACAAGGCCAACGAGAGGATCATTGAGCCTGACATGGTTCTTGTCAGTCGCAAAAAGTTTGCGTAGCTCTGCTTCGTCGTCGAGGGAGGGTTGTAGAGCCTCATCAAGAGAGATACCGGGGCCCTTGGGCAAGGAGATAATACGATTCAAGAAAGCTTCAGCTTCCGGAGTCTGGCGCATGATTCGAGAGATGAGATTTGTCCTGGATGCATCAATCCCGTTATATCATATCCAGGATCGTGGTTTTGATTGATCAAATGGGCCGAGTCGGCGCGTTGCATTGCGTTTGAAGTCCTTGCCAAGGGCGTGACGTCGCGTTTTCAGGAACGTCGGGACCGACACTTCTCCTTTTCAGGAATGCGCCTTCTTCGCCGGTCGACACCGTGTCAAGTGACCATTCTGCGTTGACACCCCGAACCACGATGATGATGAAAACGGTTCTTACTACTATGGCACTGCTGAGCGCTGAGTTAAGGAAGGGCGAAGTCCAGAAGTGGTTGTGATGTAAGGCGGTGTCAGTTCTACTTTGGTACTCGTATTGAAGAAGAACATTGTCATTAGAGTGGGATAGTTAAATTGACCAGGACAGAAATTTTGGACATAGCCTCCATAAGTATCCGCCAACACATAGGCCCGGACATCTCCGCCCGTATTCTCCCTGCTGGTCACCACTGACACGATGGATCTACCAAGTACAGCATTGCTCGCCTCTACGAATGAAATATTAACTGTTTGAAGTACAGTGATTCGGTCGGATGATGGCACCAAGACGATCTGTATTATCGGCGCAGGACCTGCTGGTTTGGCGGCGCTAAAGGTTGTCCTCGAGTCACCACAGCACAAAGCTGGACAGTGGAAGGCAACGGCATTTGAAGCACGGGACAGAATAGGCGGCGTCTGGTGCGTGAAATTTAATGCCCCTCTGTGAGAAGCCCTTGGGCTTGGTTCATAGAAGGATGGCCACTCGGCATGTCCACTGACTGACAGGGATCCATGCTCATCTTCGTTCTCCAGGCTGCCTGCACCTCCAACGGATGACCCACCGCTGACACCTTTGTACGAATCCCTGACTACTAATTTGCCGCATCCGATTATGGCCTTCACAAGCTACTCGTTCCCCCCAGCCACCCCGCTCTTTCCCCATGCAAATCTCGTACACAAATATTTGGACGACTACGCCGACCACTTCCTTCTCCGCACACACATCCAACTCAATACAACTGTCACCTCTGTTACCCGCTCGCCTTCAAACTCCAATTGGCACGTAACCCTTTCAACAGGTTTTACCCTCCCTTTTGACCTTGTCGTCGTCTGCAACGGCCACTATCGCATACCTCGTTACCCCAATATCCCTGGCATTGCCTCATGGCTGACCTCTGGCCGTGCCACCCACTCCGCATGGTACCGCCACCCCCACAACCTCGGCGACACTGTCCTCGTCGTCGGAGCAGGCCCCAGCGGGCAGGACATCTCAGCGGAAATGCGTACTGCCGCACGCAGTGTCATTCACTCCGTCAGCGGGGCCCCGTCAGAGGACACGGGTAATCTCAAGCGTCGCGGACGCGTAACGCATTTCGGCAGCAGCGACGATGGCCAAGTGACGTTCGAGGACGGGTCGACGGAGTCGGGCATCAACCACTGCATTCTCGCGACGGGGTACGAGGTATCGTTCCCCTTCCTTGCTCCGGACATTATCTGCCCGGAGATCCCGCCACCCGTCCCGCCGTTGCCCCGAGATGTGTACAATTCGACCTACGGTGTGTTCCCGCTGGCGAAGCACATCTTCCCCTTGCAGAGCGCGTTCCCGCCTTCGAGTCTCGCGTTCCTAGGGCTACTGGTGCGCGTGGCGCCGTTCCCCATCATGGAGGCGCAAGCGCGAGCAGTGCTGCATGCGTTTGCAGATCCGGAGAGCTTGGAGCCAATGCAAGAAGCGGTGGATATTATGTCCAGGTATGAGGAGCTGAGGGACGGGGTTGGCGATAGCCCGCTTGCAATTGCCAAGGCATGGCATCGTTTTGAGCCATTACAGCAGTTTGAGTATCGGGATGCGTTGTATGATTTTTTTAAGCCCGCCGAAGGTGACTTGGGCCCAGTTTGGGATGACAAAGAGAGCAAGGGCGTAGAGAGTGGTCGGTATACGAAGGTCCCGCAATGGGAAAAGGAGGCGTATCTCAATAAGGACGTGCTGAGGAAGGCTTGGCTTAGGTTGGAGGAGACCGGAGAGGCGGAGAAATGGGTGAAGGGAGTTGGGGAGGGCGGGTTACACGAGTGGATTGAGATGATGCAGAAATTGAGAACGTGGGCAGAGGAGCAGGAAATAGATGTCAAGGAAGCGGATAAAGCAAGACTTTAACCTCCTTTTGCACCTTTGCTACTGATCTTATCTGCGAGTGGGAAATTTGAACTAAGTTGTTAAAATTTTATAGAGAGCTACGTCGCTGGAAGACTAAGAAATGTGCGTCGACATCCTATGTACCCCCCAAGAAAAGCCGACGAAAGCATTCTTGGTATCGCAATCAGTGATGCCATTAAACTTCAACGTCGAGCGTGTAGACATTGAGACGATTGTTGTCTCCGCAGAAGAACGTTGGATCGGCTGTACACGCCGTACCACACTCAACGTCCGCTACACTCGTCGCGTTGACGTTGAGTGCAGTGCCACACCCTACGAAAAGGATCATCAGCCTAGATCCATACATAGCGAAGAGCTGGTGCAGGCGACTTACAACACTCGAGTCCAAACTCTACGCCAGCGATGGTCTGGCCTGCTGCTGCACAGGTGTCGACGCAAGTTTGAGGTGTGACGGTGCCCGTTGCGGGCTCAAGGTGCAATGGGAGGGTGCGCACACCAATGCTGTTATCGCTGTGGACCAGCCGCGGACGCCTCAGTTCTGACCATAAATACTTAACTCAATGGGACCTCACGTGAAGCACCCGTTGGACGTCCACTGTGTTGCGTTGGGGCCCACGACTGTGGCCGGGGTGATGGGAAGGGGGTTGCCATTGGTGAAGAGATTGATAAAGCTGGCCCCGCCGCACGTCTCATTGGCGTTTCCGCCACAAGGCACGTTGCAGGAAGTGGGGTCGGCTGCGACGGCAGGGAACTGGATAGAGTAATCGCAGTCTGAGGGTGGCGGAAATTAGTCAAATTTTCTTCTTCCTCTGGGACTTGGCCATGGTTTAGAAAAGAGATAAACGTACAGCATTCACTAGCAAACTCGACACCTGCGAAACCGAAGCCGCCGGTGTCGCAGAATGCCTGGCACATTTCGATAGTCATTGCGGGATCGAACAGGGTCGCTGCAGCCAGCGTGCGAGATCCAGCGAAGTCTCTGCAGAAGAAAAAAAAATTGTTAGCACGAGATTGTACTCATGAGGCGCACTGACGTGAAGCAGTCAAGTGGTGTCCAAGGGCTTGGTACAACCGGAATGCCGGCTGATATGGACAGGACATTGTCCAGGCTGGAGACGAGTGCGTCAGGATGTCGTTAAATCCATGGCTCAAGGATAAAATACTTACAATGGGGCAACTAGAGTAGTGGTTCCAACACCGAAAACATCTGATGCGTCTCCTGTGCATTCAACATCGCTGGGTATGGGACTGAGTCATCGATCCAACCGCATGACAATTGTAAAACGTACGTAAAGACGGAGTACTCGACTCCTGCTGTGAGCCCGATCACAGTGTCGATAGTTCCGATAGCAGCGTTGACGGCATAACAAGTAGTGGCTGAGGTCGCGAAGGTAATATCTTCGCAGACACCCTCGGTCGCGCCGCCATGCTACAAACAGGTTTTTGAAGATCCTGCACTAGGACCAAAAGCAAGATAAATGACGCACGCAGTATTGGATGTCAACGGCCGCGACCCCCGTAAGGAGCGCACCTAGGATGGCGAATTTGTAGTTACTTTGCATGTTGACGATGTATGACTCGGAGAGAGTGCTGAAGGGTAATGCCAATGCCTTGCTCTTTATATATTATCCTCTTGAAAAATTTTCAGAGCTTCTTCGTCGGCTAGTCCTGATTGACATATGTAGGGGAGGGAGAGCGAGGCACTCGACGTTCTAGGTGGCAGAGCGGTTACGGATGAGAAGTCTTGAGGTGCAGAGAACGTCTGGCAGGTCGGCCTTTAATTTTTGACGCCGTCACATGGGATGCCGAAGCCAAGATAAGCTTGTGCACGATGTACATGGCCATATCGATGCAAAGATGGCCGTGTGAAGAGACCCCAGGGAGCGATCATATTAAGCAGAAATAGACGGAATGACGGCCAACACGTCAAAGGGTGAAGACCTCGGCTGCAGAGAAGAGGAGAAGGAGTTCTCAACGGACCCGGCACGTACGGTGGTCGCACGGACGTCAAAATGCGGGCAGAGAGAGGATCACAAAGAGGAGAAGCACTCAAAATGCGACGACAGAATGCGGTTCAGACCAGCGACGGTGCATGGACTGGATAAAAGTAGTACCAAGTACGTAGTGTACACGAGTGCTCGATTTGCTTGTCGGCGGTGTTGAGTTTGGTTGAAGGACACTGTGAATTTTTGATGATGTTGATCATATGTCCAACATGGATTACAACTCTTCAGACATTTCATGTTCCTAGTCAGGGCTCAATCTCCAATGCTTCTTGTGAACAATGGTCAGCATCAAGATCAGATTCATTCATTCAAGGTGTAACGTAAGTACTGAGGTACTCACCTCGATGTGGGGACGCGTAACACTAGATCCGCCAACGAACTGCCACGGGCTTAGCCAGTATGTTTTCCATTTCGTCAAACATCAGTTTACTCTTCCCCATTCCCCCTCATTGTCAATAAGGCAGCTGTCAGACATCCTGAACAGCCATGCGAACTTCCAAGATATGCGGGGAATGGCGCTGACATCTGTTGTAAAGTAAAGTCAGGTACTGATGTAGAAGACTAAGGGGTTGTTCAACGTACGGAAAATCGATTTCAAGTTGCGAAGAATTGCATATCCATTAACATCAGCTATGGCCACGAATGTCTTCTGTCCTTACCTATGATTTACCTGTTGTCGCTTCGCGTAGTCATCATTCTGGAAGGAATTGACATAGTCTAATCGTCTCAAAATCGGACGTGATTGTCAGGACTTGACGCATCGGCTTGCGAGCACATCATTTACACAATGGCTGCCTGAAAAAGGGGGGTTCTTGAGCATGAAGTCAAAAGTGTAGGACATTAGAGTGCGCGGATGTTGTACGATGCGGTCACCGATACATGCACATATCTGGGCCGGGTGTCAACAAAGAGACTGTGGCTGAAGCGCTGGAGGATGATGCATATCGAGCAGAAAACACAAGACCATGGGGCTCAGGTCTCAAAAAGCAGAGGAAGTCCTTGTATTGTAGTATCTCGCGGCCCCAATTTAAAAAGTTTCCGGACGGAATGAATGCAGAAAGAGAACCATAGAACTTGCAGTAGAGACGAGTTTCCTTCTAGAGCGAGCTCGAGGTTTTGTCCCGTACAGCCAACTTCCTGCAAGTACTTCAAGTTGCCGGAAGACAGCGATACGGAAGGCTATTTCACATTTCCAGAGACAAGATGTTTGGGAATTTTCCTTGGCATTGACCGGAAAGACCTGACTAGTTCTCCGAAGGCAGATCTACCAGGGCTCAGGATATGTTTTGTTTGAGAGTGACTGGAAAGCAACCGTTGTAATTGACTTATCAGGACGGATGACGTGGAGAGCATAGAGTGATAAATCTGAATGGTTGGTAGCGGGAGCGGGGGCAAAGAGCAAGGCGTGTCCATATGATGTCGTGGCCTTGGATGTCGTGGCCTTGGATGTCGTGGCCTTGTCGCATCATGTGGATACAACTTTGGTCCATCTCATCACATTCCTCCGTATTGGGCCCTCAAGTACTGTACACTATATCCTGCCTAGAGGTTACTACAACGCCCTTATCTTTCCCTGCAACTTCATCTTTTCAGCATGCCGCCAGTTCCCACCGCACTTTCAGAAGACATATCTCGTCTAATATCAGCAGCGAAGAGGCGCCAGAACGACCTCGTTGAATTTCAGGTTCCCCGTCTGCGATCATGCAAAGGACCACTATCTTTGCAACAGAATCTAGCGGCCGAACTGCGGGAGGACATAGACTCCCTGGAGCGTCAGGTTGAGGTGAGTGCTATTCTGATTTTGCGCTTCAAATAAACAAACACCGCGATTTCAATAAAGGCTTTAGACGTAACTGTCGAGGACCAAAGGGGAGAGAAGAGTCGGGTTGAGCTAAGACGGATAGTGGATGAGTTGCAGGAAGATCTTGCGCAGTGCGTGTCATTTCCCTGTGCCCTTTACCATACTGATGATTCTGCTACAGACTTCGGAGAGACTCACGAGCTGCGCTACTCACTTCGAAACGAGCCATTGATTCCCAAAGCAAATCTCAAAGAGACGAACTTCTGGCTTCTTCGGCGGTGGCTGAAAAACGAAACACAAATGAGAAAATCACGTCAGTTCAATATTATGACCATGATGACTCCTTCTGACAGCCTGACGTAGTGATGATGCTCTTATGAAAGCGAATGACGATGTCACCGACGCTTTACGAAGGACGATAGGATTGATGCAAGGGGAATTGGAGCGTTCAGTTCTCTCTACACAAATGCTCGGTATATACAAGTCTTGCTCATACATTGACCTCGGTCACTGAATGCTTTGCTCAGACGCATCCACCGCGTCGCTTCGCGCCACGTCAACGACACACGATACCCTCACCAACCTCATGGGAACTTCTAAGCAACTCATCACCGCACTAGAAAAGTCTGACTGGATTGACCGGGTTCTCATAATCTCCGGCTTCGTCTTCTTCATCCTCGTCGTCCTCTTCATTGTCAAGGAGCGCATTTTAGACCGCAGTCTGCGTGTCGCACTGTGGTGGACTCGCTTTCTGCCAGATTTCAGTGCCGACAAGGCCTTGCTGAACATGGAGAAGGGTAGTTCTATGCTCCCTTCAGCGACCGTGTCACTCTCGGTCGCTGTCGTGGCGACGAGCAGTTCTACGAGTATATCTGACACCTTCACCACCACTCTCACCCCGCCGAAGGGCGTCGATATAGCCGGTGCAGGACCGTCAAGCATGCTGGAGAAATTGTATTCAGACGTAACATACTCGGCCTCCTCTGAACCTTTATCCGCTGCTACAACTCCTGACAAACGGACTTTACAGGAACCTCATGTTCCAGATGAGCTTTAATGCCATAATGACTTACTCCAATGGTAATCGCCATCGGATATGGAACGTTATTGTTTGAATAGATTGTGGAATTCAAGTGACCTCGCCTGTAGAGAGATGTGGGGTAACTTGGCAGACTTTGCCAGATAAGAGAGACAACGAGCTCGAGACGGATTGGGAGGCAATGGGGCCGATCTGAAATTTCTTGGCCCGGATTCCGATGCATGAATTAAACTCAACAATGAAAAACAACGAGCCGTCTGTTGTTTACTCGTTGTTTCTGGGCACACGTCTCATTTTCTTTCAGGCAACTCTTTCCGTTTCAGCTAATACTATGGCGTCGACTTCTAGGCTTCCCGCACCTTCTACCAAGGAACGAACTTCAGAAACTCAAAGACCAATCCATGGCCAGAAACGCCTTCGAACGAAGGAACCGGAGTCTCAATCAACACCCACAGAACTTAAGCGATGCCTCTTCGATAAACTGCCTTATGAGCTCTTAGCTGAAATCTTTATCTTTACGGGATCCCCCAGTGATGTCCTCGCGGTCGCGCGTTGCAGCAAGTTCTTCTGCGCAACGCTCGTGAACCCATCTTCGCAATTTATATGGAGATCCGTTCGCAAAACGTATTCCTTCCCCCCACCTGAGCCCATGTCGATCTTCACGGAGCCTTCTTACGCCGCGTTTCTGTTTGGGGGTGGGCCTTGTGAGGTGCGCGTGGTCGTTTCAATGTTTGCCTCTTTTCAAGTCTGATGTGTGGCTTCTAGGTTTGCACAAAGCAGACGGAGGCAATGTATCACTCCTTCGGTATACGATTACGGCTATGTCGTGATGTAAGTCGTCACCCCTTCCTTTGTGAAGCGCTGTTGACCCTCGAATCTTTCTAGCACCGGTGTACGGCCAAACTTATCTCGAGCGAGTGAGGCATCTTTTGCGCCTTTGAATTTCGCAAATTGACTATGAGCATAGTGTCCTGAAGAAGACGGATCGCTTGTTGGGTCAAGATTCCATGGTTGGGCAGTGTCTGCCATATATAGAATCTAACCAGTGCTTTTGTGCGTCCTGTCGATTTTCTATAGACGATCTCCATAACTGATAACCTACAATGAAGTGCCTAACGCATTTGGTACGACCCTAGTCTCTGCGGACAAGCTTTTCACTGATACCTGAAGTTAGGCCGCTCCAGATCCAAGATTTTCCGAGCGGGGGATTGGCAAAGCGAGGTCGTCGACTGCGCTGCCGGTCCTCAGGACTACGTGAAAGTGAGCAACTTCTCTTGGATCCGATTACCGACATGTTTTAAATAAGCTCAAAACTAGCGGAATGAGAAAAACATCGCGTTTACCAAATCGTACATGAAGGTGCGTGCTTCGTAGCTTCGGAGACATTCGGTGACGGGGAAGATCAGTTTTGCGAATTGCTGTACGACTGGAACGAGGTGCGGCAGACGTTGTACCAAAGCAACGTGCTGGCGAATGAAACTTTGTGAGTGATATCTACTGTGTCTCTCCCCGCTTAAGGTGTTCCAGTGCGAAAGATTTGGCGAAAAAACACGGTTGGGATTATTGGGACATGATGAATGCAACACCATACGGATCTCTCCACCGACTCAGAAACAGAAGAATTGAGAACGTCGCCCAAGACGGCGAGTAATAATCGCAGTATATTCCCCCATCCCTGCTCATTGCTACAACCACAGATTATGACGTGATAGCTTCAGAGGTTGACATTTCGCTCCTCAGGCTTGCCGAGACACGGAAGCGCAAGGCCCAAGAGGCTCTTTACTCGGAGAATCGCGAGTCTGTCGCTCAGCACTACCAGAGGCTGCGATCTAAGCAACCTCCGGTAATATTGCCATCATTGCCGGTGTTCCGACGACTCCCTGTCGTGGCCATGCTTCAGGGTTCTTCTCCATCAACAGTAGGCGAAGGACCTTCCAAAGTCTCTGAGGCGTTGCAGAAGGAGAAATTTGTCATCGAGCGCCTCGAGACAGAGCTGAAAATGTGGAGGATGCAGGCGAAGGAGGATCTTGGAACCGTTCTTGGATATCCCAATTGGCGCACAGCGAGTACGAAAGTGTTGCATCCGGTGGAGAGAATCACGGCGCGTTTTCTTTGCGCGGTTTGCTCGAAAGTACAAATCCGGTATCGTGATGACGGATGCTTGGACTTTGCAGGCGCCTGTGCGCATCTGTGTCGGGGGATCAAGAAGCAGAAGAAAGATGATGAAGTTTGGAAGCCACAGAGGTTCATCAAGGATGACAAAGTTTGTTTTCTATCTACGGCTGTTAGGTGCTATTGATGTTTAGACTTGGCGATCAGGCTTCCGCTGCACTTTCAACGGTCCTCGCGCTGTGCAAGGCTGATGTAACGCTTGCCGAGGCTCGAGCACGGGTTGCGGCACTGGGTGATACAATTCTTTGTACATCATGTGAATCGGGGCTGTTACTAAATCCGAAGTCCATTGTAAGTCGAGTTCCCATTTCTTTTCCTGTCTCCATTCAAACTCGATATTCCAGGTTGGTCACTCTCATCGGCATGACAACATGCAAATGAGGTTGATGTCGAGTGAAGAAGCTGCCAGCTATCAGGAATATCCTCTTGTATCGTCTCTCGTGTGGACCCTCGCCGGCCCCGAACGCCGAGTGAAAGCAGCACGCGCAAAGGTCAACTTTGGATGTCGACACTGTTTAAACGCACAACGGAAGGTGACACAGGGAAACGACCAGCAGTTGCCGTCCGAAAGCTCAGTAGAAGAGAGCGATAAAACCAAACGACTAGCCAGAGGACCCAAAGCGGAGAAGACCCGTTTCTCGTTCAATGGCCTCTGGTCCCATTTGAAGGCAAAGTAAGTTGCTTTTTCGCAAAGCGCTCCATGTTTGTTGCTGAGAGTGTATATAGGCACGGGATTGATGATGTTCGCGATGAGGATGTCTATGTCTTTGAGCCCATCGATCTTAAAGTTTTGGCGAATTCGAAGTAGGACGAGGGGTTTCAGAGAAGACATCACTTCATTCTTTGCCTGGAGATTTTGAAGTGCTTCAATTTTGCGCTCGTCTTTCGTCTGTTTTGCTAGGCAATGTATGAAATCATCTCTGAAGTTATCGTTGTATGTACAATATATAGTTTCGACTTAGTCACGGTGGGAACTTATATAAAAGATCGACTCTCATCTGTACTAAGATCGGCTACCGGAGACTAGTGGGAAGTTGTTCGCTCCCAAATTGCTGAGACGATGACCTTATTGTCGAGAAAGTAGACTGTCACAGTTCTAAGTTACTTTAGTAAGTTGCAAATCGCTGAGCTCTTCAGAGCCATGCGCCAACGGTCTTCTCCGGGAACAAGCCTGAGGCTGCCACAACGGAGGAGGAGAGAAGTTGTTAACATTTACGCAAATGGCGCTGGCCACATCCTTGCTCTCTTCAAGAAAGACGACAGCTACATTCATAACGAGAGGGGCATTCAGGAAAATATACAAGATGGAATCGACATGATTCTAGCCCCTCAATGAATGGATTATCGATTAATCTTCAATGGTCATCTCAGCGTGAAATGCAAGCATCTGTCCCGTGGCTTAGTTGGTTACGGCGTCCGACTGTTAACACTACACTCTCCAATCGGAAGATCGAGAGTTCAAGTCTCTCCGGGACAGTATTTTTTTTCCCGACCTTCCAGTTATGGCGCTCTCAGGGTCTTCAACACCTGGAGCATCCACCACGTCTTCAGCAGACCTGCCTCGAAAGCTTGTGCCTTTGAACCTAGCTACGTATGACTGACTCCATGTTCCTGCACACTCCCAACTCTTCGCTGGATCTTCTGAACTTCCCAGACGCGTCAAAACTCAAAGATTAAGTCACCATGCGGGCCGTTGTGCCGCTGATCCCTTCCAGTCGATAAGTACTTCCTCTCACATGGCGGACGCTCGGATTGTCTTATATGTGTCGCCCATGCGTCCCACGGGATCAGTCAAGAACTCGTCTCACGCGCAGTTATCAATTCTTAGTCTGCGTGGCATACTACATCTGAAACTCATCGCTGCCTTAACCTTCTCGTCTATCTCAGCATTATCGCCTGTTGTGATCCCGCACCTCTTTTCACCATGCGTTGCATCAGTCACGAGCATGACATACGTGTGATAAAGGTGGGATGGATTCGAGGGTGATCTGTGAAGCAGCCTGAAGCCGCCCGTCATGTGTAGCTAGATCGTCCGACGCGACACCCTCGAAGCTTGACACAAGTAAGTATATTTCTATCATCCGCATTCAACTTCCTTCACGAACGCTTCGAAAAGCTCACCAGCGGCCTTAAACATAACATTCTAGTGATACCAACCTTTTCCCCGTTTTCTGACTTCGGGAGGACCAATGCGGAGAGACTTTGGTTGAAAAAACATGCGGAAAATCTACCTTCGACTTCTCTTTCGATACCCGATGAAGAATTTACGCACACGCTGATGGCGAGCACACGTCAGATACATATTCACCTGATCCGACTCGTTCTCTGGGATGCTATAAGAGATATCGGTCCACTTTGCCTGGCGACTACAGTTAAAGCTGCTCCCTGTGTCCATCATGGTGCTCTCTCGCCGCGCTTCCCTTGCCCTAGCGTTATCGTTGCCCATTTCTTTTGCGGCCAATGTGCAGAAGGATGGCCTGGTACTACCTCCCGACGCTGGCATACATAAAGCCGCTGTGCAGCAGATCTTCGAAGACAGCTACTCAGCATACAAGTACCTCACGCTCGCCTTGGTGTCCGAAAGCGCTACATTGAAATGTCGATTTACAGGCAGTTTGCTTTTGGTCACGATGATCTATCTCCCATAAGCCAAGGTTGTTGCTCCTGAAAGTGGAGATGCTATCCCCTTGCTGATTCCCTGCAGGCTTCTCAGACGGTCGCAACGGCTGGGGTGCAACTATCGTGGACTCGCTGAGCACGATGGTATGTTCAGCTGTACCTTGAGGCACCGATGTTTACTTCGCATGCACTCAATAGTACATCATGGGCTTGGACGTGCGTTTATTCTCTTGTATTTTAGTTTTATAATGTGCGCACTTCGCTAACTCTGAATAGGATCTCTTTCTTGAAGCAGTTGACTTCTCGAGCAAGATTGACTTTAGCAGATCGAAGACGTCTGGCACAGTAAGGTCAGCTTTTGCGCACATGTCACACGTCGCACGTTTGAGCTGACAGCCCTTCAGCGTCTTCGAGACCACCATTCGTTATCTCGGCGGGCTTTTGAGTGCCTATGAACTCAGTGGCAATCAATATCCTGCCCTGCTTCAGAAGGCGAAAGAAGTCGCTGACAAGATGGCGTTCGCATGGGTCGGGGTGAGTGTTACGTTTTTGTACCGAGCCTTACGTGCAGGATCTGAATGTGCGGCAGAACAACGACATCCCATTCGGATTCCTCGATTTCTCTAGAAATTCTCCAACCGTTTCTGGCGTAATTCCCTACTTCAGACCCCAGCTTGATACCAGAACTAATCCAGACTACTAGTCCAACATCGCAGAGGCCGGGACAGTACGTTTTTCTGTATCAATAGCTGTTCTCATATTTGACTTCGATTGCAATGCTTAGCTTGCTCTGGAGTGGGCTACATTGGCACTACACACAGGCAACCAAACGTACTCAGACCTCGCTGTGAAATCTCTTCGGCACATCGCAAACCTTGTACGTACTATGGCTGCCTTACTTTTGCGCAGATATCTGACATCTACATCACAGGCTGCTCCACTTCCAGGTACACATTCTCGAGACTCCGTGTGTGTAGCATGGCTAAGCAATGTTATCAACAGGTTTGGCTGCACAAGGAATTGATCCATCTACAGGAGCCTTTATTGGAGGCTACGTCGTGAGTGTATTCCACCTATGGTCAATATGGAAATATCATGCTCATATGTTCCGGCCAATAGTCATGGGGTGGCGGCTCTGATAGCTACTTCGAGTACTTGATCAAGCATGCACGCCTGTCGAACACTAACGACCCTCTGTTCGCTGATACATGGCTCACGGCCGTCGACTCCTCGATCAAGACCCTCTTGAGAGTAAGCTCATCCTTGTGTGTTTCTATCCACCGTTTACCCCTATCTGAACCCTCCCTTTCATAGACTTCGACCGTTGGCAATCATGTATACCTCGCTGACTTTGACTCGTCGCGGAGGATCCGACACGTCAGCTCACATCTGGCATGCTTCCATGGAGGGAACTGGATTTTCGGTGCGTCAACTCGCCACCAACTTATAAGTGAAGCTTGAGATTCTAATACTATGATGCAGGTGGAAAGTTGCTGAACAATCAAACTATCGTCGACATTGGTCTGCAGCTAGTCGATGCATGCTGGAACACCTATGCCAGCACCGCGTACGTTTCCCAACTCGTCCCTTCCGATAACTCCACTCAATGTTTTTGGTGACTAGAACCGGCATCGGGCCTGAAGGCTTTGCATTTATTTCCTCGGACGGCGAGTTTACCGGTGGTAACACGCCCAGCACCTCCCAGCGCAACTTCAATGCGCAACACGGATACTACATCACTTCTAGCCCATATATCCTGCGCCCTGAGGTGCTCGAGTCGAACTTTTATGCTTATCGCGCGACAGGCGACACGAAATACCTTGATCGCGCCGCCAGCGCCATCGACAGCTTCAACACGTTCCTGAGGACGCCTACGGGCTTTGCAGGGCTGAACAATGTGAACAGTGCGAATTCCGGAAAGATTGATGATACGGAGAGCTTCTGGTTCGCAGAGGTGCTCAAGTACTTGTAAGTATTGCCTCCTTGCTTGTTTCAGGGTGAGCTGGGATTGATAGGTTTGGAACAGGTACCTCACGTTCGATGACCCCAACCACATCAGCTTGGATGACTGTTAGCTCCTCTTCGTTTCTTGGCTAGCAACTTTACTAACTCCCTGCCTATGCAGATGTGTTCAACACTGAAGCCCATCCATTCAAGGCACCCCACGCAAAGAGCAGCTATGGTACCAGCAGGATTCTCCCTGGAAAGCCCTTCGCCGTTCAGTCCGGCCCTCCACTTCCCGAGATCAGTCCCAGCCGATTCCAGCGTGGCCGCACACAAACCCAGTTGTGAGGCTACCGCAGGCTTGCCATGCTGTAGTCTTATTGCCTGTATTGTAGGATTTGCAAGCGTGAACAAAGAAACGAGTATACCGTCTCTCAGAGTTCGCATATAAGTAATCAATTCGAAGAACAGGCTCATGACAGCATGGTTTCATGTTCTATGTTCCTGGATTATACAGCAATACAGCTTTACTTGCGGCCAACTCTACGGTCCCCAATTTTGGAAAGTGCCTGCTTGCCTGTGAAGATAGTGACAAGGGCGAGTACTCCGCCGTATGAAAGAACCTGTCCGAGCTTGAGGTCGACCCAATACCAGACCAAGAGTGATTCAAATGCGCCGAGGGTCAGGATAAAGGGGAAGATGCCTGGTGAGAAGAGGTGCACGGCACGAGGGGCAACTTGGCCCCACTGAAACAGCGTGTGAGCATCCGTTCGAATAAGGTATTGAAGAGGAGGCACGTACCAAGCCGAGGAGGACTATCCAGGGAGCAAGGACTGCGATGCAGGCTAATGCGGAAATGGGACGGGGTGGGAGCTTCTGCTCGGGGCGGAAGGTATGGTGAATTTCAGGAAGAGGGTGGAACGACGCTTCGTCTGGGTGGGCCGGGACTGGGTGCGACGCGGGAACGATCAAATCAAAGAGAGAGAGCGCGAGAGGTGAGTATGTGGATGAGCCGATCAGAAGAGACACTTGGAGAGGCGCGTCGGAGGTAGGAGGAAGTGACAGCGGAGGTCTGGCCATGTTCTACAGCAATGTTTTCAGCGTTAGTTGGCTGGAGTTGGAGAAGGCACACAATGAGTGAATCGTACCAGCTCGAACTTGGCCTTTCCGCCATTCGTCACGCGGATAGGTTGAATGCCTTCCTCGCCAGAATTTTGGTCGTAGAATCTGAGGAATGTCTGATGCGGTTGGACGCCTTTTCCGCTCTCCTTGTCGATGACTTGGAATGTCAGCTTTAGAACATCATCTTTTGTAAGTGTCACTGGTATTGACGAGGCATGGGCTAATGAGATACTACAAAGCGTGAGACGTCAGCGCACAGCTGTTAGGAATGCCGGCGAAATCCCTACGGTTCTGAGCGTAATTGAGAACCTGTTGACGAGGAAACAGTGAAACGAGGGGACTGGAGTGTGAGTACGGCAGCCTGTGCTCCAGCAACGAGCAGCGCTATGATGGGAAGAGAGAACATTGCAGTGGTCACTGGTGAGGAGCGCCAAGTCGTCGTGTTCCCTGAATTTACACGTCATCACATGCCTCGATCAGAAAGATGAACATGCTCGAAATCAGAACGTCTCGATAGCTAAGTGGTATAGCATGCGATTGCAGTTGCGTTTGCAACATATCGCAGGGTCCGGTGTTCGAACCACCGTCGGGACTTCTTTTTCAAATTCATCACAAACGGGCTCGCATGACGATGGCATTTTTGAAGTTAAGTACTGCATCTTCAAGGACGAAAGCGCCAAGAACTACTTAGAACCTCCCGTTTACATACCCTCATTAGACTGACTATTGCTCTACCCCGTCTCGTCTCGCCTAACTTTTTCCCCTTCCTCAGCTCCCGCCTTTTTCATCTTCTTCCCAGCCTTCCTTCCTGCAATCCCTCCTTGCCGTGTCATCCACTACGCCAGCCGCCTTCTCGATTCCTTCACGAGTCGAGTTGTGGACCCAGGATCTAGATCGAAAATGCTCGACGCAAACCAGGTTCATTAAAAAATACATATATTTAGACGTTTTGAGGGACCAAAGATAGCCAAGGATGTGCCGCTCGCAGGTCCATAATTCAAAATGTTATACTTTCCAAAAACAATCAGATCAGAGAACCAAGTATGGAACCAACAAAGTGGAGCTTACATTCATGGTAATCAGCAGCGAGAAGCCTTCACGTAGTCAACAAACGCATCGCGACGGATAGAATATGTCATCACTCACAGCTCCAGCACGATTTCAGGAGGAAGGCGCTCCATAAACTCGTGGACGGGGATGTCCTCCTTGGGCCCAACAGTTTCGTAGTGCGCCCTGAATGCCATATACTCCAGCATCTTTTCGACGATAATCCCACTATGGCGGCTGCATAAGAGGTTGCGTAGGGCAAGACCAGGTAATCTATGGCTTACCGCTGCATGACAGGACACGTCCGGGTAATGGCTTCGGCGTAATTGCCTGTAATTATGGAGGAACGGTCAGTGGCGCGTCATAAGAGCCACAAGAAAGGTGCCACACACTCTCCGTGTCTAACATATTTTTCATCGTCCCGCTGACGTTCGCGACCTTTCGCTTGACGATGTAAGAAAAACCATCGGTGCTGGTGACGCGTATCCAGTCCGTATCATTCGCCTGGGATAAGTGAACTTCAATTTCTATGCTTGTCATCTTTGAATGTGCAATCATACGCGCATGTCAATATCTTCTGTCATCTTGGCGGGCGGGCGGGGACTGAGTCAACACCCAAGGTGTCTTGGCCACTGGAGACTTGTTGAAAATTCAAAGGTTTGAGGGTACCATTCTGAAATTTAAAGCCGTGGGAAACCCAAAAAGACTTTCTACGTCTGACGGTGGCTGCCATGTCTCAATGGCTAAGTGGTATAGCATGCGATTGCAGTGACATGAAACTCCATCGCAGGGTCCGGTGTTCGAAAAACCGTTGGGACTGGAGAAGGTCAGATTTTTTCCTTGCCAATTCAAGCCGCTAAAAACGACAAAAAAACAAGTCCCGACGGTGGTTCGAACACCGGACCCTGCGATATGTTGCAAACACAACTGCAATCGCATGCTATACCACTTAGCTATCGAGACTTGCCTGATCAAGGGACAGAAATATATACCATTGCTTGCCAATATAGAAAGCATCACGAACGCGTGGACGCGTCACCTCAAAACAATTCTTGCTCTCAACTTCATCTCACCAATCATCATGGCCGACGTCGAGATGAAAGCAGCAGAAACGAAGGGAAAAGACCAGAACAAGAAAGATGAGAAGACACCAGAAGATGCTCCAAAGCCTGCGCCCCTCTCTCCTGTTGCCGAAATCAAGTCCAACATTGCCCTCATCGAGAGAGCCGTCTCGACAATGGAGCCGCGCTTTACACACCGTGTCTTACGCACTTTGACCGCTCTTCGGAAACGAATCGATGCTACAGTACTTAGGAATGCCATTGAGCAAGTCTACACGAAGGGTACGTATTCCTTCTGCTCCATTCGGCCTCAAGCTCAGGCCTTTTGCAGACGTTCCCGAGAAGAAAACTTTGCTTTCGTGGCTTCCAGAAGAATCAGCCACCGAACAATCAATGGAGGTCGACTCTTCTGCAATACCTGCCAAAATATCCACTACGCCTTCGCCCTCTGTACCTGTGCCAGAAGGCGAGATTTACCTCCGCCTTCTTATCCTACACTACCTCCACATATCTCCGGCGACATATGCGAATGCCATGAGACTCGCGGTGGAGACCGTTGAGAAGATGCAAGCACTGAATCGCAGAAGTATGGATCCCATCGCTGCCAAAATCTGGTTTGCAGTTGAGAGGACATATGAGCTCGGTGGCGAGTTGGCTAACGCGAGACCGTATGTACCTCTTTCTGTCATTTCCTTGCCCTTTCTCTGAAACTTTGGTAGACTGTTCCTTGCCGCGCAAAGGACCGCGTCGTTACGTCACGACGACGAAACACAGGCTTCACTCATTAACCGTCTCCTCCGCAATTACGTCCACTACAACTTGTATGACCAGGCAGATAAGCTTGTCTCAAAAACGACTTTCCCCACCTCCGCCAGCAACCCCCAGTTCGCCCGGTACCATTATTACTTGGGCCGGATCAAGGCTGTACAGCTCAACTACAGTGAAGCCCACACAAACCTCCAACAGGCCATTCGACGCTCTCCTCAGCCTAAAACCGCGCCTGGATTCTATCAAGCCGTCCACAAAATCTTCATCGTTGTGGAGCTCCTGATGGGCGAAATTCCAGAACGAAGCCTGTTCAGGCATCCTGTTCTCGAGAAGGCTCTAGTAGCGTACTTCGACATCGTCAAGGGTGAATTACCTCATCCTAACTATGTTATTTATCAATACTGATCTTGCGCAACAGCGGGGGTCCGCACGGGCTCCCTCTCCCAATTCCAAGCCACGCTCACGAAACATGCCGCGCAATTCGAAGCAGATAAGACATATACCCTCATCGTACGGCTGCGCCAGAACGTCATCAAAACGGGTATCCGTAGGCTCTCACTCTCTTACTCCCGGATCTCGCTCCGCGACATTTGCTTGAAGCTCCACCTAGACTCGGAGGAGGACGCAGAGTACATCGTCGGGAAGGCCATTCGCGACGGCGTCATTGAGGGCCGGATCGTGCACGAGAAGGGGTGGATGGAGTGCAGCACGCAGAAGGACGGGTACGGCCCTGAGGTTAGCGAGGTGTTCGGGCGCCGCATTGCATTCTGTTTGGAACTCCACAATGAGAGTATAAAGGTATGGGGCTTCACGTTCTTTCTATTGCGCATGAGGCTCACGTTGGCGCGCTTCAGGCTATGAGATACCCGTTGAATGCTCATCGGAAAGAACTTGCTGCTGCCGAGGGTGCGCGTGAGCGGGAGAAGGAGCTCGCTAAGGAGATTCAAGGCGGAGATCTTGACGAAGATATGGGCGGGGATTTCTGACGACACTTTGTAGATAAATGTCGTGTTATCATATTCTTTCCAAATCAATTTTCCGGCATATCGAGTCTCGACTTGATGAGCAGTTTAGCTTACCTAATTCTCGGAAGGGAGAATCGGAAAAGGTTCCCGGACTCCATCCTCCACAAATTTATACCCCTGCGGCCTTCTTCCATGTCATTCATAACCCGGTTTATCCGAAGTCTCAGGCCTGTGAGATTCGCGGTCCCTTCCTAGAGACTATGAACTTATTTCGAAAACCAAGAATCGATACGTTGGGCGAGACCTCGAAGGTACTTTCCAGGCCATATAGGGAAAGAAGAAGTTGACACCATCCACAGGCAACCTGTTCTATGAGCACCCGAGCACAACAAGCGGTATGTGTGGCTATTTCTATTTGGTCGAAGCCGTTGATGAACAAAATCCTCTCAGATCCAAGGCGGACGAAACGAACGGTTCAATACAAGGATGCTGAAGACGTTTGGAGTTACATCGGCGGAGGAAAGAGGCTACCAGGTGTGCTTCATGCGTTTGCGTCCTCGCTGAACTAACTCCGGCGCAGTGCAATGGTCCTCCTGGCTATCACACACACGGCCTCTTCCCCCAACCCTTGAAGTGCGTGTGATGCTATTATCCTCATTTCATGCTCAAACCAACCCTTTCTTTCTCTGCTTGATCAGGAGCTGCAGGCCGACTTGGAAAGGCAACAGCGTGTGCGCGCCAATGTCGCATTAATAGAAGCCCGTGATCGGGAAGAACGTGCTCAGATGCTCCGCCTACAGGCTACACCACCTGGCACCTATCATGTATCTCAAAAAGTTGCGGGTCAGCAAGCGACTTCACAGCCTCCGTCGGAAGGACCTCAGAAGGTTCAGGCTGCAAGTGAGCCTCCGCAGAAGCCCGAAACTCCGTTGCCCAAGATGGCTGGTTCAGATACTTATGAGCCTGAACCGTGGGCACCTCGTGCTCGAACGAGAGGTGAATAGCCAACCAACGTGTGTTTTATCCCTCTATGTATCTCCTTGGAGTAGCTGAGAGTAGCATTTTAAAATTAATGGGCACCTTGAAACGCAATGCTGGATGTATCCACCTCCTCGCCAATTGCACACCAAGTACCGGTTTTTTAGAACCAACTCAGCATTCTGGATGCCTGTTGATGAATCTGAAGGGGTACTTCTACTACTACTAAACCTTGTCTTCTATTATGCCAGCATGTTTGAAAACAACTGGGAAAGTAGAGCGATGCAGTTCAAGCTAGCCCTACTTAGGCATTTATCTTCGATTGCCGTCACTCGCTGTCTCTCGTTTCGAAGATGTCGTATCCAGCGCACCAGCGTTGCCGAGCACACCATATTTTTTTCATTGAGCACACTGCCCTGGGCACAGCTAATGGGGATAGTCAATCATCAGGTTCTCATCATGGTCTTGACATCTTTAACACATTTCACCCTTCGGGGTCCGCTCCACCTTCCAAGTTTTGCCCAGAGTCAACCCGTGGTCCGTATAGACAGTCGACATAAGTACTCATAGGCACAGCCCTCAGTTCCAGGAAACAAAATGAGAAGCCCGTCGACGCATTCGTTCTTCAAGGCTTTACGATTTATGTTGTGCAGTCTTCGAAAGCTGGTCTCGAGGAATCTGACACGGTTTGCTCTCCAAAAGGTGTTACTGCTCTGGTCTAGATTCAACTCTGTCATTTCGCGACGTTGGCGATCTCTGGATAAAGACTTTAATCCACCCAGTCTAAGGCAGTCCCTTGATAACACGCTGGCTGCCTTGGAGAGTTCTATACTCGAGCCACTTTACGACTCTCCACCGCAGAACGACAATGCTTTCTTAGCATGCTCCGCGTATCCCCCTTCCTCCGTTGCTTGGGGCGAACCTCAGAATTTGAATGTCCTTCGGCCGGTGGAGATCACGGACTATCACAACCACGCTCGCTCCCACGTATCCCTACCGAATCTCATCACAACAGACGTACATCCGCACGTTCTTGAGCCCACGGAATCAGACTCGCCTGTCCGTGTCGAGCCCGAAGGCGATGTCATATCAACGAAAGTAGGCGCCACGCTCTCACACCCCAGAATCCACCCACTGGTGCCCCAAAATATACAACGTTATGACAGAAACGTGAAAGTGTAAGGCACCCTAACTTCCTGGAATGCATGTTGAATGTTTGATGGTTTTATTTCAGACCAAAAGAATATATGGAATACAAGATACCGCCACTCACGACTTCATTTGACATGTGGGTAGCAGCCCCATCTCGAATTGTAAACAAATCCAACCGCTTTTATTAGGCCCGTTAAACCCCTTGGGTGGACTCCTTGTTTTCATCCAGAAGGGGCACTGTATTTTTTCCATAAGGGCAAAGTGAGCTTCTCTTACTTCTGCCTTGGATCATTTCCTTACTATTTGTTCACTGCATCTACCAGCGAATTTTTACGGACGCAAACCTTTACGAAGATGATATGTTATCCCAAATACTGTCTGACATTGCCGCCATCGAGGAATTCTTCCGAGTCCAGAATATACAATTTTCACGCCACGTCGACCTCGTGTTGGAGTTGCTGCGAGAGGGCGGTCAGATCAAGACATTCTATTATATGGTTGACCACTCGAAGCGTAGTATATTTTTCCTAGATCAATTCGACGCCGCCGACTTTCCAATCTGGAGCGAGGTCCAGGGAGTACATTCACCTACTCACATCGGTAGGCGTCATTCCTTCCGCTTTCCGGTTCTTCTTCCAATCGGTTTCGTATAGGACACGAAATACAATCACAATACTGGTAAACGTTGCATCATATCCCGTGAGTCAATATGTGAATTTCAGCTTGGTTTCAGCTGATCTATGCCCAACAGACTTGTTGACTGATCTTGACTGTAGAGTCCAGGTATCACTGTTTGATGTTCCCAAGGTCCATAGAGCTGTCCCAGGACCTCGTCAACGAGCTCCGAGATATTCTCATACATTCCATGGGAGGCAAGTTTTCTGATTTTAGACCGATACTAAGGCGAGTTGATGAGCATCTTGTAGATCAAATTCTATCTCCCACTTCCACTGTCCCGTACAGCGTAGGTGATCTTGAAAAGATGCTCAGCCTCGCCAATAATTTAAAAAGTCAGTGAACACATCACATTGGTGATTTTCCGGGCTGACTGGTCTGATCAGAGAATGTCCATGGCAAATTTCAAGGCTCGACATGCTTCTTGTGTAAGATTGTTCTTATCAGCGGTTTCTTAGAGCTGATAGTACCTTCAGCTAGCTTGATGTACGTTTTTGGTACGTCACAGCAAGTCACCAAGTTTTTTTTCCTTTGGATCCTAACGAAGCTCATCTAGTCCGCCAACGGTTCTACGACTTCCATGGCCAGCCTGGTGCCCGTATGGGTAGTGACCAATCGGTCTATGGCAAGGCGCAACATAAACGGTCATGGATTATCCTTTCCCTTTCGCCCTGCCTATTCTTCGCTCCTCATGTCCACCTGCGGGCATTAGAAAAAATGTGGATTGACGGTATCACTCGAAGCGTCTTATGGGCCGATTTTATGGCCAAGCTATATGCTGAATGGCAAGAATTTACTCTCTATGTGAGCGGTTTACCAAAGGAAACACTGCATGTTATCGACTCAGTCCCTTCCAGGGGACGGTCCTGCTCAACGCCAACGTAGCGTTTCTAGCAATTCAGAGCGTCGATGAAAACCATGAAAATGCTCGTTCCCCGGCACAGATCGCCAGTTACGCTTCCATCGCGGCAAGTATTGGGACTATCATACTAGGTCTTCTACTCGTCCGGCAAAATCGATCGAAGGGTCGAGATACTGTCGTCGATGCTGTGGGTTCTTTATGGCCATCCCTGTTTGCTCGCCTGAACTTTCTCATAGTCGACGTACCTGCACAAGAGAAGTAACCAGGCCATGGGCTTGGAAACTTTGGCAATAATGTTCGCTCTCCCATACGCGCTTTTGATGTGGGGGTGGGTTATGGTATATTCCTCCTTGATATCAGACATTCATCCTTATCTCCAGGATGGTGTCATTCCTCTTCGCCTTCTTATATATCTGCTTTGAAGGATCCGACATCTACACTCGTATGCTGGTTGGTGCCGCATGGGTTGCTATCGCGTCCCTTATCATGTGCTGCATCTGGATGGCTTGGGAACAGCTACCCGAGTCTGAATCCGCAGTTGACGAATCCGACTCTGGGGTGAAGGAAGAGGTCAACACAAACGAACAGCTGAGCGGGCAAAAGGTAGTTTCTAAGCCTTCCGGAATTGCTTGGAAATGGCGGGCTCTTATCTTCCGACGAGGGACGACTGATTCCGAAAGGACCGTCGTCTAGTAGATCGCGAGGATCGCGGACAAGGAATCTGATTCATGTATTTTACAGTAGGGATAGTATCTCGCACAAGACTCTGGACTCCAAATCCACTCCGCTGATCACTTCGCAAATTTTTTCGTTGCCTTCGGGCCCTTCTTGTCGCCCTTCTTGTCGCCTTTTGCAGCAGCATCGCCCTGGGCTGCATGATCAACAGCTCCGCGCGGTCTCGGTCTGATGGATGTGATTTGCCAATCTAATTCCAATAAATAGATACTACATACGGTTCTGGTGGAGGTGGTGGAGGCGGCGGTGATGACGGTGGTCTGGAAAGATGGGCGTCAAGATTTTACGCAGAGCAGCGTTTTGAGCACTCACATCGCTGAGCCTTGCCCATGAGGATGATACCCGCTGGTGGGATTTACGACACTACTACGCAGCATACGCATCGGGTGAGTAGATATGCAGAGTTGACCGGAGCTTCCTCACCCCACAAGCGTTGTGAGCGCAGTATTTCCGTCGACGTCACTTTTGGACCCTGATAGAAGTTTGGTGAAATGTTCAAGGGCCATGATAGTACGCTTTGACGCGCGTAGGGCTGCGTAGAGCTTGAAATTGCTACTACAAGTACTAGTACTGGTAGTATAGGTATGTGGGGTAGATCGGTGAGGAAGATTGAGCGCCACGCCTGCCAGTTTTATTGCCTGCTGAGCGCTTGTTGGACTGGATGGGACTTTAATCTCAGCCTCAGGAAGCGCCCGAGTTAAGCGCTATAGGAGATGACTAGTGTAAAATGTGACGGATATGTCCATAGCTAGAAGGTAGATATGGAAAGAAAGAGCACTAATCTGCTTGGTTGGGAGTACTAGCCATCCAAGCACCGCAACTACGACGTATCTGTCAAGATGGTCACACAACTCAACTTACGTTTGTGCCGGCACAGAGGGTCATGTGGGGCCATTGAAGGTGCAGCTGAGCGGTAAAAACGGAACAAACATTGATCATCGCTTCGAATGCCGGCTCCTCAACCCACTATAGGTGTGATCGGTGTGATGAACTCTCCATAAGTTCTTTCGGCAGAATCGTGGGTGACGAGAGCACTAATTTGTTGCGATCTGCAAAGGTCGAGCTCCACAACATCCAATGGTAGTCGGCCCACTCACCACCAAGGAGATTGTGGATGTGTCCCGTGGAGTGATCAGGCGATGAAGGCGGTTGGGAAAAGCGCTTGTAGAATAATGCCCAGGTGCACAAGCGTCTGGTAGGAACAGGGACACCACTGGCGATCTTCGTTGAGATGACGTGGGTTCCATCATTGATCTCTTAGGTTGGGGCTGGGTTGGGGATAGAAACCCAACATACAGTAGGTATATTTGAGAAGCGCCCGGGTATCGTAATATGAAATTCATTTCGGTTTGGGTTTTGCTGCGGATGTAGGAGTAGAGACTCTTCCCCTTGGTCTGCCGCTGGAACAAAACTTGAGGGTGAGCTAGGAAAGAATAAGGATATGATCGTCGAAGATCAGACCTAGCAAAAGGTGGGAACTGAAGGAGTTCATCGAACTCATCTTCATTTTTACTGCGGGAATCTGATGAACAGGATGACTCCGCCTTTCCCCCATCGTCCGAGGGTGACTCGATGACTGGAGACTTTTTCTCGGCATTTCCGGTGGATGGGACCTTCTCGCTGTCGACGTGAATGCACTGCCTTAGTGTCATAGCTAGATCAGGATGAGAGACAAGTATGAAAGGATATTCCACGCACTGAGCTTTGTTGTCTGGACTGCTCATCTCCCTTTCATCGATCAAATCTTCGGACATGGAAAGCTGTACTGGATTGTTGTAGAGGTAGACGGTATGTAATTCTAAAACGCACTGCAGTACCCTGGGGGGCGCCGGTCATCCGCAGAGTTTGACAGATGCCGAATACAAGGGTATGATGGATGGAGTATAACCCGAAAAAGAATGAACAGTTCTTAGTCGTGACAGCTCGTGACAGATTTGGACAATATACAATTGAGGTTCAATATCAATGTCTAGCGCTTTTCTAGCATTCAGTATGTAGATCTCCTGACGTTCTCGCGATCATATACATGAAAATTTTGTACAGTCTTATGACATTACCGACGACGTCAATCGCGACATATGTACATGTAACTTTGTGCCGTTGCCTCGAGTCTTCGGTAATTGATGAATTGTATATAGTCTGCTTGCAAGTAATATTTGCGTATATCTGAAAGTATTTTCGAACAGCGAAACGGGCGCCGGCCATGGAAGATGTACAGTACTGACTCATTAGCAATAGATTGACAATAAAGTCACTGTAATTATAACAACATTA
Organism: Tricholomella constricta; assembly: GCA_013368375.1. Lineage (NCBI taxonomy): Eukaryota > Fungi > Basidiomycota > Agaricomycetes > Agaricales > Lyophyllaceae > Tricholomella > Tricholomella constricta. The sequence goes on from JAACJP010000017.1 coordinate 142,382, forward strand.
CATAAACGTTCTTTTAACCTGTGCAAATCATCTCGGTGTTGCCACTGACACGAGGCTATACTTGCTGCGCCTCTCAGGCCTGTAATGATCCTGCCCGAATTGTACGCCGATGTTCACAACAAGGAAAGATTATAAAGGCTTCATGAGTAATACTCAGAACGAGCATCACCCCCTCCTATATTATAGTCATCGAGATGAGCGCTCACAACCTCGAGGGGCCTCTTACCACGGACTCTTTAGGAACGAAGGGCTTGCCATTTGTCCCTGGTTCCCTTCATCTTACAACATCCAAGCACACTGGCAGATACGATGCAACCGCCACGTATGCGCTTTCTTTGTGCGACTTTATTTCGCTGACAATTTCAACCCAGTGTTGAGCCTGAAAACATGCGCATCGAACCAGGAATGTTTGTTTCCACCAAAGAACCTGTGTAATTGAATGATTCCCTTGCCCCAGTCGACAAGTCTAAAGTCTTGCCACAGGCCCAATTATCTTCCCCCACAGTGGTCGGCCCATGTTCACCCAGAAGGCCAGCTTTATTTTTACAGGCATGCAGAGCTTCGTGTCGTCACAGAGGCCTATATATACGCTCCACAAATCATGGAGAAGGTGATTCATTGGGTCAGGGAAATAGAGGCCCTTCTCCTACGCAAGCAAGTCGTGCTCTCGGATGACATCGAGCTCTTCCTTCAAATCGACGACAACGATTGCGCATACTATTTTATCGATCACCTTTCGCACACGGAGTTCTGGCTGGATGCTGCTGACACCGAGACTTTGTGTCTGCTTCCAGCTGTCACCCCGTCTCATCTGAGTTTGTGTCGCTTCAATGCCTTGTGACCCTCTTATTCAAACAAGGATTACAGGATTAGCCCTACAAGAACTCTATTGGATCCACGTTGAATATTTCCCTATGCATACGAAGGGGCTCGCACCGTCTGTCATCGAGGAGCTTATCACCATATTCTCTCATGCTCTTGCTGGTAAGAACTTTTCTCTTTCACACCATAATTTGTTCTCATTCTCTTGCAGACCATATGACCTCCAGGACCTCCACATTCCCTTATGCGGAATCAGACTGTGCAAAATTTCTGAAACTGTTGAGAGGATCCCGAAGTACGTGACGGCTTACCAGCACCATATTCATGACTCACCGTCGCAGGTCAAGTGCGTGACGGGCATACTATCTGCGTCATCGGTAGGTAGCAAACAATCAGAAGCGAAAACAACATTCTCATCACAGCCCATAGCCCGACTTTGGCACCTTGTTTGTAAGATTTTCACACTGACAACCATGCAGACGAACGCATACTGATATCTTTGTAGATAACCATAGATTCTCAACGCACTACGGGGAACAACACGCCCGCCTCTCTCGAAACCAAGCCATTTTGGTTGATACCACCCAAAAGAGCTGTCGGCTTCAAACCTTGATATCTCTGTTATCATTCAAGACTTCCGATAGATACCTGTCTCGTTTGGACGACATTTACACTGATCACCTGGTGTATGCCCATCAATGGCAACCGTTCATGGCGAGATGCATGCGGGATTGGAATTCATTGTCATATCTGGTAAGGGTTTTTTTTTTTTTTCGTCTTCTCCGAGGTGAACATTTGTTGTTATCTAGGCCTTGTTTGCCCTGATGTAGGTCATCAACAGCTGTGAGGCTAGAAACATCATACTCAAGAATTATCATAGGCTCCACATCCTCCTGAACTTTATTCCGACATTCCGGATGTTGTCGTTCCTCTCCGCTGCCTGTTTTGGTGCAAGCTTTATATCTTCGATTCTTCTTGTCCACCACCACCAAGAGCTGGAGGATGCGACAGCTAGTGAAGCCGTCGGTCGACTTCTCACTCTACACTTTCCTTATAACTTACATCCATGCTCTACAGCTGCGATATCTCAATGGGATTCGATCCGATAACTTCAGGTTCCAATGGGTGGCGTTCACCTACTCCCTGCCCAAGGCGTTCTACTTCTGGGGAATTTCCGGATTTACCTCAAATTGCATCTGCGCAGCGATCATGCTCACCTCAACTGGATATTCCACTTGGATGGCATATTTCCTTGGACTTATCTGCCTCTGTGCTCTTGCCCTGCTGGCTTTCCTCAACAGTACATCATGCAAAAAATTTCTTTGCATCCCTCTTTTCAAGTGGCGCAGCCTTGGAGGTGATGACCTGCCCGTATGAGCTCGGCGCTCGCGCAGATATCGAGCCTTGGTGCCTCTAATAGAGGTCTCCAAATGACAAACATGATTTTTCTGTCCAATCAGTCCCATCAATACCAGCCTCGGCGACCGCGTCACACGTAATTTTGCGACTCTGTGCCTCTTTCTGCCGAGATTATATATTCAACTATCTATATTGCCGAAATCTGCTATCATTTTATAATGAGCTCCGCTGAAAAGCCCTAAGATCAGAGATGATGGAATACAAGTCCGTCGAGTACCATAAGAATCTAGAAAGTATGATTCCATGGCAATGAGCAATAAGTGAACGCTAATATTCCCTATTGATATCCATGAGTAACGCCCGGGCCCTCTCTAAGACGCACTCGGGTTATCATTAAAGTAATTCCCCTCCAGCGCCACATAATAGTCCCAGTCCCCATCGTTCATCACCGCGCGCCCCAACCCATATCGCTGCAACACCTCAATGATCCCCGCCTCATCAATGATGCCCTGCTCCAGCAAGCTCTTCTCGGGTACAGGGGGGAGTGTGCCGAACACCATGCGCGCAATCTCGACCTGGGCAATATATGCTTCGTGCGGGATGCGAGGGAGGTACTTCTTCTCGAGCTCGATGACGCGCTCGATAGACCGGTGCTCACGGATGAACTTGAGCGCACGTGCGGGGCCTACATTCTTGATGCGCTGTGAGAAGTCTGTGCCGAGCAGGAGTGCGAAATCGACGAAGGATGCGCGGTCGAGCTGAAGCGTCGTCCGGATCTCCGCGCCCGAGACGATGGTCAGCGGGACATGTCGGTTCGTCAGGTTGCGCACGAGCGGGGCTTCGTATACTAGCACATCCTGTATAGCAGGACGTAATTTATTAGCATTGAAAGGTCAGGGTGATAAAGAGAGACTACCCACCGTATCTTCGCTGGCCACGTAGTCTGCCAAACCGTTCAGGACTATTGACGACGCCAGTGCCTCCGCTTCGAATGCCCCTGAGGACTCCAGACACGGTACACCCATAGCTTGCAGAATTTCCTTACACTCGTTATACGTCTGCACTGTAGGCGGGTTCATCCGACGTTCGAACGATGCAGACATGATATCGCTTGTGCGTGAGAGTTTCACCAGTGCCGATTCCTCCATCGGTATGGACGAAGCTTCTTGCTCTGCCACGAGAGTGTCCCAGAAACTGCCTTCCTCGAGCATGAGCTGGTATTGCGCTTTCGTCATGACAATTTCTGCTTGGGTGTCGGGGTCGCCGACGCCCGGTGTGGACGGTAGAGAGGGGTCCAGAGGGGCGGCGAGGGAGACCAATTTTGATACGCTTTGACGATAGTCGAGATATAGAGTAGCTAATTGATTCAAGACGTCGTCCTCTGTAAGCACGGATTCAACAGCGAGAGACGATGGTGGTTGCTCTGGGGATGGTAAGGCAGGATGTAGCTCATCTACGTGAAAGGATGAGACATGGGTGTAGACGTCATGTTCAACGTCAGGGGACAGTACCGATTCTGAGGAGAGTGGCGATGTTATCTCTTGGAACCAAGGATGATTTGGCGGTATTGTGCCGGCGGGATCCTCCGACACTAACAAATTCGGCTCTAACGAATAATATTGTGCGTCGTGTGCTGCAGAGAACAGACTGAGACGGCCATCTTCCATCGTCGACTCAAGAGCTTCGTCCGCAATGAAATGGGATGTTAAAATGTCATCGTCAAGCGGAAGACGTGGTCCCCGAGGTGCTCCGAACGTGTAAGGCAGTTTACGCTGAGGTTCTCCCTGTTTCAAGATAGGCGACTCGAATCCCGCGTCTTGTTCACTGTCCATAGACAACTGGCGTAGAAGGCTCGATGCTTGTTCTCGCATCGCGCTGTCGAGGTGCCAAAACCGATGTAAGATGCTGGATAGCTTCCGGAGACGCTTAGACCGATCGTGTTCCAGGGCTCCGCGGGCGGCGGTTTTGCGCTGCACCTCCTTCCTTCGCTCTGCCTGTTGAAACGCGAGGATAAGCAATAGAAACGATGTGAAAGATATATTGTTGGATGACCTCGCGAGCTTTGGCCATATTCCGCTCCTTCCCGTCGAACACGCAGACGGCCGAAACCCCAGCCTCCTTTAGCTCTCTAGCAAGTCTGTACCATCCGAGGACATGGCGGTATGGATGCGGCGCTTGCGCGAAATGGAAACGCTGGGTTATGAGTGTTCCATCGCTGTCGCAGCGCTGTGTGAGACGGGAAGAGCAAAGGATACGTAAAGGTTTGCATACATGACAACCTTCTTACCGGCTAGACCTCGGAGACGATCTGGGAGCTGTTTAATGACCTCTGGGCTGCAATACCGTCAGTTGTGTGTTAATTAAGGCTAAATCTCATCGCCTACCAAGTTTTTTGAAGAAAAGGCGTCAGACCAAGTACGCCCATATTTTGTGGTGTGGGTCGTGACGGGGGTTGAACGCCATGTTTGGCGAATTTTGCGTCACACAACGTAGATATACTCAATGACAGATGCTCACATGCACAGGCAATGTGGAAACTACATGAGATTGCTACCAGTACGTCGAAACAAACAATTTCAACTCCTAAAAACGTCCAACGCATTCCTTCCTTAGCGAATTCAACAATCATGACAGTTTCAGCTTTCAGATGCCAGCAAGTCCAGTGAGCGCGGCCAAAGCGGTCTTGATCTGGGTAACGAAGTGATTTAGTTGCTGGCGCGTCTTGTCTGTACATGCGATTTCGAGACGATTGGTGATTGACGCGATTTCCGTGTCCGGATTGGTTGACAAGAGTCGCAAAAGAAGTAGAAGGGTGAGTGGGAGTGATTGTCAGCGGACATGACGCATCTTTGAGGGACCCAGATAATGTAACGACATAACGGAAGGCAAAAGAGGATGCGAAGGGGAGCGGTGCCTACCAACGATGCCGGCATACAAAGTTGAAGACGATCGAGGACGTGACAGAGACATGCCTTGTTCTTTCTCCGTCTCCATGACAGAAACGATCTTCTGTTCAATGTTTTGTGCTGCCAGGGAACTCTCATGCTTCGGACGCGTAGAAGCCCATGCATGCGTCTCGAGGATAGCGTTGAGGAGCATAGAACTCAACTCTAATCATTGCAAGAGCAAAGAGTGTGAGTGTGAGTGAATGACGTGATCGTGTCTGTCTGTGCTTGAAGACGCGCATATATGCATGCGACTAAGGGTTCAGATGTCTCCGTACCTTGTTCAAATACAACGTCTCTGCCCATCTCATTGTTGAACGGCGTCACGATGTTGGTTTTGTGATCGAACGGAGGAAAGGTTTCGCCAATGATATCCGATAGCGGCCGAGAATGAAGATTCTGGTTCGACAAGACATCTGCGGTTTGAGTGCGGTTTGAGTTGTTCGAGGTTGATACCATAGTGATCTGCTTCGGAGGACTCGAGGACATCGGCGACGAGCTTTTGTCGCTGTGCAGATCAGCCTTGGGGGACGACGACATTGTGGACGCCAACGAAAGGGCGTTTGCACAGCCACCTCTAAACGTGACTTTGCAACGGACTCCCACGTCCACCGGCCACGTCTGCCAGTCCTGGAAGCGCGTTCAGGGCATACTGCACTTTTTTCTTTCCATATCTGCCTCGTCGACGCCATATTCTACGATCCAGAGCATTTAAAAATCGCCGAGCATGTCTGTTATGCTCACCAAATTTGAGTCAAAAAGCAACCGCGTAAAAGGTATGCATTGTCTTTCATGCAGCAGGCCAGTCAATATTAACTTCCTGGGATTTAGGGCTTGCTTTTCATCCGACTCAGCCTCTTCTAGCCGCTGCGCTGCACAACGGAAGCGTTCAACTATGGAACTACCGAATGGGAGTCTTGGTTGATAGATTTGAAGAGCATGAGGGTAAGCCTATGCAGCATTCACTAATGAACAGCTTGTAAATTCTGTCATCAGGACCTGTTAGAGGTGTTGCGATTCACCCGAGCAGAGCTCTGTTGGTGACTGGAGGAGACGACTACAAAATCAAAGTCTGGGGTTCGTCTCATCAACATGCCTCGAGAATCCGCGCTTGGCTCATATGTTAACAGATATCCGGCCTCAGAACAGACGTTGCCTTTTCACTCTCCACGGCCACTTGGACTATGTCCGTACTGTGCAATTTCACCATGAAATGCCCTGGATCGTGAGTCGTTCTCAATCAGATATAATCTGAAAGCCCTACCCTCCCTCACAGATCTCCTGCTCCGACGACCAAACGATCCGTATCTGGAACAGCACCTCGCGCAATTGCATTGCTGTACTTACCGGACACTCGCACTACGTTATGTCTGCCCAGTTCCACCCCAAGGAAGACCTCGTCGTCTCGGCGTCGATGGACCAGACCGTTCGCGTTTGGGACATTTCCGGTCTTCGCAAAGGCTCGCCTAACGCTGGTGGTGGTCCTGGTGGCCATGCGGGCGGCGGGGGTGGCGGCTCAGGCGCCTTCGAAACTTTCGACTCCTTCTCCACCGTCAAATACGTCTTGGAAGGGCACGATCGCGGCGTCAACTACGCCATGTTCCACCCCACGCTCCCTTTAATCATCTCGGCTGCCGATGACCGCGTCATTAAAATCTGGCGCATGAGCGAGACGAAAGCCTGGGAGGTTGATTCGTGTCGCGGTCACTTCAATAACGTCTCCAGCGCCCTCTTCCACCCGAAGCACGAACTGATCGTGTCCTGCGGTGAAGACAAGACCGTGCGCGTGTGGGATCTTGCGAAGCGCACTGCGATTCAAACGTTCCGACGCGAACACGATCGCTTCTGGATCCTCGCGGCACACCCGAACCTTAACCTCTTCGCTGCGGGTCACGACTCCGGTCTGATCGTGTTCAAACTCGAGCGCGAGCGCCCCGCTTTCTCTGTGCATCAGGACACATTGTACTACGTGCGCGATAAATATGTACGGTCGTATGATTTCAACACAGGAGCGGACATTGGGCTGCTGAGCGTGCGCAAGTTCGGGAGCCCCTATGTCCCCCCGCGGACACTAAGCTTCAACCCGGCGGAGCGAGCGGTGATCTTGACCATCAGCTCGGATAATGGCCTTTACGAGTTGACGAATCTGCCGCAGCAAGCACAAGGGGATGTCAAAGACTCAAGTGTCGATGGAAAGAAGGGTAGTGGACAAAGCGCTATTTTCGTTGCCAGGAACAGGTTTGCGGTTCTCAACAAGGCTACTCAGGTGTGTTCAAATTTTGCATGCTCAGGGAACCTGGTTCTGAGTATTGTCTATATAGCTCATCGAAGTCCGGGATCTTTCCAACTCTGTCGTCAAGACTATCAAGCCACCTGTGCAGACGAACGAGATATTTTATGGCGGAACTGCCTGCTTGATTCTCAGCTCAACGACCTCGGTCGTTCTCTATGACATTCAACAGCAAAAGACCATTGCGGAAATTAACAGCCCTCCTGTTAAATACGTAATCTGGAGCGGAGATGGTGCTCTGGTCGCTTTGATGAGCAAGCATAGTGTGTCGACTACTTGTCGCTCGAAGTCGTCGCTCGAACTTATTTCTTTTCACAGCCATCACAATCGCCAACAAGACTTTCTCGACCCACAGCCTTATTCATGAGACGATCCGCATCAAATCTGGCGCTTGGGATGACGCAGGCGTTTTTATCTACTCCACCCTCAATCACGTCAAATACTGTCTTTCACAAGGGTATGTCACTCATTAGAACGGAATTCTCAGACGCTGACCTCTACTAGGGACCACGGTGTCATTTGCACGCTCGACAACCCTGTCTACCTGACCCGGGTCAAGGGCAAGACTGTTCATTGCCTTGACCGCTCTGCCCGCCCACGCACCATCACCTTCGACCCAACTGAATACCGCTTTAAACTCGCACTGCTCCGCAACAACTACGAGGAAATGCTGTACATCATCCGAACCTCGACTCTTCTTGGCCAAAGCATCATTGCGTACCTTCAACAGAAAGGATTTCCTGAGGTAGATGATTGCCCCATCCCACTTATTGTAGACTTTGCCCACCTTTTTGTGTTTCTTTCCACAGATTGCATTGCACTTCGTGCAAGATACCAACACCCGCTTCGAGCTTGCGATTGAATGTGGGAATCTTGAGGTGGCGATGGAGACCGCCAAGGCTATCGACCGTGCAGAGTGCTGGGATAGGCTGGCGCAGCAGGCTTTGAAGCAGGGTAACCACAAGGTCTGCGACTATCTTACTTTTCTTGCGTTCTACATTGAATCATATGCGTATACAGATTGTCGAAAAGGCATATCAACAAACCAAGAACTTCGATAAGCTCTCCTTCTTGTATCTCGCTACGGGAAGCACAGATAAATTATCGAAGATGCAGAAGATTGCAGATGCGCGTGGCGACCCCATGTCGCGGTTCCATAATGCCCTATACGCTGGTGATGTGCAGGGAAGAATATCTGTTCTGCGAGATGTGGGGCTCCGTAAGCGTCCAAATTCTCTAACTGTGCATGACCATCACTAACAAAACGAATCAAGATCCTCTCGCTTACTTGACAGCTAAAACAAACGGCCTGGACGAGCTGGCAGAAGAGATTTTGGAAGCCGCTGGCCTGACTGAAGCCGACATTGATGACGTCCCGACCTTCCCTGCCTCGAGCCTGAAGCCCCCGCCCATCGTAACGTCTACGACCACCATGAACTGGCCCGCTATCTCTGCGGGAGAGAACTTCTTCGACCGTGCCCTGGCTGAAGGGAACCTCGAGGGCGGCGTCGAGCCCGCGTATGTCAACGGTGATGCAGCGGTGGGTGCAGCACATTCAGCGCTGGACGCATGGGCCAAGGATGAGGAGATCCACGTGGAGGTTGATCCAGAAGAGGGCGGTTGGGAGCTCGATGCAGATGGAGGTGACTTTGAAGTGAACGAAGGCCCGGCGGAAGAGGCTGTTGAGGAGGAGGAGTTGGGAGCTGGTGCGACGCCTGGAATCAGAGAGACGGAACTCTGGGTTCGCAATTCACCGCTGGCAGCTGATCATGTTGCTGCTGGGTCGTTTGAGACGGCCATGCAGGTGAGTCGTACATGACAATGAAAGCAGGAATTGATTGCTGAGAATCTTTCGTGATGCAGCTCCTTAGCCGCCAATTTGGGGTTGTCAATTTTGCCCTTCTCAAACCCACTTTCGTCTCCATATACCGTTCATCGCATACATACCTGACACCCGTTGCCTCTTTGCCGCCGCTGCAGCTTCACATCCGCCGCAATCCTGCAGAATCAGCGCCCAGCCGCGTTCTCCCTGTGGCCGCGCGTTCCTTGCAGTCTGTGCGCTCAGAACTCGCCGAAGGTTACCGGTTTGTCTCTGGAAACAAGCTCGCAGAGGCACAAGCTACTTTCCGCTCTGTCCTTGCGGCCCTTTTGCTCATTGTGCTCACGTCCGACGATGAGGCCAAGCTGGTGGGTCCAGCCAGCTTTCCTCTAGTCTCTACAAATTTGATGTGACGTTTTGTCCATGTAGTGGCGGGAAACTGTAACAGCCGCACGGGAGTACTTACTTGGAGTCTCGATTGAGCTCGAGCGGCGACGTGTGGCAGAAGCTGAACCTGACAACGTCCGCCGCAATCTTGAGCTTGCCGCGTACTTCACGCAGTGCGAGTTGCAACCACCCCACATGCAGATCGCCTTGCGCAGTGCCATCGGCGTGTTCGCCAAGGCCAATAATCAGGCGCATGCTGCACGCTTCGCCAAGCGGCTCCTCGAGCTAAAGCCGGACCCGAAAATCGTCGCGCAGGTCACTAGCAATACTTTCTTACACCTTGACACGTCCTGAGTGATTATTTGACAGGCTCGACAGCGGATCGCAGCAGGCGACCGCAACCCGCGTAATGCAGTGGAGGTATCCTACGACGAATTCACACCATTCGAAATCTGCGGTGCTACATACACGCCAATATACAAAGGCTCGCCGTCCGTGCACTGCCCCTACACGGATGCGTCATTCCTGCCGCAGTTCAAGGGGAGCCTCGATCCACTCACACAGCTTACGGAGATCGGGGCGCCAGCAGCAGGGTTGCCTGCTTCGTGGTGAGGAAGTGCTGGAGATGTTGTAACTCTTTATAATTGGTAGACTGTTTGTTTCTGTGGCCGAAAAAATCATTCTGGTGTCGAACGAGGTAGGGAGCAGCCTCTGTACCTGCATGCTCAAGGATTTGGCCGTCAAGGTCAAAATTTTACAATGTCTGCGGTGTTCTACTACTCCGGAATTATACTTACCTAGGCCTCACACTCCGGGCATGTCCAGGTGACATTCACTGTCAGTCGAACAATTACCATCTCACGTGTCAAATGCCTTGTCCAAAAAAACAAGGAAGCCAGACTAGTGTGGCATCGGTGACAGCTGAGCGCCTCACTGCGACTCTCCATTTCCCACCATAAATACAGTACTCGCCTGAGCCCAGCATCTACCAAGTTGTCCGGAAACCATCAACCGCACAGATGGCGTCAAACAATGCACCTCATGAAAAGGGTAAGTGGATGACTCCAGTAGATTCCCGTGGTTTCACTGATATAAGGCAATTGGCATAGATCTAGCTGACGATCCTCGTCCTGAAGTGCTTGGAAATTCCGCAAAGATCTGGAAAGAATACATCTCCGATGCAACGAAAGAAGATCAAGGCCTGGCACAGAACTATAAGGGTGACATGGACTCTATCCTTATTTTTGTGCGTACATCCTCAAGCAGAGTAGAGCCACATACTTGATGCCATCATGGTTGATTCAACAGGCAGGTTTATTCTCGTCTTGCTTGACCACATTCGTCATCGAGAGCTATAAGAGCCTCCAACCTGACCCAGGCGATACGACTGTTCAGCTGCTGGCTCAAATATCTCAGCAGTTGGCTAATGGATCACAATCAGCCTTCTCTGAGCCCGCGCCATTTATACCTCCAACCTCTGCCGTCATCTGTAACCTTCTCTGGTTCCTAAGCCTTGGTTTTAGCCTTGCAAGTGCACTCGCGGCAACGTTGGTGCAACAGTGGGCTCGCAACTACGTCCAGATGGCAGAAAGCCAGCCCCGCACCGCTGATCGCGCACGCGTAAGAGCATACCTGTACCGGGGATTGCAACGATTTAAAATGCGGACTGTCGTGGATGCTATCCCAATGCTCCTGCACATATCTTTGTTCCTCTTTTTTGCCGGCTTGGTACACTTCCTCTTCCCTGTCAACCTCTTGATCGGATACCTTTCCCTCACCATCTTCGCCATTTCTTTCATCCTCTACATGGGATGCACTTTTCTCCCTCTCGTGTACACTGATTGTCCATATCACACGCCAGCATCCACCTGGTGCTGGAATGGCGTAAAATTGCTTCGTGGATATGGCTACCTCCAGTCTCTGGGTTCCATGGAGAGCATAATGCTCCCTACCAATATGCAAGGGGCTGCTCACGTTGTCGCCACTTCTAAATCCACGCAACGTGATGCGCTAGATCGCGAGACAGTGCAGTCGACTATTCAGGCCCTAGACACTCGCGGAAATCTCCTCAGCTTTATCATGGGTCATTTTGCTTCGAAAACAGCTTCAGAAGCTGACAAACGACATATTGTGATGTTGCTGGATTCCACCGACCTAACGACCCGGCTTTGCCGAATTCTTGACGACGCTAAATTTATACTCGTGCACGATGACAGGCTGCGATGTTCTAACGCTTGTTTTGTCTCCTTGGACAAGTTGGCCACTCTTTGGTCACATCTTGCACCTTCTCGGCGGCAGAAACGAATTTATATCGGTGTTGAACAGCTGGCAGTGGTGTTCGGTGTCCTCAGGAATTCTGTCCATGCGGAGATCGGAGTCACGCCTGACAACTATAAGAACTGGGAGGTTTATTCCTTTAAATTGTTATGGTGTCTGCTCTCTACCTTCTTGGACGATGCAGCAAAGCTTCATACACATCTTTCTACTCTGGTAACGCATGACGAATTTGGGGGCCTAGCGGAAGGGACAGTCTCGGAACCGCTGGCGAACGATGAACTTCGTGCGATCATTACTGATCTATCAAAAGAATTGGCTACAGGCTGTGATTTACTATCATCGGGTCATCTGGACATGGTTGCCTTGCTCCCCATCCCGGGAACGGCCAATCATCCCTTACTACAGCGGATGAAAAATGTCTGGTACGCCTTTCTTGCGTTGCTTGGACAGTTGGACAATTTCTCCGATAACGGTGCCACAGGCCTTCCTCCCCTCTTTCACGGCCTCGGTGTATCAAAGATAAAGGATATCATTGAGGAGTTTCAGGACCTCATCATATCCATACATTTTCTCCGACTCTCCCTTCTATTTCACAGACGCTGCAACGATGCCCCTTCTGACAGGCGAGTCTACGCGGAAGCCGAGCGCGATCTGGAAAGTAACGCGAAGCTAATTTCGCGATTTACTTTGCCCCCCGCTTCTCAGCAACGAGTGGCATCTGCCCTACTATTATTGTGCGAAGAACGTATTCTCAGGCGGACAAACCAGGAGCGCAGCGTGAAGAACAGGACAAAAAAATCCATGGATCTCGAACTCAGTACAACCCGTCTCTTGCTTTCTGTCATACAAGAGAAAGCGATTATCGAGAGCGTCGATCGTGGACTATATGCGCAGCTGCTTCCATTCGATGCGGAGGTCGAAGTGGCACCAGAACCTGCAAAACCAGGCAGGATTGACCAGAGGAATTCTATTCGCAATCAGCTGGTAAAGGTCGCCGAGGCCTTAACCGAGAAAGCTGGAATTACCACGTCCATACCCGATGTGATAATGAAAGCCACCAGCAGGACCTTGCAAGAGCAGACTAGCGATTCCTGAAATACGGCGTAGGAATTGCGGACGGACTATCTTATAATTTTCCCCATCTCACATCATTACGCCACATGCAACTTTAAACCAGCATACAGTTCACATCATCGTTCCCAGCACGACCTCTGTACCTCAGATCGACACTCCTCGTCCCCCTATCACTGGCAGACGTTGAGTGATTGTCACTCCTGTTAGCATCATCCTCGCTGTCGTCCTTGTTTTCACCCGCATCATTATCATCGCTACTGCTTTCAACGTCTGGCTCGTATAATGTTTTCTTCCCAGCTTCGATGCCTTCCATTTACACGTGTGCTATCTGCTATTGTCATGTCAATAATGCGATATTCTGCAAGTATCTTGATCCTGAGTCCCCTACGCGTGGATTATGTCCCTGGCACGGCAAACTTGGACGGTCATAAAGGCCAGAACATGTATTCATTGCAGGTACAAAATCTTTCATCTGATAAATTTCCTTGAGAAGCAAGACGTCGTAAGCAATAAATAATCAGCAAATGAATATTCAGTGTGGTCAAAAGATGTCTGTGGCGTGCCCAAAAATAAGTTGGTAAAAAAAAAAAACGAGGAGCTCTTCAAGAGGTCTGTTATGGAAAGCAATTGACAGAACATGAAAAATGACAACGTAAGCTTGATGTAGTCGTAATCGCGATATTATACCTCATTCCGCAAGATAATGCTAAAGCACTGCTCGCAATACGGTTCATCCCCTCGCTCGAAAAATGCAGGGTCCTCAAACGGGCGTTCGCATCCCTATACGCCAACAACCACAACAACAACAGACAGACCAGTCAGCTCCGACTGACCCAGACAATCCCAGGGCCAAAATACGCACCTTGCACACGAAACATCCCCAGCACCACTTGCCTCCAAGGGCCTCAACAGCCTCGTCGCCATCGCGGATGCTGCGCTTGCACCGCTTGCACTTGGGGAGGCGCAATCGCACGTGGCATGCCTCGCAGTACGGGTGCCCGCGGTACACCGTGAAGCCCACATCGTCGGATGCGTAATCGCCGTCGCCAGTCACGCTCAGCTCGCCTGTAATGATGGTAGTCAGATAAAAAAGCTCGCATACGGAGGAACGGCGTGGACGTACCGGTCCGAGATGATGGCTCGCCGATCGACGGTGCGAGAAATGGATCACCGCATTCGGCGCAGAAGAAGTGCTGCTCGTGGTACGCGCGCTTACCCAGGGCGGGGTCATCAAGGCTGATGAAGCGCTCCTCATAAATCGGGGTTTTGCAAGTGTAGCATTTTGGCGCAAAGTTCTGAAAGGCGGGTTAGCTCTGTGTTCATAGCGAGGCATCGGCGAAAGTGATAAGCAAAGCTTTTACAAGCACTTTGATCACGATTACATCGAAAGTCCAGTCCGTCGCAACCCGGAAGAGAAACAAGAAGACAAGAAACGCACCTCATGGTAATCCAGGTGGCAATACGCCCTCCCCTCCCACTCATACGAGCTCACATGCTCCAACAGCTCATCGCACACCGTGCAGCGGAAGCACCCCGGATGCCATCTTTGCCCCATCGCGTTCACAATGCGCCCAATGATCCCATCCCCGCACCCGCCGCACGTCAGCCCCCCGCGCCTCCTTTGATTCTGGTGCTGGTGTGGCCCCGATGCGTTGATCTCAGGGCCGCTCCCAGGGCCCGCCACGCTGACCCCAGGCACTTCGTAGACATTGACCCTTTGGCTCCTTCCGCCCTCATCCCCCGCCCCGCTGACATTGATCTGCGGTACACCCGGGCCTTCGACATTGATCTGGGGCACGCCGCCGATATTAATCTGCGGTACACCAGGGCCTTCGACATTGATCTGCGGCACGTTCCTCCCCCGTTCGCCGCCCCCCCGCCTCTGGCCCTCATCCTCTGCTTCAGGCAGGATATTGATGAGCGGTATCGGAACAGGCGAATGCACGGGGGACGACACGGTCACGACATCGCCTGCACTCTCCATCTTCCCTATATCCGCGCGCTTGTCGCGCCCGCCGACGGGCGCGGGGGATTCAATAGAGATATTGATTTGCGGTATGGAGACGGGGGCGGGTGGCGGAGACGGTTGGTGTTGAGGGTGGTTGGGGCGCGATTGCTGCTGCTGCTGACGTTGGCGTTGGCCTTGGTAATCGAACTGCTGCTGTTGGCGCTGTTGGGCGATCTGCTGTTGCTGCTGTATCCTCGGCAGCTCTCTTCCGTGCCCAAACGACCTCGCACGCTGTAATTGCGTCTGGAACGCTCCACCCGCTCCCCCACCGCTCGTCTCGCCCTTCAGCGCAGTGCGGTAGATCTGCGACTGTGGTCTCGTTACCGGTGGCAGTGCCCGCACCGCAGAGGCAGGTGAAGCATAGATCTGGGACTGTGCTTTCCTCTGCTGCTGCTGCTGGGGTTGGAATTGGGACTGTGACTGGGGCTGCACCTTCCCTCCTGGTGTGGGCAACGCCCTCCTCCCTTGCCCTTGCCCCTGCCCCTGCCCACCGCCCTCTCCCCGCCCGCCCTGCATCATGAACTCCGATCTCGGCGGCGGCGGCGTGTCGTCCAGATCTAGCTCATACCCACGCGTACCACTACTGCCACTGATGGTGTTGCTGTTTGAGTGCGCACCCATCGACGGCGGGCGCGGGAGACTCTCGCCAGCCGCAAAGCGCATCGTCATGCTCTGCGCGCTGGTGTTAGAGAACGGTGGCGCATATATCGACCTTGGGCCGTAGCCCTGTCCAGCACCACTTGATCCAGAAGCAGCCGCAAAGTCATACGTCTGGCCCTGGCGGACCATGGCAGGTGGCTGTGGGAGCGGACCGGGATGAGGATGGTGCGTGGAGCGTGCAGGGAGGTCGCGGATGCCGTACTGTGGGCTTGGAGGCGCTCTCCCCTTCTCGGTTGTGGCTGCGGAGTCGGGCTCGGACTCGGACGAGTATTCGTAGCTGTTCTCTGTTTGCTCCTCTTCTCCTTCGTATTCGTCCCCCTCTTCGTCCTCTTCGTCTTCGTCCTCTTCACCATCTTCTTCCTCCTCGTAGGGATGAGAGCGGAAGTTCCACTGATTCGGAGTCTGAGATGCGTTAGAGGGAGGCCCATATATGGACTTGTTGAGCTTGGGCTTGGAGTGAGAAGGGATGGGGGGCGGAGGAGGATCACTCTGGTGAGGTGGGGTTGGATGGCTCCGCTGCTGGAGAGGTTGGCGTTGTTGATGGTTGTGGTTGGGGAGTGGTTGCTGTTGGGGTAGCTGCCGCGACATCCGTTGTGGCTGGGGAGGCTGTGGTGGGGGAGGTTGTTGGCGCTGCGCCCGATACGGAGGTGGAATCTGTGGTTGATGATGTATCTGCGGAGGGAGTGGCCGGGTTTGTCGTTGCTGCTGTTGGAGATGGGCCTGCTGCTGCGAGGGATTCGGAGGGGGTGTAGGGAGGATCGGCGGGAGCACGTCGGGGAGTGTGCGTTTCCACACAGGAACGAATTTCTCTCCTGATGTTTTCGGAGTCTGCGCAGTGCTTGGAGTGCCAGCCAATTGAGATTTCAGCTTTGACAAAGATGGGGATGGAGCGAAGACGCCTGAGTTGGCATTTGTACCCGAACCCCTACTTGGAGTTGAAGCGGTTCCATGTGAATTGAACGTAGAATTGGCATTGGTGTTCCGCACAGAATTACCAGGAGAGCCAGAGAATGAGTCCGGGGAGAGCGATGAGACGGAGGACGGAGGGGAAGGGGAGGAGTTGGCGGAGGGCAATTTGGACGAAGATAGCGAGACTACGGAAAACTTGGGTGGACTGACACGGCCGCGTTTCGTTGGCTCTATGGAGTGTGCATTTGTCGATTTGACAGGGCTAGGTGTTCGTGACCATGGCGCAGGAGTAGGTGGCTCTGGACGTGCTTTCACGTTCTGATTGATAGTTGAAGGGGAGTTGAACTTGGACGACGAGGAACCAGAGTTTGGCGCAGGAAGTGGCCTCGAACGCGTCGGTGATGACGATCCAGACGGGGGATGAGGTAAAGAATCAGATCTTTTGGCGGGCTGAGGGAGGGGTCGACGTTGCACGGGTGCGGGTGCGGGAGCGGGCGTAGGTGCAGGAGCCACTGCCACCGGTGGAGCAACATACTGTGATTGCTGCCATGTGGGCTGAGGCTGAGTGTACTGAGCTGGTAATAATTGTGCCTGTTGTGGTCTCCCTTGGTACTGTACAAGCTGTTGCTGCCCCGGATGAACCGTCGGTGGTCGTTGCTGCAGTTGCAGCTGTCCGGGATGAATGAGCTGCCGCTGCCCCGTATAGACAGCCTGTGCAGCCTGCTGGAGGCTCTGTAGACGCTGCTGGACTAGCGATTGTGCCGGGTGCTGCCCCTGGACTGGCACAAGGGCCAAGTGCTGGGTCTGCTGCTGTTGCTGCTGATGCTGATGCTGATGCTGATGCTGGGGCTGAGGCTGCTGGGTGCCGAGTTGCTGGTATATGTTCTGTGGCTGGTAGTATTGGGGCTGTTGGTAGTAGTTGTGCGCCATTCCAGATAACGACGGCAAGATCGGAAACGGCGACGCGATCGTCCATCGCGTCACGTGACACGTATCTATGGGTAATACTACTAATAGTTCCGACTTGAAGTTGTTGCGCCACTCTCTCGCTCAGTCTACTAATCTGCGTGACGCCTCTTCTCTATTCTGCGCCTCTTCATACCAAGCGAATCATTCAAGTTATACATTTCGACCAAGGATATCACATGCGTACTTAGCGACTGCACTCTGGGCTCTCTGTCAACTTGAAGCTGTTGACTTTTGATACGCAGACATTTTACCAAGTCTCGTCGTTCTCGATCACTTACCGTGGTACCAATCGTCGGTTGCCAAGCTCAAGTACAGGTATGATGTCAACTTATTGCTGGAACGGCTATGTACGTTATCCATATATATTGCTACGTTCTATAACTTGTGCAGGCTGGCCGGCTCGCAAATATTGACACGTGCGTTACCGCTAGATGATGCGGCGTGAGTTTTACTGACTTCGTGTCACTCAAATTCTCGAGTGTATCTTGGTCATTTAATTTCGAGCAGCGTAGGTGTAACCCGTCTCACCTTTTTTAGGACGCACCACTTGAGCGTGGTTTTTTGATCTATCCATCGGGGGCATGTATTATCGATAGGCACGGACGCGTATCGAAGATTAGCAACGCTTCGTGTAGGCGGGAGCACCAGGTCTCCTGTCTTGGTCGACGGTATGCTTACTAGGTTGTACTGCAGTTTGTTACAGTTCGACCAGCTGGATTTAAGAAGAACTTGAACAGAGTCAGACGGCTGGGAAACTCAAGGCAGCTCCCTGTGATCGTATTACGTCCACTTGGCATCGACACTCTTGAACCACACTTCTTCGACTCGCCTGAACCACGTTTCTCCGTTCTCCATTTGAACAGTCTACGCACGGTTCCAACGTGCTCCCCTGCGCTGACCTGAAAGTCTTTTAAGATAAGAACAAAAAGGTACGAGCCTCGTCTCTCTCCCTTTCTGAATTCTCCCGCATATATGTTCTGATATACGAAGACACTCCCTATAAAACAATAAGCAGTATAACTGTTCAACCTTTACGAACCAGGATGTTCGCCAAGGATGCCCGCGAGGCCATCAACAGAGTTCTCCCCCTTCATGGGTCATTTCATGGCTGAGATTATCTTACAACATTCTTATAGACATTTGCACTCAAGCGCTACTGGCGCCCACTCGGAAATGACGAGTCTGGCGAAGTAAATGTGGCCAACACCAAGGAAGCCTCAACATACCCATCCGAAGGCCAGATCTACGAGATATCGAAACAGAATCATATCATTGCGCACCATGACACCACAGTCAGCGCTGAAATTGACAACACCTTCACAACCATCCGTCGTGGATTGGTCCCGAAGGTTACTCAAGTCGCACCTGGTCATGTGCTACTGCCGGCGGAAGATGTACTTAGAGAGAACTCTGAAGACGCCGAAAATTTTCTTCACTTGACTCTCACTTCGCCAAGAGTTGAGTCGAAGTACTGTCTGGAGTTGTATAAGCGCCCAAAACGACATGAACTCCTGGCGCGCGTTCATACGCAAATCTTGATGCCCGTTGGAGATGTGGTCAATTTTTTCTGCGACTTGCGAGAGCTCATCTGGGGTTTGCATGGCTGCAGCGCGGGTATGTCATTTGATGTTGCGTTGTTTGCTCCTCAAGTTGCTAAATGCATAGTCAAGATTTTTCGCATGCCTATGGCATGCGTATCGTCCACCGCGATATTAGCATCGGGAATGTCATGATCTTTCCAATGGCTGCCGATCCTGCGAAAACTCGCGGCCGTCTGATGGATTTCGACCACGCAAAGAAGGCGACTGACTCCAAAGGCCTCGTCTGTGCCTCAGCGCCCTCGTCGCTTGACTTGATGAACATGCAAAACACCAAGTACAACTTGGCACATCTCAGAGGGAGCGGTGACCTTGTTGTCGCTGATGAGGTTATTGAAGAATTATATTGTTGGAAACCGCATAAAAAGGCTCTGGACTACATCGAAAGAGTCATCGATGATCGTAAACGCTATTTTGGATTAAATCTGGAAAATATGAAAGGTCCGCTGACGCTTGCCCATCTGGGCTGGGATTACGACAAGGTATGTTCACATTTCACAACCCAATACGCTCCAGGCCTAACTCCTTCTTCCAGGTTGAAAAATGCCCAGATTTCAGCAACCGTGTCCCTCGGAACGGAGAACGAACAGTATGATAACTCCTTGTGTATTTTCTTTTTGTGGCTGATCAATGTTTCTGTCAGGGAACTCTGCCATTCATGAGCGCCGAAATCTTGAACAAGTGGTGGATCCGACCTTATGGCTTTCATCCGCCGCCTTTCAAACACGATGTTGTTCATGACATGGATTCATTTCTCTGGGTCTTGACATGCCTCTGTCTAACCCGCCGAGGACCTGGAATGCATATGCTGCGTGAGGAGTTGGATGTTGAACACGCAGGGTACAATCCAACTGGGGAGTTATATCAGGCTGTTCACACATACTTCAAGGCCAAGGAGAACAACCTCAAGAAAGTAAAAGGCGATCTTATTCTGCTGCAGGTTTCCTTTGAGGAAAGGATTGTCCCACTATTCCATCCTGACTTCGAGTCACTTAAACCTCTGGTTAATCAGTGGTTCGCTACACTCACTCTTGCCTACCTGCATCGTGGGTACGAGTATTATCACATCCACCACCACGTCCTTCGCTTGCTCAAAGACACCTACGATGCGCTCCCCATTCCAGCCCAGCCCGACCCGGCCACCAGTTAAGAGCTACAAGACCGTGAAACATATCAATAAAGGGGCCTTCGATTCAACGCAATTGGTGACATGCCTTCCTGCCTTCACCAGCGCTGCCCCATATCACCCAGTAACCAATCCGGAAGCCTCCGCTTCCGATGATTCCCTCGGAACACCCATCGAGACAGTGAAAAAGCCTGCCACATGCTGACCGACCTTATGATCTCCGGGTCCAGCAGTGAGGCCGGCTAGTAGTGGGGTCCCCCTCTCGAATTCTACTCTTGCAGATTGGGCCGTCTAATATTTACACGATGAAACCTCTTTTACCTGCGTGTGCGCCCAGTGATCATATGGGTAGTCCTCTAGGCTCCGATGCCATGTGACTGGGCCGAGGCTGAGTGTACTGGTATTGAGACGTAGTAACGGGCCTCTCCAGCAGTAGATGCTCTGTTTCAACCTGCACGGGCTATTGAAGTTCCAATTTGACGCCCTGGAAGTTGTTGCGCCGCTCGCTCACTCAGTCCACCGTGACTACATCCATCTTGGCGCTTGTTTCGTCTGTCCTGTGCTCTGCGCATCCTCATAACCAAGCGAATCACTCAAGCTATATATTTCGACCGAGGACATTACATGCGTACTTACTAGCGACTGCACAGGACTGCACTGGCCTGGGCTCCCTGAGCTGTTAATTTTTGACGCGCAGACATTTTACCATGTCTCGATCACTTACTGTGGTACCAATCGTCGGTTGCTAAGCTCCAGTACAGGTATGATGTCAATTTATTGCTGGAAAGGCTATGTATGTTCTCCATTTATCTTCCTATGTTCTATAATTCTCCTGCAGGCTGTCGGTTCGCAAATATCGACAAGTGCGTTCCCTTCGTCGGCGGCGTGACTTTTGCTGACTCCGACGTGTCGCCGAAATTCTTGAGTGTATCTTGACTCGGATCATTTGATCTCAGGCAGCGTTTGTGTCATTCTGAATTCAGGATATGGTTGGCTTGATCATCCACAATCGCCCATCCTCCCTGGTGCACTCACACGCTTCCGACGGCATGTTTAACACTCAGGCACTGTGTTCGCCGGAAGGACATCTTCCTGAAACGGTTGCAGAATACTCGAAGGGCCGCCTGAGCACTCGGGAGCTTCCGTCGAAGTAGAGTCGGCGTCATTTCGACGTTCCCTAGGATAATCGGCGGATAGGATGGACCTGTCGATCATTTGACTCTCCTGCAGGTGCAGTAGGTATTAGGTATTCCTTGTTTCTTGTCACAGTGTTTAGATGATCAATCATTCTCACTGAGTATTACCCAGCGGGAATACGGTGCAGTATCATCGCAGAATGATTTATGGCACTGGCAGGCGTCGATGTTTCTCCTTGGCTCCGTTCTAATCGTCGACATGAATTCAAGCGATGCTAAACAAAGTCCATCCAGGGACGCGTAGGCCATAGACACGAAAATAAACAAAGTTTGTATGCAGGGATGTTCGACTGTCTATCTGTCGACCACATGGTCGTCAGGAGCTCTGACTCTGTTCTTCAGGGTCGCAATCGACCGAGGCACGGTCCGTCCAGAGACAACTTGCAAGATATCATCATCATTCGGATATCGCGGCTCGCATATCTCGCACCAGATTATACCCTCAAATTCCCTATCAGACAATCTGCCCACTCTATGACCTCAATTGAGAGATCCCCATGGGGCCAAACAAGGTTCACGACATCTGCCATCGCGGGGATTTTTCAGTCCCAATGTTTCATGGACAAATATGGGACCTCCTACATCGACGGCCGACGTAGGTTACCCGGTCGGCTTTCTCATTCGCAACTCAAATATTCTCCTCCCCCTTTTTTCATTTTGTATTACAGGCACGGCCGACGCTGTCTTGGGTAGCTTCATTCCATACCTGTCGTCGCCGCTTGACTGGGCGGGATAGAGATGTCCAACGCGCCATTTTTAGCCTCCTCGCAATCGGCCTGTATATATTTTAAATGACGTTTGTGTATCTCCCGCATCGTTCCTAATACCTACTAATATACATCAAAGGCCACTCCGTCCTTGTCTTTCGGTGGTCCGGGACATGGAGCGTAATGGTGCTTACATTAAACAGATATTTCGAATAGCGAACATGAGGATCACCGGAGGTTTTGTTACCTCCCATCTGCTGGACTCTGGACTCGGAGCCTTGTCGCTTGTAAAATTAATCAGAGCCTGATTGCCCGCTTGCCGCCAACTCCTTGATCGCCCCCGTCAGTTATCTTCACTACTTTGACCGACACCGTGATTGTAATACCTCCTGGCCAGAACTGCTTTTGTTGAGGATATTTGTCTATTAACTTAACAGCGTTTATTGATGCATGAGGGGCCTTTAGTGCCAATGGATTTAAGCCTGTCCCAAAATAAGATTCAATACCATGGTAATCGTATCGCTGTTGTGTCGGCACCGCACTTCCCTTAAACGTCCGTCCAACGGCTTCGCCCACAGTTGATACACTTTTACACTCAGACAGTTAACAGCGTCATCTTTTTTCTTTCGGAGCCTCGCCGTTTGCGAGGGTCAGGGCCGGGAAACCATGGCCAGTATTACCGCCGGGACGAACCAGACGTCCAGGACCACACCAATACGATACGTGTGTTTGAGGGGGAGGACAGGGACAGGTACGAGGTAAACGTGTCGTGTCGATGTCGATGGCGCACTCCGTCCCCTGGACCCACCACCAACGACAGTGTCCAAATTTTGATAGACAGACCGACAGACAGACAGACAAGATGAGCTGATGCGTGGAATGAAATGATGTATATGCTGTTGCTGCCAATTGGATAATACATCTGCAGTGCCCTGGAACCGTGGGGCGCAGCACATTTCCCAAAATATTATTTACAAGTTTAGCAAGAGCACATCAGCTTATCCCCTGAGAGCCAACGAGATCAGAGCGGGCATACGAGAACTGGAACTGCAAAAGAATACGTCTCGATCACTGGCAGGGGCGCGAGCTATTTCTTTTTCCCGGCAGAGCCACACACGGACGTGTGAGGCTGTGGGCGTTTGAAAGGACAGGCAGGGTCAAAGAACAAACCCATGACACCGTTGAGACCCGCCATGCGAGGAGCACCCGGCCAGGAAGTCGAACGACGTTCAGGAGGCAAAAAAAAAAAAAGCAGAGGCGCTCGGCGTCATAAGGCAGACAGGCAGGCGCCACCTGCAGCCACACTGCACTCAGGTCCCGTTTCAATAAAAAAAAACGCCCGGGGGTAAAGCTTAAAGACCAGTTGAGATGTCCTGAGCTTCAACGCATGAACGCGATGAATACCAGTTTGGAGAATAGCTCTCGGATCTTTACGGGGAAAGCGAGGTCCTGGTGGTCCTGGATTCCTAGGATCACCAGATCTGACCTGGAGGTGGGATCAGCGGATTCAGCGCCGTGTCAACAAGATGTTCTCATCACTGGAATCCGGACGAAAGTTGAAGAGCATGGATATCCCGAGCTTTAATGGAGCCTCCGGGACAACGTCGGTTTTGAGGCTCGGGCGCAGAATGTTCCAAGTGAGAAAGTGATGGCGCGTTGAGAATTCCCGTTCTTCGGAACGGACGTCCGTCAGGGTTCTCGACCACTTTCGAACTTGATGCTTATCGACATCGAAGCCCCAGACGCATGGTACATGGAACCAACCACTTTCCGAAGCCCAATTGCAGAATGCGAGATGATTAGCAAGGGAAGCGCATTCATAGCAGAAAACAAAGAGAAGATGGGGAACGTTGTGGTTACATGCAAAATGAATCAGCGCATCCAGTCGGTGCTCCCGCACGTCCTGCTCATTTTATTTCTCGTTACAGCCCCTCAGCCACCCGCTTCATGCCCAGTCTCACCCCGTCTTCGCGAAATCCGAGCAAACCCCCTCTGCACCTTAGTCGAGGGCGCTGGCCTCCTTGGCGGCATCCGCCGCCTCGACGTCAAAGTTCTCCACCAAGTCGGGGACATCGTCGTCATCCTCCTCCTCCGCGGCGCCACCAGCCGCTGGCCTCTGCTGTTGGATGGCCTGGTACGACTCTGCGAGTTTCCGAAGGGACGCGAGCGAGTCGGGGCCGAGCTGGTTGAGGATGCCGGGCACGAGCTCCGTGAGCTCCTTCACGTGGCCCGCACCGTAGATCGCGAACGTGTTGGCCGTGACGGCGGCATGGACTGTCAGGGTGGGAGAATGAGTGAGCGGAATGATCGAATTTGTTGGGGGGGTGTCTCCCAGTGCATGGTGGCACGGGGACACGTGAAGAGACGCGACGA
Source organism: Tricholomella constricta (assembly GCA_013368375.1). Classification (NCBI taxonomy): domain Eukaryota; kingdom Fungi; phylum Basidiomycota; class Agaricomycetes; order Agaricales; family Lyophyllaceae; genus Tricholomella; species Tricholomella constricta. The sequence goes on from JAACJP010000017.1 coordinate 166,901, forward strand.
GTGCTTACCTTTCGGGGCAGTGAAATGCAGTACGTTTCCATCCTCTCTGAACATGTTGACCTCCTCCACGCCAGGGATGGGCTGCACATTCAGCTTTTTGAGTGCACCCTGCAGCTTTTTGTCATCCTGGGCCGCGGAAGGCTTTGCTTTCCGCACAATTTTTCGTCGAACGGTTCCCTTACCACCTGTTCACAAGATTTGTGTCAGTACGTGCCTCTTTTTTTCACGACCCGACAGGATTTCTTTTTCTTTTTGACTTTATTTTCTGGGAAAAGGCTCACCGATCCTGTTGGCGGCGGCTGCAGCCTGCAATTTTGCCAATTTTGCGGGGTCCATGGTGTTTCAGGTTTTGTGGATCGGGGAAACCTACGGACGGTGGGGCTGCGAGGTACTGTGTCCCGATGAAAAGTGAATTAAGGTTCAGCCAAATAACCACATACAACCCTTTCTCAGCCACCGCTTCGAGTCCGAGTCAGATCACTCCAAGTTGCTTCCTGTCAAGTCAGCTTGCTACGGTAAGTATACCAGTGTTATGGACGCTAAATTCCATATACGACCAGCGACGCCTGAAGACGTGGTAAGGGACGTTTGAATTGTATATAATTCAATACTCAGCCTTGTATCTAGCAAATCCTGCTTCAATTGATTACTGATCTGGTATGCAACCTTCGTTCGATCGTTCAAAATTTCACCCTGACATGGTCGCATCCCAAGGCTGAGTACGAGAACGCAGTGGACTCCGTGAAAGCTACCCCCGAAATTGTATGGTTTCCGCATACAAAGCATGGTGTCGAGATCCTTTTATAATATAACTAATTGCCTCAGCTACACCAAAACCTCTTTGAAACGCCTTTCGCGCATGCTCTGGTCGCGTTCTCCGGAACCGCGGACGCGCCGGGCGAAGCAATAGGCTTGGCCATCTATTTCTTTAACTTCTCAACCTGGACTGGCAGGCCTGGTTTATACGTGTGTCCCCCAAACATATTTGTGTACAATCCCGCCACACGTGCACTGACTCGCCCCCGAAGCTTGAAGACCTTTACGTTAAACCTGAACACAGAGCCAAGGGATTAGGCAAAGCCTTCTTTGTTGAGCTCAGGAAGGCCGCACAAGCCAAGGCAAGTCGCGTCTTCCCCACCACCCACCCTCTTCTCGCCAAATTGCCGCTCCCTGGTGAAATACCTTAAGCTAACGTAGCTCCATTTGATTCTTTTGAACACGCAAGAATTGCGCGAGGCTAGACTGGAATGTCCTCAAGGTTCGTGATGTCGATTGGACTCGACACCGGTGGAGACTGATGTCCCATCCAACCCAACCCCCCATGTGCGGTGATGTGATCACCTATGTAATGCAGTGGAACAAGCCATCAATTGACTTCTATGAACAAAGTCTGGGAGCAACGATGATGTCCGAGTGGGTGGGCATGAGGCTGGAGGAGGACGGCATCGACAACTTGAAAAGATTCACTGTTCAAGCTGCGGCACAATAAATACCATACCTTGTGGAGTGGAAAAAAACCAGCGATAATAGTAACGCCTTTCAGGAAATTATCACCAAATACTCAGTTTCGCTGACATGCCTGCAAGTAGAAAAAGTTAAGTAGAATTCCAACGGTATAGACACAGCCGGTCAGACGCCGTTATAGCTTGCACCTCCCGCCCGATTGATCGCGACATCCAAGCAATTCGCAGAGAATCGTACAGTCAGATGTGTTATGCACGAGGCTGGACGGATTGTACATACCTTCCGCAACCTCACGACGATGGGATCCTCATTGAGATTGTCTTTCTCGCGCGCCGCAACCTCAATGGAGAATACCCGCAGAACACTCTTGACGTCTGCAGCATGGACGGAGATCTAGGGAACAGGCGTGGATCAGTGCGCGAACCCCACGGCAGAATAAACGGTGGATAGAATAGAATGGACGGAAACTGGGAGGGTGCAGTCATATTGACGCGTCGAGCGGACATTCTAAAACCTGACGGTCAGAAATGAAGCCCGGTTTACAGACTTAGTGCCATATTGACGCGTCGAGCGGACATTCTCAAAAAGAGAACGTTCATAACCAATTTGAATCATCGACTTTGTGATTCCGGCGAGACCTGGCACGGCACGTACATTCGGAACCTCATATTCGCATGGTATTTGCAGTACATTTGCATTGCTTCCTCTTGATCGGATTTAACCGCTGGGGCAACGTTTGGCTATTGTTTAGGATTTGCGACGACGACGACGATGAGTGAACTTGGCAGAAACGAACGTAAGCGTGTAAGTGGCTCGATGCGGGCGATCGCAGACGCCGCTCGACGCGCATATAGAAGCAGTTACAGTTGCAAAACTCTCGAATAGCGCGGTAGAGGTTGAAAGTGCACGAGAATGGCAGTCTTGTGCCGCGCAGTTTGACTCCCTTCCCCCTTAAAATTGACTCGAAGCTCAGGCCGCTCTCCCATTTTCATAATTACCCTCCATCACGTAGGCCTGCCCTCCTCACGCGCCAACGTTCAATATGTGTGGATAGCCTATGTCCTATGCAGCCGCGCTCCAGCGCATCTCGACCTCCTCAAACACCTGCGCGCGGCGCGTGATGCGGAAGCCGCGCATCTTGAAAAGACGGATGCTCGGCACGTTGGAGTCGCCTATGCGCATGACGAGCGCGGTCAAGGGGATGTCCAGCCTTAGCCCCAGCCCCAATCCCTTGTCCTTGCCCCGGAAGATTGGTGGAGAGTTGGAGGCGGGCGAAATGGTATCTGTGGTTATGTATGTGTTTGTGCGTGCGGTGGTGTTGGGATTGGTGCTGGTGGAGCGTGGGGCACTGGTGGCGTATTCGAGCAGGAGCTGGAGGGCTTCGTGGCCGAGGCCTTTGCGGTGGTAGGCTGGCTCTGCGCTAGAGAGAGAAAGCAAAGATTGTTTTCGACTCATGGTTAAGGATCGGTAGCTGGGAAAGGAGGGGTTGCGTACGTACCTGCGATCATGACTTCTACTTCGGCTTCAAATTCATCTTCCTCCTCCTCCTCCCTTTTCTTCTCATCATCGTCTGCGTTGGAGGACAAACGATGCGATGGCTGTGGGGGATCGAACTTCGCTATTGGTATCGCGCCCTTGAGGAATATGTTGACATCCCCGATCATGGGGAGCGCTGCGGTCGCTGGGTCAGTTGGTGACAACGTGTCTGTGTCGGCAGGTCCTGGCGTGCCAGTGATAGTTTCTCCAAGTGTGCGCGAGTACGATGAAGGTGAGCTTGTCGTCGTCAAGGCGCCACTTTCCTGGCCCAATGGTGCTGTATCAGACACAGTGATTACGATACGTTGGACCGTGAATCAGCGCACGCTGCATCTCGTATTCCGCGTCGAGGCTCAGTAGTACGCTCGCTGTGAGATGCTGCAGCTCTTCGTCGCATCCACTCGTGGTATTCCTAGAGTAATGAATAGAGATTTGGCGGGAGGCAGACATTCAAGTGCGATTGAGTTCTATGGGACAGATTGGCGTGCAGGAACGTGTCCTGGAAGGTGTGGGACCAGGACCACCTTGGAACCAACAAGGACGGTGTTTTCGTTTGCTTTCATTGATAATGATAAGCTGGTGGAATGAAGATGAAGGAATAGTAGAGGCGAAACCAAACGAACTGAAGCTCGCCGTTCAGGCGTTGCGTTACGACGTCACGAGCCCGTTTTTCAACCCCATGCCCGTGCCACTCCCAAACCCACCTGCAGCCAACGCCGTGCTCCCTCCCCACCCGCAAGACCCCGCCATTCTTCAGGATATTGCGAATGCGATTGAATACAACAGGGTAATACGTGGTATGTCAGGTAGTTTTTCCCATGACTCGCATCTCATTGCGGCTAGCTACACAAATGCCCACTGGGGATCAGGTCGGGGCGGGAGCCGTTTATGAAGCGGCCTTGATTGCACAGCATGCTGGTGGTGGTATGATATCTCCATGTAACTCCATTGGCTCCTGATTTGACCTTTATATCAGCCGTAGCACCACCGTGGTTCGCACCAGCCTTGGCTGCAGGCTTGGCTCCTTTAATGCGCACCGCGCATATTGTAAGTTGAATTTAACCCGCTGTAAGTACCATATGTCTATAACGTTGGAACTAGAACTATAACTTGTGTGCTGGCGATGGGCATTCCCGCCGTTTCCAGGTTGTTCCATTTCTTGATGGAACATTGCCGACAGGCCCTCCGGTGTGTCCTACTATCTCGCTTTGCATGTTCACATACTAATTATCTGTCATCAGCACAACCTGCCCCCCCTTGTAAACTTGCAAGTCGTCAACACATTGACTGGGCCACAAGCCACCGCATACCTACAAGGCTATGGACAACCAGTTCCTAATGGAATCGCTGCTCGCCGAAGAGCCATTTGTGATGCCGTCGGCTGTGATGTGACAAGGTGATATTCTACAGTTCCAGATAGTCAAACTTGAATCAAATTCTTTCTACATCTTGAAATGCATCTACAATAAGTTACATGTAGCGAACAAGCAATCAACCCTTCATTACAGTGAAAATATGTTATCATCCACCAGATCAATGACGTCGGCCCCGTCAACGGTGCTAACAACGCCGTCGTCAACTGCGGACTCGCGGCGGCGAATGGGCCCAAGGTGCGTCTCTTACCCTCTCCCCTCCCCTCCCACATATCTAACCCCTTCCTTTTCCACCACCGGCAGTGAAAACCACGTCCCGGCCTCCGTCACACTGGCAATCCGCACCCTCGCAGCAAGGAACTTCTTCATCCGACATGAGATTCTCGCCCTGCACCTTGCCTACTCCCCCGGCGGCGCCGAGTTCTACCCCCCCTGCGCCCAGCTCCACATCGGCGACGCCCAAACCGCCACACCTATGGGCCTTCACGGTGCGCGCAGACCCCAAACACCCAATCGACGAGCTGGCATTCCGAAGAGCGTCTTCCCCACCGCCCACCCTCTTCTCGCTAAAGTGCCGCTCCGTGGTGAGATACCTTAAGCTAACGTAACTCCGTTTCATTCTTTTGAACACGCAAGAATTGCGCGCGGCTGGAGTGGAATGTCCTCAAGGTGCGTGATGTCGATTGCACTCGAAACCGGTGGAGACTGATGTCCCATAATCCATTCAACCCAACCACCCATGTGGTGATGTGATCACCTATGTAATGCTGGAACAAGCCATCAATTGACTTCTATGAACAAAGCCTGGGGGCAACGATGATGTCCGAGTGGGTGGGCATGAGGCTGGAGGAGGACAGCATCGAAACTTGTGAGATTCACTGTTCACGCTGCAGCGTAATAAGTACCATACCCTGTGGAGTGAAAAAAAAAACGCGACATAGGGCTTCAGTAACGCCTTCCAGGAAAGTATCACCAAATACTTAGTTTCGCTGACATGCATCCAAGGAGAGAGAGGAAAAAAAGAAGAAATAGAAAAAGAAAACTAGAATTCCTGCGGTATAGACACAGCCGGTCAGACGCCGTCATAGCTTGCACCTCCCGCCTGATTGATCGCGACATCCAAGCAATTCGCAGAGAATCGTACAGTCAGATGTGTTATGTACGAGGCTGAACGGATTGTACACACCTTCCGCAACCTCACAACAATGGGATCCTCATTGAGATCGTCTTTCTCGCGCGCCGCAACCTCAATGGAGAATACCCGCAGAACACTCTTGACGTCTGCAGCATGGACGGAGATCTAGGGACAGACGTGGATCAGTGCGCGAACCCCACGGCAGAATAGAGGGTGGATAGAATAGAATGGACGGGGACTGTGAGGGTGCACGGGCTGATGATGACGCACCTTGGCTTTCCTCATGACCTTGCAGTTCGGGCCAATCCAAACCTGGAAGGGTTGCGTCGGATTGACGTAGTCAGGGAGGTGCGAGTATATCAGAGGGAGAAACAGGGATAATCACCACGAGTATGAACTTCTCGCGTGTGGACTCCTTGTCATTTGAATAGGTAACACGCACGTAGGCGTATGACGCCTTGGTGTCATCGAGGACTTCGCGGAGCTCAGCGAGGCCGCCCGTGCCCGTTTGAGCGAGCTGAAGCTTGTCCGAGCGGTCAGATTCATAATCCAAAAGCAGCCAGTTTGTTTCGGATTTGTCGGAACGGACGTCCTGGTAAGCTTTGTGACGATTGTCAGATCGTTGAGCAGAGATGCAAAGAGGTTATTAGAAGGAAAGTGTAGCTCGAGGGGTAATGCAGCCCGAGAACGGTTGCAGATATTATTGTAGATTCTGAAAGAAGGAGAGGATAACAGACCTGCGTCAATCTTGGGATCGGATAGGTCGGCCATGATGGCGACTGATGTGCTCAGTGGGAAAACCGACGACGGCGTCGGAGAAGGACAAAAAACGAACGAGGAGATCAGTAGACTGTGAAGAAAGCAGTTGAATTCAATTGAACCGATCGCGATGCAACACGTGCACTGCGGCTTCTACCGATCGCATCAGTGTTGCCGCCAAATAATATTTTCAAGTTTAAACCACTGCACCATGGCGCTCTGGTTCCGCAATCTCGCGTTCTGTCCCCGCCATTCCATCGCGCGCTTCTACTCTGCCGACCTCACCCAGGCATCGCGCAAAAAGTGGGGGCTCCAAGGCCTGCCCCGCCCCCGCTCCATCCTCGACGACGACGGCCCTGTCGATTTGTCTGAGGATGACGACCTCGTTAACGGCGCCCGCCCCAACACGCCCCCCCTTCACCTCCGCCGCCCGCCCGCAAAGCCCACGCCGCCCGAGTTCAAGGCCCACCGTGCCGTGATGAAGAAGGAATTTCCATCTGGATGGGCGCCTCCGCGCAAGCTCTCGCGCGAGGCGATGGAGGGCATGCGCCAGATGCATCGCTTGGATCCGGAGAAGTTCACCACCCCCGTGCTGGCCGAGAAGTTCAAGGTCAGCCCGGAAGCGGTGCGGCGGATCCTGAAGAGCAAGTGGGAGCCGCCGAGGGAGAAGAGGCTGAAGCTCGCGGAACGGGAGAGGGAGGAGAGATCTGCCTACTTCAAATTAAACAGGGAACGAGAGAGGATTGAAGCTCGTCGTGTCGCGGAGAGCATGAGAGGTGGTCGTGATCCGGACAAGTTGACCTTTGAGTAGGCCCTTCTTCCGCTCAAATATCTCCTTGCATGGGTTCTGAGGCTGCGGAAGGATGCCTCGTGTTGGTTACAGTGACTCCGAGACGACTCGATATTATACCTCACCGCTAATTTTTTTTTCCTATCTTATAATGAACATCGCGAGAGGAGCGTACAACAAGACATGTATATTGGTGATAGTAAATGAATGAAGGAGTTGTTGGGTGAGCGATTGTGGGTGCGTATATATACATATGATAGGAATATATACTTGAATCGCCAGGACTCGTCTAGGTAAGTATTAGCGGGTCCAAAAACGGTCCGGGTAAATATCAATAGCTTTTATAATTGATCAAGTCAAGGAATGAAAAAGGAGAAAGAGGGTGAGTGCAAGCGATGGAAGGCGTCGAGATCGTGCACAAGTACGAACGGTCGCCTGGACGATGGATGTTGGAGGTTTGCTCTACAAAGGAATGTCTGACCTCTCATAACTGATGTAGCCTGTGTCTTCGGGTGGTGGCCTGCACAAAAGAATGTCGTTCCAGTTGGGAGTGGGCTTAGTAGGGTTGCCGGCCTTGTCGATGACGGAGTGGTGAAAGCCGAGCAAGAACATGGCTGCAATGAGCTTCAATTCTACCTTGGCCAGTCTCGTCCCCAGACAAAGTGTCTTGCCTACACATGTCAAGTATTAGTATTCATGAGCGGTTAAAATAGACCGTGCAAGCTTACCTCCACCCCAGCCGACGTACGCAAATGGTGTGTGCTTTACCTCTTCCCTACCCGGGTTGAATGCCCACGGATCCGGGTACAGCGCCGGGTCAAGATGGACGTCGCTGAAAGGATACACCACATATGCGCCCGTCGGGACAATCTTTCCATCAATGTACACCGGCGGGCCGAGGTTGCGTCTCATAGCGGTATGCGGCTGCGCGACGCGCGTCGTCTCCTTGATGATCGCATCGAGGATGGGAGTCTCAGACTCCCAGACCTTAAGCGGGATTGTGGCGAATCGCGAGGAGAGGGAGTCCGAGTCGGACGTCGAGGCGGTATTGGCAGCGAGCAGGCACTCGACCTCCGCAGCGGCCTTGGCACGCCATTCCGGGTGGCACCCAAGGAATGTCATCATCCACGACGCGGTAGTCCCGGTTGCGCGTGCCCCGGCGATCAGGAGCCCCATGATAAACTGTTAATAGCCGGACGTCAGTAAAGAAAGCAAAAGATGAGGAACATCGGACTTACCCCGACAACGACGAGTTTCTCGTCCCCGGAGTCGAGGAGCATCTGCAGAGTGTCGTTACGAGAGATTCCGCTCTGTTCACGGGCATGGATGGCATCGTTCACGATCTCAAAGATTTCCTTCGTCGCCCACAGTTTCTTTATCATCGCAGGAGTGGGGAACCAGGGTACAAGCACGGTAGCCGGCGTCGTGCCGTTATCCAAGGTGTCGTATAAGGTCTTCAGCCGCGCCACGATCATTGGGTTGTCTGATATCTCAGAGCAGGACAGACTTCGTAATGTCGTCTGGAAAAGAAGCTGGTGCGAAAACAAGAACACGGAAGCTGATGAGCCGCGTTGAGGTGGGGTTATAAGCGTACTCTTACTGTGTAAATACTGTCGAAGGGGTCGAATTTGCCGGATGTTCCCCAAGTCTCCATTATCCGCCGAGCATCATCCAGAATTAACGGTATTACTATGCAGCATTGATAAATCTCAAAACAGTGTAAGGACAAGGAAGAAGAGATGCGTACGGTCATTGAGCGGCGCGTTTCGTTGAGCGGCAGCTAGGCGTTTGTGTATCATGGCAATTCGTCGAGGCTCTAGGTTAGAGGTCACTCCTCGGACCATAGGTATCTATGAAGTCCAAGTTTAATCATTGATACTATCAACAGATAGACGTCACTGACCGCGCCTGAAAGTATTTTGAAGCCTTCTGTGAGGTCAAGGCCTTTGGCCGTAAAGAAAGCTTGTCGCGCTCTTTCCCCGGAGACAACGATAACCGTGTTCTAAAGACATCACCATCATTAGACAACACATGAGATGCTGAGTTCCCAGTCGGCACGCACCCGCAACAGTTTGAATTGAAACACAGATTGGCCAGTAGCTTGGAAGCCCCAGTTCAGGAAATCATACCGCCGTCCAAAGAAGGGCATGATCGTAAATATGGAGTAACAAGGGAGCGACGTGGGTGCATCGGCCTCGTCTGCCTGCAGCGAGGATGTAACGAGGACGATGACCAGAAATAGTACGACACCGAGCGTGAGCTGGGTAGCGAGGCCCGCGGAGAGGAAGGCGTCAGCCGCAGATTGGAGGCCAACTGAGTAGGGCATTGCCAGTGAAATTAGGCACACCAGAGAGTCGTGCTTGTAGGGGGGGAAAGGATATGGCTATTCTCGGTCAAGGAATCATGACATAGGTTTTGGCTGGAGACTTTATAGGCAGCTGAGGCCGTGCCCGCAATCGTAAATCTGTAGATGTCAGGCGCCGGATAATATAATGATAGACGCATTTCATTGGAACAAAAACGGAAGAAGTGTTGCGAGATCGGGACCCGAGGGTTGACACCATGGTGAGATCTGAATGGAATTTGCATGGGTGATCCATCTGCGAGGTATGACCGGCACCGAAAGGCAAACGCCGCCACGGAGCTCTCCGACATGCAGCCACGGGAAGCAAGTATCACACGTGGAAGAATCGTTGTCAGCCCCTCGAATTCCTCGATCGCCATACACCGAACACAGAGCACGCACTGTTTCGAACAACAGTGAATGGTGCCACCAATTCTGCTCGGGATCACTTGTTTGGTTCGTGGAAACTGGGGTTCTGCTGCTGACCGATCGGCCGCAATCCCATCATGGCATCTCTTCTTTGAGCGGTACTTTGGGATTCGCGGTCGTATAATCAGACGGAATGTTGGATTCACGAATGCTACGTGAAGGGTTCTGTCAACTCGAACAGTTGTCGGCACTTCGGCTTCCATCAGCTCTTCTATCTTCTCTCTCATACCATGGCCGCAGCTGAAGTTGCCTGACAGATGGATACCTGATAGAGTCCAGAGTTGCGACATAGCAGGTCGCACCGCAGGGCCATCATGCGCATCCCAAACGGTGCCGAAGATCCCACGTTGCCTTGCTCCTTTGAAAATGGAACTGAAAAAAACACACCAAGGATATATGACGCTTCGACATTCGGATCTCAAACAAGCGCTTGGCAAAGAAAAAATAAGCACCGGGTTTCTATGCCTAACTAGGGTCAGATATCTGGGTAGGAAAATCAAGATAGGGATGTTTCAACATCAAAGACTTCGACAGGACGACAAGAGCGACGTACCTCAACGCATCATCCAAAAGCTCCGCCGTTAGTGATGTGCATCATCGGCCTGCTACAGCTGTGACAACAGCTGAAGAGCTCCGAACGGCGGAGGGTATCTACAATTAACAAAGTGGGGGTAACGACAGCCGATGATCAAGGGCTTTCAAAGCCCCGTAATAATGCGCCAGCGCCGCCAGCACGACACAAAAATGGAATATCTGATGCGACGCGATGAAGTAATCGAATCGACCTGGCGCCAAACGCTCTGGAATCCGATTCGCACTGGAAAAAAAGTTTAGATAAGTTAAATTTGGAACTTCCATCTTGGTGCCAATAGGAAGACGGAAATGATGGAAAGACGGGCAGCAACGAGGTGGAAGAATGTAACATACTAAAGCAACGCGCCGATAATGTAAAGGCCGCCCGAAGCCAACAGCCACCCGAAACCCATCTCCGAAAGAAGATGAGTAGATCCATGCGTCAAAAGCAAGTGGGACACAGGTACGACTGCACACAATCCAAGCCCTATGAAAACTGCTGTTCGTGCACCTCGGTGCGTGGGCTTGGCATATTCCGGGTGAAGGACTATGTATGCCGCGCCTATTCATGGTCAGTCAAAAATGAGTGGGCACGATCATGATCAAGTTCTCGACGTTTTGATCATGATCATGTTCACTCACCAAAACCGACGAGCGTTATTGACAGGATGTAGAACAGTCGCAGAAACGCCTGGCAACGGAAGCCATAGTAAAGGCACGGGTAGAAGGATCCCACAGTCAGGACAACTATTCCAGAGTAATCCAACGCGTGGCACGAAGAAGAAACCTGGAGGCAAGAGTGAATCTTAATTCAGATCCTTTGAATGCACCGTCGCATGTGTTAACAGTACCTTTTCCGAGTGGCAAGTCGCCGTGTGGTAGAAGGCACTAGCCGAGAGGCAAAACACTGCGGAGCACAGAAATATACTGAATACCGCGGTGTCCAACCAGGTCGCTCCCAAGCGGTCTTGGGAATTGAAGTCCACCAAAAGGTAAATGAATAAGACAGCACCCCAAAGATGGCTGTGGATATTGACTACGAGTTTCGAATTTGAATGGGGCGAATGGGGTAGTCAAAAACGAGGGTGCGTACTGGTTTCGTTGTGTAAATCTTATTGCAAACAGTTAAAATAATGTACATAGGAGACGACGGGGCTTGAAGGACACTAACATGCATAGACTGAAGTAAAACACCCTCGCCAGTGATTCTGGACCCTGCTCTGCTGTTCAGACTGAACACTATTGAAACAGTCAGGCTACTCACTGCCTATAGCCAGAGGTGATATATTCATTATCTCTTTGCCACGCTGGGATTTCCGCCCAAGTCAAAGTCCGTGAAGATGTTGTCCGTGCCCGCGGCTTCACGAAAGTGGAGGACTTCCTTGCCAAATCGCGTTGACGAATAGACGAGACCATAAGCTACGATCGGACCGCGGTGAGTTCTGTGTAGTCAAGAGCAAGCTGTGAGTCCAGAACTAGAAAATGGGGAACGAAGCGTAGAATGGCATTTCACGTGATTTCACGAGGGTCCCTTCGGAGTCCTGACGGACTCGCCTAGGACCCCGGCATATGCCTATATATGTTCGATCCGACTGCGGACACATCTGGGTCTGAAAACGGGCCCATGTCCGATCCAAAGTAGCGTACACATGAGCATTTTTCCAAGGTAGGTCCGATCCAAAAAAGGACATATACATCATCAAGTGGGAGGTTCGATCCAGTTGCGGACATTTTTGCTGGTACATATTGCACTTTGTGGGTACTCCGTCGCGGTAAATGTTCGATCCCAGCACGGACACTGGGTATTTGATCCTCTCTGCGGACACACTCGATGTTCGATCTATACGGACACCCATAGTCGCCAGCTATGTCCGATCCTTGTTGCGGACACTTTTGACTTGGATGATGAGGTCCGATCCTAGTGCGTACACTACGTACCCAAAATAGTCCAAAATGTTGCGGACACTTTTGTTCAAATCTGATGATTTAGGATCGGACCTATATAGGCATATGCCGGGGTCCTACTCGCCTTCTTGTCACTGCTCACTAGCACTGTCAGCACAATCTCCACCAAATCTCCACCTTGCTCCCGCGGGATAACGACGTTACTGAATAGTCCTACTTGCTGTATTATAGCAACTGGCCCCACCTTATTGGCGGTCATCATGTCCACTAAATTGAATGTTGAGGGTGTCTTGCTATTTGAGCAACCCTTCGCTCGCGTGCGCTCATAGTCCAACGTCTTCACTGACGAGCCTTTCTAACGAGCGCCATATATGCTAGGTTCCTTATGAAAATCATCGGAAAGTGTTTCGCACATCGCAAAAGAACGTCGAGCGTGAACTGGGAGCGGTACAAACTACCTCCGCTGACCTCGTGAACCGCAAAGCGAGTGGCACTCTTGGCAAAGACGAGGCTTTGAAATCTATCGAAGGGATGATTGGCAGAGTCGAGACTCTGAAACGCAAGGTGCCTGGGTACTGAGTTTCTTGCCCATCTGATACTTACACTTCGACTGGACCCGCAGCTTTCAAACCTGCAAGAGACAGCTGGGAAGCCTTCTCAAGATGTCATGCGTGAACGTCTGCATCATCTTGCTACGGTAGAAACAATTGCGACAGCGGGTGGACTTGAATACAACAGATGGGCTGACACACGGTTGGATCGGTGGCTCGTTGATTGGTGCCTTAGGTCTGGGATGGAAAAGACCGCCAGAAAGATTGCGAAGGACAAAGACATCGAGGTATTTCGAATTTTCGATGTTTGTGTGCATCTTACCATTCTTCTTCCAGACACTCGTTGATATTGATCTCTTCATGGATATACGACGCATAGAGAAGGCGCTTTCGGAAAACAGCTGTACAGAAGCCCTGGCATGGTGCAACGAGAACAAAGTTGCACTTCGAAAGATAAAGGTGCGTGCAAATCTCCTTCATAGAAATCGCTATTAAAGAATGTCCTCTGAAGAGCACGCTCGAGTTTGAGCTTCGTCTTCAGGAATACATAGAGTTGACGAGGGCGCGCAAATCTCAAGAAGCTATTGCATATTCAAAGAAACATCTCGTTCCGTGGCAGGAAACACATTTAGCTCAGATTCGGAGCGCCTCTGCGCTCTTGGCCTTTCCACCAGACACAACATGTGGGCCATATAAGGTGAGTCGCATTTCACGGCCTGCGGAACAATTCATTAAGAATCTGTCAGCGGCTGTACGACCCATCACGCTGGCACAATCTGGTGCATTCGTTCCGGGCAGCAATATACACCCTTAATACCCTCCCCACGGAGCCCCTTCTCCACCTGGCTCTCTATGCAGGACTAGCGTCCCTTAAACTACCTGTATGTTATGATCCAGCAACCAAGAACGTGGATTGTCCCGTGTGCGACGGCGAACCTGGTTCGGGCTCGCAGGGGTTGGGGATGGGAAAGCTCGCACTTGAGGTTCCTTTCAGCCATCATGCAAATTCAACTATCGTGTGCCGAATAAGTGGAAAAATTATGGATGAAGACAATATGCCCATGGCGTTCCCCGACGGGAATGTGTACTCCAAAGAGGTGCGGACGAGATGCGTTTTCTTCTAGATATGGGCCAGGATTTGACTACCTTTGAAGGCTTTGGAACAAATGGCTGCGAAGAATGGCGGGCTCGTCACTTGTCCGCGATCTGGCACGACATGTGAGCTTTCTGCGCTCAGGAAGGTTTTTATATCCTAGGAGTTTGGTTTTCTTTGGAACAATTGCCCTGTTGTAAAGTAGTGTAATGTATAATATGTACAATATTACCACCCTCGTGTTAACGTTGCGGAAAGCGGATTAAACCAAAAAAGCTTGACGCATGAGAGCAGCAAGGCGTTCTAGTTAGTCAGGGTTAACAAAAGATTTGCCCACTGACCGGATTGAACGATCGACCTCACCATGACGGTTATACGAGTGGCGCGCTCTACCACTGAGCTAAACGGGCACTTGTTATGGACGAGTGGGACACGAACACATTGCCCCTCGATGCAAGTACCAATCTGACGAGAGATTGGTTTCAGCTTGCGCCACGCCTGACATGTTTGATACCGAAAAGTGACCACCACCGAATCTGGCAGTTTTTTATTTCGATGTAACTATGACACTGATCTCTTAACGGCGCCCGGCTGAACGCGCACTATGCGTGTTCGCGATCGCTCTCGTAACTCGAGTACTACTGTGCTGCCGGGTTGGAAATTTTTTGTGTTAATTTCCGTCGTCGTTCTCTAATCATATACAGACATACTTGGACGAACGCACACCACGATTTGATAAAGCAGTCAAGTTCGAGTTAGATGTCAGTGGCCTCACCCCGCGGCCACCTTTCCGTGGACTCGGACACTGACAGGCACACATGCCGTCTCATTCATTCCGGCGCATGATGTTATGCCGGATGATTACCTTTATTTGCTTTGCACTGCCTTATCGTGAATCTCCTCTCTCCATTTCAGCCGCCTCTTGCACCATGTGTCTCCGTATGTTTGCTCTAATGTACCGGCAACCGTCGATCGATGGTAAATCTTAACGCCATACTGCATAACAGCTATGAAGTATCGAGGAGCGTTGGGCATCCCGATCGATGCATGTCTTTTTTAGATGGAGACTTGTGGCTGAAGTGTATATCTCCTAGGCGACTGAATGGGCAGCCTCGCGGCCTTTGAGTGCTCCGCGGTCGTCATCTAGGTTTCAGGTTGGCGGCGCCGATTATTTTACAAATTAACATCGTCATTGATCCTTTCCAAGCTTGTCTCAGAAACACTGTCCTTCCGACCGACTCCTTTGCCTTGATCGTATCTAGCAGTACGTCGCAGATTTCGCTTGTATGCTATCTGCAGCTACGCTCTTAGTGGTTGTGCACCCACTTTGCGTGGATCTGTTTGCTCTCAGCCACGATGTTTGCGTTACACCCGTACCATTTCTGGCAAATGCTCAGCAACGTTTCACTTACCTCCTGAGTAGATTCACCATAGACGATGGTAATTGGATTCGGATGCAAACCAACCTCAAAAGTGCATGTCAAAGGAATTCAACGTTGTTGCTCGATATCGTTCGATCTTCTGGTATGCCATAACTCGTTCGGCAAGGCCCGGCCGGCCCGAAGCGCGACGTTGTGTCCGACTTTGGTGTTGATTTGGGATGAAGCCTTCGTAACAAAGAAATCTGGCCATGGAAGTCGAAAGGCGTGCACGGGTCTTCGCAGCTTGGGTAGACTCCGAGGACCATATGCCGCTGTGACAGTTCCGACCGACGTCTCTCACGAGTAATCACTGTCATTGCGCTATTATCATACTTACCAATCTCAGTGGAGGCACAAGTCTTGCACGAGGCTGCTATTTGAATTGCTTCAATGCGCAGTTGCTCCTGGCCGCGTCGATATCATGAGGACTCGTTTCCTGTGCTATCATGTTTCTTAGCTCGAAGAGCGGTGGGCGACCTTCCAATCCTACCCATTGATGTCCTTGAATTGTCGTATTTCTTAATGTGGCTAATGCGCGCAAAAGGAACCGCGTCGTCTTGCCTTGACTCTCTGGACTACCTATACCTATGGCCACCTCTTCTGAATTGCTGGACCGATCCCATTACATTGTCACCAGTCCTTTCGGGCCAAGGTTCCAATAACATCACAACGCCCGGCCAGGTTCCATCATTATTTATGACCTCTTTCTGGGTTAGTTGACCTGGGATTGCTGGCCATACAACCCCCACAATCACCAGCTGGCCAGCGTCGTCTCCTTTGTTACCCTCCAAATGTGCATTTTTTCCTCAGGCTCTGGCCGCTTGGTGGCCAGTCCGCCACTGAGATCGAATCGCTTTGGCCGTTGATGTCCTTGTGCTTTTTGGCCACCGCTTTGGCAACAGGCATATAAATATCGGGACGCTCGACCTCTCTGAAAGCCCAAAGACCCCCCAGTCCCATCCAATTCAACAATGTCGAGACGCAATGACTGTCAGACTGCTTTTCATCCATTCCAGGCCCTTCACGTCGCAGAGTGGCCCAGCATACGAGTTCTCCTAGCACCACGCACAGAAGGGTGGCGTCCCAGGTCAGATTCTTGCCCAGATTTCCAGCACCAGTGTTGATCTTATTTCTGTGCACTAGTCTTCACTACGATTTACACGGGTATGTGGAGGTCGACGCAATTCCTGTTCCGGGCATCCTCCCAGGGGCAACACGATCAATTCCCTTGTCACTAGACTCCATCGAAATCGACTTTCGTTTCTGGCAAAAATGCCGAAGCCAAGGAGGAACAAGGGGGAATGAATACCGCGACATTGGCGGGTCGGGATCGCCCAGGCTATATTCTCCGGAGACGATGATAGAGTTTCTAGCGCCACACGATATTCATCCGCGAGCCAGCTCGGAAACAGTCAAAGTTCGGTACCCATTCAAAGCGACTGTCCCATGCACGATGTTCCACATGACATCTTACGAAGCGGATCGATTTTTCGAATGTACGGCGCGAGCGTGGTACAGGCCAGCTCAACCTATCAGGGCCACACTCGTTACTATCGCGGGACCTATTTCGAAGACGTCCCGAGCGTACATGCCGCCGCATGCACGTTCACACACACTCCGTCACAACGAGTACCCAGAGCCTTCAGTCAAGCCTCCATTAAACGTACCGTTCCACGGTTGCCCTGTTTTACGGTGAAGAATAAATTATCCTGGGTCCTGTCATTTGGCATAATCTCGCAGTTGCGCCAGCGAGTTATCAAGAATTAAATGATGGTTTCGGACCGTAGTTTCCGCCAATAGATGTTATTCCGAGCGGCCCTTCTACAGCGTCCTTGAAATGGTGACGTAAGGTGCAAAAAGCGTTCTACGTAGCTTCCCCAGTTGCCCTCTCATTCCGTTGTCGTCTCCAGGACGCCAACTCTCTGAGAGCTGCCACGAAGAGCGGGATGACCGCGCTCGCGAACATGGGCGTGTAGACGGCATACTTGTGTTCTGCTGGAAAGTAAAGCAAAGCAAGCATTCCAGGATTGAAGAACGCTCTAGACGACAGTGTCAATGCACGTGCGGATCGACGAAATGTCTCCGTCAGCGATGCCTTGGACAGTTCAAACATCTAGACAGGTAGTCAGCTCCGACCAGAATATGCTACGCAGAGTAGGTACGAACCTCTTCAAGGGCAACTAAGGCTCCCTGAATATCCCCTCGCACATCTTGCCCCACAGGCATATTTTCGATCTGGTCCACAAGATTCACGATACTTCGCAGGGTGTCCTTCGATCCTCGCGCGTTGCTTAGAGCGCGGTATCGTAGAAGGGAATCAAGTTGCCAATCTGTGAGCACATGGTGATCATCTGAAATTTCTTTTATGCCGGGAGGTAGGCTCGGCACACCAAGCAGAGAGAGGAGATGAATAGAGAATGCGGAAAAAACAGGTCTCAGGCTAGGCGATGACAGTTTAGACAATGGAAATGAATCTTGAGGGTTGAGAATAAGGATGCTTCCCCACTGAGGTAAGAGAAACGAAGTCGAAGATGAAACTTCGCCTAATTGGAATGTTAGCAACGACTAAAACATACCCTGAAGTCGCAATAGCTACCATTACTGTCCAATATGTGGAGAGGGCGGCGTTCCGCAGATGGAACGAAAATAACGAAATGGAGTACAGGGTCATTGGAAGCGCTCGACGCTGAACAAGTTGTCAACGCAAGCCCTCTGAATGATAAAGTGCATTACTGACATAATGTCCATTCCGCTGAGTTAACGAACACTGTGAGGTCTTCTGGAATGATCCCAAAACCGTCGTTGACTATACGGGGGCTAAATGCTAATGGAGCATGAAACTGCACTTGGCTCTCGATCGTGAAATTGTGCAGGACTTCGAGCTGGGATAGAATCGGTGAAATATGGTCTATAAGTACCTTCATCAGGCTACACCAGTACATGCCAGAGAAACTTTGACTAACGTGCTATCGCATCGGAGACGTCCCATTCAGTAAAAAAGTTGCCAGCAGCCGCATCTTCATTGAGGAGGGTAAAGGAAAGGCGGTATCGTGGTGAATACTGGGCGACTCGATGGTCCTGCTCGGATGTCGAGGCTAACGGGGATATAAGGTCGCTGAGTGTTTCTGCGAGTTCCGGTACTGACGCCTAATAGAGCTTTAGTTATCTAAGTTTGCTGAGCGGCGAGTGAATCACTGTTTCTCGCATCGGAAATGCCAACTGTCTGCCTCGTACTGCAATTCTGTCGCTGTTTACAACCGTATACAGTTTGTCCACATTGTTCAAACCTTCCAAGACTCATACATTAAAGCGCGGTACCTCTTGTATAAAATGACTGACGTACCTTTGGCAGCTGTGTTACTTATATGGATATCCAGCCCCTCCCAGCGTTTAGGTGAGTTCCGAATAAGAGCGTCGATGGCTTGTTGCAACCGAAGTGCTAATGAAGAACTGTCTGAGCCAACATCCAGTCCAATGCGAATAGGAATGCGCAAGTCGTGCCCAATTTGCTCATTGACCTGGGAAGAAGGTAGGGAGAGTCGTTCAATGCTTGTCGTGTGCCACCATAGAGGCAAAGCTAATATTATAATAAGCCAATACGCCGATATTATTGACCTTCGAACGTAGTCTGCCTGGAAGAATAGGGTCGACGGATCGCGAGCAAGGGGTGAATTTGAGGACATGCGTGACAAACCACGTGTGACTCGAGTCGTTATTATGCATGGTCACATTGTTGTCGTGCGAGTTTCCTGTGGAATCAACAGACGCAAATTTTGGCTGTGGCTGCAGAGTTTGCTTGTCGCCCTCACCGCTTCATCCTGCATTCCTTGACGCTGGTCTGCTTGCCACCACTCAGCAAAGCACAATCTAAGGTCACCTTCTACCATAGCTGACTCTCTGGCGCAACGCGCTCTCTTTGAAAGTTAGCTTCTGGACTTGTCATTTTAACCGCGGTCATTGCAATGTCATCTGGAGGCTACGACGGTTTGCATCCATCTTCGTCATACGGGCATGGTGACTCATGGCGTCCATCTGGGTCAAGCGCCTCCGTCTACGACGTCAGTGCTAAACCTCTGTCCTTGATTGCTAAGTGCCCACAATTTTGCAGAGGCCAAATTATTACCATGGACGCCGGCGCTCACCATCGCCTTCACGAAGATATGTTCCATACGATGCATACTACCCCCCTGAAAACAGCTATAGGCCTAACAGCTACCGGCCTGACGACGACAATGCCTATTATAGTCGTTCCCCCAGCCCAGATCATTATTCCCGAACGTATTCGCGTCATCCAGAAACCGAAACTTGGGAAAGGCCTGAACCATGGGGGAGTGTTCCAGCGCCATGGGAAGATCTTACAATGGGCCCCGCCTCTCCAACTTCATCGAGCTCGAAGGCCCGCCGAGACAGTATGCTTGCGACGAGGATGTTCGAGCCTTCCGATGCGTGGAAACAGAATCATGTAGATCGGCCCCCTCGTATGGAACCGTGCGTTGCGATATAATTTTTTCAACTTGCGCATTCTCAATCTTCGGTAGAACACGGCCCCTGTCAATCGACAGGTACATAGGCGACCCTCTTGGACCTCGGACTCCTAATCCATACGTTCCTACCGCTACTCTTGGAACACCTAATTCTTTCGCCGCGCCTAATGTGTATCCCATGGGTGACCGATATCGCCCAGCGCAGCCTTACCGCGACTCCTATGGATTAGTGCCTCGGGCTGATTCGTACCGACCAGGATGGTCGCCGTCGAGTCCCACAGGAAGAGACGCTCGTAGATGGACGCCAAACATGAGCTCTGAAGAAAAATCTATAAGGACCGCTCTTAGATTTTCTAATCTTCGTAGTCGACAGGTCTCAGGCCCAGGCTCAAACATCGACTCAGGCTCTCCGCGTCGATCGTCTCCTAATCGGCCAGGAAATAGCCAAGAAACTCGGTCTCAGAGTCGCAGCCGTCGATCCTCAAGCCGTGGGCGCCATTCTCAGAGTCGATCTTTGAGTCGTGGTGATCGTTCTCCGAGTCGCGGGCGCCGATCGCTAAGCCGTGGTGATCGTTCTGTCAGCCGTGGCCGCCGTTCTCCCGCCTCTGCAGCCCGTGTAACTTCGTCTTCTAGTGCTGAGAAATCCGCAACTTCTGGTAAATTCAGCTGGGATCGTCCGGCTGCTGCTTCTGGTACAGCATCCAGTGCTAAAACTAGGCCTGCTAAGGCACTTGCTCAGCCACTTCAGAAGAGTTCTTGGACGAGATCTGCCTCTCGGTCATCTATTGCTTCAACGCATGCTTCTGATGGAGCTCTTTCCCCTCTTCCCCAAACGCAGCTAATCGCTAAGGAGCCAGTGACATCATTGACGCGAGACTCTGCCGACGTCAAGCACGATACAGAGCAAGAAGTCAACAGTACTGATGTTGAGATGGCTCCCCCTTCATCTCTGCCTTCTCCTGCGGCACCGAAGTCTGAAATAACTGACGTCAAGGCTGAGCATCAGATGGTCGAGCGCGAAAAGGAACTTACAACTCTTCATCGGCTCCCCTCAGATGCTATTCCTTTGAAAGCACCCCTAGTCTTTACGCGTGTTGGACCCAAAGTGGGAGGCGTTCTACCATCGCCTCCATCGCGTAAAAGTGTGTGATGATTGTCTATTATTGATGTGACCCCTGATTTTATTCCCAGGTCGTTCAACACCGGCACCTGTCCAGAAATCTGATGAGGCAAATGGTATTGTGGAACCGGCAGTACTGGATAAGCAGTCAGGACTTGGCAGTCCAAAGCTTAATATTTCAGTTGAAAGCACCTTCCAGGTCCCCGAGAAAACGGTCCCCTCCGATGCTGATTCGCCCCAGGTGCCTGCCTCCGCTCCTACCCCTGCGGCTCCTTTGAACGAGCAGAAATTAAATGCAATGCAGAATGATTCTTCTGTGGAAATGCGCCGTGAGCTTCCATCAGATGTCCCTGCTGTCGCAACTCTGCCTACCCCTGTCCCGACTCCACAGCCTCCGCAGCTTCGAGAGACACCTCCCTCCCCCCCTCTTCCAGAGAGCATACCCACGGAGGCGAAGTCCATTAGGGATGCATTACGTATCGTTGTAATGACGAGGTTACTCTGCGATCGTCAAACGCGAGAAGAGCGCGTTAATCCCGTTCTTTTGTCGAATCTGTCGCTTGCTGGTCAATTCGACGAAGCGCGGCCTTCGACCACGCCTGAAGAGGTGTTTGAGGAAATCACTCAAGGTCCGCGGCATAAGGAGAGGGAGGAACGTTTTGGCCTTATAAAAGGTTCTCTTGCGGAGCGGTTCAAAGAACGCCAGAACCATCTGTCGGAGAAGGTTCAACGCCTAAAGGAGGAGTATATTTCGCTTCATGAACGATGGGTTGCTCACTGCGCGTTACTGGACGAGCAGTCGAAACCTGTCGTCCCCGAAACCGAAGCAGTACAGCCTTCTGGTAGGACGACGCGTCGCTCGACCGCCAACCTGGGCGATGCGGTGCGTTCCGACCTTGAAATGGAACAGATTATTGCTAGCCTCGGGAACGACGAGGCGACGGACCCCAACCATCTTTCTCTCCGCAACCTCGCGACCATACCTGACATGGTCTCCGTCACGCATGGAACGATCGGCTATTTTTTCGACGACACCAACCACCTCGTCGAAAACCCCAGCGAGTACTATGGGCCACACACCGGGATTCACGACTGGACGGAACAGGAGAAGGAGATCTTCCTGGACAAGTTCGCGGCACACCCCAAGCAGTTCGGGATGGTCGCGGAACACCTGTCAAATAAGACCGCGTCTCAATGCGTTGACTACTACTACCTACACAAGAAGAAGCACATCGACTTCCGCAAGGTCATCTCGTTGTATGCGCCGAACAAGCGTAAGCGGAGGGGCATGGGGAAGAAGAAGGGCAATGCGCTGCTTGCGGATATCAGACAACACGATGCGGAGGTGCAGGGTCAGCTGAGGTCGCCCAAGGCCTCAGGGCGGGGACGGGGCAGGAAGCCGATGCTTCCACCTGAGCTGAAGGAACCCAAGAGGCTTGCCCCGTCGCGCCGGAGGACGCAGTTAGATCTGACACCCTCTGCGGGATCAGCGACACCAACGCCGGAACCGGAAGCGCGGCGGCGCGGTCGCCGCAGTGCAGCGGCTTCAGCGAGTCGTACTGTGTCCGTGAGCCTAGAGGAAGCGGAAGACGAGGCCGCAGTCAGTCCTTAATCTTCAGTTTGATCTGTTGCTTTCCATGTTCTAAGTCCAACATACAGGAGGAGGCTGAGCGACCCGCAAAACGGGCAAAACGAGCGCGCAAGGTCAAATCGGCTGCTGTTGTCAATGACGAGCCCTCAACTCCAGAGCCCAAGCTCACCGATCAGACGGAGTCAATCAGCCGCCGCAAGTCTGGGACGAGCTCTGCTCAGTGGTCTGAGGAGGACAAGA
Source organism: Tricholomella constricta (assembly GCA_013368375.1). Classification (NCBI taxonomy): domain Eukaryota; kingdom Fungi; phylum Basidiomycota; class Agaricomycetes; order Agaricales; family Lyophyllaceae; genus Tricholomella; species Tricholomella constricta. The sequence goes on from JAACJP010000017.1 coordinate 189,709, forward strand.
GTATGTGTCATGCTTAATGGACGCGAACCTCCTCTCTGATGGTTTTGCAAGCCCATTTCCTAACTCTTCTTGGGCAGCACGGCGATGACTTCAAACGTATCGCAGCATCAATGCCGAACAAGGTAACTTGCTCTTTTTGGATTTTTTCTCGAGACACATCGTTAAGTTCTGTTACGTAGACGACGATTCAAGTCAGCAATTATTACAAGGCTAACGCTGACGAGTTAGACCTCGAAAAGGTTGCTGCTGGGGCTCCCAAACGATCGCCAACGCCGGACACGGAGAAAGAAACACCTTTGCCTGAATCAGCGGTTTCGACCCCCGATCCGATGGCGTCTCTCGCCCCAGACCAGCCCCAAGTGCACACCAACGGAGTTTTCTCCAGGACAACTCACGAGGCCTCTCACCAGGACGCGGATGCATCCATGCGATGGACTCCGTCACTGTACGTGAGGAATCCAGCCGATGCGATCAGCTCCGCCTCAGCATCGAGCTCACGCCCCCTTTCTCCAAGTCATATTCGTTATCCTTACCCTGTTGCGAACGGCAGATCATCCGGGCCGTACCCCTCCCATCCCATGCCTCCCCCGTACGCACCCCCGCCACCAGTGCCGTACACCTACCCTCCGTATTCTGCGCCTCGTTATCCGCAATACGACACTACCCCCATCGCCCCCCACCCGCTATCGAGAATGCCACCGCATCCCTACATGCCGGATCCGATGTCCGCTCCAGCTCGCCGCATGTCCGCAGCTGTACTTGTACCCCCAATGCGTGCACGGGAGAATCCTTATCCCGTCCTGCCGCCGCCTGGGCCGCCGTATCATTATTCGCTTGAATCTTCATAACACATCGGTATCTGCACTCTCATTAATTTCAGCATTCAATCTTTATTTTACTTCGTTGCGTGATTCTACATCCACAGCTGACCGATACTTAGACCAGCAGCAGCATATGACTACAAATCTTATGCCACAGCTCCGTAATAGAGCACGACCGAAAATAATGCACGCAATGTGTATCATTAATCCTACTGTGTAGCCACCTACCTTAATGATTATGCCAATGATGCAGAGTTCGTCTGCGTCATCGATTTGCATTTGTGAAAGCCAGCATCGGGACAGGATATGATGGTGGTGTATTCAATTGGGGGGCAGTTGCGAAAGATATCATATTATCGTCGGCCTTCCACCATGATGATGTGGTAGCCAAAGTTGGTCTTAACAAGCGGGGAAACAGTGGGCTTGTCGACTGACGACGGCGTAAGAGCAAATGCGGCATCTTGGAATGGACCCACCATGCTCCCTCGTGTCATCCATCCTAGGCTCCCACCCGCTGTAATGGGCAACAAACACCATGATGAAGGCTTAGGACGAGGTCGGAGAAGGAAACGACGGACCTTTCGCCTTGTCTTCAGAGAACTCTTGGGCAACCTTGTTGAAAGATTGGCCCTCCTGATATGACGCCGACGTTAGAGCTATGCGATGAGGTGACGACGCGGACGATGAACCTGAATTTTCTGCAAAGCCTCCGTTGCTTTCGAGTGCTTTTCGCAGAGGATATGGCGAACATTGACCGCGGTCGCGGCCTTCAGACCGCCTTTGCTCTTTCCGTCACATTGCATCAGGCTCAAGGCGAGATTTTGAAGGAGAACGGGGAACTGGCACCTTTGCCTGCTTGTCTGCACTTCCGCTGGCGTCCTCCCCGCCCTTTGCCTTCTTATCCCCGCCCTTCTTGTTGTCTGACGCCTTTTTATCTGCAGCGGCAGCTTTCTTTGCCATGAGGAGCAGGTGGTGGTGTGGTCAGCGTCGGTCGAATGTGGCGGCAACCAATGGCGAGCTGCCAATTGATCATGATCGCGACGTCACGTGCTGAGACAACACTGATGAAACTTTAGAAAGTTTTTGGCCATACACTCGGACCCGTGCAGTATTATCTAGGCCACATCCCCTCCTCCTTCCCGCCAGCAATGGCGGATAAAATTACCCGTATAGCCATCGTTGACGCCAACAGGTGCAAGCCGAAACGGTGTGCTCAAGAATGCAAGAAGGTGTGTGTGGCAGATAACAAATGCTAATCGCACGTTGTATTAATCGGGACCATGCAGTCATGTCCTGTCGTGAAGATGGGTCAGTGCTTGGATAGCAGGATCTGGAATTCTTGAGTAATTTTTTGGATCCATCCAGGGAAATTATGTATCGAGGTCAAACCCACGGACAAGATAGCCTTCATCTCCGAATTCCTCTGCATCGGTTGTGGTATCTGCGTGAAGAAGTGAGATCCAGAATTCCCTACCTTTCTATATAATCTAGACTGTGCTTGAAATTAGATGCCCGTTTGAAGCCATCGCTATTATCAATCTACCGACAAATCTGGAATCGCAGGTCACACATCGATATACCGCAAACGCTTTCAAGCTCCATCGGCTCCCGACTCCACGACCCGGTCAAGTCCTTGGTCTTGTAGGAACGAACGGTATTGGAAAAAGTACCGCTCTGAAGATTTTGGCTGGAAAACTGAAGCCAAACCTTGGCCGGTATGACGTACGTCGAGCTTGATCTTCGTGCCCGGAAATCGATCTCAATTTTATCTGTTTATCCCCTCGCCAGGACCCACCAGACTGGCAAGAGATTCTTAAATACTTCCGTGGCTCGGAACTTCAAAATTACTTCACGAAAGTGCTGGAAGACAACCTGAAGGCTCTGATCAAGCCCCAATACGTCGATCACATTCCGAGGGCGATTAAAGGGAAGATGACCGTCACCCAGATGCTGGATTCCAAGCTTGAGCGCGATAACAAGCAGCTCATCTGCGATGAACTGGAGTTGAACAAGGTGCTGCAGCGAGAAATCAACCAATTATCTGGTGGAGAGCTCCAGCGTTTTGCTATTGCGATGTCATGTATTCAACACGCAGATGTGTATGTTCTTCTCTTCTTTTTTTCCCTCTCATGATGCTGACCATTTCTATAGCTACATGTTTGACGAACCTTCCAGTTATCTGGATATCAAACAGCGATTGAAAGCTGCTGAAGTTATCCGCTCACTACTAACCCCCGATCGTTACGTGGTAGCCGTCGAGCACGATCTGTCTGTCCTCGATTACCTGTCGGACTTCATCTGCTGTCTATACGGAAAGCCATCTATGTATGGTGTCGTAACTATGCCCTACTCCGTCAGGGAAGGTTCGTCCCGTCACCTCACCTGCCTAATGCACGTCCATCACATTTCCAACAAATCCATTGCACAGGCATCAACATCTTCTTGGACGGCTTCATTCCCACCGAAAACTTGCGATTTCGTGAGGAATCGCTCTCCTTCAAGATGGTCGAGACCGCCGAGGAGGTCATCGCGGACAAGACGCGGCATTACACTTACCCCGCCATGACCAAGACCCTCGGCGACTTCAAGCTCTCCGTCGAAGCCGGCAGCTTCACCGACTCTGAGATCATCGTCATGCTCGGTGAGAACGGCACGGGCAAGACCACGTTCGTGCGTCTGCTCGCGGGCGACACACCCGATGTCGAGACAGACAAGCAGACGCTCTCAGTGTCGCTCAAGCCGCAGACGATCTCGCCAAAGTTCCCGGGCTCAGTCCGCATGCTTCTGTTGAAGCAAATCAAGCAGGCCTTCATGCATCCGCAGTTCCAGACGGATGTCCTCAAGCCGATGAATTTGGACAATATTATGGACCAGGAGGTGAAGACACTGTCTGGAGGAGAGCTGCAACGTGTAGCTATCGTGCTTGCACTCGGTAAGACGGATCCCTTGTGAATTTATCGTCAGAGGTTGAGCTTGTTCCAGGCAAACCCAACGTGTCCGTGTACCTACTCGACGAGCCCAGCAGGTATTGTCCTTTCCTTCTCAGGATGTAAACGATATGTATGATTGCGTTCAGTTTCCTCGATTCCGAGCAACGTATTATCGCTAGCAAGGTCATCAAGCGGTACGCCTACCTACTGACTGATGCTCCTCATTCAGTCTGACCCCACCACTCCTAGATTTATCCTCCACGCGAAGAAGACCGCCTTTGTCATCGAGCACGATTTCATTATGGCTACCTACCTCGCCGACCGCGTCATCGTATTCGAGGGCAAGCCCGCCATCTCCGCTACTGCCACCCCGTAAGTCATGTAGCTCGCCCATCGTCGGTCATCAGGCTAAACGACACTGCCAAATTTAGCCCTCAGACATTGCTGTCTGGTATGAACAGGTTCCTTGCGTCCCTGGAAATTACTTTCCGTCGTGACCCCACCAACTTCCGGCCGCGAGTTAACAAGCTCCACAGTGTCAAGGACCGGGAGCAGAAGAGTGAGTCCTTTCTTCTTCAATCATTGTATGCGCTCAACGCTTTGCTAACTCTCATATTTTTTGCCTAAAGGTGCTGGCAACTACTTCTTCCTTGAGGAGTAGAAGGCCGGAGTCGTCTTTTTCTATTACGACTACTTGTGTGAAACACCGGATGTTAACATTCGTCAGGTATGACTCGGAGAAGAGTCCTCAGAGTCATGATGCGACTGAGTGTTGGTATTGAATTATATATTACAGATGTGTATTTCGCGACAAGAGAATGATTGTATACGAACTGTATATCATGCTAGACCCCTTCATTCTTCACTCGAACGCGTACGGCGCAGTACGCAGTGCGCAAGGGAGCAAATATGTTCCACCACCGCCACTCAATACTAGTAGTACTCAAGCTCCGCCCCCATGACGTCTACATCAGTGATCACGTAGAACGCCAGCTCTTTCGTGCCAACAATCTTCTGCACGACCTCCCCAGCCTTCGCCAACATCCCCTGGTCGAGTCCCCCACCGCTTAGCTCCCCGCTCCGCATAATCCACCCCGTGATCATGGGCCACTGGATCTGCGTCGGAATAAGTTCATCACGCGACAAGCCGAACACGCGCGTAAAGTCCCCTTGTAGCGCCTCGTGCAGCTGTCCGAACAGGCGGATGCACAGCTGGTGGATCTTCAAGATATCCAAGCTGACCAAAGGGCCTTTAGCATCCGACGCCTCGGACCCCCCGAGCACGAGCTCGGCCTCGGCCAGCGCCTGCACGTAGGCAAGGGGGTGTTGGTCTGAAGAGGCGGGCTTCTTGCGCCCCTGCGAGGCCCACAGCTTCTCCAACACGAAGCCCTTGTTGTGCAGCCTCCATGCGTCGCTATCCAGCGCCGTCACGCCCCGCCCGCTCTGGTTGTACGCGTGATTGCGGTACGATGTCTGTGCGATCTTCTTCCGTCCCCTTTTCTCGACGGCAAACTCCTCCGCGCGCACACCCAGCATGAGCTCAAATCGCGTGAGGAAGCGCTTGGCAGGCGGCGGGCCCGAGAAAACCTTGTCCCCGAATACGTCCACCAAGTGGTCTAGCAGGAGGTCGCGCGCCTGAGTGGCGCTTCTGGGTGGGTTTGCAGGATCGATGACGGCAGTGTCCTCGTTGGCCTCTGAAGCAACGGGAAGGTGACCCGTCTGCTTCAGCATGTTCCACAGATGTATCGCGCTCTGTACGAAGCCGCCTGCGCCCATGACGCCAGTAGAGAGCATGAACGCGTCCATCAGCGCGTCTGTCATCGAATTGGCGGTCAGCCAGGGGTTGTGCAGCCAGAATGAGTCCGGCTGGCATGCCTGCATGCTAAGCTTATCCCAGCCGTTTTTGACTTTGACGAGAGTTAGAAAATCGGTCAGGAGCCCTTTTTCGATGCCGAAGTTGACAACGCGTGCGATGTTCTGCGCTTCGGACATGTTCGTGTCGTAAGTGACGCCGTTTCCCAAAAATGTGTCGATCTCCTGATACAGTCTTCGTCCTAGCGCCCTCATACTGTCCACGTCGACTTGAAGGACGCGTCGACGAATATGGACGATGTCCAACATGATTTGGCAGGAGAAGAGCAGGGTCCATGACTTGGGGTGGGAGTCTTCCAGAAGGAACGGCCTGAACTCCCTAGGCAGCCCGAAATCCCCGAGAAATTTACCGCTCTTGGAGACGGTTTTGTCGTGCTTATACATAATGACGAGATCAGGCCACCAGTTGCATATGATGCATTTGTCTTCCCGGGTCCGCTGCGTCGGCGTCATTGACTCCCGCGAAGCTTTAGGCTTGAAGTATCCGAAATGGCCGTCCCTCATGACAGGATAGCTGCTGCCGGGTTCATCGAGAACCTCAGCGAAAGCATTTAATGTGAGCCAAGTGTTCGCCATCAACTGCTCCCTCATGGAATAGATAGTTTCCTCCGGCGCGCCGAAAAGCAGTTCGGTAAACCTCACGATGAGCATGAGCTGAGTCGTTTGTATGTCTTTAAACTGCGGGAAATCAACAAGGAAGTCGTATTCCAGTCGTTTCACCATGTGGACGGCATGGTTGGTGATAAATGATGCTGTGAAGCGGGAGGTATTTCCCAAAGGAGAAACAGTTTTCCAGATCGACGCAACGTACTTGCGGATGCGATCGATGTCCAGAATAAAGCATTGTAAACCGAGCCACGCTTCGTCACCGTCGTTAGACTTCCCAGACTGTGGCGGCCTTTCATCGTCCGGGTACACTTCGTAGGCCTCGAGAGGATAGACTTTCGCCTTCTGTTTATCCTTGGACCCTGAGGGGCGGAGAAGAGGATTGTCCCGAATCCACTCGTTCTCTCCCGCCTCTCCCTGTGTTTGCGACGCAGCTTCTTCCTCTACAGCGACTACCAGCTTACGCATAGCTGCCGTCAGACCGAAGATATTGTCATCTGCAATCCCCACCGCAGTGTTATCCTCTGCTCCGCCGCGCTCTCGATAGGCCGTTTCTAAGATTTCCAAAGCTTCTTGGTAAAGCTCGATCGCCTTCCTGTGCGTTTCATTCCTTCGCCAAGCGTCCGCATCGGGCGAATAGAAAGCTGCAGTGGCCTTCCTTTGCCTGATGATCATATTGAGGAGTGTGAGCTGGAAAGTTGGAATCCGAGCTACTTTGCTGGATGCGATCTCGCGCAAAAGGCTCAAAAACGTGCTGAATGTCCACGGTGGTCCGGGGAGTGAAGATTCGCTTGTGGATTTGCCTTGATTACTGCGAGAGTTTCTCGATTGCATCTTGGATTTTCCCTTTTTATTCTTTGAAGCCGCCGTAGGCTGGAGGTTGGGTGATACCTCTTCAGCACGGATACGAGATACGGTCGCATGAACCCAACGATGAATGACGTGACAGCTTTGCTTGTACTGCCGATAAGTATTGTAGACGTCGTCTGGAAGGCCAGGTATAGCCATCGATGAGTACACTCAAAATCCTATTTTTATAGTCTTGAGTAAAAGAAATACCACTGGGTCGCTGAAGATTGAAAAGCAATCCGGCTCACTTTTTGAACTTATGAATGAGTGGAAAAAAAAAAAGTGTCGCCAATCTTAAAGGCGTAATCGGCACGGCGATCCGCCTAGTGGAATTTATGTTCAACACAGAGCCTTGAGGAAGTCGAGAACAAAGCCGCAGGTGCCAACATCATAATGGTAAGTCGAATATCTGATTAGATATAATCTTGCGCCAAGACCTCCTCCAGCGAAATCTGCCAGTGCAACTCTGGCAGCGCCGCCACCGCGACACAGACCGTACAGAATTGGGAAATTCAGCTTGAAACCTCCTACGCACCCGTAGGATCCCCACTCGACACTACCAATTATTTCTTTGAGAACTTCAAGTCAGCGCGATAATTTAAAGGAGTGAATGGCCACCCTTCCCCGAGCCTCCAAGATCACCCCAGGAGCATCGAGCGCGCTATTCCAGAGGCCAGTCTCTGAGTTTGACGCAGGGATCAATACGTCGGCTGCATGGACAACACATCTTGAATCTGGGTCATCCTTGTCTGACGACGAGCCCGATCACGATGATGAGGAGACACTCCGCTCTGCCAGGGCACTCTATGATTTCGAAGGGAAGGCAGAGTTCAGGGAACTGAATGTCGTAGCAGGAGACGCTCTGGAGATTGTTAAGGAGGATTTGGCCGATGGGTGGAGCCTGGTGAAGACCACAGCTCGTGAGATCGGATTATTACCCAGGAGTTACTATACAGTGCGTTTTCATTTAATTCTGAACGTGCAACGGAAGCTGGACTTGACCTGAGGATTAGTTCACGTCCGAATTTACACCTGCACCAGACCTGCAGCTACCATCAACTTCGGCACGTAAAGGAAGGCAGGAGCCATCCTCTACAGGCTCTATAACGCCCCGCGGTTCGCCCAAATCTATCCTACAGCCCATCGTTCCGCAAAACACTGGAGAATGGCTGGGTGCGTTTCCCAGTTTTCGACAGAGTTTACTAGGGGGAAAGAGCTTGAACCGCTTTTCGAGCTTCGTGACCAGCGGTGCCGAGGAGTTTGTTCTCAAGGGCTCCCCAGCCGAGACCGTCGTCACTCCTCCCGCCGTGCCCACGGGCCACAATCGTAATGCGACCGATGCTACTTTTGATGAAGAAGAGAGCAATCGGCTAAGCCGACTCGGATTAGGCGAGGCAGATCGCCATTTCGTAGACGCTGGCCCGACGTGGAAGGAGAAGATACCTCCGTTCCGAATCCTCGTACATTCTCCCTCAAAGCGATCATCAGTACTCTCCGGTGCATTCACGGTATACAGTGTGACTTCCCTTTTCCAGCCTCCCCCTGTCTCTGAGGTTGATGAAGGCGAAACGGATGAATATGTTGAACAGGACTCTGCGCCGGTAGAAGCCTGTCTTGCGTCTCCGACGCGCATTACTGTCTACCGAAGATTCTCTCATTTCGTCATCCTGCATGCTGCGCTGACTCGTCGACTCCCCGGTATCGCACTACCACCACTTCCGGAAAAGCAGTATGCTGGGAGGTTCAGTGAGGACTTTGTTGAAGCAAGACGGGGAGACCTGGAGCGGTATATTGGGAAAGTCATCAGGCATCCCATTGCACGATACGCCGAAGTCGTGACCTTCTTCTTGGGGTGTGAAAGTGAAGCGGTAAGCGTGTACATATAATTTGTTCACTTCTGAATCTTTACAATGGCTCTGAAAATATAGGAGTGGAAACGAATGGTCCCCCAGCACCTTGCGATGCCTGCTGCAGGATCGACGTTCTATGCACGCGTGTTTCATCCTGCTTTCAACGTAGATGCAGAAGATGCAGAGGAAGCTGTCGACAGGTTCAACGCGCACACAAAAGCCGTTGGTAAGGGTGTCCAAGGCTTACGGAACATCTTTGGTCGGGTCCGAGAAGCACGAGTCGGTGCGTTGCAAGGCTTTTTATTCCATACGATAATTTCAATCATCCATGTCAAGAAATGTCCAAAGCCGAGCGATTACTGGCCTATTCGCTTCTATCCTTGATCACATCGAAGCCTCTCGCTTCAGCTCCCATGACTGGGGTGAACGAGGAGGACGACCTTTATGACGTCAAGAGCAAGGGTCTTCTCAACGACGAAGGAGCATGGTGTTGGCGTGAAGAATGTCAAGGTATAGTGTTCCCCTTGATCTCTCTGGTTATTCAAACATTGAGAGGAACGTCTTGAGATTGTCTCAAGCTCACAAAGGCGATGCAGAAGACCTCGGAAACATTGCAAGGCGTTGCAGATCTGTATGACGACCACGTGAGTACACTCGATGTATAAGTTTCCCTCATCGTTCATACCATATAAAGGCAAGGCGAACTCAGCTGGCGACCCACGAATCGCTCAAGGGCATGGCCCATCCATCTTCATTATACGAGGTGTCTTTCAATGCGAATAGATCTGGAAGTTTTTGTTTACGATTCCACAGCCTATTGTTACGACCCACAAATCGACGCTCTCCAGATATCAGGATGCGACCAGGGAAGGCCGGGTGCGCACGCTGCCACTGCTCTCTCTCCCTCTGACTGACCAGCCTGTAGGCGGATGAGGAAATGGCAGCGCGCTGCGAGACAGTGCTGAATACCACCATGGCGGAGATGGAGACATACCATTCCCAGAAGTTGGAAGATTTTCGTAATATGACCAAGGAGCACCTCGATGGCGAGATTGACTTCTATGAACAGGTCTGCACACGTTCTCTGTTCAGACATTTCATGAGCATTTATGTTCTCTGCGTAGGTCTTGAGCCGTCTCAACGCTGCTCGTAGGGCACTTGATCCGCCGATGTTTAACGAACTCGGGAGGTCACCGCGCCAGCCTTCAATATACGAACGCGAGCTGGAGAACCCGCGGCTCACCGCCGCGCCGTTGCTCCAGCCCTGCCCGCATGTTTTCGACTCGGCACCCATGAGACCTGTAAGTGTAGCTATCCAAGAAGGTGTGGGATTGTTGTTAGGGCCTTCCACGCGCGGGAGTGTTTTCGGAAAGTTTTGGTAGATGGACAGCAAATTTGGACGCAGTGTGGCATATTAGCATAAATATCGTTTGTCTTGCACGTAATGGCCTGGTTTTCCGATCCCACGCCACCGACGCGTTTTCTCCAAACCACCACCAGTGACCAGACCACGGCGCAATGACTTCTGAACACCTCTCAACGCGTGTGAACTCTGCACGTCTGCCTGACTTCGTTGGGAAAACTGTCAGACTTGCATGCAAGCCTCTGCAAGTAGGTCTCTGTACCATCTTTCTTGCGGATCTGGAGCCTCACCGTTCATGCGGCAGAGAAATGCAGATCTCATGACAGTCGAAGCATCTGACGGGGGGGAGGTAATGATACAGCTATTGCGGGTACGTCCAGTTCATAACTATGGCTGAGAGGCATGACTGAGTTGTATTAACCAAAGGATACGGTCGTCGACGACCCGCACATCGAGGTGATTGGTAAAGTGATGGACGCGACAACGATAAAGATGATGTCGCTCATAAATCTGGGACCTGACCTTGGTGCGTTCATTAAGATTTTATGCCGATAGATAATCGATGGACTGGTTCGCGTGATACAGACATGAAACTCGTCAACGACACTATTGAGCTTATACACGACCCGCGATTTTTTACCAGGATGTTCCAATGAAGGATCCTCTATCCTTTTTCTGATTACTTGCCATTGAAATGTACTCAATCTCACTAGGCAGCCCATGTACCAACATCAATACATATCTTGCAGCGACAGCTACATCGAGATCGAAATCAGATACGTTCAGACTGAAGGACCAGCCCCCGCTCGAGCCATCTTCTTGTCGTGGCCCCTCTTGCGATTGTGGTTCCCTCGACTGGCTTTATTTTTGTCCTTCCACGCCCTTTCCCTAGCACTGTCAGCACCTTCCCCACTACCTCCACCACCTCTGCCGCCTCGACCACCGCCTCGACCGCCCCCGCCCCGCCCTCTATGACCACCGCGACCACCTCTTGAACCGCTGGCTCCTTCGCTACTCCCAGCTACGATTTGATTCTGATTACCCGCAAATTCATGCTTCTGTAATATCTTGTCCTTCCGTGGCTAGGATACGTAATGTCAATAAGCAATGTGAGGGAAGTGATGCAATTTCGACTCACGTTCCGCTCCAGCATAATTCTCCATCCTTCAATCTGTTCATCACCCCAGCCGGTTTGAGCCTTCAAGTCACCCCTCGCCTTGCTTCGCCGCGTTTGTGCATCTCTTTCGAACAACTTCGGATCGCGAATGTACGCTAGCTCCAGGATCGTCTCGGGACTCTGAGGCTTTGATGTGTCCCTCTCTTCATCGTCCTCCTTCTCGTGGGAATCATCACTCTCCTCCCCATCCCCCGAGATTTTGACGCCCTTGGCACCCACTTCATCCTCATCGTCAAAGGCGAGGACGACACCTGTGCCTTTCGTCGCTGTGCCGCTTGTCTGGGAGGCTTCAACTTCTTCCTCCTCTTCATCGTCAGAGAATTCTTCAGCTCTTCTAAGTATATCAGCCTTCATCTGCTCGATGAATGTTCGGTCCCTCAACACGACTGACGCGTCCTCACTAGAAGGCAACGTCATACGTCCATCAGTATACGTTTTCTCAGTGCAAAGCGAAAGCGCAACGCACCTTTTCTTGCCGATCCGCAGCTGTGTGACATCCATCACCTCGTCGTCAAAAATGTTTTTCCTCTCATTGACATACTTGGCCACATCGTCCACATGACCGCCACTGGTCCCATGTTCACTGGCCAGGGACGACTCCAGTTCCTCATGAGTGGGTGTTGTTCCGTCCAGCAGAGCTTCAATGACCTTCTCCGGGTTCCCTTCATAGGACGGATACTCCAGCAGTGCACGAATATAATCTGGCGGATGCTCCGGCAAGATATCGAGCACCTGAGTGATTTTGACGTCGATGTCTGGCACGCGAGATGGTCCTGGGGCAGGGGCTTTTTCCTTTCCTTTACCGTTGCCGACGCTTGCCCCATCAAAGTCTGCAGTCGAGCGCACCCTGCCTCCATTGCCGCGGTTATCGATCCCCGGCGCAATTCCAGACGATCGGAGAAGGATTTTGAGTACACCTGCGTCTTTGAATTTTGCGGATGACCCTGGAGGCGGAGGGGACTCCAGGGATTGGAGGATCGATTCCAGGAGGTCGAGACGCGCATCTTTCTCGGCCGCATTCCGGAGGGCGGAGGCGAGTGATTTGGAGAGAGAGTACGACTCTTGGTAGTCGGTGAGGAGGGATCGATCGAGGTATGGGGTGGGCGTAGTGGAGGGCGTATTAGAAGAAGATGTAGGGACTTCGAGCAGTGCGAAGATGATGTCGAAGGTGCGTTCTGATTCTACTGCTAGGGATCGTCCGGCTGCGGAAGAAATATCGTTCAGGAGAGTGGTGATAACGACATGGAACGCGTCAATCAGATCGACTTTTGTCTGTACCCATATTGGTTCCCAATCGTCAGCAGCGGTGGAATCCGGGTTTCTCAACATGGAGAGTCCGCCATAGGAGTGGGCAATGGACGCGAGGCCTTGGTCGTATAGCCTGGCGAGCGCAAGAATGAAGGGTTTGCTGTGAGAAAAACTTCGTACAATCTCCGGAGGTGATGCGTGTAAAAAGGACGATATGCAATGCGATGCTTTACGAATAGCGTAGAGTCCTTGCGCGGGATTAAAGAGTTGGGTAAAGGCTGGAACAAGATCAGCCTCTGAAGCTGGGACAAGGGATGTTTCGGACTTGAGAGCTGCTTGGAAGACAGATTTTATCTGCGAAATGTTCGTGGGCGCATAGATAATCGAGAGATCAAGTAGGGTCTGAATCCCTAGTCCTGACGGCGAAGCTGCTATTTTCTCCGCTAGTAGCAGAGTTCTTTTCCGGATCAGTTTTTCTTCTTTGGAGAGGCTAGCAGGTTCCCATATGAGGCCTTGAAGGACCTGGAAAGCAGTGTCCTTTGCATAGGATGCGACAAATGTGCGGGCTGCTGGAGAATCGCGTTTGGACGGCGGTAGGGCAATAGTTTGGAGAAGAGACGAGGAGATCGTTGCATTGATATTAGCAAGCTGTGTGGGTGATAGAGTTTTCCGTGCCTGCGTCGAGGGATATGCTGGCAGACGATAGATACTGTCGTTGCCCATGGTCAAGTCGAGGATACTTGTTTGCCATGAGCCTGACTCTGAAGCAACGGACCCGATTCCGACTCCTTCAACAACCTCCTGGACTCTCGCTTTGAACTTTCGACGAGGTCTGTTTATCACTTCGTCGCTTCTCAAACTGGGCTTTTGACTTGAAAAAAACATTCTGCTGATAACCCGCTGCGATATTTCACTAAAATGCCTCTTTCAATGCTCAGGTCACTTGCATCGAAAAACGTCCTGTCAGAGGCGGCTATAGCTGAATTGTGCTTTCATGAAGGCTTTGATTCTGCACCATCGTCTAGCACTGGGGATAGTGCCTTCTAATTTGGTATCATGTCAAGAAGGCTGCCATGCTGCGACGGTCTAAAGTCGCGGCATTACGAGGAGAATTCTCATCTTCAGTTTTCACTGCCTCGCGTTGACACAGGCTATACGAGCTTCTATGAATCTGGCTCCCCTGTGACTGGGTATATACACGGGTTTCTGCGGTAAGTAAGCCTCGCCTGGACGAGATATCGTCTTCATCGAACTACTTTTTGACGAAAAGCCTCGACAGTCAAATGGTGAACCCCGCCTCAAGAAATTGGTGAATGATCAACCTACAGCTTAATCTACAACTCACAGACATTCCCTCCCGGCCCACCAGCTAAAACCCAAGGCTCCTGGCTTTTTTTGCTATGGAGAACAGCTGGTGCTCTTGCTGTATGATCTTCGAGTGCTCTTTACCGTTTTTTGAAAGGGACGTTGCTATGGAATTGTCGGCGATCTCCTTGTTAGAAATACGGCGAGTCGACTCCTCGAAGCATAGCATACCAGATGGCGTGTAAGTAATTTTTGTGACGCGGAATCTAGTTTCGGCTCCCCTTGTGGTCTGGCTCCGAGTCATTACCATGTACAACAAAGACAGTTCAGCCCGACGCCTTGAACTATCCAATTCCTTTATCACGCCATAAAGGTCGAAGATATCCATCACTTCGCTAGCAGCGAGGTCAGCGTACTTTCTATGCTTCTACGCATTGTCTACATGCCGCTATTTTGCTCTCACGGATGGAACATCATTAAAAGGTATCAAGGCACTGATGGATTACCACTAGATACCTCAGCGCTTTTCATCATTCGAAATACTACACGCCACGATCCAATCACCAAAGAGGACAATGTTTCTGGGCCGCCAACCCCAGGGCTTTGGAGTCCAGGTACAGCGACTGGTCCGTATACCGCTTTATCTCTCCTTGACGACTGCATGCAGTGACACATACCTACATACATGATCAACACGCAATTCGACGCCCGTCAACTACTCGCATCATTCGGGCAGCTGCAGTACCTGCATGCATATAAATTAGACACCGAACTTAGTCTACGCAGCAAGGGCGATCTCAATGAGTGCGTTATCTCCAACGCCGGTGGCAGATGCAACGAGGCGTACTACCAGGGCTTTCTTCAGTCAGGTGGCGCTTGTATCAGCCTTTACGCAAGGCCGGGTCGCATCACTCGATATGGTTCGAGAACGGTTTCTGCTAAGTCAGGTTAGGTGACTTTGATGCCGGGCCTCATGAGAAGACGGTAGAAATGGGTATTTATGCCTGGTGAGGGGAATACACTGTTATACCGTACCGCTGGTGATGGACATACGAAGCACGCCTGGTTCGCCGACTATCATATTCCGAAAGCTGGGCAGTATTCAATTACTGTGAATCATCATTCTTACAAAGATGTACATAAATATCATCGAGTCGCATCAGCCTTAGTGACTACTGGGTATATCGACATCGCGTTCTCTATAGCCACTCCATATAGTACATATATCCCCAATAACTTTGGGCTTGCGCTTGAAGTGTTCTCTGACGTGCGAGCGGTGTCGTTGATGTTGTCTATCGATATGAGAAATTCCATCGGGCGAGAGTGTTGCAGGACGGCGCCGCTGATGCGGCGCGTACTATTTGCTTCTAACGCGAATGACAAATGACGCGTCGCGTCCGGAAGTAAATTCAAGAAGTTGATGATGCAATCTGCCTCCGTTGTTTCGCTTTGCCTCCGTCGTCCTCTAGCGACTTACTCGCTGAAAGAAAAGTGTACTTAGGAGCAATAGGAGGAAATGAAAGGAATAGGAGAAATAGGAGCAATAAGAGCAATAGGAGGGCTTTACTAATTGGGAACTGACCCACTTGAATTCCTGTATAACTTCAGCTCGTTTCTCCCCAAATCGCCATATCATCTTAAACCCAAACCACATCACACACACTATAACTTGACTATTCTCCTATAACACAATGTCGACAATCATCGTCGAACAGCGCCTTCCCATCATCATCCAATTCATCTCCATCATCCCGGCCTACACCCAGTATATCACGGTATGTCCTATAGTTTTGGAGGCCCACGCGTTTTTCTTCTAACACTATTTACCACAGAGCATTACGGCTATCTTCATCTTCTGGCTATGCCCATCGCTAGCCCCCCAGATGCCTGTTCGTGAAATTCTCTCTAAACCCCGTCGCACCGTTAGCATCCACTCACTCAAATCTACCACATCTACTCTCGTAGATACTGCATCCGCCAATGACGGTGCCTCGAAAGCGTCGGGAGACTTGAGCGGGGACTGTGAGTTGTTCTCGCTCCTCCCTCCCTGCACAATCCTGACCACCGTGTTTCTGCAGTCAATAATTCCCCTACTAAATTCACCAACCCGTTCTCTAAGCTCCCGTCTCCCATAAAAATGGGCAAGTCTCCTACTCTCTCCCTCCGCCCCTTTGCCCGCCGCATGTCGATGCCAGCACGTCGACTTTCAGAACACATCACCACCGCCCTCGCCAGCCCCTTCCAAACTCCATATACCCCCGACCTCGAGGAGGCAGACTCCTATTTTGCCCCTCAAGGTCGTCTTCACGCTCACCACTGCATGTCCGTGGTTGAGGTGAAGGAGACGGAGATGGAGGACAAGGAAGTGGCGCTGGTCGAGATCGAAGTCATAAAGGTTGAGAGAGTCGAACGCGTCGCGAGGGTCGAATGTTGGGTCGCGGAACAGGAGGTGTGCGTCGTGGAGGCACCGATTGTGGCCCCTATGACACCATCTGCTCCGGTCAAGGTTCCGAAAGGATGGAATCGCGTTACCAAGAAGGCGAAACATGTCCTTCTGCGTGTCCGTCGCCCGACCTTGTAGAATGCAGTTTCCAAGGATGTTGTCTCGGTATGTAACGGTCTCTTTATATCTTTGTTTAATTGATTAATCCTGACCGCGTTGTTCAGATAAACAGGATCATACTCAGGGACATTTCCTTGTACTATAACATCATCATCGGACATTCATTACCTAAAGCATTTATTGCACGCGGACATTGTATTGCATCTTGACTCAGACTGTATTCTACATGAAAAAATAAGGATCAAAATTGATATATCGCACACTGACAGCGCAAGTCGCTCGCTGTCGCTCGTGCCAGTTCTCAATGAACAATTGACATTGGCTGTTGGACTGCTCGAGAGCGTCCTCAGTGCATCTAAGCTCGCAACCGCGACAGAATGCACTTCTTTGATTCTCCTGCACGATAAAAATGAAACATGCCGCCGCGGTGGGAAAAGTGAACTTTCGAATACGAACAGTTTTATCATACACGTCCATGCAGGTTCTAAATCAGGGACATCTCTACCGCGTGGCCCGCGCATCGGGGTGTGTGACAGATAGGGCGCGTGCACTGGGTCCTACGCAGTCAGGAGGTACATTCTCTGGCGGCTGATTCCACTTTGCATCCGGCTTGTAATAAGGAAACCATGTGTGTGCTTCATGAGGCCTTGAGGTGCCGTGCGATGGCCCGGGACCGCGATTGGCGTTCGATGATGTCATTGTAATGGAAATAAGGTTTGATGGGAGCGCGGAAGATGATAGATTCAATTCCCGACTACGTTAGATCAGCAACTGAGGTATAAATTACCTCGTTGGAAAGGGCAGAGTGAGATAACAAATAAAATAGAATAAAGAAGAAGAAGAAGAGAATGAGAGAAAAGAAGGCGAAATGTAAAGAAGCGGAGTGAAACGTCGAAAGAGAAAATGAAAATAAAAATTGATATCCCGACTACATTACATCAGCAACTAGCTTTACGTAACGCAGAGGGCGTTCCGGTGAATTGTGTGCCTCCGTATACTGACCTTGGTGCCAGATAATCTGATGGCTGCTCTCCCGTCTCCGCGATAATTGAATGGATGGATGTATTATCCACAGCGAAATCACCTCATGTCCAGACAAACGGCGTCGGGACTTGGTCGGGACATCTCCGACTTTGATTTCTAAGGGCTGGTTCCATAATTGCAGTGGTTGGACGACGCGGGAAAACCCAGCCTCGATCTGTCGAACCGTCTGAGCGTGGACGTGGACGAAAGCCTTTGAAGTGAGTTTATGTTCCTCAAGTCGTGACACCAGACTAAGTTGATGGTACCTTAGTATTTAAACGTAGGTCGAGTTACAGTGACGCGCCACATAATCCAGACTACTTTGCCACTCCTACGCATATTTTGAACACAAGACTTTGAATATGGCACCCTCCATATTCGAAGTCGTCGCTGGGCTTTCAACGGCTTGGATAGTCAAATCCCTGTTGCAGAAATACCTTGTGATCAAGGCTACGCAGCCCCTAGAACAACACCTCTCATTCTCTGTAGGAGCTTGTCTGATGACTCTTAGGGTCTGCCCTGGTGGATCACTTCTGTGGCTACACCCTTTCCGTACACTTGCGCTCGTGCTAGGCCCCATATTCCCTTGAAAGATCACATGGGATATTACTATGCTGCGTTTTCCCGTAAGTCAAACATCGTACACTGTAGAACAAGCGATAAACATCACGTACTTTAGTGTTCAGGGAATATGGCAGTACCTGTCTGTCGTCTGTTACATTCTGGAAAGCCATCCCAACTTTCTGGCTCTCCGACGCCGATACAATCAAGACTGTCCATACAAGTCGTGCCATTTTTCCGAAAGATGTCGAGGCTGTGAGTGATGATCTACTATCCCTCACCCAAATTTAATATGTGCTCAGTATGAGACTATCAATATCTATGGTCAAAACATGGTGGGCACTGAGGGAGCAGAGTGGAAGCGACATCGATCAGTTGCCAATTCGGCCTTCAACAAGGTGAGTGCCCAAGTCATGGCAGTTTATTCATCCGGTTGATATCTTCAAGACCAACAATGCTTTCGTCTGGCGCGAAACTAATCATGCGGTTGCTGAGTGGTTCACACAGATCGGTGAAGCAAAGCCAGACTCTCAAGGAGGTGTATTCGTGGACCTATTGAAAGATCTCACCCAGGTTGGCAATATACTTCTGCATTCTCGATAAATCTCTGAACTTCACAGGTTACACTGCTCGTGATCTCGTCTGCGGGTTTCGGACGCCGGGGTGTCATTCAAAGACGACTCTAAAATCGAACCTCCTTCAGATCACAAAATCGCTTTCAGACCCGCTGTAACAGCTACTCTCCACCACGTCATCACCAAGGCCGTGACTCCGACATGGCTGTCTAACCTCTCAGACCGTCTATACCTACCTCTGATCACACCGCTGCTTAACGAGGCCCGAGGCTCATTCGACGCTCTGCGTCTCCACATGCTTGAAGTGATCTCCCTTGCACGCGCGTGGATTGCTGGGGGCAAGGCATCAAATATGGATGCTGCGCTGCTCCGCAACCTTGTCGAAGCGAACATGTCACATAACGATAACGGTAAGCACCTTACCGATGACGAGCTGTTGTCAAATACCTTTGTAAGCATCCGAGTGTCGTCCCAGCATTACAACAATGATCGACCTCCTTCGTATAGACCTTCTTACTTGCGGTCCATGGTGAGCATCGCATGCACTCGACGTCATACTTCTCCTCATTACCGTTCACGCAGAGACTTCGGCGCATTCGCTTTGCTTCGCCATAATGCTTCTGGCGCTCTACCCCCGACGTTCAGCAGCGCGTCTATGAAGAAGCTCTTCGATTATGGCCCGACGGTGCCGCCTCCCCGAGTTCTCCATCCGTACGTCAACATCGCCTCGCGCAATTTTTTCGATCTCTCATACTTCACGCAGCCCTACAAAGAGTCCATGGCGAAACTGGTACAACTAAACTCGTCACCCTCTTGCGCAACCAATGCTCATCCCATATATATTACAGGAATATACTACTGCTGTTTTCCATGAAACCCTTCGTCTATTCCCGCCAGTCGCACGTCTCGCTAAGCACGTCCACGCGGATACAACGCTCAGCGCGCGTCGATTCCGGTCAAGCCCAGAGGGCAAGGTCACCAACGTGGAGAAGTTAGACGTCCCTGTCCGGTCTGGAAGCATCGTCATCATCGACATGCGGCGCGTATTTGCTTCTCACGCGAATGACAAATAACGCGTCGCGTCCACTTGCAAGTTAGGCTGATTCGGATGCAATTTGCCTCCGTTGTTTCGTTTTGCCTCCGTCGTCCTCTAGCAACTTGCTCGCTAGAAGAAAGATGTGGATAGGAGCAATAGGAGCAAATGAGAGGTATAGGAGAAATAGGAGCAATAGGAGGGCTTTACTAATTGGGAACTGACCCACTTGAATTCCTGTATAAATTCAGCTCGTTTCTCCCCAAAGCGCCATATCATCTTGAACCCAAACCACATCACACACACTATAACTTGACAATACTCCTATAACATAATGTCGACAATCATCGTCGAACAGCGCCTCCCCATCATCATCCAATTCATCTCTGTCATCCCGGCCTACACCCAGTATATCACGGTATGTCCCACAATTTTGGAGGCCCACGCGTTCTTATACTGATGACCACTACAGAGCATTACGGCTATCTTCATCTTCTGGCTATGCCCATCGCTAGCACCCCAGATGCCTGTTCGTGAAATTCTCTCTAAACCCCGTCGCACCGTTAGCATCCACTCACTCAAATCCACCACATCTACCCTCGTAGATACTGCATCCGCCAATGACGGTGCCTCAAAAGCGTCGGGAGACTTGAACGAGGACTGTGAGTTATTCTCGCTCCTCCCTCCCTGCACAATCCTGACCACCGTGTTTCTATAGTCAATAATTCCCCTACTAAATTCACCAACCCGTTCTCTAAGCTCCCGTCACCCATGAAAATGGGCAAGTCTCCTACTCTCTCCCTCCGCCCCTTTGCCCGCCGCATGTCCATGCCAGCACGTCGTCTCTCAGAACACATCACCATCGCCCTCGCCAGTCCCTTCCAAACTCCATACACCCCTCACCTCGAGGAGGCAGACTCCTATTTTGCCCCTCAAGGTGGTCGTCACGCTCACCACTTCATGCCCGTGGCCGAGGTGAAAGAGACGGAGACGGATGGCAAGGAAGTGGCGCTGGTCGAGGTCGAAGTCGTAAAGGTGGAGAGAGTCGACTGCTTCGCAAGGGTGCAATGCTGGGTCGCGGAACAGGAGGTGTGTGTCGTGGAGGCACCAATTGTGGCCCCTATGACACCATCTGCACCGCTCAAGGTTCCGACAGGATGGAATCGTGTTACCAAGAAGGCGAAGAAGGTCCTTCTGCGCGGCCGTCGTCCGACCTTGTAGAGTGTGCAGTTCAGTTTGCAAGCATCTTGTCTCGGTACGTAAAGTCCCCTTTTTGCGTTTGCGGGTTTGATTCTGATCGTGTTGTGCAGATAACCGAAATAATACTGATGGACAGTGTCTTCTTTCGTATCATCATTACCGGACATTCATTGATACCCAAAGCATTTATCGGATATGGACATTCGTACTGTATTCTTTCTGTATTATAACTTGGAAAAAAAATAAGGAAAAAAATTGACATATCACACACCATTAGTCCACGTCTCTGAAGCTGTTCGTGCCAGTGCAATGAACAATTGACATCGATTGTTGGGCTGCTTGAGAGCATTCTGGTGCTTGCACACAGCACAGTTAGTCTCCTCGAATTTGTCACTTACTCGCATTTCCGCAGGGCCCTTCCCCGACGCCACCGCTACCACCCGAAACATATTTCAACATATGTCACCGCATCTTTCAGTCATCGGGAACGATGGACGGGTCCGATACGAGCATATATAAGCATCGTTCATTTCCCAGATGGCAACTCACATATCCATGCAACGTGCGTTATCTTCATAAACTACATATAAACATCTGCGGAGCCGAATTCTACGAACAGTAGGTATACAGAACAAGTCTTTAGGTGTCCAAGTGCGCTCAGAGGTCCTTGTCCGCGTCCTTGCAGTCGGGGAAGCCGAGGGACCCGAAGCCCGTCCAAGAAGGATGGCACGCGCGGAAATGAAGCGTCTTGTCGATGGCGTTGAGCTCCTTGACCTCTTCCTCGGTCAGATCGATGACGTTGAAGTTGCCTAGCGCCCAGATCAGCTTACATCTTAAAGTGCGAGAGAAAATAAAACGTACTCGCAATGCGGGAGTTGGTGACGGATTTGGGGAGGACTATGAACAAGGTTAGATAAGATCGGACGCAGGTGACGTCACAGGAACTGACCATTGACGCCGGGCCTGTTGGCTTGGAGGGAGATAAGGACGTTCGCGGGCTGGACGCTGTACTTGTCCGCGATCTTCTTAACGACCTCGTTGTTGAGGAGGGGGGAGTTGTCGGATCCGAGGGGCGAATACGCGGTGACAATGATGCCCCTGGCGTTGCAGAAGTCGACAACGTCTTGCTGGGGGCAAGAGCTGCGATTTGATCATCAGAATTCAGATACGAATACTGAAAAACAGGAGATGGGAGCGTACGGGTGGAGTTCGACCTGATTGACGGCGGGAACAATCTCGGAGTTGGCGAGCAGGCGCTCGAGGAACTCGACAGAGAAGTTGGAGACGCCTGGAGGTAACGTCAGGTACGGCAAATATATCGTCCGGGAAAAAATGGTAATACCGATGGCCTTCAGCTTCTCGGGGTGGGCTTTGTAGAGCTTCTCCATAGATTTCCAGGTGTTGAGCCAGTCAATCTACAGAACCCAATGAGCTCTTGTTTCAGGCGCAAGAAAAAACACGCATACACCCTGGACGGGTCCCTTGGATCCAGGGGTCATCGGAGCAGGCCAGTGCATGAGCCCTGCAAGTATGTGGAATAATCGATGAGCATGAGGCAGTCGATCAAAGCAGGATCCCCACGTACAGAGATCGAGATAATCCGTTCCGAGATTCTTGAGGGACTTCTCAAGGGCCTCCTCAACATTCTCGTGATCTGGGTTGTCGAGCTTGGTGGTCAGGAAGAAATCGCCGCGTGCGACACCAGATGCCTTGATGCCGACGCCGACCTCGGCCTCGTTTTGGTAAGCAGCGGCGGTGTCGATGCTCTTGTAACCGTGTTTGAGCGCGAACTCGACGGCGTGTTCGACAGCACCAGGAGCAGATTTCCAGGTCCCTGATGTTGGAGTTGATTCCTGTACTTTATGAACGAGTAGGATACTGACCGAGGCCAACGGTGGGCATCTCAGTGCCGGTGTTGAGTTTGACAGACTTGCTAGCAGGCATTTTTCTTTGAGCGTAGTATCGATGTGATGAGATGAAAGACGTGAAGACGCGAATTCGAAGCAAGTGCTTCAGTGACCGATTAAATAAGATATTGACAGGAGATCGATAAGAACATGATTTATGTTTACCCGGATTGGCATACGGTTCCCGTGTTCCCCTCGCAATGGAGCACTGTCGTCGAGAGCCAAGTGAACACGGTAAAATCGACGGAGGTGCCCTCGGACAATCCTCGGCCTCGGAATATCCCGGACCGTCATATGTCTCGCAATTTTCCTTCCCACCCTTCTTTCTTTCATTCCACCACAGCAGATTCAAGGCTGCGATGTTCGTCACACACAAGGCTTCCCAGCCTCCTCTTGCGAACGGGCCAAGGTCTGAGTATTCTAATCCTCCTCGATCGGTCCTAGCGGGACCGGGCGGTAACTCGCCCAGCGACGTACCAGAAATGCACCTCCTTTGTGTGATGCCTCAAGATCTTGGCCTTCGGGTTAAGGGAGGGCGACACCTTGTTGGGGTTTGAAATTCGTCGCGAGGATTGGGCAGCACTATGTACTCTTGCCCTTGGTGTCGCCATTCGACTCTTTTTGACATGGATGTGTGCTTGCACGCCCGGAACCTTACTTGGTTGCATTCCGCATCACGAGTGGTTCTTGTGAGTTGGGCTTATTACTAAGCCCGACCACCCTGGATAAGCACCGGTCTGCGCCGTCATTGAGATGACGTGTGAGAACCGTAGCCTTACGGCTATGGTTCGGAAGCCGTTCGCTTCACGCGATGGCAGACCGCCGCTTGCATTCCAACGGCGCGTACCGTACTGTGCACAGTACGAGGTTCACCTAGAACACCACGTTCTACGGAGACCGGTCCTACACACCGGTGATACACCGTGATACACACCGTGATACGGCCGGTGCCAGAACGCACCGGCTACGTCCAGGATACATTCCTGCTGAACCACGCCTTTACACAAGGCCAGAGCCCCGCTCAAACCTGCCTTTCGCTGCCCAGTCAGGGTATAGGACCTAGTCCTTTGTTTCGTTCCCGACCCGGGTCCGGATTCAAACTCGACCGGCGGCTGTCCAGGGTCCCCATGTTCGGAGAGTCTTAGGTGGCGATTCCAGGAGCCGGTTGCGATCGTGCTGTCCTTCAGTTCACTTCGCAGCTCGGATTCTTCGGGATGTCGAAACTCGATTCAGACTACTCTTTGTCTGCTGTGTCAATTTTTTCCATCCGCTCACTCGTCTGAGCATTTTCTCTTCCTGCCTGTCCTACATAGTGTATGTACGGCTGGTGTATTCTTGTTCATCGCTCAATGTCTACTTTCAAGCTCGATCAATCTATACCTTGAGAAACCCTTTTTTCTTCGGAACTTCAATATTGATGACGCTTTCAACTTTGCACTCTAACCACGATGCTACCCTACAGCCTCCCTCTCAATAAGGTAGCCCTCGTCTTCTTCCCGCCTTTCGACGACGGCATGGACACCACTGGACGGCCGTCATCCAATGCGCAAGTGGTGCAGGTCATCGTCAAGCAGAACGGGTGCGGTGCGGCCAGTCTCTTATTATATGCGCACTTAAGTCAACAGCTATCGTTGTTCGCAGGAAGTTGACTTTGGACGACCTCGCAATGTTTTTTCCGGTCCAACAAGACATTACCGTACGCTTTATCTTCATAGCTTATACACGAGACGATGGAGGGGTGTGCGTTAGATGGCTGTCGAGAGGATCCTAGTCGCCCACATCACGTCGCCGCTGCCAGCAAATCTTACCATCGAGGGTGAAGGATATCGGCTACATGGAGGTACGTCGGTCGTTGACATCCTGTGTCGTTCTTCAGAAGCGTCTGACATGCCCTACAGCGCACAAACCCTGGAAGTATGGTAAGAAATTACGGTTAACCTTGGGAAGGCGAGATATATGCGCTGCGGAGGATAAATGGGTGTTCATTTTCGATCCTGTTCCTGTTCCTGTGTGCTGAATGTTGAAGACTTGTACATGTATGGGCTCTCCTTTGTCTGCCGTTTTTTTCAATGAAGCTTGTGTTTCCGTTGTGCATAGGCCAAGCTCCTTTTTCTCTCGTAGGATCAACAACCTGTCTGCTATGGCTTACCTTGACGTGCTTGAGAGCACCTTGATTGCACTTTGAATCGACAGCCTTTTTTTTTTCTACCTCCACCGCCGCCAGCGCTAAATGCGATCCCCTCCTCACTCACATCCTCGAGACGCGAACGATTCAGAATGCCTGGTCGAAGGTCCACTCTAGTCGCTCGCGCGACAGCCTTCAAAATCGACCCGGACGACGTCCTGCAGTTCGCGACGACTGCTGCAACCCTGGCCAGAGATACCAGAAACATATCTGCATGCGCGCCTGCGGCTGCAGCCGCGGCCGTCGTTCTGCTGATTCTAGGGACCATTCAGGTGAGCCTGGTCCCCATTTCCAGAGTGCCCTCCTTCCGAATTTACGTGGAATCGCAGAATGTCAAGGTGAGCCCGGAATCATGCCTCCCTCCTCCTGGAAACTCAATGCGCCCCAACACGATCGTTAAGACGAACCAAGAGGCCTGTGCGCGGCTCGCCCGGCGTTGTGCGAGGATCCTCGTCGACCTGGGTGTGCAGATGATGGGTGGGAGTCCGCGCCAGCGATGCTTATCAAGGACCTCGAGAAGTTCCGCGAGTGCGTATCCATCCTTTCGTCCTTTCTATTATTACCCACCTTAAATTTCGATACCATCTTTCGTGCTACAGGACCCTATGGAGCATCCACCACTACATGACGCTGCAGGCGGACGTGAACTGGCGCATGCGTTTCGCGAAGAAGGGTTCATTTGAAGACGCGCTTGCGGAGCTGGACGCGTTGCTAGTGACGCGAGCCAAAGCTTCCAGGTACATGTCGTCTTTCCCCGTTTGTTCCATAGACTGATAAGCCTGAGGTGCGCAGATGTCGACTCTTATCAACATACACCATGTCGTCAGTGCTTCGGAACACTAAGGTCTCCAAGGAAAATGCTTTGAATGAGACGAACACCGAGAGCGAAGCTCCAAGTACGTTCCTCACGTCTGCGTCACAATTCCTTTGATCTGATGGAGACTTAGAGGAACCTTGGGGCGGGAGCGGACTCAGACTCTTCTACCCATCGGCCCCGACAAGTGACTCTCGTTCCAAGATCATCCAGAATACGATTTTCACCGCTTTGTCGAGCCTGAACCGGGCGCGACCTGGAGCCATCACGTTTGTTTCTCCACAGTCCCATATATACTTGTTCCCGATATTGATCCACCTGGTTTGACATCACAGTTTCCGCAATATCGACTCTCGGACGTCCGGACGCGGCCCCTCATCCAGGCTACCGAGGGATTTGGGTGGTGGGAAACGTGTCGGAGGCAGATACTACAGGTGGAAAGTTTGTCCTGGTTAAGCGATATGATAAGCGCAAGGTAATACCTTGATTGCCTCCTATTCCCGCCATTTTTGACATTCGAATTGATGTTTCTCCTTGTAGCAATGGTTACGGGATGTGGCGCTGCTCCGTCAATTATAGTGCATATCGATGACCGGTATATACACTCATCTATTTCATCTAGCAAGTACTATACCGCAGTCACCCAAACCTCCCTTAATTCCTCGAATCGTCATTGAGAAACTCGCCTGCGTCGTTCGTTCTGCTCGGACATGGTTCGTCCGATTGATTCCTCGTGTGGCTACGTACCAATGATCCGACTCAAAGAACGACATTTCAGTTGCACTCCGCTCTCCGCAAGAAAAAATCCTACAATATCTGCAGTCAACTACAGTGAAAGAATGTTCATACCTCGTTCTGCACTTTGTACGTACCCAATCCACGTTTCTATATCATTAACATGGATGCTTATTTGAATATTATAGTTCCATGAACTCCAGGTTCGGACTCACCAGCCTGATCAGCCCAGTCAGATTTACAAAGCTCACGCGTCCCCTCCAGAGCGTAGTTCTATATCTTCAAGCCTCGCTCGACCTTCCACCCGGCTACGCTCAAAACTTACTCACTGTGCGTTCCGGATCTGGTATATTGTTGTGAAGCACTGGTCTATAACAGGACGCGTCATTAGGGGTTGAGTAGACATCCGACTCAATAATGCTTGGTCTGCCGGTAACGTCGGACGGGCACGTCGCGACGCACCGCACTACGGCCTGCTCGAGACCATGCAGACACTCTGCTTGAAGGTAAGCCCTGCTCTGTCGCAGGCGAATCGAGCGTCGCTGAAAATCACTTTTCCACAGATGCTTCCGCGTCCTTCTGGTATTTGCGCTACAGCCCCTGCTTCATGAACTTCTTATAGCCGTCCACCAACTCATCTGGATGCATCAACGAACGAGGGCCAAATTGACGCCTATGTCCCTCCGGCGACGAGGAGTGCGCCTGCAACGCCTCATATATTTCCTACCCGACCCGCCCGGATCCGACATGGAAAGGACACCATCCGTTCCTGGAGGCAGAGGAGTTGGCGGTCTGGGATTTTGGGTATGTTCCGAAGGGGATGGAAATGGAGTCGTTTTGTGCGGTTGGGGAAGTTGGTGGCGGATGAGCTGGCAGCGTTCCCCGTTCCCTGATGAAGAGAGCGCGTCGGGTGTCCGGTGGATGACTAGGCAAGCTAGTCTCGACTTCCATCCCGTGGACCTGACGTACTTGGGCCTTCCGAATCGGATGGCCTGGTGAGCTGCGCACTTTTCTGAATACTTATCTGCCGTGATGGTTGACGCGAAGGGATAGGTGGACTGTCGACGTTCCCCCGAATTCTTCGGTGACTGGGCAAGTCATTCACAAACGGGCGGAGGTGGATGCATGGCGATTTCTTCTACAGTCGGGCGAATCGCTTGCGGAGAAATTCAATACTCCTCTGCAAGATTTAGGCATCAGTGAGCATGTCCACCAACTACGATGGATACCTTCTTATCAGGCAAATGCTGGCAGTCACATCAATGGAGCACACGTACGATTACGACTTCTCTTATTACCAGCCGGATGCAAAGTGGAATCAGCCGCCAACGAGGATGTACTTCCTGACTGCGTTGGACCCAGTGCATGCGCCCTATCTGTCACACACCCCGATGCGCGGGCCACAAGGCAGAGACGCCCCTGTCTTGGAACCTGATTGGATGTGCACAATAAAATTGTTTGTATCTGAGGGCTTTTCCTACTGCGGTTAATGTTTCCGTTTCATCGTGCAGGAGAATCAAAGAAGTGCAATCTGTCGCGCTTACGAGCTCAGATACGCTGAGAACGCTCTCAAGCAGTCCAACACCCGATGTCAATTTTTCACCAGAATGAGAATTGGCATGAACAGCTTTGGAGACGTGTACTATCGGTTTGTAATACGCAAATTTTATCCTTGTTATTTTTTTTAGTTATGATACAGAAAACAGTACGAATGTCCATGTCCGATAAATGCTTTGGGTATCAATGAATGTCCGGAAATGATGATATGATGCAAGAAAATGTCCATAAGTATGATTTCTGTTATTTGCACAACGCGGTAAGAATCAAACCCGCAAACACAAAAAGGGGACTTTACATACCGAGACAAGATCCTTTGAAACTGCACACTCTACAAGGTCGGACGACGACCGCGTAGAAGGACTTTCTTCGCCTTCTTGGTAACGCGACTCCAACCCTTTGTCTCCTTGAGCAATGCAGCAGGTGTCGCTGGGGCCATAATTGGTGCCTCCGCGACACACGCCTCCTGTTGTGCGACCCAGCATTCCACCCTTGCGACGCGGTCAACTCTCTCGACCTTTACAACTTCGACCTCAACCAGCGCCACTTCCTTGACCTCCGTCCCCGTCTCTTTCAACTCAACCACGGACATGCAGTGGTGAGCGTGACGACGACCTTGAGGGGCAAAATAGGAGTCTGCCTCCTCGAGATCGGAGGTGTATGGAGCTTGGAAGGGGCTGGCGAGGGCGGTGGTGATGTGTTCTGAGAGACGACGCGCTGGCATGGACATGCGGCGAGCAAAGGGGCGGAGGGAGAGTGTGGGTGACTTTCCCATTTTCATGGGCGACGGGAGCTTAGAGAACGGGTTGGTGAATTTAGTAGGGGAATTATTGACTGCAGAAACACGGTGGTCAGGATTGTGCAGGGAGGAAGGAGGGAGAATAACTCACAGTCCCCGTTCAGGTCTCCCGACGCTTTCGAGGCACCGTCATTGGCGGATGCAGTATCTACGAGAGTAGATGTGGTGGATTTGAGTGAGTGGATGCTAACGGTGCGACGGGGTTTAGAGAGAATTTCACGAACAGGCATCTGGGGGGCTAGCGATGGGCATAGCCAGAAGATGAAGATAGCCGTAATGCTCTGTGGTAAATAGTGTTAGAAGAAAAACGCGTGGGCCTCCAAAACTATAGGACATACCGTGATATACTGGGTGTAGGCCGGGATGATGGAGATGAATTGGATGATGATGGGAAGGCGCTGTTCGACGATGATTGTCGACATTGTATTATAGGAGTATTGTCAAGTTATAGTGTGTGTGATGTGGTTTGGGCTCAAGATGATATGGCGATTTGGGGAGAAACGAGCTGAATTTATACAGGAATTCAAGTGGGTCAGTTCCCAAATAGTAAAGCCCTCCTATTGCTCCTATTTCTCCTATTCCTCTCATTTCCTCCTATTGCTCCTATCCACATTTTCTGAGTAAGTCGCTAAAGGATGACGGAGGCAAAACGAAACAACGGAGGCAACTTGAAATTGCATCATCAAACTTCCAGTGGACGCGACGCGTTATTTGTCGTTCGCGTGAGAAGCAAATAAGCGCCGCACAAGCGGCGCCTTTATGGCGTCCTTCAACCATGGAATTTCTCGTACCGACAGACAACGTCAACAACACCGCTCGCACGCCCCAGAGCACACCGCTGCTGTGGTTTCCATGCAGTACTCAATCCGGGTTTTGGGTGTGATTTCGGATCTGCTGGTGCAACAGTTTCCATGCAGTTCTACTGCACTATGTAATCCAGATTGTTGCCGTACTATCCGTGTGCAATCCGGTCCGCGTATCAGCTGGATTGGATTTTCCATACACCCGCTGCTGTGGTTTCCGTCCAGTACTCAATCCGGGTTTCGGGTGTGATTTTGGAAGTGCTCATGCGACACTTTCCGTGCAGTTCCACTGCACTATCGAATCCGGATTGTTGCTGTACTATCCATGCACTATCTGATCCAGATATCGGCCGGAATTTTTGTGCACCCGCTGCTTTACGTTCTGTGCAGTACTCAATCTGGGTTTTGGGCAGGACTTTGGCACCCCTCGTGCTAGAGTTTCCATGCAGTTACCTGGCACTATCCAATCCGGATTGTTGCTGTACTATCCGTGCACTATCCGATCTGGATATCGGCCAGAGTTTCCATGCACTTGCTGCTTCACTTTCCGTGCAGTACTCAATCCGGGTTTTGGGTGTGATTTCGGAACTGCTCGTGCAACAGTTTCTGTGCAGTTCCACTGCACTATCTAATCCGGATTGTTGCTGTACTATCCGTGCACTATCCGATCCGGATATCGGCCAGAATTTCCGTGCACCCGCTGCTGTGATGTCCGTCCAGTATTCAATCCGGGTTTTGGACCTAGTTTCTGTGCACGTTCAGCCGTAGTTTCCATGCACATCCTGCCAGAGTTTCCGTGCCCTATCCGGAGCCGGATTGTTGCTGTACTACCCATGCACTGTCCCATCCGGGTATTTGCCAGCATTTCCGTGCACCCGCTGCTGTGGTTTCCATGCAGCACTCGATCTCGGGTTTGGGCGGGATTTGGGCACCCCTCGTGCAACTGTTTCCATGCAGTTCTACTGCACTATCCGTGCGCAATCTGGTCCGGGTATCGGCCGGATTTTCTATGCACCCACTGCTTTACTTTCCGTGCAGTACTCAATCTGGGTTTCGGGTGTGATTTCGGAACTGCTCGTGCAACAGTTTCTGTGCAGTTGCACTGCACTATCCAATCCGAATTGTTGCTGTACTATCCGTGCACTATCCGATCCAGATATTGGCCAGAATTTCCGTCCACCCACTGCTGTGGTTTCCGTCCAGTACTCAATCCGGGTTTTGGACCCAGTTTCTGTGCACGTTCAGCCATAGTTTCCATGCACATCCTGCCCGAGTTTCCATGCCCTATCCGGATCCGGATTGTTGCTGTACTACTCGTGCACTATCCTATCCGGATATTGGCCAGAATTTCCATGCACCTGCTGCTGTAGTTTCCATGCAGTACTCAATCCGAGTTTTGGACCTAGTTTCCGCTCACGTTTGCCGTAGCTTCCGTGCACATCCTGCCAGAGTTTCCGTGCACTATCCGACCTGGAATCCGGCCGTGAATCCCGTACAATATACCCGGACGGTTTGGCTACAGGCCCCATGGCTCTCTGTGGGTGTAGAGAGCCCGCTGCTGCAGTAAACCACAATACAGTGTATTGAGTCCGCTACTTCGTTAACAACCACACACTGTAAAGACGTCCGCTACAGCACAGAGGACCCACTAGGTGCGTCAACTACGGTACACTGTATAGGCCCGCTAGAGCGTTGGACACACTACGGTGTTGTGTATGTATGTGCTTTCACACAAAGAAGACCTTCACCACCACCTTTCGAAACCTCTCCTGCCTCAACAGGACACATGATGCAAGGGACCTTCGGATCCAACAGGTCCAGGCTGGAACACAACATTTTCCAACCAGGCCAACATGAGGGGGACTTTTCCTCAGCCAGTCAGGACCCTCGACGACCCCTACCCCGGACCCCCTCGAATGTATTCAACCCGTCCTACCAACTCGCCACCCCCAACTATCCCCCCTTACCACCATCAACAACAACCTCCGGACCTCCGCCTTCAAGTAACCAGACTCCAGGGTCATACTACAAAAGGTTGAGACACCCGGAGATGTTCCAAAGGAGGGATAGGGCTTGGGAAGAGGGAGAGGGACAGTTCGCCCATCAACAAACCCCTTTCTACACGGCTCAGACCACAAAAGGATACTCTACGAGCTCTGCATGTCACGAGAAGAGTTTTCACGCCAAGGGCACGAGCTCCTAGTCAAAACCATGGGGATGGATCATCAACCCAGAACACCGGAACAATGAGCCAACCTCGTGTTGTCGACCATGCAACTGCATGAAGCACATCGACTACCCCCACAACTGACGGTGTTGTTGCAAATGGGGGGAAACAAAAGAAGGTTACACGGCCTAGCTGGAGAAATCCAGACGTCCAACGAGGGAAGAAGATTCTCCGACCCCCAAAGTGCGGGACGATCCTTCCATATGCCGATACAGGAGCCCGTTCCCTCCAGAATCGAAACTAGATTCGAAGAACCCCCACGAGCGACAAGCACTGTCAATACACAGACAGCATTGGCTCTACTCAGGAGGATGAACCAGGGGAACACACCTCCCAGCCAAGAAGGATTCGAACCCACCGTCACGCTAGGGGCAGATGCTCGAAGAGCTCCAAGGTTTGGTTTCTGGGGAGCCCACAACTTACAAAGGATCCCCGAAGAGAACACCTCTTTCGAAGGACCGTTCTCCAGACCAAACTCGGGTTTTCAGGGCCTGCAGAGGACCTTCGCAAACCAAGAAGGAGTACCTTCGAGGGAACCCGAGAACATCCCCCTACCTCCGTCGGAACGGGGAATCCCAATGCCACTGTCATACGCCCACAGCCACAAATTACACGAAGAAAACTCGGAAGGAAGAGAGGGAGCACCCCCTAGGGCATGAGAAGACTGGCGCCAAACACCACCTCATCTGACAAATCAGAACAGGAGGTCACCGCAAGGCCCACGCCCAATCTCCCCAAGAGAACGACATGGAATTGGAGCGGACCCCGGCCCTGGTCAAAAACGTAAACATTCTCGATGGAAGGCAATGGGCACAGCAACAATTTCCTCAGTTCGAACAATATAGAACTGCCCACAACCCTGGACCAGCCCCACCAATACCCGGCGGACAACCAAACCCCCAGTACAATGGACCACCGCCACCCCCATAACCCCAACCACCTCCGGGAACTTTGGGGCCATCAACCCCCAGAGGAAATCAATGGGGAAACAGCTCCGGGGGACCAGAGGGGGGAGGAGGGGGTTACGGAGGAGGGGGGGGAGGCCCCGGAGGAGGAGGAGGTCCCGGAGGAACAGGAGGACCTGGAGGAGGCAGAGGATACGGACCACCAGGTGGCCCGGGAGGCCCCTGATGGGGAGGAGGAGGCCCAGGATGGGAAGGAGGAGGTCACGGAGGAGGAGGAGGCCCACTCAGAAATCCAGGGGGAGGCCACTTCGCAAACCCTCAACGACCCCCACCTCCACCGCAACAACTCTTAGGCCCAAACCAAATCCTGACCTCGGAACAGTACCGACACCTCCTAAACCTGGAATCGAAAATTGACATCAGGAAACCAGACCCCTTCACGGGAAAAGAACCGACGAGATAGAAGACCTTCATCACGGAATGCCTGGTAACGTTTCAAGCCAAGGCAATCACCTACAAACAGGACCACCTGAAGGTGTCATTCGCGAGCTCCTACTTAAAGGATGGAGCCATGGACTACTTCCGCCTACAACTCACGTACAACCCGCAACACCCTATGTTCACGAACTGGGAAGGGTTCGTACACGAATTGGGATCACGCTTCGGCATACCGAACTCCAGGGTGGAAGCCGAGAATGACATCTCACGACTGAAAATGAAGGAATGGGAAAAGTTCACAGCCTTCATCATCAAGTTCGAACAGGAAGCATACGAAACAGGCTGGAACTGGGTAGCACTACAATTCACGCTCCGGAAAGCGCTCCCTCCGTGAATCCTCAACGTACTGGCCATCGCACCAAGTCCCGAAACCTACGAAGGTTACCGAGATCTGGTCACTCAAATCGACTGGAGGTACTGGGAACATCGCATAGAAAATCCAGAGTCCTACAAACCTCTCTGGGCAAATAACGCGAACACCTCCAACACCTCTGCACGACCTCCGATTGGACCTTCGATGGGACCCGCACACCGCACAACACCGGAAACGACTCAGGGAAATAGGAACGCACGCTTGAACGCCGAAAGTCATGATCAGGACCCGGACACAGATAAGGAAGGTAAGGCGCAGGATCAAGAAATCACATGGGACGACGAAGAAGCCCTACAAGCCAACAATTTTGGTTTCAAAAAGTCAACACGCCCCTGAGTGAAGATCGCCGAAGACATAAAGCAACCACATACAGGCACTACAATGTACCGTGTCCCACGGTCCAGCGGGGCCATACATGTAGCCGTACTGACGGCACCAGCGGGGCCGCTGGAGCGCCAGCGGGGCCACTACATGTAGCCGTGTTGCACGGTACCAGCGGGGCCTCTACATGTAGTCGTCTGGCACGGTTCCAGCGGCCCCGCTGCACTACCAGCGGGCCCATATGATGCTGTGGGGGCCAGCGGGGTGGGGGCTAGCGGGGGGTTGGCACCTCAGCGGACCTCCGCGGGTCGCTTCTTTTGGGGCCTATATATGGGGGCAGCGGTATGGCGGATTGCCCACCTCAGCGGACCTCCGCGGGTCGCCGTTTTGGGGGCTGGTGTGGGGGATTGCCCACGTCGGTGGACCTCCGCGGGTCGCCGTTTTGGGGGCTGGTGTGGGGGATTGCCCACGTCGGTGGACCTCCGCGGGTCGCCGTTTTGGGGGCTGGTATGGGGGATTGCCCACGTCGGCGGACCTCCGCGGGTCGCCGTTTTGGGGGCTGGTATGGGATTGCCCACGTCGGCGGACCTCCGCGGGTCGCCGTTTTGGGGGCTGGTATGGGATTGCCCACGTCCGCGGACCTCCGCGGGTCGCCTTCTCCCAGCACTGTGGCGGGCCTGGACAGGCGTGTCCGCGGACACATACATGTCCGCGGGTCGTTCTCTGGAGGCACCCCCGGCAGCAGGTCTGGCCAGGGCATTACCAATGTCCGCGGATCAATACATGTCCACGGGCCTCCATCTACAGGGATTACTAATCACAGTCATGTAATTGCGTGCAATCACACATTGTTGCACAAGTACTTAATGACAGAAGTGCAGAAGTGTACCAAATTATGTCCTCTATGTATCTCCCATTTGAGGCCCATCAATTTCATTGCGGATGGTACGGAAGGCATCGAGAGCCACTTGCAGGCTGTTAAGTTTGGCGACCTCCGCCAGATACAGCTGACGAGCCGCAGAGGCATAGGATACGCTGTGAAGTTGCTGGAAAGCTTTGATTTCAGCGTGGAGACCAAGGAGCTCTCGCTGTGTCATTGGCTAATAAATGACTGTTAGTTTTGTAGACAAGGTGTGCATAAAAAGACTTACGGGGTCCGCGGGGATTATAACGGAACCAGAGGCCAGAGTCAGAAACCCTCCATCTCTGTGCTTCACTGGCTACTCAATTCATGTTAGCTATCCCTTCAATGAATGACCAGCAATTCCATCACTTACTCCAGGATCAGCCTTGGCCTTCTTTAGCTCTTTTTCCTTCAAAGCTTCAGTTAGGAGCTTCTGCTCCGTTATGGCAGCCAGATATTGTGGCACAAGGTATTCCCGGCCATTGGAATTGATTACAACATATCCGCGGAGCGGAGTAGGTTGTATGTCCGCGGAGTTACTTCCTGATGAGTTGATGGAGCTCATTTGTACGGGTCTGGGCAGTGTCTTGACAAAGTGTTAAAAGAAGGCCACCTTTATGGTCTGGAAGGGCCCTGACCTTCCAACGTGGTTAGAATCTGCCAGAACGACGGAGAACAATTAGTAAGAGTGCTATAATTGGAAGTTGCACGTGACCATGTTGAGAATTTTCAACTCCTGCGCAACTCTTCTTCCCCCCCCATATCCGCCACCACTTCCAAATCTAAGTCCGCAACACCGCACTCCGCGCATCAAAATGTCCGACATCACGGCTCTGAAGACGATCGACAACGACATTGTCAAGGCTGTCGAAAACGGCGATGTCCCGGCTCTGATCGAGCTGTACAAAAAAACAGCGGTATGTTTTTTCTTGCTATCTTAATCAACTACTGACCATTATGAAATCAGAAAAAATTATGGCCCCGGGTCAAGGCCAGCACCATCCCGGAGGTTGCGCAGGCCAGGCACGCCTCCCTCCTTGCTGCCACCATCCGAAAGATCCAGGACCTCTCGCATGGAGAGGACCCGAAGGACCTGTTGGGTAAACTCCTCGACATTGTGCGTGCTCACCAGGGCCAACAGCCGACAATGGGGTCCGCGGGGCAGGCAGCAGGTGCCGCGGAGGCGGAGTCGTCAAGGGCCGCCGCGGAGAGGGCAGCAAGGGCTGCGGAGGCCGAGGAGGCAAGGAAACGGGCGATGGAACTGGCAAGGAGAAAGGCCGCGGAAATGGCAGAGGAGATGAAGGCCGCGGAGGACGCAAGGCGGGAGAAGAGGAAGGCCAAATGGGCTGCAGAGCAGAGGTTGGAGGAAGAAAGGGAGAGGGAGGAAAAGGAGAAGAGGGAGAGGGAGGAGGAGGAGGAGATGGAGAGAGCGAGAGCAGAGAAGGCTGCGCGGAGGAGGGCTGCCAAAGAGAGGGAGGCAGAGGCAAAGGAGGCAGAGGCAAGGGCAGCGGCAGCGGAAGTGAGGGCCGCGGAGTTGAGGGCCGCAGCGTTGAGGGCGGAGAAGGAGAGGGCAGAAAAGGAGCGGGCGGAGAAGGAGAGGGCGGAGAAGGCGGAGAGGCAGAGGAGGAAAAAGGGAAAGCAGAGGGAATTGGGCGGGTCCGCGGGGGTCAAAGCCGCGGGAATGGGGCCCGGTGAGTAGTTCATTTTTCTATCACTTAGTGCGACACTGATCTTTCCCAACAGAACAGCACCATGTCCGGGTTACGGACCCCTTGCCTTCCGCCGCGGACAAGGGAAAGGGCAAGGCGGTGCAGTCATTCCAGGACTTGGCCCGGGACGACAGCGACAACGAACTCCAAGCGATGCCCGCGGTCAAGTACGGAAACTATGACCCCGCCTGTGTACGATGCACACTGAGGAATTTGGAGTGCGAGAGACAGGGTGGGAGGGCAACAGCCTGCTTTCCATGCAAACTTGCAAAGCAGAGTTGTGCTTTCTCACCGGTTTTTCCGAGGACGGGGCCAAAGCCAACAAAGGTCAAGCGGGCAAAGGAGAATATCGCGGGTCCCTGTAAGTTCTCGTTCATCTTTTTTATTACTTTGCTAATAAATATACTTGTAGCCACTCACCCCCGGTCCGCTGCCACGCCCTCCGCGGACTTCAACCCCGCGGGGCCTTGTAAGTTTTTTTGCTTCTCTCTATCACTTTGCTAATGAAGACCCTTGTAGCCACCCACTTCCCGTCTGCTGCCGCGCTCCCCATGCCCCCCCCGCCCCCCGCGCTCCCCGTGGACTTCGACCCCACGGCGATCCTGACCAGGCTTGCGACCGTGACGGCAGAAAATGCCGCTTTGCGGGAGCGGATGTCAGATCTGGAGGTCAGCGTCCAATTGGTGCTGAAGCGGGACAGGAGGCGGTCAATGCAGTGCGAGCTCATCAACCTTAGGGCTGCAGAGCTTGTACTTGCACAGCGGGAGTTGGAGTGGGCAGGGAGGGAGGTATTGGGTGAGGCGGAACGTCAGGGAGTCGAGGTGCAGCGCCTGCAGAAGCGCGTGGAGATGCTAGAGGCGCAGGCACCTCTTCCCGAGGAGCTGGCCGCGGAGATGTTTGCGGACATGGCCGCCCTCAACATGGACAACATGGACTGGCAAGCACCTGCGCAAGCAACTCCGCCTACTCCGCACAAGCCCGCGGCGTCCGCTCAAGATCCGCCTCCGCCACCGTCTTCACCCCAGTCAGCGTCGGAGGGAACTCCGCCTCCCTCCATCCCTCTGCCCTCCTTGCCAACCACCCCTCTGCCCCCCGCGCCCACCACCCCTCCACCCCCGTTGCCCACCACCCCTGTGCCCACCGCCCCTGTGCCCACCACCCCTGTGCCCACCACCCCTGTGCCCACCACCCCCGCCCTTGCCACCCCTCCACCACCGGACTGGAGCCCGACTGGGCCTGGTGCAGTCGCCAGCCCCGCACCCACTCTCCAATTGATTCTGCCCACCCCACAAGGATCCGCGGCCCCCGCGGGCCTTGCCACTCCGTCTCCGCGGCTCAGTCCTGAGAGCCACAGCGGGTCACCTGCTCCAGAGGAGGAAGGTTCCCGAGGCACAAAACGCAAAGCGACGGATGAGGGTGGAGGGCCTTCAAAAAAACAAAATTCAGCCTAGGCGGCTCGGACTTTCACACCCCGCGGACTTCCTTCAAAAATGCATTTTCTTTACTGGACAAATATATGATAGCAAAGCACTGGCATCTTGTAGTGTATATACTGCCACATGATCTAAAAGTATATACAATAAAACAATTTTCTTGAACATTGTGATCAATTGTCAACAATTATAAGTGATGAGAAAACAGTAGACTAGCGGCGCCTTGTGCTTCCTTTAGACCTGTTGCCAGCCCCCGCGGACTTTGATGTTGTGGCTCGCGTTGCGGCCCCAGTGCGTGTGCGGCTGCCCCTGGTATTGGCACTGGCACCAAAGTCCGCGGCCTCCGCAAGCAGTAAATCCTGCTTTGATTTCTTTCGCTTGGTCTGTCCTTCAACCTGCTTGCGCTTGCGTGTAACCGGAGGTGGGGGCGGAGTTGGTGAATTAGGCGGAGAGGGAGTAGGAGTGTTGGGCGGCGGAGTTACCTCGTTGAGGAGCTGCATTGCAGTTGCCGGCACCATATACAGTGGCAGCCCTTCGCCAGGCCCATTGGTGGGTGCCTGTGTCGGAAGTCCGCGTGCATTTAAGCGGTGCATGGTGGTTTCATCAACGGTGACCAGGCCTCCATTGGTCGTGGGGTCTGGTTCAGGACTCTGTTCTCCAGATCCGCGGGGCTCGTTGGGTGCTCCGCGGGGTGTGTCGGGTGGTCCATGAGGGTCATTATTTTGTGATTGATTCTGATTGTCTTCTGCAAGTTCATCGGGCGGTCCGCGGGGTTCGTTATCCTGTAATCCCGGGGGTGTCAGACGTTGGTTTTCATCTGGTGCTGGACTGCCGTGTTCGTCGTTACTGCCTTCCAGGTCCGGCATCGAAATAAGGCTTTCTAAGGGGTCCGGAGCCGGTGCTTTTTTTTTGCCCCTCTTTCGCCTTGCTTTCTTTGCTGCTGCCGCGGCAGCCAAAGCTTCCTGGTCCTTGCGCGCCCCGTAGACCGCCTCCGTTCTCTCCTTTTTCTTGTTCAAGTAACTGGACCAGCGAAAGGTCTCTGAGGGTCCAAGCCTCTTCTGGCGAGAGCGCCAGAAGTCGAGCAACTCCCGGAGTTCATGTAGTCGGAGGTTCCGTGGGTCTTGAATCCGGATGTCCGCGGGCACGTACTCCGCGGAGATGAACATTCCATTGTCCACTTTTATGGAAGTGAAAGGAGGGGATGACAGGAGGTATCCGGATGCAAGTTCTGTAAGGAAATTAGGATAGGCCTGATATGATATCAAAGAATTATCACGTACTGTAATGCTGTTTCAGGAATGCGCGGACCAGAAGCTCAAGGTCATCTTTGGTCTGTTGCACACCTTCTACCAACTCCGGTAGAATTGGAAAACCATCATTTTGTTGGTCCAGCTGTAGATCTGGACGTGGCTTCATTACTGAATCAGTCTGATGCAGGGGGTCTGGTGCAATAGATTCCTGGAGGGCAACCACATAGTCCAAAACCTTTCTCTTGAAATCCGACACCAGCTGCGGAAAGGTATCACTGAAACCTTTACTGATCACCCCTGCATTTGCCGCAATGGTGTCGTGACTGGCCCGCGGCGGACATCAGCACAAGCCCGCGGAGTTGATGGACAACTCACACGCGGATATTTAGGTCCCCATCTTGCGAATTCCATACCACAAAGGTAAGAGACAGCATGCCCATCTCTCGCCACCTGTTGGCATCCTCATTCTCCACTCGTTGAAAGCCCCGCTTATCCGCATTCCTGAGATTAGAAGGTATCAACTCCGCAATGTCCGCGGGCCCGCGGAGCTACTCACTTGCGCTGCTCCTCCGGAGGATAGCCCTTGGTGCTCCACTCACGGGCAGTGGCCTCTGCCTCCCGGAGTTGTTGCGGAGTGAGTTTGTTCATCACCCGTGCCAAAGCCTTGTTGCGTTGCTCGAAGGCCGCGGTGGGAGATTCATCGACCTCCTCCAGTATCTCTTTCAACTCTTCGGTGATCAAGCCGCGCATTGTCCGATTGACTACCTGGCGCACGGTAACCTTCAAATTTCCCGATGACTGGTTATATGATGGGTAGGGCCTCCAGTTGTTCCTCACCCAATCTGCCAGTTTCTGTATGCTAATCAGTGTGATGACACAGAGATACACACTCTAGCCTGACGGACCAGGGTAGCCGACGCGGACTTCTTTGCCGTCTTTGGCTCTGTTCCCTTTGCCTTCCAGCAGTTAAAAATATCAACCAATACTTTGTCCTTGAAAATGGCTGCCCTTTTTTTCTTGTCCGACTCCTCTCGGTACTCCTCTCGGTACTTGTTGAGGACCGCGCGCTCGTCAGCCGGATACCGGGGCTCCTTACTTGTCTTCTTCAGGGCCGC
Source organism: Tricholomella constricta (assembly GCA_013368375.1). Taxonomy (NCBI): domain Eukaryota; kingdom Fungi; phylum Basidiomycota; class Agaricomycetes; order Agaricales; family Lyophyllaceae; genus Tricholomella; species Tricholomella constricta. The sequence goes on from JAACJP010000017.1 coordinate 230,220, forward strand.
GGGGGCATGTGTGACTGTTTCCGGTGTGAAAATATTTCCGGACATGGTGGAGCTCCGTTAAAAAAATTCCCTATTTGGGTCACAAAGGGTTGAACTTCACGCTTGACAGTTGTCCCACACTACCCGCATTTGGCAAAGAAGTTTCCAGTTTGGGTAATATGAGGCACGGGTGCATCGATGACCCCGATTGTGAGTGCAGCTGACCTTGCACATGTACAACCATGAGGACATGTCCGAGAGTAATCAGTGATCCATCAGTAGACAGGTTCTGGTTTTTCCACCATATCAGATCTCCTCCCTACCCACTATGTTGCGTGCAGTAAAGCGCACACGTCGCAAGAAGGATGAAGTCCTTAAGCAAAGTTCTCGCTCATACGCCATGGATGTCGAGACAACAGTCAGGCATACCAGCAGGGGTGACATCGTGGAATCCAGGAAAGTCCCCTTGCGCAAGAGGTCACCGGACCCTGCTACATCTGTCCGTCGGGGTGTGCAGACCCATGTCCAACCCTTTGAGCATTCGGACATTCACTCAACAGAGCTGAATGACACCACTGATGAGGTGGCCCCCAAACGGGGCAAGGTGAATTGTTCTTTGACGTAGAGTGTACATGTAACTGAATCACAGCACAGACACAAGGTGATTACCTCCAAGAATTTGTGAACCATGTTCCAGAGCTGTTGAAGGGGCTACTTGGGAGAGAGCACATTGAGAATCAAACTCAATGTTCTGATTGTCCCAAGGGCAACTATGGACGTTGGCGTTGTCGAGACTGTCTCAGTGACAGGATACTCTGCCGGGGTTGCATGCGGACAACTCACAGGGACAATCCTCTCCATCGCATTGAGTTCTGGACAGGTCACTACTTCCAGGCAGCTCAGCTGCACGAGGTTGGTACCTACTTGCTGGTCCCTCACTCCTCCGGGAAAGCAATCTGTGATACGCTGCAGCTGCAACAGGAGCAGTTGGAGACTTACCAGGTGAAATACGACGATGAAGAACAGAAGAACGACCGCACAGAGCAGCAAAACGACCCCGCGGGTCGACAGGCCAACTCCGCGGACGCCGCGGACATGCCGGAACAGCCTTCCTATGATGCGGAGGACGATGATTATATGGCGCGCTTGAGCCGCGCTTATGGTCTACAGCCAGAATTTCATCCAATTGCTGAGGCAGGGTCTACTCTGGACACAGTTGAAGTCGAAGTGGACGAGGAAGATGACGATGACACTGGTCTCGATGATGACCTTCCGGCAAGAATGCCACGGCACGACGCCTTCAAGAATCGTTATGTGCGCATTGTACATGTCAATGGAATTCACTACATTCCACTTGTCTTCTGTTCATGCCGCGGAGTCGGCAAGGTCAATACAGACCTGATGCACAAACGATTGGTGCCGGCTAGCTTCACACGATACAATACGCTCTTCACCACTGCAGTCCTCGATGATTATCGCCTTGCGAACCTGGAATGCAAGGCATCTGCATTTCAGTATTGGCACAAACTCAGCCGGACTACCGCTGCAGCAACGAGCTCCGCGGACATCGACAACTTTTATCGCGAACTCCGCCGGCTCTCGCGTTCATGGAGATGGCTCAAGAAGCTCAAATGGGGTGGATTTGGCAGCAATAACAGAGATCCAATGCAAACCACTGCAGGGGTCGCCATTTTTTGCCCCACATGTCCGCAGCCAGGTGTGAATCTCCCCGCGGGGTGGGCCGCGGACCCGAATAAGTGAGTGCATTTGGTGACGATTGATAATTGTTATTGACATTATATGCAGAAAAGTATACATGAGGTCTTTTGTGGCAGATGGCAATTTCAAAGCGGATCATGTTCGCCAAAAGAACAGTGCAATGGATGTTTGGCTGTCGGAAGGGTCAGGCATGATGGCTAACCGTGCCAATTATAACGAGTTTTTGAAGGAGGCCTTCAACGTGATGACAGTGAGTCAAGTCGATTACCCCCGCGGCGTAGGCCGCGGTGTTCCATCAACTCCGCGGAGTTCTCTACTAACGTCCATTTTAGAAAGCCCCTTGCGAGAATCAGTTCCGCGCTGTTGAGCAGGCAATGCTTGTGTCCAAAGCCTGTGATGTTAAAGGAATTGTAGCCATTGCATGTGCGCGGCATGGCTGTTTTGCCCCCAACAGCCTGTCGGACCTCCACGCGGGGGAGCAGCAAAAGAATGTGGACTGGGCATTCCTCCAGGCGCTTAAAACAACAAATGTGGAAAAAATCGACGAGGTGTTATTGATCTACGATATTGCCTGCCAATACATGGTACACTTTCTAAAGCGCATCGGTCACCTACTCCCCCCAGGAATGACTATCGCTCAGGCCATCGGACTACTCCATGTTCACGGTCACAAAGATGATTGCTTTAACCGCTTTGCAACTTCTTTCATTCCAGGCGCTGCTATAGTTGCGGGTGAAATTCTGGAGAGTTTGTGGGCCGTATTGAACACTGTGTCACCAATGACCAGAACTGCAACATTGGCACACCGAGCAGAGATCCTGGATGATCATATGAATGATTCTAACTGGAAGAAACTCCTGCAGATGCGTTAGTAAAATTTCATCCATTCCGTTACGATAATTGACAATGTCCGCGGCCGCGGAGTAGCGGTCACATTGTGTCGGACATACGAAAAGGCGACCGAGATGTTGGAGACTGCTGAAGAATATTTCAAAGGTGTCGCTTCAGGCATAAGCCGCACACACACTGCAAGGTGGGAGGTGGAGATCCAGGAGGCCGAGCGGAGGAGGGTTCATGATGTCAAGGCCATGGACATCCTCAAAGCACGGACCGCGGACATCGGGCAGCCGGGAGATTCTGGGCCTGTGGAGCACTCAACAGCTGAAGAGGAGTGGATACAATCAGGCCTTGATCTTGAGGAGCGCCAGTAAGACATTTTATCTCTATTTGGCTTCCGGAGCTGAACAGTTTCCATCTAGAATTGGCCTTCAAGACAAAGTCCGCCAACTTGCGCGCGAGCCGCGGGAAGATGTCTGCAAGGCCGTCGAAACTGAAAGACAAAGCCTACGTTCACAAATTGATGTGTTCACATCAAAACAGCTGAGCATAAACTTCATTCCTTCGGCCTCCGCGGAGGATGTGCCAGGGAACGTCGAAGCCTTTGACAACCTAGACGAGCACCCCGCGGACCTGGCCTCCGGAGACGCCGCGGCGCCGGCCCAAACACCCTCCCGTCCTGCGCCTGTCAGTGCAACAGAAGGACCCCTACCACCAGAGCAGACACCTATTTGCCTGCCATCCGCGGCTGGGGAAACTGAGACACATCTGGCTAAACTCGAGCTTGCATTGCGCAAGGTTCAAGCGGAGCGCCATCTGCAGAACCTCCGAAATGCAATTGCGGAGAAATCATTTTTGTACTCACACGTCATCCGAGTTGCTCCGCGGAAGGGTGTGGTGACGCGTGCGCGGGGTAACATCACCACCCTCAATTACACAATCACCACCCTTTGTCGGGTGTACGACAAATGCAGAGCAAAGCTCGTCTGTCTGGGTGCGGATGAAGGCACACTGGAACGGTACAAAATTCTTGACAAGAAGCATGTGAAATCGAGCACCGCCATACTGGATCCCAACACTCCGGGCTCAACTGATATCCGAAGTACCAGTCTTTCCTGGATTTGGCAAATACCTGGTCAAGCGACAGATAGTCCAGAGGCTTTGCTGGAGTGTATGTGTCCTTTGGTGTCAACTCCGCGGAGTTGTTACTGACATGATATCAATAGTCCAACGTATTCATTTCTTGAGGGCAAGGGCACAAAAGGATCGATGGACAGAAGAATTCACTCTTGTTCAATATGAAATGACCTGGACCACCCGATATTTCCTTCGTCAGGCCCAGATCTGGGTAGAGCGCGGTGCGGAGGCCGCGGCTGCTGGACAACTGGGCCCGACAGCATATGCACGGCGGAAGACAGCCATGTGGAGGGAACTTGCTTGGTTGGCAGAGCAACGATTTAAAAAAGTAAATCAATCATATGTAGCATTGCTTCCATAGAATGGAATGATCATCAATACCGTGCAGAATGGACTGGAATAATCAATGATTGTGTCCGCGGGGTGGCAACAACTAAGGCCGCGGACATGACCGGTTGAATGATGTGCTTTGCATAAGGATGTCTGCGGATGTTGCAGCATGCACGTGTGCAGTCAGATCACATGATGGTGGGAAAGCAACTGTCAATTATGTAACTATGGCAACTCCTCTTTTCTCCCCCTTATCCGATCTTGATCTCTTATCGACTCTCCAAGGCAAACCCAATGGCTTCCCCCGCTTCCCCCGCGCTCTTGTCCATAGATGCCGAAAGTTTCTTCCTCCCGACGTTTGAGAGAGCCGCAATCAATTTGCAAGAGGTCCTCTTTTACTGTGAATCAAGGTTGCATGTTTCTCTGGTCAAATATGCGGCAGTGAAGGATCCAAAAATTCGAGCTTCCATGCAGAAACACTTGTCCGCGGAGCTTGTAAGTACTGTCGGTCGAATAAGTATCGGATGTCGGCTCAATTGTTTTTGCACAGGATTTTGCATTGGTTCATGTAGGTGCTGCAAACAGCATGATGGCCCCCTGTGAGGTTCCAAACCTCCTCCGGCTTCTTGCCTGCCACTTCTATGGACAGCCATCTCACGGCCCACTGGTGCTTTCGGATGCCCTCATTCTTGCTCTGGACGCCGGCCTTCCGCTTGAACACCCCGCGGCATCCGTCGCAAAATATGCATGTGACTGGTGGCTTGAGCATAAAGATAACAAGCCCCGTGAGCCGCTCAGTCATGCCACCCTGAAGGAATGCCTTGCCCTCCATCGTGATCAGCAAAAGGCAGCACCTCCGCTTCGGGTTCCGCGGACACAAGCAAGTCCGCAAGCCCTGCAGCAGTGCCGGACACGTGTGCAAGGGTTTGCATCCATTTTGGAAGCAGAGGCCTTCGCAGGCACCCGCCGTGCCGCAACCTTCAACACCATCTTTGAGGCTTCAGCTCTAAAGGCGGAGGGCGAGGCTCTAGAGGAGCTGATCGCAGCTCAAAAGGCGGAGGCTGCAGCTCAAAAGGGCGGGGCCGCGGCTCGAAAGGCGGGGGCCGCGGCTCGAAAAATGGGGGCCGCAGAGGGAATCTCCCCGGACAATCGAATCAAACCCGCGGATATGCAAGGGAGAGGGGAAATGCTTCCTGAGGAGCTCTTCAGCATCTTTGACCCCGAGGCAACCGCAGGGCCACTGGGAACCGACTTTGGCGGGGATCTTCCATCAGGGAAGGCAAAGGGGTTCAACTCCGACTCACACAGCGCAAGTCCCAGTCCATCAGACAGGTATGATGCACTCGGAGATGATGTCCGCTGGCCCAGGGAACTCCTGCCTTCTGAGTATCCTGACCACTTTTGCAGGCCACCGCTCCGAGCTGATGATGGTGGGGAATATTTAAGTTACTACCAAAGCATTGTTTTAGCCACGGACGCCGCGGGCCCCGCCGCGGATGGCTCTTTTGATCCGGAGGCAATCATTGCGTTGGGTGGTAAGCACTGGATTTGCATGTTTCCTCATATTTCCTGACTGTGAAATAGCACCGCGTTATCCATCCCCCGAGTTTGTTCCTTCCGATGATGAGGCGAACCCCGCGGCGGACCCCGCGGTGATGAACAGTAAGCTGCATCCTCTACAGTCTCTGTATATTTTCTGATTGTTTGGAACCCCCATAGCAACCCGTTATCCATCCCCCGAGTTTGTTCCTTCTGATGATGAGGCGGACCCCGCAGAGATGAACGGTAAGCTGCATCCTCTACAGTCTCTGTATATTTTCTGACTGTTTGGAACCCACATAGCACCCCGTTATCCATCCCCCGAGTTTGTTCCTTCCGATGATGAGGCGAACCCCGCGGCGGACCCCGCGGTGATGAACAGTAAGCTGCATCCTCTACAGTCTCTATATATTTTCTGACTGTTTGGAACCCCCATAGCACCCCGTTATCCATCTCCCGAGTTTGTTCCTTCCGATGACTCCGCGGACATGAGCGGTAAATTGCATTCTTAATCATTTCTACGGTCTGAGCTCACAGGCTCACCAGATTATGTGCCATCTGACGACGAAGTCAGCCATCGGGTTGAGGAAAGTGAAAATCACCATGACCCTGATCTCGAGTTTTCAGATGATGACAGCCCCGCGGAGGTGGGCGCGCAAGACCCGGACGACGATGTCCTTTCACTGTCAGAGGACTCAGGTGAGGAGGGGCAACTTAGGGTTACACGACGCACTGTCCGCAGCCAGCGGGCTCGTCGTAATGCCAGACCGCCAATTGAAATGCTTGAAGGCTTACTTCAGTTTTCAGACGATGAGTTCAATGAGCAGCTTGCAGTCCAAGTACCCCGCGGACGATACACCGCCGCCTCATTTGCGCACATTCCGACCAACATTTTGGATGATTAGCAGTGGAAGATAAGCGACAGATTTGTACAACATTTGCGTTGTTGTAAATATATATACCACATTTGTTTTGCTTGTATTTTACCGGTGTGACTCCGCGGCCCCCAGAAAGTGTATGCTTGTATTGGCCGCTGCCCTAGACAAAGCACTTAGTGGTGGGAAATGAGCCACCATTATGCATTGGTCCGCGGACAGACAGCAGCATATAGGCCCCCTGGTACCATGCCAGAAGGCTTGTTGGACATGCTACATGTAATATGCCCCGCAGACAATGACCTGCGGACATGCATTGGGCCACAGAGATGGCGTCCCCGCCCTCAGAGCGTGCACACCCACGGGCATACCTTTCTGCCCGGCAGCCCTCAAAGGCCACAGAGACAACGACCCGCGGACATTTATGTGTCTGCGGACGTGGGTAATGTCCCGCAAAGCAATCCCCATACCAGCCCCCAAAAAGACCCGCGGAGATCCGTCGACGTGGGCAATCCCCCACACCAGCCCCCAAAAAGGCGACCCGCGGAGGTCCGCCGACGTGGGCAATCCCCCATACCAGCCCCCAAAACGGCGACCCGCGGAGGTCCGCCGACGTGGGCAATCCCCCATACCAGCCCCCAAAAAGGTGACCCGCGGAGGTCCGCGGACGTGGGCAATCCCCATACCAGCCCCCAAAACGGCGACCCGCGGAGGTCCGCCGACGTGGGCAATCCCCCACACCAGCTCCCAAAAAGATCCGCCATACCGCTGCCCCCATATATAGGCCCCAAAAGAAGCGACCCGCGGAGGTCCGCTGAGGTGCCAACCCCCCGCTAGCCCCCACCCCGCTGGCCCCCACAGCATCATATGGGCCCGCTGGTAGTGCAGCGGGGCCGCTGGAACCGTGCCAGACGACTACATGTAGAGGCCCCGCTGGTACCGTGCAACACGGCTACATGTAGTGGCCCCGCTGGCGCTCCAGCGGCCCCGCTGGTGCCGTCAATACGGCTACATGTATGGCCCCGCTGGACCGTGGGACACGGTACATTGTAGTGCCCCTACCTGAAGCAACAACGGATTCGGGACAAGGCCTGCATCCTATGCGGTGACCTGGAACACTGGAACACTGGATGCGCGACTGCCCGACAGCAAATGCCATGGGCAGAGCCACCTACCTCATCGGTGACGACATCTTCGAATTCCATCACAAAACAGAAGAGGGAAACACGGAGGCGATTCAGGACTTGCCCGGGCTCTGAATCGCGAAGATCTAAAACTGGACCTTGACACAAAACTACGCGCAACGGCATTATTGACAACGGACACCCGCACAGTAACACTCTCCTCCCATTCGTCACTAGCATTTCTAATACACCTCACGCCAAACGGAGGAGGAGAAGAACCCGAAAACACGCTCATCGACAGCGGAGCTATCGACAACTTCATGGACTCCGACATGGTGTCATCACGGGGGCTCCACATTGAGGAGCTCAACCCCCCAATAAACCTTTGCCTATTTGACGGAGAGCTCTCCGCATTGGGCAAAATCACACACTATACCACCAACGACGTCAAATTCAGTGACGGCACCACGCAGAGGATAAGATTCCTCCTTACGAAACTCCACGAGACAGCTACGATAGTGCTGGGACTATCATGGTTGAAGGAGGTCAACCCCCGAATAAACTGGAAAGACCTCTGCATCACACTACGAAGAGGGTCAAAATGCAAAATCGAAGGATCACTACCGGACCTCCGAAGAAAAAAGGAAGTTGCTCCAATGACGACAGGCACAGGAACTCAACGCCTACCCTCACGATCAGCTCGCTCCTTCATGATCGAAGTACAGTTAGAAGGATCCTCAACGCGACTACGGGCACTTATTGATAGTGGGGCGGCGGGCAACTTCATAACACAATCCTCGTGTACAAAGCCGGAACCTCTCGCCAACCCCATGACCCTACAACTGTTCGACGGAAACCCCAGCGGAGGTGGAGCCATTTCACACCATAGTCCCAAAACAATCAAACTTGAGAACGGACTAGAGTATAAGGTCGACCTCCTCATAACACAGTTACATCCAGCCATGCCACTAGTGCTTGGACTACCTTGGTTACGGGAAGCAAATCCGGACATCGACTGGCGAGAAATGTCCATGACCATGGAACAAGGAGCAGGACTAGCCGTGATATTGCTTTCCCAGAAGACACAATGGGGAACCGTGACCTTTGAGGAGGAGGAAGACGTCGAAGCTCCGAAACCAGCCAACCCCCTTTTGGAAAAACAACCCCTCCTCAGGGACCTCCGGGACGACGACAACGATCAGAATGACACCTCCAAGGACATCATGAAGGAGGAAGACAACCGCCCAAACACCAACAAACCCCAAGAGGAAGTACCAACATCAACAACCGAGTCGCAAGAGGAGGTAACAGGACGGAAACGCACCCGAAAACCACCTCCACCGAACTACTTTCCTCCAAACATTCCGAGGTCAAAATTCAAACCCCACCACAAACAGAAATCCGCAACGTCCCCAATGACAGAAACACAGGAAGAAGAGGAAACCAACCCGGAAACAGAGGTCGAAGACGAAACCGGAGAGGGAGAAGAGGATGTCGAAGCACAAAACATCCGCCTGATCAGAGCGGCGCCATTCGCGAACCTCATCAGAGACGGAGCTACAGTGTTCCAACTACACATCTCCCCCACCGAACAGTAAACACCTCCACGCCAATAACACCCCCGACGATGAACCCAAGCAACCCAAGACAGAAAAGGAAATCTTTGAAGAAGTCGTACCTCCGGAGTACAGGGACTTCAAAGACGTAGACGCCATCGGTCATTGGAGAAACGAAGAGAATGACTAAAAGTAACAGTAGAAGATGACGATGATCCTGATAATGAGGGTAGGCCGATAAACAGCCTACCGAAGGATCATCCAGCACTTCTATTATCCAATGAAGAGTTTCAAGAAACTCTTAAGGAGGGGGATAAGCCACCTCCGAAGAAGAGAAAACCCCAACGACGACAGCAGAAGGCACAAAACGAGCCTTCGAACGAACGAGCACAGGCTGACGAGCCATGCGAAGAACGTCAGCGCGATAATGAAGCGCGTAAGACGAGCGGGGCTGACAAGGATACGGAATCAGAGCCGTATACGAATACGAGTAATCGATCACTTTGGGATAGACCAAATCCACATCCACAATATGAGTGGATGTTCGACCCACGGATGCCGCAAGAATGGAACGCAGTAATAGCGTCAATGCGGGCTCACGAAGGAAGAAATGTAGGCACGCGAGGACAAGCGTACCGAAATCCACGGCCTGAGGAAGTATCGGAGCCAACGGAAATGAATTTTCCGGTGAATATACAACGGGCTAAACGGCCGTTGTATCGGTTACCAGTGAAGGATGAGAGTGACTTTGCTCTCGTAAAATTACGAGCTAGGTTTGATGTTAAACCTAGCAATAAAGACACAGCGCACATTCGCGCTGCAAGAACGGTGAACGGAAAAGGTAAGGCACCCAATGGAGGCCTTACCGCGGAAGATTATCCACGACTTCGCCAGCAATGGCATGACGAATTCGAAGATATGGTGGGTGGTACGAAACAACAGCTACCACCCTGGCGGGAAGTCAATCACGAGATGACTCTCGTCGACGATGAGAAACAGTACCAGTACCACGCGCCGAGGTGTCCAATGTCCCTTCGCGAGGAATTCTACGCGAAGGTCAATCGGTATACGGATTCTAAATGGTGGGAGCCTCGTTCGGTGAAGCAAGCAGTGCCGCTGCTATGTATCCCGAAAAAAGACGGCTCCCTGAGAACACCCTTGGACACATGCCAGCGTAACGATAACACGATCAAGGACATTACGCCCTTGCCAGACCAGGAAGTTATTCGCGAAGATGTCGCTAGGGGAAAAATACGTTCAAAAATTGACTTAACGGATGCGTACGAACAAGTACACATCCTTGAAAAAGATGTACATAAAACCGCCTTCGCAACGATAGCGGGAACATACATCAGTAACATCATGCAAATCGGGGACTGTAATGCTCCCGCGACATTTCAACGATTAATGACGTCCATCTTTCGGGACGTCATTGGGAAGTATGCATGTATACTTGGACGATATATTCATATTCTCGAATTCTATTGAGGAACATGAAGACCACTTACGAGTTGTGTTCGAACGATTACGCGAACAATCACTCTACCTTAAATGGAAGAAATGCGAATTGTATTCGGACCGCGTTGATTGCCTTGGTCACATTATTGACGACCAAGGAATTCACCCTGACGCTGACAAACTGGCACGGATCCGTGACTGGAGGATACCACGGAATTACAACGATATCCAACGATTCGTTGAACTTGTTAACTATCTGGGACAGTTTCTCCCAGATATATCTGCGTACACTGGTCCACTAATGGCGATGACTGAGAATGGGTCGCCATTTTATTGGAGACCAATTCATCAACGATGCTTTGAAATGATAAAGCATATATGTTGCACAACACCAATTATTCGGCCGATTCAACCGAAGACAGGCGAACCAATTTGGATTATATGTGACGCCTCCAAGTCAGGCATCAGTGCTATGTATGGACAAGGACCTACATGGATCCAAGCCCAGCCGGCTGGATTCATGTCCAAAAAATTCACTAATGCACAGCAGAATTATGCTGTGCATGAACTCGAGACCTTAGCTATTCTCGAAGCGTTACTTAAGTGGGAGGATAAACTTGTGGGCTATAAAATCCACATCATTACCGACCATAAAGCCCTCGAATTCTTTAAGACCCAGGTGAATTTATCACCTAGGCAGCGTCGATGGATGGAATACATGTCGCGATTTAACTTCGACATAACTTATGTGAAAGGCGAACTGAATAAAGTCGCCGACTGTCTATCGCGATACTTCGAGAGCGATAACCATCAAGATCTTTACGACGTCCACGACTTCGTAGCTGCTGATGCTAGAATCGATCCTACTGGTGAAGATCTACCAGTACCACGATACCATGAAATCGTGGAAAAAGTAGTTGAGATTCGAGCGATGAAAGACGTAGAAATACGTCGAAGCAAGCGTCTTCAAGAACGCCAGGAGAATCGAGATGTCGAAGCTCAGATAATGGAGGCTGCGGCACCAAGTACTGCATCCGGAACATCATCACACCCTCAGAAAAGCATGAGTCCAACCGAACGGGAACATACGGTCGGAGATATTGTCCTCGGGAGGGACACAGTTTCTCCTCCCCCAGACAAAACGGATGAAAAGATCCGTCATGATGTTATCCTTGGATACCCAAAGGATAAACTATTTTCAGTTATTCTCGCTAACCCAACGGACTTTCGTATGTTCACCATGAAAGACAATCTCATTTGGACCACGAACGCTATAAATGATAGCGTTCTATGTATACCGCGAGAACCTGAGCTCATCACCACAATTATTGAGCAAGCCCATAAAACTATGGGCCATTTCGGTGCCGAACGGACTACTGAATATATTCGACGATGGTATTGGTGGCCATCACTAGCCACGACCGTGCGTACGTTTTGTAAAACGTGCGAGTACTGCCAGCAGATCAAGACGTCGAATCAAAAACCGTCAGGGAAACTACACTCCCTGCCAGTACCAACTAAGCCTTGGGATTCTATCGGGATGGACTTTATCGGTCCATTTCCAGAATCAAAGGGATATAATTACCTATGGGTAGTAATTTGTCGTATGACGAGTATGGTGCATATGATACCCATACATACGACGATGACAGCAGCCCAATTATCATGGGTATACTTACGGGAGATTGTCAGGCTCCATGGCCTGCCAAGCTCGATCGTAAGCGATCGAGACTCTAAGTTTACGTCACGCTGGTGGCGCGAACTACATAAATTATTAGGAGCTAAGCTCCTAATGTTGACATCTTTCCATCCTCAGACGGATGGACAAACGGAGCGAGCCAATCGTAGTATTGGCCAGATATTTCGCGCCGTTGTGAGGCATGACCAAAAGGATTGGGTAGATTGTATACCCATGGCTGAGTTCGCGATAAATGCGAGCGTATCGGCTACCACCAAGTTCGCTCCATTTGAGCTGAATAGTGGATACATGCCGTCCATGTTGAAAGAGATACGCTCAGACAGCGTAATACCGAAGGGAATTCGAGAGTATGCTGAACGCGCATTGCAGAACATAGCGGAGGCGCATGACGCTATAATCGAAGCGCGCGTATTTCAAACGCGCGAGGCAAACAGGCGCCGATCCGCTGGTCCAGAAATAAAGGGGGGAGACTTGGTGTATTTATCCACCAAGAACTTGAACCTTCCCAAGGGACGCGCCCGTAAATTGTGCCCGAAATTTGTCGGGCCCTACAAAGTACTGAAGGCCATGCCAGACACGTCGAACTATACGTTGGAATTACCTACGGCACTCATGGAGCGCCGGATACATCCAACATTTCATATATCGATGTTGCGTCCATACTACGCAACGAATGATACAATGTTCCCTAATAGAACTCATCCGGAGCCCTACGATTTTGGGGCGCCAGATAATCACGAATGGTTCGTAGAAGACATTTTGGGCCATAGATGGACCCAAAATAATACTGTGGAATATCAGGTTAGGTGGAGCCTGGGAGACACCACCTGGGAACCGCACACCAACTGTAACAAGTTAGCGGCACTGGATCGCTACTTGGAATTGCAAGGGGTGAAGAGCGCGTCGAGATTACCGCGACGAACCTAGAATGTGGTGCGGTCATGTGACCACAGCGATCAGGAAAATTACATAACCATCAAAAGTTATGACAGAAGGTTAGATATGTTTGGCGCTAGACGCGCAACCAATTTTCAACCCTCTCAACACAAACCAACATGTACCCCAGCCAAGTACCAACTTCCAGCAACGACGCGATTCGGGGCGGCGACAGCCGCACCGATCAGCAATATTCGAACCCGGGGCCGAGTTCAAGTGGGGAGGGAGTGCAGGGGCGCGCGGAAAATGCGCCCCTGCCCCCAACTTACATGGGCTCGCAGCCCCAATTATACCAATATCCTCCAGTTGGCCATATGAGCCAACCGCCCCATCAGGGGCAACAAACATTTCCGATGGTTGGCCATATGAGCCAACCGCCCCATCAGGGGCAACAAACATTTCCGATGGTTGGCCATATGAGCCAACCGCACCACCAAGGTCAACAACCACCTATGGGTGGTTTTTATCCGCCAGGGCTGGCATTCCAACAGATGCCATCAATGGCGGGTTTCATGGGGTACCCGCAACCGACGTGGTACCCCCAAATGCCCATGCAGCCAGTACCGCACAATATGCAGTACAACGAGTCGGAGAAGATGGAGGTAGACGACCAAAGTCGTCTGCAAGCAAATGTTCCGCCGGCGCAAGTGGTGCGCGGTGAACCGGTGCAGCAACATGTCGCACCGAATGCAGACGACAAAGCGTCGTCGGCGTCGAGTTCGCGGAGGATGGCAGACGATCGCAGAGTATCGCCTGCGTCAAGTTCGAGGAGACCATTCGCAGACGATGGTCTCCTTTCTTCTCTCTTGGACCGATTGGAAGACGCGGGTATTCACCGCGAATTTTGTGATTTTTTGGACAATGGAATGGCGCAGCTGGTTATAACCCAGCTGCTTGATGCATACGATGGAGCTCGCGCGGATTTGAGACGCGTGAAAGCGAGAGAAGCGGCTATGGCTGAGCAACTCAGCCTGGCAAGAAAACGGCCGGCAGTAGCATCGCCGGATCGCGGGGAGGGACCATCGTCCCGACCCATAAAAAGGCAGCAAACGGAGGTGCGTCGAGAAGAACGCACCTCATACGAGCCGCGACGACAAGAGAGGAGCGAGCCCAGGCGTCCGGAACGACGCCTGGAACAGGAGAATTGGCGGTACAACCGCCACCCCAACCAGGAAGTGTGGCGTGATGAACGCCCACTTGATTATGGTTCTCAACGGGAAGAGCGCCGAGAGGATCAAGGGACGCGCGAAGTGCGCCCCTTACCTGCTCGAGAAATCGAGCGCACGGTGTCGACATTGTTGACGTCAGCGGAAACAAAGCCGCAAAACCTATCCGGAGCGTTACTGCCCCCGGGAGAAAGCCGGGTGCGGAACCCAGAACGAGGTTCTCAGAAGAAGGAACCTGTTGGCAAATATACGTTGCCAGTGCCAGCCCCTGCACCACCTAGTACGATGGTGCAGCCCCCAATGCCGCCATCCAAAGGCAAACAGAAGGCCTCGGATCCATATGCCGAGGCTATGGATGAATCGGACTGGGGCGAGTCGTCTGATGACGACAAGCCTGTCAGCAAGAAGAAGGCTGCCGGGCAAAAGCAGCATCGCGAGAATATGGCTCGCAAAGCTGAGAAGGAGATGCCGGGGCGGATCCCTGACGAGCTCGGGGTGGTCTTCATCAACGACTGCCATGAGAGGGACAACCGCTTTTGGGATATGTTAGTGCAGACGATATATGTATCGTCCGCCCAGAATCGTGCCTATGCACTAGGCACCGCAGCGCGAGTATCCGAAAGCGAGTTGGGGACGGGACACAATTCTCGTCCCCCATCGGGACGGCTATATGCCGTCGCACCACGCGGGTTTCCAATGAACCCTCGTGAAGTTGATCAGTTGTATGCACTGATCAACGATCAGCGCCCCGGCGTGACGGATGAAGAGCGGGCAGAGGCCTTTATGCTCTTTAGGGAGTTCCAGCGAGTCTCCCTTTCGGTAGCGCCCCATTTGCGCGACCGATCCATGGCTCGAGCAGCCATGGATGAATTTAGAAGCGTCAACCGACCGTTCGATACACGGTCACCCATTTGGCAGGC
Source organism: Tricholomella constricta (assembly GCA_013368375.1). Taxonomy (NCBI): domain Eukaryota; kingdom Fungi; phylum Basidiomycota; class Agaricomycetes; order Agaricales; family Lyophyllaceae; genus Tricholomella; species Tricholomella constricta. The sequence goes on from JAACJP010000017.1 coordinate 245,495, forward strand.
CGCGCCAATTAGGCGGCCTGGGAGGGCATTCGAATATAGGCCGGACAAGCCTACACGGGGCGCTGGCCTGCCTCAGCCAGGCCCCGACCATGCCCTCGATGTCGAGCACTGGTGCCGACATATGATTCACCATGGGCATATTGGTTCAAAGAACCAATACGGAGGAATCGTCATGGACTACCGGTTCCGCGTACATAGGTGCGGAACTTGGGGATACTTGTTGGCGAATGTACTGGCGCCAACTACCCACAGCATGCGGTCATGGTTCATGCGCCTTTTCACGACCATTACTGCGCGGCCATACCTCTACTCAGAGGCTGTGGCTGCCTATAACGAGGCCAATCCAGATCGGCCTTTCACACCGATCGAAGGCCCTGAGGTTACCATACCTCGCATCCAAGTGATCCCTCCGGAGGTGCGGATCACTGAACAAGGTGTCTTGCAACACCTTATCAACATTGGTATTCCAGTAAGCTGGATACACACCATAGCTACACTTATGGTCTACATTATTTGGACCATAACTACTCTAACTCAGGTCCCTATAAGGACCTGTTCCGCAATGTTGACGATGATCGAGTTCGTCGTCTAGATGAAATGGGTGTCCCGCCCGCCATCCCTGAGTGGGATGGGTGGTACCATCCCACCACCGACGACATCACGCGCATCCAAACACTGATGCACGTGGAATTCCAGACCGAATCACTAGACTGTCTAGTGAGTTCGGAATGGATGTTTGTGGGTGAAGACCCACACTTCCGAGGACTCCATGTTCGGGTGGGGGAATATCTCCCCCCAGGCCTGCATCACCCCGCTTCATCGGGATCGACGTCCATCAACGTCGAAATGGCGGACCCGGCGGCAGCTATACCTGCCCCCGCGACACCCTCCACAGTCGTGGCAGCTCCAACTGGAGCTACCGAAACCCAAGTGGACCCCGTGTCGGCCCTTACAGGGCCTCTATCACTGGCGGTGATTACCACCAGCCAGGGTCCGGTGGACAACAACACCACCGACCCCGACACAGTGATGGAGTCATAGGTCGGGGAGACAACCTAATCCCCCCGTCAACGAACTGACCTCGACACATAGGGCGTACCGCCGGGGCGACCGCCATTGTCAGGTGCAAACCACCTGACTCCCGAGGAGCACTCCGCAGGCTGCGTATTAACGCAACATTGGATGTCCTCACCACCACTCATTGTCGCACGGCACTTTGAGGCCGTGCAGTGGCGCTAATGCATCCACTTGTCATTAAGTCGAGAATACGTATCATACCTACGTATTCTTGCATTATTTTATAGGTCTAGGTCGCCGGGACCTAGACCCTCCTTTTATTATCTTTTTCTGCCCAACTCCCTGGTGAAGATCGCTACACGCGATCTTAAAGGGGGGTATGTAAGGGCGCCCACTATCTTATCTAATATTGGTTATCTAATCGTATCTTATCGAGACGATTATGCTAGTGTTTGGCAACACCTTCTGGTGTTGCCTATTTAATTCATTACATTAAATAAGTATAAACAACCTTGTACACCTATACGTAGCAATCGACAGACTTGTCAAGCTTACGTCTAGTGTGAACAGCAAGGTTCCCAAAATCTGTAACTCCGTTACACACAACAAAACAGATCGAATACAATGAGCCGCACGCGCCCTCCCACTGCCGCCATCGGAATTGATCTCAACAATCCTGAGTCTAACCCAGGAACCCCAGCCCCTGCTGGATGGGTTCTCATTGCTAACTTCCACACTCACCCAGTTATGATCTCACTCCCTTCCTGATGTCTCATGTTCACAGATGGGAGACGCATATGGGTAAATTTCTTGCATTGATCAACCTTGACATATTATTTAACCCCTTCTATAGTGGAGACCCGTCTGTCCCTTCAGGTGCGGACAACTCCAACGCTTGGTACAGAGGTGTCCCGGGTATCATCATCCAGTGCGTGACAAACTAAGCTTGCCATCAGGATAACAATGCTGACCTACATCTACCCCTCGCAGCAATAATGGAATAACTGCATATGTGCGTTCCCGGTTCACTGTGAATCTTTTCTGTATTGACTTTGCTTCTCCAGGGCCCATCGAGGCGTGCCATGATGAATTTCCCCCGTGGGTACCCAAATAGCAACGATGAATATCGAGGGCAGGGAAGCCAAGGTGTCGGAGTGGGTACCTGGAGACCTGATGATGCACCTAATCAGTAGATATTTATACCATTCCGGCGACCGTCGCATCGTACATAGTGTTCTAATCGCTTGTGGCTTTCTGTCGGCCGGGGCTTTAGCAGTACAAGAAGTCGGTACATACTTCTGTATCAATTCTATCGTTACCCTTATGCGAACTGGCCACTGTTAATAGTGTTCGGCACTGTCAAAAGAATTGAAGAAGTGGCGCACACAGACCCGACTCGACAGTAACAAGGCAGAATGCGCACTCACGTGATTGACGCGACGCGAGATATTGGGCCGCGTTCAAAGGTTTGCATCGAACAAAGCTTCACCCAACACTTTTCAGCTTTCAGCGCAGGCGTCTAATATTCACGCAACGATTCCACGCCTCCAATCAAATATCACATCACGCCAGCATGCAGATCGCCATTCTCCCCACTTTTCTTTTGTTCTTGCCTGCCATCGTCGCCGCGTGTGAGGGCGAATGCATTATCGGAATCACAAACGCTTTCATATCCAACTATACGATCCCTGTCAATATTCTCTTAGAACAATTAGTAAGGCGATATACTCCTTACATGTACCCAAGATTGACCCATTGCTCTGAAATCCTCCCAGACCAACGAGGTGGTTACGAAAGTCCTTTCCAACCGGCGATATACGTCCCCGCCTATATCGCTTATGGGACCTCTCCTCTCCGCCTTCCACGAAACCGCATATGCATATCTTGAGAATGCCATTTTCCCTTCATACTTCCACGGCAAATGCCAGCGGCGCGATCCCGAAAACCCCGATGGGCCGTTTGTAAATCCTCCGGGGTGCCCCAACCCAGATTGTCCCGTCGTATGCGGAACGCCAGGGTCCATGGTTCATTTTTACCCGAAACTACGATACATCGCGTTCAACGCGACCAGGCACCAGCTCGTCGACTTCGCGAGCCCCGGAAACGAGGCCTACCAGGCAGTTGAAAGAGGCGTCATGAGCGAGATCGAGTCCGGTGGTGGTCGCAGGAATACGGTATCGAGGGCGGCGGGAACCAGAATGCCGAAGCAGTGGAGACATGAGAAGGCGAAAAGCCAAATAAGGGAGATTATGGGCCAGGTTTCCTCTCGACTGGAGAAGATTTGCGGTGGTATGCACGGGTTGCCGAAGTGCAGTTGGGAGAAGGAGATGAAGGAATTCATCCTGAGTTACCCGTGAGCCGTTTCAGAGTGAAGGTCGTATCTCACTATTGTCCATTTGTACTTACTATCGCGCACATGTTCAAACTCGATGCATCTTTTGATAATTAGAATTTAGAACCAGCGCGTAAACGTCGCCGACGCGTCGGCTTACATAAGTAAGTTCAACACTGGCAGTCCCTTTCCAATTGCCGCCCATGGCCAAGTTTGTTCGCTTTGTCGCCCCTCTCGTTTCTCTTTCCAACTTAGGATTCTCGACCTGGATTCTCCGACGGCACGATGGGCGAGCTGCCACCGGAAGGCCTGTTCCTTTACAACCGAGCCTGTAAAAACAATGCATCTACTCTAATTCACTGAGTACAGCTTTGACCTCGCCCGAGCGCGCCCCTTGAATGTGCTTCAAAAGGCTAGTTTCACAGCTTTTCGTTGCCGCATGTTGATCTCTTCCAGCCACCGAGTCCACATACAATTGTCCGACTGGCCAGGCTGGCCATCTCCACCCTCGCACGCGCGGGAGGTAGAGGGCACTGAGGAATATAAAACCCGATAGGCTTTTCCAAAATGGGCCCCCCAATCACCATCCCATCCCATACGACATCTGCACCATCGGTCGAAAATCATGGCTCACAACGCTGCAGGCATTGTTTATCCACCCATTATCTCTTCCGCTCTTCCTACCTTTGAAGTCGACCATAACGCGTTTTGGACAACCTACCCCGATTACCAGGATGAGGATATGGATGTTGCGCGCAAAGACATCGCGAGGGTTGCCAAACGGTGCATTCGAAGCTGCCCTTGCCACTTCTGTCATCTGACTCTACATTTTCCAGGTATTATCATGACGTTTTTCCACGACAGCGTACGACTATTTACGATTATTGTTCTGAATCCTTCTCGGCTCAACTCAAGAAGAGAATATTTGGCGCTTATCCACCAACGCAGCTGGTCGCCGTTGTAGCGAAACCTGCGAACCCGAAATTTTTTCCAATTCATCATTTTGTCTTTGCTGCTAACTGTGCAAAGTTCCCTCAGTTATTAGACGTCCCGCCTGACCCTATCAAGAGTGAGATGGTGACTTTACCTGTGTCTGCCATCGTCCTTAGGTCTCCTACCGCCTTCTCAATTCTGTGGAATTACCTTTATTCAGGGAACATAAACAGAGTTTACCGACAGCTGGTATTGAAGCCTCTGGACGAACGCAAGGCGGTCATTCGAGGCTTTTGGGAAACCCTTTTCGATCTCGAGGTCGTGGACCGGAAGCTCTACGATATTACGATCAAGGCCTGGGACGAATGCTTGTGGGAGTTCCAGTTAGCGATGCCCCAGCTTAACGGATCGCCTTCCAACTATTGAAGTCGTGTACCAAACGTCGGCCCCTTTTGCATTCAAGCCTGGTACCTTGATCCCGGATATGGCCTTGAGGATCGTGGAGACACACTTGACGAAGGATGAAATAGCAACGGAACGGAACGAAACAACTCTAGACGAACTCCATGGCATCATTTGCCTACTAAATAGAATACTTTAAATGACGACGCCTTTCAAACTGATATGACGATGGATTCCACATATTATTCTGACATATCTACACTTACGATATGGAATAATTCTCCACATTCTTTTCGACAGGCGGGTGCCTCAGTGGCCTCCTCGACTACAAGTTTCATCTCTGAAGGCATCTGAACCCCTCACAATTGCTTGACCATGGGACCGGAGCAGAACTGAATCGTAATTGGCGTCCGTCTACCTACAGGAATGAAAAGAAGCATTTAGTCGGTCAAATCAAACCTTCTTGCTTAATCGATATCGTCCTCGAGTCAGGCCCGCACCGTGAGCCACCAGACAGAGGATTATGCCTCAATCCAAACCTGTGGCTGGCCCTCGTGTTCCTCTCGCAACGGAAGCAAAGGATCAGTATCATCATTTTATTCCACGATTCATCCTGCGTCGGTACTATGCCAACTCATCGAGGTGCGCGTGAGCTGTTCCCTATCTATCTTAACGACCCCCTTACTTGCTCTTTAACCTTTTAGCTCTGAGTCCTCTGGCCAAAGAAAACCGCGTCGAAAATTCCAAACCCCTGAGGAACGAGATGCAGAAACAGTCCTCTTCTATGACATCCCGTCCCTGATTCTCAGCAGTCAACCCTTGAGCAAAGTCTACGGCGTCCAAAATCTCTATCGCGACGTCAGCGCACAAGACATAAATGAACTAGAGAAAAGCCTCTCCATCCTGGAAAACCATGCTGCGAGGATCATCAACACTCTGCACCAGCACACGCAAGGCGACTTCACTCTGAAACGTAAAGACTTGTATTACCTTCGAAAATTCCTCTTTGTCATGCACTATCGGCAAAGCAAGCTCTCCAACAGCTATTTCCAGGAAGACCACCCCGAGAACCGGCCCCTCGTTCCCTGGATCCGGAATTTCAAGAAAGAGCACGACCTGAAAACCTCCACTGACTTGTGGCTCTTCACGATCCGTTATTACATGGACACCCCGCACTCTGAGATATGCCAGCATGCCGAGAAGACATATGAGAAGTACGGGCGCAATGTTCTAGATCGCGGGATGGTAGATCCGAACATGGAGCACTACAACGCGCTGGCGTATGCATTACAGGCGCAGGACTATTTTCTGGGCTTCTGGGAAGCGCCGGAGGGCACCGAGTTCATCCTGGGTCACAACGGATTCGGCATTTGGGAGGGAAACTCCTTCCCGCTGTCTATGATGCATCGCATCTTCGTCGTCGGTCCTCGCTTCGCGGTCGTCCTGCGCCACAACAACATGCTGCCGCTCAATATTCGTAATCAGAGATTCTTGAACACTGACTTCAAGGATATCAAGCATGGGCTACCCAGAATCACTTCCATGGACCCGGCGGCCGAGAACGACGCCGACGTTTTCGCATTTAAGATCACCCATCTTACAAAGGCGCAGATGCAGGCTTTTAATTCAGTCATACTTTCCAACGTGCGCAAAGATGGTTCCATCACATTTTTGTCCAAGGAATACGTCCTTGCAGTCCTTCAAGCTCATCACGCTTCCTCGGAGTATGCCTCCGACCGTTTGAGATACGCTCCTCTCATTACAACTCTATCCACTCCGGACCCTTCGGGCCCCCCTGACCCGCCGTGGCCGTCTACGGATTCGCCGTCCCTTGTGGCTTCACTTTCGCCTGCAGACCCGTCGCTGTCAACGAGCAACACAAATCTTTACGCGATGGTGTACAACTTCTCCAATCTGGGTTGCAAACCCTGGATAGGTGGTAATCGCTCAAACGCCCCGTCCAACAAGAACAAGTCTTTGAACGATGCACCTGGTATACTTATGGAGTACAGAGCGATCATGCAAATGCCTGTCTTGATATTTCGGCGACAACCCATCGTCAGGCCTACAGACCCAAACATCGAGTTTGTCCGCGTGCTCAACGACATCCAGAATGGCTCTTTGACGTTCCCCTCGCGTTATGACAAGGCCTATCGCCTCTTCAACATGTGCAACATGGAAATCCACGCCGGAAACCCCTTCGAAACCGAGGTCCGCCGCATGTCTGCCTCAGTGATTTCTCGGTTCCGCAGCATCTTAAAACCACCACCCCGGAATTTCGTCGCGAAGCCTCACGCACGCATCGTCGAGTCCCTGCCGGAGCTAGAATCTGCTACCCTGTTCCGAAACCTGCATATCGTCCTGGCGCGGCTCAATGTGAATTTGGACTCGGATCCTAGGTTTCTTTCTCAAGAGATAGCAGGTGTCGTGGCGCTGAAATTTTTGACTTGGATCGCTCGAAACAGACATGACATATTGCTTTCTCTCCTTCCGAATATCGTTGTGGTGAAAGAATAGAAGAAGTCCTACCAGCAACGATAAACACCTCGTCTATCGTTGACCTATCGTAGTTTCCTTTTAGGAGAATCATCAGAGATAGAGAACTGTTCGATGTGAGTTGGCATTGCGAGGCTGGTACAAGCTACATGATGTGCGACGCTAGATGGGCGTCTCGAGCGTCGGGAAGGTTCATAGGGGCTGCAATGTCTGCCACAATATGTGCAGATCGAGCCTCGAAGGAAAGCTGAGCAGCAGAACGCGGTATACAGTACACCAAGTACGAGGCGATTATGCTCGAGCGTAAGGGACATCGCTGGACTTTGTGTCAATTATGGGAGAGCGCTATGAGATGCCTGTGGTGGCTGTATCGCACCTCGACGCCGACGAATGAGGTCAGTAGAGCTCTGATTCAGAGCCAAGGCCCACACGCGTTCAGGTATCTGTCGAATAGGCGCCATATTCCCGCTACTTACTTTATTAGTGGGTTTTGTCGAGAACCAAAGAGAGGCAAGGCAATGATGACATATTTCCACACACATCCTGTTGATACCGAACAGGCTCTGACAGTCTCGTCAACGGACTACCAACATACCAAAACCCTGTCAGCACCTTTCACCCCGAATTTACACGATCAGCTTGAAGGGGCTGCCGTTTCCACAAGCAGTTTCGCAATGTTTGCAGTTCGGAGCACTTCCGATTTTGGGATGAAGCAACTTGGGTATCCAGTTCACTGACCTTATTCATGTGTAAGCAACCAAGAGAGTGAGTGAAGCGGCCATATATCGTACCTGGCTTTCCTTGCAGATATGCCTAGTACTCTCCGAAAAATCGATGAGGCAGAACCCACCTCCACGAGAACGCGCAATATTCCGGGGCTCGAGGTCTTCATGTACTATCCCAATACGATGGAAATCCTGTACCAACTTATATACTTGGGATCTGCAGGAAACCATGTTCGTCAATGAGAGCAATTGCTCCGGCATGATTGCTACTGCTTACTTCTCAGGATCGCTAAGCTCCCCCCACTCATTCAGAACGCCATCACATAGATCGAGAATGAGAACGTCCACGCCATCGCCTTCGAATGCACCATAGCAGCGAGGAGCGATATGATCGCGTAGTTGACCAGATTGGTATGCCTTCTCCAAGGTAAGGTAGACGTCAAACTCGTTATGGAGCCGTTTTCGGTTGTCTGCGTCAGCAGGGCGCAGCACCTCGACGACCTTGGCGATGAACAAGTCAACGCTGTCATCGAAACGACATTGCCAGACATTGCCAGTCGACCCAGACCCTACAAAGCGGGTCAGCCACAGGCGCCGTTTCCCATTCGTGGCGCACTGCGGAAGGGCGAGCATGTTGTCGGAGAAAGGGCGGAGATGCATCCAAACTTGGAAGGATTCAGGCGAGTTTTGGGAAGACGAGGTGACCTAATAGTAGATGAGCAAGGCAAATGACAAACCATTAACCCGGACATTTCTTCTTCTGAACTAACCGAGTACGCTGTACCATTATCGATGTCATCTTCAGGTAAAGGACCCTCGTCTTGTTCTTCAACAATAGTATCAAGCTCCATATCAGGACTGAATTCGCTAGGCTCGACAGAAACCGTTTTGACAATGGACAAGATGGCACCGAGGAGTGCCTGAAAGGGCACCGATGAGTCTTCGATGCTGATTATTGGCGAGTAGGCGAGAAAAGGGTGGTCATCGTCCCTCACAAGGCGGCACACAATCCAGTAATTGTGGCAGGTGAGAAAGAGCCATTCCATTCGTCTTAGACCCAGATACAATGCAGCCTACATGTATTTCTTCAACGCCAGCGCTGTAGGTGACGAAAACAGCGTACTCACCTTTGCAAGAATTCTCCGCACCAAAGATTGACCGCGAGCCCACGTCAACTCGACACCGCGCGGCGGCAACGACTCACCAACTTTCTTCATGACCGATGGGGATTTGGCCTCAACGAGAGCCTTGTCCTCGCCGTCCACTTGTACAACGTAGTCAACCTTGGAGCTCCCTCTGTCCGCCACATTTTCTGCAGCTGCCAGAAAGTCGTATGCACCATATTCCCATAAGCAGTCAGCTATAGCTTCGAGAACGCCTTTGTCCAACAACTTCTGACTCTGTTCCAAATATCAGTCCAGATTGCTGGGCCTTGAAAGAAAAGCAAAAACACTGACCGTCCTTTCGCTTGGATTGTCTCTCCAATCGAGGTCTTCTCGGCCACGCGCACTGCGCTGAATCCTAGGTAAAAAACGCGCTAGGAGCTGATTTTCGGCATCCGCTGCCAAAAAGGTGTCTCCGAGGATGTTCTCGAGAGTGCTGCAAAGTTTCTGAACAAGGGTATTGTCTCGCACAGCATGGTTGGGTTTCCACTCCCTCTCGAGCAACCCGACTTCAATGAGAGATATGTCTGTGGCGTCGATAGATCGATCTTCGTCAGGTTGAGGGAATGGGAACTTTGCATGTTTCACTAGGAAATCGTGCAAGTTGGACATGGTGGTGGCGTAGACTCGTACCAGTCTCTAAAGAAATTGCGAGAGTGGATGACAGTCGATTGAAATTTCTTTAGGGACTGGAACATAATTCGAAATCACATTCTACGGTTTTGTGCTGTGGTTGAAGTCGTCGAAATCTTTCAGAGGCAAAACAATCCGTGGGAGATATCCGACTGTCCTGATGGTAGCGTTGATCGACTTTCATCAACTCTCGCAATTTCTTTAGGGACTGGTACGAGTCTAGAAGGAGTGGGCTAGCTCCCATGAATACTACGTGCTCCATGTAAGAAGATGAGCAGAATCGAGCAATCTGATGAGTGACTCGGCCAAACTTCCCATCATCGTCGAGCCGCTCGTCTGCTCATCCCACGATGCAACCCTTCTTCATAGCAACATCTGGCTACCTTCTGACGAGCGCTACTTGTAAAATCCGGTGCTCAGAGAGTAGAAAAGGATCCATCGATACCATCGATGCTATCAGTGTCACGACATTCTTTGTCAATCATCCGCAAACCCATCCTCTGCAACTCGAGTCAGGGGTACATCGGCCGATCTCATCTTCTCTCCATTTCTACCATGTCGGCCTCCACTTCTAACAAGATCTACGTCGCAGTCATCGGTGTCGGTCTCGTCGGCTCGGAGCTCATCGAGCAGCTACTCTCCATCCCGCGACAGACCACACCGTTCGAGTTGATCTCGCTCACATCGTCGACGCGCACGATCTTCGATGCCGCGAACCCCATTGCGCCGGGCGCGGCATGGAAATCGCTGCTTGCGGCGTCTGCGCAGAAGCCTGACTATAAGACGCTGACCGAGCAGCTGGCTGCGCTGGTCGCACCGAACCAGAAGGTTGCCGTGGTGGACAACACCTCATCGGACGATGTGGCCGCGCTGTATCCTGCTTTTCTCGAAAAAGGCATCAGTGTCGTAACCCCCAATAAGAAAGCGTATTCCGGAGATGTAGGCCTGTACGAGAGGATTTTGAACGCGAGTAAAGCGAGCGGAGCGCGCTTTTTGAATGAGGCTACTGTTGGCGCTGGATTGCCCGTCATTTCGACTCTTAAGGAGCTGGTCGCGACTGGTGACAAGGTGAATGCGTTTAGTGACTAAAATCGGATGAAAGTGCGCTGATGGCTATGTCTGATCAGGTTGTCAAAATTGAGGGTGTATTCTCTGGCACCATGAGCTACATCTTCAATGAGTTCTCCACCGGGAAACCTGACGGTCCTGCCTTCTCTTCTATCGTTAGCATTGCGCGCGAAAAAGGCTACACCGTGAGTGCAGTACATCCATTTTGCACATAAAACAACGCGTCTCATCTCATAACCTCGCGTGCACAGGAACCTCACCCCGCAGATGACCTAAACGGCTTCGACGTCGCGCGGAAGCTCACCATCCTGTCCCGCACTATCTCTTCCGGATCCCGCACCCAGACCGCCCTTCCCGCCCTCCAGTCCTTCGCCTCCGTGCAGACCGCGTCCCTCATTCCCTCCGCACTCGAGGGCATCCCAACAGGCGACGAGTTCATCTCCCGCCTCCCCGAATTCGACGCCCACTTCTCCCAGCTCCGCGCAGATGCCAGCGCAGAAGACAAGGTGTTGCGGTTCGTTGGTGTCGTCGACGTTGCTGGGGGGATCGTCAAGGCCGGTCTTGAAAAGTGCGTATCATCGATTATGGTTCATCTCATAATTTCTGAAGCGCTGTTATCCTTACAGATACTCCACCACCCACCCTTTCGCGACGTCGCTCGGGGGATCTGACAATATCATCATGTTTCACACAGAGCGATATGGCGCGCGGCCGTTGATCGTGCAGGGCGCTGGGGCTGGAGCAGCGGTCACTGCGATGGGAGTGCTTGGAGACCTGTTCAAGCTTGTATAAAGTTTAAAACGCCCGTCGCGGTGAAATAGTGCCCTGTATTAGGGGTTCTGTACAGCAAAATGCATTTGTATAACAGTTGGACGCGTCGGTTAAGCGAATATTGTAGCCGATCCCGGTGCGTCAATCACTGATCCGCTTGCTGCCTTTCATTTGTGGCGTGGTGTCTTCCGAGTGCTGAACGCCTGACAATAACACTCGACAGGGACGTACATGCTCCCTGCATACAGCACCCGTGCACCCGTCGGAGCTTTCCATTTCTTAGACGGTCCGACGTGATCCCCTCATCTGGGTTCTGTGATTTCCAAGAAAAACACTGACATGCATGACTTAACTGGGCTAGTCTCTCTCAGAGACATTTGGAAACATTCCCATGTTCCCTGTACTCCTCTTACCACCTCTATCACGCCAACATGTCCGGCGTCCAAACCGCCCCCGCGTACGTTCCACCATATATCTTGTCCGTACTCCGTTCACTGAAATCGTCGAACAGACCCTGGAACCTGAAAGGCCGTGTCTGGTTCTTTGCGTTGTCTAGCTTGTCCAAGACTGGCAGCTTTCCAGCTGGCTTTGCTGCACCCCATGAGGCCGAAGCCTTGACCTCTGGTGGCGAATTTATTGGCGGTCCTGGGTTGATCCAGGTGAGCCTTGAGAATATTCGTGGCTTTCCTCAGCGAGCCCAGAATCTCCCTACAAGATCATTTCCTACTCTGCAAGCCCTGTCGGTACGTCTGCATCATATTAGCATGGCTCTCGTCATGACTAACGCGTATCATCAGGACCTTGTACGCTAATCTCTTCCCATTGGCAGGCTTTCGCAGACTGACGGGGCCTTGTCCAAGATGACGAACTGATCTATCTTCCCGGAAGATGGAAGTACAGCGACGGCACCGCTGGATATCGCATTACTCGCATCTACGTCTCTACCAAGGAGTCGACAGAGAACGGTGAGACGGACTTGTCAATATAAATCTTTGCACTGCTCACGGCTCCCCCCCCACTGACGCCAGGCCGCCGGAATTGGAACATCCCAAGTAAGCAGTCCTCATGCATCTCTTTCCCTGCCATTCCTTGCTAAAGACCAATGAACTTTAGAGCAAGTCGCAGATTTCGACATCAAGACACATAACGGAACGTCTGTCATAACCGTCACGCACCCGGGAGCCTCCGCGCCCTTCTTCCAAGCCACCATCAAGCCCGTCCCGCTCTTGTCGTACCTTCCGATCCCATTCAACACACATTCGTTGGGACAATATTTTACGCTTGTCCAACCGCCGCTTCCCGCAGGGCGGCGGCCAGAGGAGGTAGCAACCACGCAGTGGGCTGCGCTGCTTCCGGCGATGAAGGGAACGGCTCGTTTGGCAAGCATTACGCCGGGAATAGGAGGCAAGGTGGGTGATGGAGAAGGATTTCCTGCGCTTGTTCCGTGGTCGGTTGGTGGGCATATGGCCGATGTAGACCTTGATTTTGGAGTGCCATCCTTATCTGATTCGCGATGAACCGCCATACATGTAACATGCATCTCACGCCCGCCCATCTGTGTTCGACTGAGACCGCGTCTTTTCCGCCCGCTTGAACTTTTGAGAGGGTGATGACTATTTCTGACGAGCTCCATGACAGGAAAGCATTGAGTAGAGTTCGACACAATTCGCGCGATCCACAGGATGTCTGATGTCGATGCTTATGCTTGACGTGAACGTTGGATTTGAATACAGAAATAGATTAGAGAAATACACTGGTGTACAAGACCTAAAGGGAAATAATAAAAACGCTACACCCAACACGCACAACCTGAGGCTTTTATTAATCTCGTGTTCTAAATTAAATGACTAGGTGACTCACAAATAGCGACATTTACTTCGCGCCCGCTGACGAGAACTTGGTCACCGACTTCGTGCCTTCCGAGATCGCGTGCTTGGCAAGTTCACCAGGCAGGATAAGTCGTACTGATGTTTGAATCTCGCGCGACGAAATTGTTGACTTTTTGGAGTACGAGGCGAGTTCTAAAGCGCAGTAAGTAGTCAGCACGAGGCTGGGAGTCCGCCGTACGTGATACTCACTGGATGCTTCTGTGGCGATGCGTTCGAAGATATCGTTGACGAAGCTGTTTAGGATAGCCATCGCCTTGTTCGAGATACCGGTATCAGGGTGCACCTGTTTCAACACTGTATGACATGCCGATCAGCAGCTATGCAGCTGCGATATCAATGAGACTCACCCTTGTAGATGTACGACGAGTACGTCTCCTTTCTGACCTTCTTGCGCTTCTTCTTCTCGCCTTCAGCAGGCGCTGCTGTCTTGCATGTCTTCTTAGCCGCCTTGGTGCCCTCTGTGGTTTTAACAGGAGCCTTGGAGGCGGTTGAAGCGGGGGCCTTTCCGGCAGTGGAAGCAGGTTTGGGTGCCATTGGTAACGATGTGGTTGAAAAGTGGGCGCAGGCGATGAGAGTTGATGGGGGTGAAGGTTAGAGTTGGAGAAGATTCAACGGAGAATGTGTGAGACTATTTATATATGCACGTGACTTTGCTATTGTTTGGTCGAGACGCGCTCAACGCGTCTTTGTTGATCGCCCCGTGTTTGGCAGAGTATAAATAGCGCGAACATGCAACTTGTTAGGCCACCTGCCCTTTCGTCCTTCCACCACATCACAACAATTTTTGAGCCCACCCTCCCCCCTCAACCACCACAACTACCTTCAAATGTCTGGAAAAGTCAGCGGAAAATCTAGGGGCGGCAAGGCTGCTGGTGGCGAACCCGGAAAATCTCAGTCTCGCTCAGCGAAGGCTGGTCTCCAGTTCCCCGTTGGCCGTGTGCACAGACTTTTGAAAAAGGGGAACTACGCGCAACGTGTTGGCGCTGGTGCACCTGGTATGTATTGTCATGCTTTTGCACCTGTTTTCGTGTGCTGAACTGGTCTTCAAGTGTACCTCGCCGCCGTCTTGGAATATCTCGCTGCTGAGATTCTCGAACTCGCTGGGAACGCTGCTCGGGATAATAAGAAGCAGCGTATTGTCCCTCGTCATCTGCAGCTCGCCATCCGTAATGACGAAGAGTATGTCGTCTCAATCGATGAACCTTTTCTCCTTTGCTTATTCTTCCAATTAGACTGGGCAAGCTTCTCGGTGATGTTGTCATCTCTCAAGGTGGTGTCGGTATGTGTGCTCGTCCTCGCTTTCACGAGTCAAGTCCTAATTCTCCTCCTAGTGCCCCACATCAACCCCGAGCTCCTACCCACAAAACCCAAGGCTGGCAAGAACAGTCAAGAAGTTTAGAGGCCTGGTTGGATTGCTGTCGCTTTTGCATTGTATCTGTACCACTATTGTATCATTATTATTTCCCTACCTTATACTATTGGATACACTCTGCATGTGTGACCTTGATTTAACTTACCCACGCTTCGACTTTGGAACACTCACCTCCGTGACACCAGCACCCATGGCCGCAAAAGCAAAAGCAAGGTCCGTCCATCTCTCTTTCCACTCTATCGTTCTCCTTCTAAGCTATATATCAATCGATAAAGGACCCTCATCGTGCGCCTAATCTCAACGGCGCAAACCGGCTTTTTCTACACCACACAGCGGCTGCGCCAGGGCCCGCGGCTCTCTGCTGTCAAATACGATCCTAAAGGTGAGTTTCTTCCCCCCACTTCTGTCTTTTCAATGGTAATAGTGTCGCTCAGTGAAGGCACGAGTGCTGTTCGTCGAGAGCAAGAAGACGAAAAAATGAACCGGCCTTGGATGTCGGTGGTGTGTCCCTTGGAGTGCGGAGAGCTTGGGTCTAGAGATCGGAAGGCGTTGTTTGACCACTGAGGACGGTTGAACCATCGTTAGGTGCGTTTCTTTGCCTTGCGCAGTCGCGTAACTGTTCTGACCGTTTTACTATTCATGTAGATTCTTTTTCAAATGTATAATACGTCCCAAATAATGGTACTTAGCCTCCGGAGCGCAACACTTTTTCCTATACCCGAGCCTTGATGTTATTGAAAGATATCTGGACTAACGTAAATTATAACACATCAAGCTTAGCCCCCACATCCCTCCCTCACACTCACCCATCTTCCCCTTCAGACACTGCCATAAACTCATCACCACCAAAACGCCCTTCATCTCCGGAAAAGGAGGCAAAGAGACCAAAACGAACTCGAAACTCACGCAGGCTCATTTTAGCAGAATTGACAATGACAAGCGAGAGCGGAGCGACCCGCCCAACGCCTTCAACAGTCAACAACGCACCCGCCGCCACTCCCGCATGCCTCCTCTGAAGCTCACCCGCCCCCGCCCCACCAACGCCGCGAGCACGGGCACAACAGGCGCCCGGAGCCGCCTATTCCGTTCCGCCGCAGCCTAGTCGACGTCGACCGCGACGCGGTCCTTCCACGAGACCTTCACGTCCTTCAGCTCCGAAACCAGTTCC
This sequence comes from Tricholomella constricta, assembly GCA_013368375.1. Classification (NCBI taxonomy): domain Eukaryota; kingdom Fungi; phylum Basidiomycota; class Agaricomycetes; order Agaricales; family Lyophyllaceae; genus Tricholomella; species Tricholomella constricta. Next base: position 261,464 of record JAACJP010000017.1, read on the forward strand.
AGCTTGAGTGCGCGACACGAGGGCGGCGAAGCCCGGGAAAGGCAAGGGAAAGTCGAAGGAGGCGAGGTGAGGTGCGGGGGCCCGCCTCTGTCTTTACCCTTGCTACCTTTGCCCTTGATCGGGTGGAATCAGAACCAGAACCAGAAACGTGCGAATCTGGGTTTAGTATGGCGGTGGACCAGAATGCGCGGGCGAGGGCTTTTAGGGAGGCGGCGGTGAGGGTGAGCTGGTGCCGCTTTTATTTTTGGAGGGGGTATTCACGGTGGAGGACGAGCGAGCGGGGGTTTGTGTGGGAGTGCGATGAGGACTGGGGCTGTGGCTTGGCGAGGGTGAACAAGGAGGAGGCAAGGGAGAGGGAGAGAGAGGGATGGAGGTCGATGTGGTAGAAGAGGTGGTGGTATTGCCAGGCCGGGAACTAGGAGTTGCATACGATCGCGAGTCGTATGTGTGTCACGACGTAGGCGGTGCACTGTACTTTTGCATGGCCACTCACATGCCACAGGCGGATACGGAGTTGAGGTGCGCTCCTCTTATTTGGATTTGGATTGGGATGTAAACTGTTGATTGAGTTGTGTACATACGCTTTCGTGTTAATGCTCTCCACGTCTCAAAAGAAATTCCGTTGACAGTGGACATCACTGTTGAGGTGAGGGCGTGCGCCGTGCATCATGGAAGAAGACATTCTTATGATTAGTCTTTGTTGAACGTTCGACGCGCCGCTCGTTGGGCTGTCAAAACGCACAATTTCAGAACAAAACGCTCACCCAATAAAATAAGTCTCCGAGGCATACGGAATCACAATGTCAAATATCCATAAAGTTTATTCGGAATAGTCACCGAGCCCGAAGCTTAAGACAAGGCAGTTTTTGATCTCGAGATGAAGAGCGAGCGGAGAGTGCGTATTAGTCCGATACAAATACCGGATGATTTCTGCAGATGGATAGTCGGCGGCGTTCACAAAAGCAGACGGAAAGACATATGGCGCACCTAATGCTACAAGCAGGGGGGCCATGAAGACGCCCATGCTGATATCCCGAATTCTATCGGTTTTTATATTGACGACATCGAGCCCTCTGGCGGCGTCGCCGGCGGGGGCGGGGGCTCTGTCAGCGGGTTCTCGTCCCGCGCTTGTTGGAGGAGCTTATCGAGGCCTTTATCCTTCACCGCTTTCTATCCAGCACCAAAAAGTGTTCATTGCCAGCCAAAGCACGAGTAGAAGTAGAAGTAGAAGTAGAAGCGGGGAAGGGAACGGTGCATATACATATACATACCTGCACACATTCACGGTAGCTCTCCCATATCTTGCCGCACTTTTCCTGGAAGATGGCTGCATTCCGGCGCGAGTATTCCTCGCGTTTGGTGGGCGAGGCGGATGCGGCGACGGCGGGCTCGAGGTAGCCCTCGAACCAGGCGTTGAAGCAGGCGTCATATTCGAGTTTTAGGGGCGTGCATTCGGAGGAGAGACTGTGCGCCATGCTTTTGTAGGACTCCCGGCGGTTGGGTTTGGTGAGGTAGGGTTGGACTTGACGCCGACGCTGAGAACGACGGGATGCCGAGCGCCACGTGTAGTACAAGCTTGACCAAATAGCGGTTGTTCCCGATATGGAAGATGGGCCAGCGTTAAGCATTCATCCTTCACCAATAAACGTTGCTGACCGGCTCAAAGATATTTAAGAGTACCATTCATCTATCCATTGACGAAACTAGTCTAGAGATACATTAAGGATTGTAGTTGGATACAAAATAGTTATGCGATACATGTCTAAACTTCCTTGTTGAAGGAACTCAGGTTGAGCATCGAAATCAAGTCCTGACAGCAGCCTCAGCTGCCTTCAAAGCAACCTCAAACGAGCGCAGCAACGCCTGCGCCTCCTCCATCCCCACGCTGATCCGCACCAGCCCCTCCTCAACACCATATTGCGCAGCCCAGTCCAGCTCCGTATAATGCGCAAGGATCGTGAACGGGCACGCAAGGGTAAAGTTGGTGCCCAAGCTGGGACCTTTATAACACGGCAATGCGTCAAAGAACGCCTGTGAAGCCGTAGCGGATGTAAAGGTCAACGAGAACAGCCCGCCGAAGCCGCCTTCAGTCCCAGGCGACACGATGCGGCAGTGTTCGTAATTCTCCCGCGTGATGTACTTGGGGTAGAAGACCTCCTTGATCACGCCCGACGCGGCGCCTCCTGCGACGGAGTGGGCCCGCAGAAAGTCGCAGACGGTCTCGGTGTTGATGTCGATGATCCTGATGCGGCGCTGGAAGTCGCGCGAATTGCGCTCCATATAGAGCGAATCCTCGTCGTAGTAGAGGTCTTCGAACGTCGAGTCCAAGTACGCTTTCAGTGCCGCATAGTGACGGCGTCCCGGGTTAAGGACAAGGCTGGCTCGGGTCAGTTATACCCAAACGCGTCTCAGAGGAAAATTAACTCACCTGCCGCCCATGACATTGGCCACTCCGCTGAACACCTTTGAGAGACTGCTCACGACGATATCAGCGTATGGGAGAACCTCGACGTTCACAAAATTGCCAATCGTTTCGTCGATGATGATCAGGAAGTCATATTTATCGGCAAGGGCACGGAGGCGGGGAAGGTTCGCGGAGCGGAGGAGGGGGTTGGACGGAAACTCAGTGAAGAGCGCCAGAATAGGCGGTGTACCGGGGTTGCGGGCGGCCTCTTGCTCTAGAACGGCCTCTAGGTCATCAATCTCGGAGTCTATTCCTTCACCGAAGAAATAACACCCCGGACCCCACTTTTGCAGAATCTTGAGGGTGTCTGTGTACGGAAATCTGCCAGTTGGTTGTTAGCAACCCCAAGAGGAGTGAGTAGGCAAAGGTATAAGGAAACGAACCCAAAGCATACACTTTTCGCTGCAGGGCGGACAGCCAAGGCGATATGATGAGCGTTCCAAATGGCAGCCATGCCTGTGGGGTATAGGAATACATCGTTCTCCGAAACATCCGCGACACCACGGGAGCTGGGCCCGACGACGAGGTTCTTGTCACCGGCGCTGGGTTCGCCTTGGCAATCGAAGTTGTTGTCACGAATCAGGACACCTGCTACCCTGCGACGGAGGGCCCGCTTTGCGGATGCGGCGTACGCGAGGGGAAGATTTCGGCCGTAGCGTTCCTCGAGGTAGACGCTGTGGTCGGGATCCAAGGTCTCTTCTACGCTAGCCTCCTTGGTTGGGGAGCCGACGAAGGGAGATGTAGGAGGCGACGTAGATTTGGCTTGACCTTTCACCGAATAGTGCTTGTTAAAGGCCTTGGCTGGGAATCGAGGAGTAATCGGTGGAGAAGAGGAGGTTCCCGCTCGGGTGAGGTCATCGGGAAGCATGGAAAGGCAGTGCTCCGCGAGACGACTTGAAATACCCATGCCAGTGTGTTGCCAGAACTCTTTGGCGACTGGGAAGGAGTCGGGCCCAAACAGGACGATGTGAACGTTGGCCGAGGCGGCAGAGGAGGAGTCTGGTGGAGTCCTGGAATCGCGCTCGATGATTCTGCCGTTGGCTTTGTCCTCGGGGCATATGAGAAGGCTAAGCAGACGAGAGTTGACCGAGCGGGTCTGCAAGAACGACCGGCACTGTTCAGCGACCCTCTGCGTGGCGAAAACCATACATCTCTCGCCCTTGAGGCCGTACTTTTGTTCAAATATACGCGCAAGCTAGTTGGAGGAGATGAGCAACGTTGAGCATGGTATAGAAGCGTGATGATGATGTGTGCACCTTTTGTATGCTCAGGTGTATGAAAAATCTGGGATATCCTGACACCATGGAATCGACTACTCTTTTTTCGCCTTCTTCATATCCAACATTATCGCGCCATGTGGGGAGAGAAACCGATATTGCGTGTGGTGTATGCGGTGGTACGGACAAGCCTAGCGGGATGTTGGATGTGATGATGGCTGTTAAGCTCATTTTGAGCAAACTCCAAATGTGACGATGATCGATGATATGTAGGCCACGTTATGGTTATAAGGATATAGTGCCGCCTGTGCAGTTGAGCAGTGCGAGGCCCTGGTTTCGAGAAAAGAAGGAAAGTGGTCTAATCTTGTTATATTTGAGGCAACCACCGGAATCGGATCTACTGAGCGATCGATTTTCGGCGTGTCGGCCGCTGTGGACCAACTTCTACCAAGTACGCCCTTTTACAGTCGTAAGATTTCACGACATATTGTGTCGCAGCGTAAATATTTAACGAAGCACGTATGATAATGCATTGATTTACAACAAGATGTATGGCGTCCCTGGGAACACGGCATATGTGGAGTTTGGTTGTTGAATGAAGAAGATTGGGGAGCGTCGACGCGTATAGTATATGCCTGTACGTGGCATTGCGTCTATGATTCATCACAATAGTTCCACAGGAACAGAATAAAAATGGACAGCTGTACTTGTGAAAGAAGTGTGGCGAGGGAAAGTTGTGGCGTTCTAACCAGCGATGACATCTGTTTAGTATTTCGGCCCCGAGGTGACTTGTAAAATCCGCACACATCAGTGTACGAGCTCGCGCGTCCAAAGAAAGGAGAATAGTCGAGGCTCCGAGTAAGTCCTAAACGATCACAGGTGTCCTTGAATGTGATCCTGAGCGAGCGTTCATTGTCATGTCAATATGTGGTGAAAATCAAATACAAAATACAACATGCATGTCCACGCGATGTCCTCGCTTCGTAGTACTTACAACGAATCCTAACCTTCCTCCGATTCAAATTCCACTCCCCTTCTGCAACGTCTCGATGCCAGATATCGAGTTGCGCATGTGATTCCTCCCGATGACGATAGGAGGTGGCAAAATCAAGCTGGAGCTGCGGCGTATATTTGTCCTGCTATTTGACCTGGAGAGTGATACCAAAAACATGTCACGCTCGGACATGGAGGATTGGGAGGACGTAGAGGATGCGCGACGGTGTCGTTGCATCCTTGTTGGGTCTATATCGGAGATGTTCGCGAGGCGAGCAAACAACGAGAGTACTAAAAAAAATAGTCAGAGTTTACCTGAGTCAATGAGTGGGAGGTCGGCGTACTGTCTACAATGGAGACGATCCCTGAAAGGCCTCCGTATCCTGTGGACAATGGGTTAGGAGAGGAGGGTCTGGATTCTGTTGTTACAAAGAGTCTATGCGCGTTGGCTGATGCAGAAACGTATTAAATTGGAAATCGGGTGATGACACCAGCCAGGCACGCACTTGCAAGGAGTTTCTCAATCGTGTATGAAAGACGGCTGGAGGGAGAAACGGAATAAACTGGCGAAGAAATGAGCAATGAGGGAGAGATTATAATTCGACATGTCCATACCAGGATACTTGTCGGCACCGTCTGTCGAGCCGTCAGATTCCTTTGAGGTATCTCAGTAAATGAGCGATGAAGGAGTTCGAGATGGATCATCTTACCTTGATGAGTGAGATAAACAAATGTAGGGGCGTGGACAAAATCTGCTTGCTTTGGGATGGAACCACAAGCTAAATACGAATTAGATGAGTGGCAATGGCTATAAGGAACCTAAGAAATCATACCTTGCCGATATCCGTCACACTAACAGCACTCAGCAGAGCACCGCTGTCATCATCAATGACCGCCACGCTGCTGACGCCTTCTTCACTCATGAGTCTCATCGCATCCAGAACAGTCGAGCTTGCAGTCGTGCCAATCACGGCTGAGTATATATTAAGAGAAGGGAGAGAAAGAGAATGCAGGGAGTTGGAGAGAAATAATTGCAGGGATGGTGTCTTGGTGGCATATGACGCGAACCATGTAAGCAAACCGCGATCAGAGACCATGCCGACGAATTCGTCTGACGACGACGCCGAACGGACCAGTGCTGGATTCAGAAAACGTCATTCGATCGTTGTGGTTGGACACATTTCTTAACGAACGAACCTCGGTGGGTCCCTCGAGAGAAAAGTTCTAACAAGGAGAGAATCGTGGCGTCATTTGGAAGAGTCTCCAAGGGGTTCTTTTCACTGAAATCTGTGACAAACATTTCAAAGGAGGAATAACTAGTAGAGCGATAACAACTCACTGCTGACAAGGTGAACCTCTACGCGACCTGCTCGTGCAGCAGATACTATCTCGCTCGAACGAGGTTTTTCGAGTAGATCCTCTGGAAGTAAGGTGTGGCTTGTTGCGGCGAGCGTCAAAAAGGCATTGACGTCGGAGAACTAGAATGAAGATATGTAAGATGGTACTCCAGGACTCGTCTATGGTGTTCGCACATCGAACAATCCAAGGTAAGGTGACCCAGTGGCGTCTGGGCTTTGAGACTTCACGGCCAGACAAAGGATGTCCTCAGCGAGTAGAGTCTATTGGAGTTTATCTTGAGTGACCTATTTGGCTGAGTGATGGAAAACCTACATCGCAGGCATCCTCGACACTAGTATCCGCGTCGACGATAACGATTCGCGAGTCGATCAAGTCTTGGCCACATTGAGTCGTCGTCTTGAATCACGAATGAGGGAATATACCTCGGGCTAAAATCGCTCCCCAATCCTTCGTCCACTGTTCGGAATCTGCAGCAGGAGGACTGATAAGATTGAGAGGGGCGAGGTCGCCAGTCCAACTGCTGCTGAGGGATTGAGATTGCCTCCTGCTGGTGGTCATGGATTTACTCAGGGGCTAGTAGTGTAGATCCGCGCCAAGATTGTGTAGGGTGGACGTTGGAAGCATACCCTGTTCAATTTAATATTGGCTCCGGAGGCAAGCACGAAGAAGACGAAGAACGCTTCGATTTCATGTCACCACGTTGCTGACAAATCAGCGCGTCTACTAGCTTTCACCATGACTTATGCGCCTACAAACCCGGTCGACGTACCTCCTTACCAAGTACAACACCTAATATCCACTGTCGTTGATAATTTCGGCACGTTCTCTCCACGCCTTTATCGACGTTTCTCATTCATTGTCCAGGATTTGAAGCATCAACTGTTCACGTTCGATGTGCTCAGGCGTTAGGTATGCACGGACGAGCCAAGGCATTATTAGGACTGACGCGAGCACATAGGCTCCGAGATATACGTGGGTTGTTCCAACGGCGAACTCATCCGTTTCGCACTGCAAGCCGACGATCCCAACAAGGTCAGTCCGGTTCTTCTTTCGAGCTCAACCTCCTATTTGACGACGCTGCGTAGCTCGAGTCGTACAGTGTATTATCGCGGCAGACAGTTCCAAATGAAAAGCCTGTTGACGAGATTGTTCTGATTCCTTGCCTCTCAAGGGCATTCATATTATCCGGTACCTCAGTACATCCCCTTCTTCCTTCTCCCAGGCCCACTTACTAAATGGTTTTGTTATTCTTTTCAGACCGCATTGTCCATTTCTACACCCTCCCTTCCCTAGATCCGGTATCACCCAGCATCGTAAAACCTATCCGTCATGTGGTTACATTTGCTGTAGACCACGAGCATCTGAAGCGCCCTCCACCCCCAATGTCTGGCCCTACGATTCCAGTGGAAGGAGTTGATTTCTGCATCATCAAACGCACTGGCATCGCGATGTACTCAATGCGCGAGCGCTTGTCTTTTCTGAAGGTGAAGCGTTTCACGATATTCGTGGTCTGACAGTTCGCACACATCTCAATGCGCTGACTCAGGAAATTCCGTTGCCTCAAGGCGCAACATTGGCACGTCGGATAGGCCGTTCATTATGCATAGCGGATAAAGAGAACTACAACGTGGTCGATTTGGAGGGAGCATCTCTTTACCCTATCATCCCGGTCTCACAGGCACAGGATTCAAGCATCCCTGTCAAACCATCCATCACAGTCGTCGGAGAGAATGAATACCTCATTTTATCATGGACTGGAGCAAGTACCATAGGTCTTTTCATCACTGGAGATGGTGACCCAGTCCGCGGTACGCTGGAATGGCCGAGCCATCCTGAAGCTGTTTGTATGTCCTTCCATCCCTTCATACTTCCCTATAATTAAGCATCATCTCTCGCCAGGCCTGGATTATCCTTATGTTACCACCCTCCTCCCGAACAACACCATCGAGATACATAGCATCGAAACGCAAGCCATCGTCCAGGTAATTGGCGCCCCAGCCTCGTCGCTTCCATCCTCGCCGACTGGAGAGCAGGCAACGCCGTCGCATTTCCGTCTTAACCTGGTTTCGAGTCTTAGCGGGTACCTCGTGCCCTCCACCCAGCAATCGAGTAAGATGCGGAAAACGCAGGTGCGGCTTCTACGCGTTCCGGAACCCTCTCTACCGACATAACATACTCCGCGAGGAACCATACTAGGGTTACTCTGAATTTTACGTTTTGCACTATGTTTGGTCTTTTCGGAGGCATGATACAATCAAGTCGGGCCTGGCTCAACGCTTTCGAATTCACTCGCGCACTCAACAGGTGGTGAAATTTGGCGTCAATGTTATGCTATTGATGACGACGCCACTACAAAAAAGGGATTGCCCATCTCGATCGTACTGCCGTCATAGTGACCCATACTGTACCAATAGACTCGAGAGGGTCTCGCTGCTGTCGTCGATGATTCGAGGCTTGGATGACGTTGAGTGGATCGGCCTTCAGCCTGCTGGCGAAGCAGCTGACTTCTGCGAGGCGCGACCGTCAGAAAAACTTCCTTCGACGAAAGCAAAGCAATAATGCTGACCTACTTATTCAGCCATCAAACGTCGGCAGAAACAAAAAAAGGCGAAAACCACCAAGTGGTGAAGCGGAAAAAATTGTCTGCAAAAGCAGCAGATATGAAAACGTCTGACTTGACGATGTGGCGTGCACCAGCTCGAAAGCCGGCGCCATGCGCATGCCACGACGATGCAGCAACAGCCGCTGTGTCACGTCGAAACATCCTCTCCTCTCGTGCGCCGATGCCCTCATGGGTGAGAGTGGATATCAAAGATCGCACCGCTCGGTGGGTTTGATGTTCTTGATCCACATGGAACAGGTGGTCACCACCCCGTCTAACCCGATCCTGTTCTAAACGTTGGCGACTGCCACATCGGACTGCATCGCAACCAAGGAGCGTAGACTTCCCTCCTCCCTAGCCAGTCTAGCCAATGACATCGTCACTGGTTTGACTGGGCTACAGAAGGAATGTGCATGCCCTACTGGGAGCGTTCACCAGCCCCGTGCAACGGCTCCAATGCCCAGAAGAAAGAGGGATCTGGCGGACCTCTGACACGGAGATCGCTTTTCGAAAACAACGGCTCTGTTCCACGACGACCGTCTCCATTTTTTGTTAGATCCCAGTGTCCGAGGGGCAAGAAGGCACACAGGAGCACATCGTGATCCTGGGCATCTGAAAGACAAGTAGCGTCGATGAGGAGAGTATCAGAAGTTCGATGTCGACAAGACAAAGACTGTGCTCCGCCTATCCCAATAAGATGGGCTACACAAATTGGTGAGGCATGGTAACGACTCAGTAGGATAAAAGGTGCTCACCAGACGAGCAATGGAGATGTATCGATGGTCAGACGTTGTGTCAACTCTCGAGAAGGAACGCCAGAGCGTTCTGTATATAGAGAGCTCGCAGCTTTATATCTGCTGCCACAGGCGACAAAGCGCTTTTGCTTTATGTTTCAGAAGCCAAGGGATCGCTGCGAGTAATACATCCATCCATCCATCCAAGCTTTGATTGACTGATATCTAAAAATCTCAGGACTGTTAGCTGTCATATGCGTCTCATTTGCGTTGTATGCACTTACCAGTCTCAAGAGTCGACACTCACACAATAGACGCTCTCTCGCGCCAACGCTATAGGACACGGGGCATCAGCAACAAGGACTCTAAGCAAACAGCGTCTTATCGATGAGGTTGAAATCGATCCTGGTGGTTTGCGGAGCGCTGGATAAGTAAAGTTTTGTAGTCAGTCTCAAGTTATCAGGGTATGAGGGACATACTCGTCTGCGGGCTGCGGCCAGGCGTGTGGGGCGTTTTAAAAGCTCAAGAGCGTAATGAATCGCGGCCACGAGGCCCGAGGGTGGGTAACAGGATCACCACGCGTTGCGGGTGCTGTACGCATAATGAATAGGGCACGAAGCCCCGAGGGATGAAAAATTGTGCCATAAGCCGGAAGCCCGCCGTAGCAGGTTCGCGAGGCAGGTTCACAAGCCTCTAAGAGCGGCCCGCTGCGACCACTATCGCGGAAGGCGACAAGAGGCGTGCGCAGAGCGAGGCGCCCTGAGGTGAAGGGCTGGCGTCCCGCCCGCGTGGATCTTGAGGTCGCTTCTGAATAGGAAAGAAAAGTTAATGACCGGGAATTACTAGTATGTTTATCCTATCTGTCTAATTCCATCTCGATGGCACAGCCTGTTATATCGTCATCAACGATACATCAGAGAAGAGATATTGGATAGAATACCTTGAAATCGCTTATGTCTACTACATCGCAGTGGTGTTAGATGCCAGAATGCTTGCCGATAGAGGACCGGAAGTGCCGGAAGTGCTTGACGCTTGTCCGATTGAAGATATGAACATTTCGAAACGTGGCCTCGCTGATATGGGAAACAGTCACTTGCACTTCCAGACGCTTCGTTGGCGGAACAGTCTCTTGCCAACTTAAACACAGTAACCGCCCAAAATGGCATTAGGCGAGTATCGCTGCCACAGAGAGGCTCGCGATGCGTTGGATGATGGTAGGACTGAATATCTGAGCTGCAAGCGGACGATCAGACCCTTCACATGAACCTGATGTTGTGAGAAACTAGGCCGGGTGCTTCAAGAGTCAGGTAAGCGCTGGTCGGTGCGTGCTGGCCAGTGAATCGAGTTCGGCAGTTTATGGGAATGGACCGCGAATCTGTTCATCAACTGGCTCAAGTCAGGGCGAAACCTAGGTCGGGTGCTTCAGAGTAAGCGCTGGTCGGTGCGTGCTGGCCAGTGAATTGAAATCGTCAGTTTATGGGAATAGACCGCGGATCTGATCATCAACTGGCTCAAGTCAGGGCGAAACGGGTGCTTCAGAGTAAGCGCTTGTCGGTGCGTGCTGGCCAGTGAACCGAGTTCGTCAGTTTATGGGAATGGACTGCGAATCTGATCATCAACTGGCTCAAGTCACGGCGAAAGGTGTCTCGCTCAAGGAGCATCGTTGAATGCGACTTGCGTTCTGCATTCTGAGAGACTATGAGAAAGGCCGTGAGGTATTAAAGAAAAAGCGAACCTTGCTGACTTGATGAGCGATGTTGGGTGTCGCCGCCTGTTAATATGTCGCTGGTCAGCAACGAGATGACTGCAGGGGATATGATGCATGGGCTAGACTGTGATTGTCTTGAAGATACTAGACGAAATCTCGCCCCTTTCATAGGTAAAGGGCAAGTTGGCTTGTGTGGCGCACAACGCACAATCAACAACACGATCGGCCAGCCCATTACATGCCAGATGTAGAAGCGATAGAACCTCGACCGACGTACCAGGTCCCTTGTTGCACCACACTGCAGCTGATTAGTACGAGCTGATGAAACGATGCCTCTGGACGATGAAGTTGCTTTCGTCAGGCAGGGATGCTAGACGTGTAGCGGTCGAGATCAGGTGGCTGATGCTGCGGCTGAAGGGATGAAGGGGTTTCACCTCACTCAGTGACTCGGATGGAGGTGTTAAGCAGGTTAAGGAGACGTTGGTCGAGAGGGGAGGAGCTTTATAAACCTTTTGGTCTGTGGGCGCTTGTGTAATCGGATTTCTCCCTACAATTGCAAGCTGGTTATGGTCAATTCGGAAAAGAACAAGGCAGTCCGCCGCGCAAGTTTGCCGCATGACAATAACGAGGCGCAACACATGATCAAGATGCTTGCGCGATGTCAAACGAGAAGTGTCCGTATTTGGAAGGAGCCTTCCAAGATGACGGATACTACATGGATTTGGCAGCTCGCCGTCGCGCAAGGCTCAAAATGACTGAGAACATGCCTTCCACGCAAAAATGCTGTGCTTAAGTGGCATCGTGATATCTCTAGATCGTAGCTTACACTGTAAGCATAATACATTTGTAGTACATTCATGTTTCATCAATCATATCGAAGGTAATTGTAACATAAATCCGTCAAAGCGGGCGTCATAGAGATGACTACTGTCTTAATGGCCGCCAGACATTCCTCCGGAGAGCCCAGCTCCGAGACGCTTGTTCTCAGGATATGCACCTATAAAATCGGTAGATCAGGAACGTATGTATTTGAGAGTACAATACAATAAGTATACACACCATGAGCGACGGCACGTTCCCTGCGCACGAGAGCCTCATGCTCCAAACGTTCAGCCTCTGCAAGTTCGGCGCCTTGGACCTTGAATGCCTTTGCTTCTCTACAGAAATCATATCGAACATCAGCCTGAAGGTCAGGGGTAGTATATGTGACGATGGACTGACTGCTCCTTCTGCAGACCCTTGGCCTTCAGTGTATCGCTTCCCACCAATGTGCCAACGGTCCTTTCGACTTTTCCAGTTAAAGATTGTCCAGATCCACCTCGACTCTCGTCTGACCGATTCAGAGTGTTGGCAGGTGGTAGGTTGCCAGCACCCTCACCGATATCAACACCACCACCTGCTAGTGTGGTGTCGGGCATGGGGCCACGTTGGTGGGTACCAACACCAGCATTGTAGCCTTCGTTAGCATATCGGTCCTAGAGTGATCACAGGGCAATGGTGAGAATCAAGTCGAGATATAAGGATCACTGTGTTACTCACATTGTTCTCAAAGCCAGTTTGCCCATGTCTGGGGTGGTGGCGTTCTCCCGCGATGGTATCGTGATGGTGGCCGGTTCCCGGCATAACATTCGTGGTGTTCATGGTCGTACCCTCGTACGGTAGGCGGTTTGTCGCTGGGACCGCAGTGCCGGAGCCAATGCCAGTCCCCGCTCCTGCACTGCCAGTGGTCATGGGGGCATCAGTGGCGTGTTTCTGGAAAGGATAGTAGAGGGTTAGTAGGCGAATAGATACTCAAGTAGTAGAAGGGGAAAACTTGCGTCCTTGTGATTAAAAAGAGGCATGTTAGATCGGTTTTGCAGTGATTGCGTGAAGTTTCGTAGGGGATTGAATGAGGTCGATTCATGTCCCGAGGCCGCTTTTATAGAGAGCTCGATGTCCAACTCGTCATTGACGCTACGCATGTGTCATGGGCCCCAAAGTTACAGGGTACAGCCTTGGGGGCGTGAGGTGGAGCGGAAAGCATCGCTGCGGTCATGGTGTTGCGCGAAGTGTGGAGTGTGGGCTGACCGCGCCCAACATCATTTCACTCAGAGTCACATGTGCATGCTATTTTACAATGCCATCGATCGTACATGTCACACGCTGGCCCCTCCGACCTTTTCGCCATGCTTAAACGCCAGGTCACCTACAGGTTGAACGCCTTTTAACGCAGCCGGATATCCTTGCTTCGAATGCTCCCCCTGTTTTGGTCGTCGAGGCGGCTCTTCTGTGGAGCCGGATCGACGAAGAACTGGAGAAGATTGTGGCGATGTGCAAAGAGCGCACGGAAAATCTTCCTCGATGCTCCATTGACAGCCTTCCGCCCCAATACGATTTAGAGGATTACGAACTTGACACACCCCCTGAATACCATGAGTCCGGTGTGCGGACATCCATTGATTCCAAATCCCGAAATACTCCTCATTCTCCCATCCCAGCATCACGACAAATGGACGAGAAGATGAGACTCGATTTGGAGGGCGTGGCAATGGCTATTGACAGGTTCTCGTCGCTCCACAATTACACAATCAAAGAGTCGAGCTCAAATCATCGAAAGTGGCGCAGATGGAGAGGGCTAGGGCACTCAAACTCCACAATCATGTTCAGGCAAACAAAAGGAGAATGATGGGGATATACAGGAGTTGGAGAGGATGTTAGACCTTTTGGGGAAAGCATCGGGGCGTTCGTTGCGCAATCAAAGTGTTGTTTTGGAGGGTGGACTGCCTGGTAGACTTGAGAGAGCACGCCAAAAGGACCTTGCCAAGGTACGTTATAGCACTGTATTGTTCGAAGGCGTAACATCGTCACACCTTGTCTAAGAGAGATGCGTTCGTTGAGCAACTCGCAAATCACTCCGGGGCCGGTCGCCTCCATGGTCAAGATGCCGCCTTGCAGCCGCGAGCCAAGGACCCACATGCGCTTCTCAGTCTCCCTGAATTTATTCGCGAGGCCGTTCCGCCTGCGTCTATCCGTGCCGATCCGCAAGCGATGCTCACTCTCCCGGAGTTCGTCATGGAGCCGCCGCCAGCACGCCTTGATGACGCCGATTCAAAGGTTCCCGAGATTACCTCCCATAAGTCGAAGAAAGGATTAAGACATCGCAGTTTATCAGCCCCTTCTTTGTCATGACTACGATCCTCCTCGTCGAGATCTGGATCCAGCAGTAACGGCAGCAACAGTACTTCTCATTCCCGATCAAGATCACGAGGTGTCAATGCGCTACCGTCGGTTCCGAGTGGTATGCACTTCATTTCTCTTGTCATTTCCCGCGTCGGGTTAATATGTCTTTCGCAGTCGGTTTCGAGGTAAATTACGTCGCTCGAAATCACGAGAACTTGCATCATGTATTAGTCTTCTTTACGGTCACCAGCGCTACGCCCGGGGTTGACCTCGAAGCCGAGGTTCTCCCTCCATATCCAGAGAGCCATGCCGAGGGCGGCGATCGCCTCATCGTCACCAGTGGCCCGCGCACTTCTCTGCCGCTCCTCTTGCCTGCACGTATCCTTCCAGGAAAGCAGGAAGTCAGGGTGCAGAGCAGCCATTACGAGATCAAGCTCACCGTGGCAACTGGCCTCTCTGCCGAAATCGCAAATGAGGATCATCCTCCCCTCCTCGATGCGGTGCAATTGCCCGCCGCCCACCCTACCTCCTTCATTTGCGCTTCTTGTTCACTCCCCGTCGTTTAGTCCACGAGAATCGGAGAATACCGTGACCTGCCATCCGAACACTGGCAAGAGCTCGTGGATGCTTGGATGTGCCATACCGACCAAAAGCTGCATGAGCAGGTCATGCGGCACGGACAAGGCGGATTTGGCCACACGTCGGCCAGGCCCTCGTGGGCGGGAGCTATATCCTTTTTGAAGAGTTCTCGATGACTTTAAACGACCTTCATCTCACGAAGGAACCTAAGGTGGGTGCTCACCCCATTTCATGTCAACCTTCCCATGTCTTTTTTCTCTTTCGGATGACTAAGAAGACCGGCGTTGGGTTCCTACCAGCGGCTGTTTGTCTCGTATATGGAAACTCTTTCATGCGCGTGTTACTGCCTCCCCGAAGCCCTAGATGGTTTTGGGGAGGTGCAGCACTCGCGGAGATTGTGGATAAATACGGAGGCGGCGGTTTTTCGGTTGATACAAAGCGTCCCAGATCAACGATCGTGGCTGCAAGGCTGCGCTTGGTTGCTCGCTCAAACAACTCTCATGCTTATGAGGTACACGTCATGGGAGCTACGCTTGAGAACGCATTTCCCATCAACCTTATTTTATCATCTTTTCTGGAGAAGGTATACTAAGCTACCTACATCTAGCCGGGAGAAGAATGGCGCCTTGCCCGATGTCTATGTGGTGCTGTCATTGGTCGATGTGTCAGGACCACCCAGCAGAGGTCAAGATTCAAACTATTTTCAGGCTGCTCAAATATGCAATACGCCCTGTCAGCCTTAACAGCGAGTACGTCCTCGTTCTTCTGCTTGGTGGCACGTACATGCTGATTTTTTTTCAGGCCCACAAAGATTTCATTTTCTGCTTTGATTGTTGAAGACATGACTGAATTTGTGCGAGCTCATGCGACGTATCGATTCGTGATCTTGGATGAGGAAGATGAACGCCCCCGAATACTTGTTCGTCCCATCGCTGTTTAAATTTTTATTTACGCTAGTCCAATGAGGCAGTACTGGGTGACCTGGCGGCACGGCGCATCAAGCGCCGCAACAAGCAGAAACAAAACGCCGCGCGTTTTTGGATTGGGCGCGGGGCAATCACGCTGGATCGTTTTGGTGTCTACGAAATTCGAGACTTCTCTCACCTAGAAGAAGCGCGCGGTCATTTGAAACTTCCCCAGGAGTTTCGCCTTGACCCCCTTCTCTGGGTGAGCAGTTTTGTTCTCATCCTCCGGGAGTTTCGTTATTGACCGCTTCGCAAAGCTTCGTCACGCCAGGTACACAGTACTTTTCGCGTCCTATAGTCCTACGTCCCATCGTTCCCTCAAAAAATATTTGTTTCACTTTCTGAGACATAAAACCATGTCCAGCTATGCAGAAGGAACTACAGGACAATCTGTCGGTGCACCCGGGGGTCTCTTCACTGGTAGCGAGCTCCCCAATGAATTCCAATCTCAGTCTCCTTTCTACGGGCCTCCAAACCGGCAGCCTTCTAGCTCGAATCACATCTCCCAAGCTGGAACAGAGGGTGATCAGTCCGGAGCCGGAGCTTCTAGCACGACTCTCCAGTCCACTCCTCGAGACCAACAATTCCAGTTTAACCTCTCCAAGCAAGTCGAGGCCATCCTTAAAAGATTCCGGGAGGGAGATATTGAAAAAGGGGATGCCTCGCTCGAGGTCTTCAAAATTCTTAGCCTCCAGACAGGGGACGACTTGGCGAAGGAGCTCGCCATCAAGGAGTACCTATCTTCCCTTGACGGAATTCAGAGGGAGATCGAGGCGTCCGGTAGGCGCGGAAACAGGGCAAATCAGGTCGAATCCGGCATCTTCTTCGGACCGCCTGAAAGGCCTGTCACCCATTCCCCTGCCAGAGGATCGCAAGCCAGCAGAGAGTTTAACGAATTCCTTGATCAGGCAGACGCATCAGTCCGGCGACACGAGCGGTCAGTCTCTCCTGATGAGAATCTCGAAGGGGAAAGGAAGAAGTGTCGACTCACAAACCTCGACCTACCGTGGTTTAAAAAGGAAGCCATCGCGCAGCAGGTCCAGCGACCACAATGTAAAATTACGCAAGAGGTCCTTGAGCGGTTTTCGCGCGACCCGCAGTTCGTCAAACGAAGCCTCCTCACAAGCTGTTCCGCACCACCAGGTTTCCCGGAATGGGACGCTATCATCCGAGGAACCGCCGTTAACCTCAACACGGTGTTCTCCTCCATCCAGTCCGTCGTCCCTCCTAAGGAGGAGTCTAGCAGCGTGGGAGATACTGAAATACGGTTTACCCGTCCTGAGCCTCCCAGAAAAATCCTCACCTCCCAGGATTGGTCAGTTGCGTGGAGGTTCACGGTGGAAGCGTACACGCACATCTTTGAAGAGCGCACCGCCGAACTTAATGCGTGGGGAAAACACATCGAAGGCATGTTCGCCTCCATTCAAACCACCTTCCATGGGCGCATCATCTTATTCGACATCGCTGTCCGTAACATCGTCTGTGGAGGCCAACAAAATATACTCACCGACACCCACTTATTCATCAACCTCTGGACCTCCATTGGGACCCCGATGGGTAGACTCGTCGGTTCCGACGGAAGCAAAAAAGGTTCCGCTTCCGGATCAAAGAGCGGATCAGGCGGAAGCAATCGGTTCGAACTCTGCAACCGCTTCAACGCGTCCGATCGGGTCTGTACCAGCTCTGCAGGAAAGTGTCGCTTCATTCACCAATGCCGGAAATGCGGATCGAAGGATCACGGGGCTGGAAAATGCTTCCAGGAAAGAGGCGGCCCGAAGCACGAAGCCTAAATACCTACGTTACAATCTCTGGGACCAGCCGACTTCTCTCTCCAAGTCCGCTGCAGATTGGACTGAATCGGCAGCCCCTCTACCGTCAGTTCCTCAGTCTGAACTCGATAACCCAGCAGTTAACCGCACCATCGCCGAGAACCCTGACCTTTTTAAAATTGTTACTCCAATCAATGTCGACCTCTTTGAATCGCTACTAGCTACGCACCCCAATCAACCTTTCGTGTCCTCCGTCTGTCGCGGTCTCCGTGAGGGTTTCTGGCCTTGGGCCGATACTCACTGGGATCAATATCCCGAGACTTTCGACGCCACCTTCGGAACTCCGAACGATCCCGAGGAAGCTCAATTTTTACGGGATCAACGCGACAAAGAATTTCGCCACGGACGCTTCTCTCGACCTTTTGGTCCGGATCTCCTTCCTGGCATGTACAGTATGCCCATCCACGCAATCCCAAAACCCCACTCCGATGACTTCCGCATGATCACTGACCAGTCCGCTGGTAAATTCTCGCTTAACTCTATGATTCAACGTGAAGACATTGCAGGATACCCGTTGGACGACATGTCCTTACTGGGGAATATGCTGTTATTCCTGCGGAAAGCTATAGGGCCGGACGCCGAAATAATCATGTTCAAATCGGACGTCGCGGAAGCGTACCGGCACATGCCCATGTCCTTCTACTGGTCCATCAAGCAGGTAAACACCATAGACGGAGAACGCTCGCTTGACCTGTGCAACGCGTTTGGCGGCAGAGGGGCTCAAGCCATTTGGATCGCTTTTATGGCATTGGTAATTTGGATTGCGAAATACATTCGTCTCATCCACCTTCTCCTCGCTTACTCCGACGATGCATTCGGTCCCAACATGGCGTCAGACTTCACGTTCTACTCCCCTTACAAAAAATCTCTGCCGACCAACCAAGTCAAATTTCTCGTCCTTCTCGACGACCTTGGCATTCCACACAGTGAGAAGAAGCAGATTTCAGGAGCACCACTCGTCATTATCGGGATCGAAGTCGACCCCAACCGCATGACCCTAACGCTACCGACTGAAAGCCGGTTGGACTTGATTGACAAGATCTCGCGTTTCTGCGAGACGACGAAGAACAAGAAGGGATCCAAATTCTCCCTTCGTGAATGGCAAGGGCTTGGTGGTCACCTCAATTGGTCATTCAACGTTTTTCCCCTCCTAAAACCCTGCACTTGCGCGCTATATGCTATGATCGCTGGTAAAGACGCTCCTAACGCAGCTATCTGGGTCAACAACAACGTTCGCGACGAACTTCTGTGGGCCAGAGCTAGACTCATGCGTGAATCGGGAGTCAGACTAGTGCGTTCCGTCGACTGGCAAGTGCCGTCAGCGGACATCACCATCTACTGTGACGCTTCGCTTGAAGGATTTGGGTTTTACATCCCGGCCAACCATACGGGATTCTATGGCGACATTCCGTCGAACGCTCCCAAGAACCTCATATTCTTCTATGAAGCTCTGTGCGTCATCTTTGCGCTGTACCACACTGCCTCCTCCTCGATTCCCTGCCCGGGCAGAATCGTCATCTACACGGACAGTGAAAACTCCGTAAACATTTTCTCCTCCCTACACGCTCTGCCGCAATACAACATCCTCTTGCGGGCCGCTTGTGACTTTCTCATGGACACCATGCATCAATTGCGGGTCGTCCACGTCCCTGGTCGGGATAACAGCGTCGCCGACGCTCTATCCAGAAAGCTCTTCCGCCTGGCTAATCGCTGGGACCCAAGGCTAACTACCAAACACTTCATACCCCCCGACAGCTTACTGGGGGCGTTACACTTATGATCTCTTCCTTTACACGGTCCAGACAGCCTGCGCGAGAAGTCTGGACCCGTGAGCGACTCATTCGTACTCGCGCTATAGCTCTTGGTCAAGCAATTGACTCCACCACCGAACGAAATTACAATTCTGCGCTCAACTCATATCTCGAATTCGTTAGAGCCCACGACTTCCCAGTTGAACCAACTCCTGACACGCTTAGCTTCTATGCCGTCTACATGTCCCATCACATCCGCCCTAATTCCGTCAACTCTTACTTATCCGGAATCTGCAACATGCTAGAGCCGCACTTCCCTCAGGTCCGCGAATTCCGTAACTCGCCAATCGTTCTTCGGTCCCTGAAGGGTTGCAAGCGTCTTCGTGGAGTCCCGGTTAATCGCAAGCGAGCGCTAACAATCGAAGACCTGAATGTCGTGGCCAGCTCCCTCGCACGCTCCCAGAATCACGATGACATCTTATTCTGTGCCCAACTCTTTACGGGTTTCTTCGCCTTAATGCGTCTTGGTGAACTCACAGACCCAGACGACAGAACGCTGCGTAACCCGCGCAAGGTCATCAGACGGACTTCCGTTCAACTTACTGCCGACGAATACAAATTCTTTCTACCCTCCCACAAAGCCGATGTCAATTTCGAGGGTAACACCATTGTCGTTCTTCGAAAGCCCGCGCGTTTTGAACCCCACGCCCTATTTGTCGCCTACCTAGCGAGCCGTGACCGGCGCTTCCCTTTCAGCTCCCCCCTCTGGCTCAAAGCCGACGGGACGATCCCCACCCGCACTTTCTTTATCAACAGACTCCGCCGTTTCTTTGGCCGTGACGTAGCTGGACAATCTATGAGGGCTGGTGGTGCAACCGCCCTCGCGTCCAGCGCAGTCGCCCCCTCTCTTATTCAAGCCATTGGCCGTTGGTCGTCCGCAACTTTCCAAATTTACATCAGAAAGCACCCCGTCATGCTGCAAGCCTTGTTATACGGTCGATCAGCGCGTGCGCCCGACGAGCGCGTTCAAGTTCCTTTCTACGCGCCCGCCACATGATCCTCGTTTTCATTTCTCATTCAGCTACGTCGTCATTTTTCTTACTTTATCCCTCCGTCCCCCCCACACTCCTGCGCCCTTACAACACTTTTCTCTATCGCTCCTCACATCGTACCTCATCTTTTCATTAGGGTTTAGCACTACCTCGATACGAAAAAACCTACATATTTCTGTCGGCTCGGAACCCGGCTGGCTTTAAGCCGCCGGAAGCCGAGTTGGTCCCTAATCTATTCTTTTTCCTTGAAAGTCCGAAAGCCCGAGGACCCAAGAAGCCGCATTGGTCGCTGTTTAAATTTTTATTTACGCTAGTCCAATGAGGCAGTACTGGGTGACCTGGCGGCACGGCGCATCAAGCGCCGCAACAAGCACAAACAAAACGCCGCGCGTTTTTGGATTGGGCGCGGGGCAATCACGCTGGATCGTTTTGGTGTCTACGAAATTCGAGACTTCTCTCACCTAGAAGAAGCGCGCGGTCATTTGAAACTTCCCCAGGAGTTTCGCCTTGACCCCCTTCTCTGGGTGAGCAGTTTTGTTCTCATCCTCCGGGAGTTTCGTTATTGACCGCTTCGCAAAGCTTCGTCACGCCAGGTACACAGTACTTTTCGCGTCCCACCCACCGACCCCTTCTCGCAGACCTGGTTAAATACCGCTCTCATCGTGTTTCCGTACTACTATCCTCAGCACTACCTCGATACGAAAAAACCTACATATTTCTGTCGGCTCGGAACCCGGCTGGCTTTAAGCCGCCGGAAGCCGAGTTGGTCCCTAATCTATTCTTTTTCCTTGAAAGTCCGAAAGCCCGAGGACCCAAGAAGCCGCATTGGACCATCTTTCTCTAATTGATCTGGATCCGATCATAAGTCTTTCTAGATATGGCAACATCCGAATTGCATATACCACTTCCACCCCCCACGCCATACCCAAGAGCGGTTGCATCCATGCGGCAAAAGTGCTCTTCAAGATCTTGACGCCCACTGAGCGGACTGCGGATCTTAAATCGTAAATATCTTCCCACTCAGTCCCGCGGTTGCTGGCACTGACGAGCTCGTGTTTCTGTATTAGTATCCTGGCCAAATACCCTGGTTTTCTGCAGGCGGAATATATCTTTTACCCTATGCCTATCTGTCGTCGGTTGGCTGGTCTTTTGAAGGAGAGCAACAGCACGTACCCGGAAACGATGCATGTTATGACGGGCCTGCAAGTGGGTTGGCTTTCTCGTGCTTGATTCGTCACGGAGGCTATGTATATATCGTCTACACAATCATAGATTTTCGTATTATATCCACAGCTTGTATTTGATCTTCACTGTTACGTATGTCTTTCCAGGATCTGAGTCCTTGGACGTAGTCGAACGATTGAACTGTACAGTTCGGAGAAAACTCTACTCGATTGGTTGACGTCACTCACGTGGTCCGTAAGATAGGGCGCAAGCACAACGCGCTCATATCACGTGATTTTGCGTGACATTTTGACGGATTTCACCAAAATCCTAATGGCATTAGCTATTGCGCGAAATCAGTCAATCGCGTCCCAAGGAGTCCTAGATATAAGATAAGGTAGACGACACTCATATCCCGCTAACGTCAGGTGACGTTACTCTTTTGTGACGAACACGCCAAATTCGGTGCAATGTCATCGTGAACGCGCAAGATTAGGAGATCGCTTTTGTTCAAGTAACTTTAGACAAAATCAGTCCCCAAGAAGTTCTTTATTGAGATGCTAGAATTACGGATCTGAATTATTGTAGCCTGAATCACAAAATTGAATGTAAAATATCGAAAATACGGTAAAGAATTGTGGAGTAAATTATCTTGAAAGCCTCGACGGCGCCGAGAGAGGGAAACGGCACATTGTGGGGCAGGTAATGGACAGTGCAATGCTGAAGTAGAAACTGTGAAGAACAAAATACCACCTGGTGCTCATACAGTAGAAGCCTTCTCGAGGTCATCCATGAGGGATTCTGGAAGCACCCGATGGCCTCGATACTTCCGAGCTGCCCATGCTGCCTGGCTCCCATTCAGGCCCCTGCTGTAGGCATCCATAAAACGACGTGAGCGGTTTGCAAATCTGTGTATGAAATATATTATCAGACAGTGGGAGAATAAAATAAAATAAATTACTCACCGGCGCATGGACGCGAGAGGAACAGAATCTAAAGCAGCCAACGCATTCCTTTCAAGGACGTCTTCGCATGACGATTCCGGATTCAGGCGATAAATTCGCTTTGCGTAGCCCCAGCACTGCTCAATGAAGTTGAGCTCACAGTGGAATTTCGGTAAGAAGATCACGCGAAAGGCCTGTGCCTTGCAGGTAGATTCCAGGATCGACTCGACATTCTTGAAGTCCGGTTGATTAAACAGGAGCCGACGGCAGCAGCAATCCAATGCGGGAGGTGCACACTTAAACTTGGGGCACTCAAACAAGAGCTTTGGTGCCTGCATGAACCCGCGTTCCACCAAGATCTGTGCCATCCCCTTGAAAAGTCCCGCGTGTGTCGGATGGTCGGTGGAGAAGTAGAGTGGCTGTGGGGTCTTATCATGGAGCTCTGCGTCGCACATTTGAATTTTCGTCTTCATCAGAGATCCATCGGGACGATACTCGGGTTTTCCAGCTGCATCGCGTTTTGTGATTTCCACTAACCAATTTTTTCCTGGCCTCGATGGGTTTTTGGGCATCTTACGAGCAGACAGGGAACCCTCGGGGCGCTTGAGGTGATTGGTGGCATTGTCGTAGATGAAAATGTGCTCGAAGTCGGGGTGGACCTCGGTGAGAATATCCATCGCTTCATTTGCCTGATCCACAATGTCTTCAGATGCGAAATAACCATCTTTGTCCTTTCCAGGCCGAAGGATCCGACGCGCGCTTCGTGTTCCATCAGAGGATATTGGAAGCCAACCGAAGTCAGCAGAGACGTAATTGGCGACCATAAGAGAAGCTCCCTCGCCCTTTTTGTATGGTTTGGCAGTGGTATCTCGGTGGTACCATCCTTTTCTACGGCGATCATGGGCATAGAAGATTGACTCATCATGGAACCAGACGATTACACGGCGATCTGGCAGTGGTCCGATCTCCGGCAGGTTTTCTTTTGTCCAGTTGCGCATGCGTCTTTCGATCTCCTTCCATTGCGGCAGGAAGACGGCATCACGATATTCCACCACATCTGAGTGCTCATGCCCATCTGCGTACTGCCCCTTCTGTTCTGTCATCCACCGGTACCCAAGTGTCCTCAAGTAGCGCTGCGCTGTTCTCTCGGAGATAGCCTTTGTAATCCCATGCTTGTCCCGGACTTCATCGCGAGCCAGAAATTGGACAAGCTTTGCTGCGGTAATCTCTTTCCCCAGCTCCTGGAGATGGAGGTTAATATCGCTCATCCAGTCCTCATCAGCCAGCATGGACTCGTTCCAGTCGCCATAGGGGTTCAGCGGCAGCACTGAGCGGTCATTGATAAACTGGCGATTAAGCTTCCTCAGCTGTCGTGCACAGTATCTCCCCTTTCCGAGCGAGATCGAGGCCTGGTACGAGGATGCCACCCATTTACTGAATGTGACAGAGGCCGAATTGGTGTAGAAGCTCAGCATGGTGCGCATTCCTTCCATTCGGGTTCGTACGAACACATCGAGCCCCGGATTGACGTAACCAGCCCCAGTGTTCCGTGGGATCTGCAGTTTGTTTCGAAGATCCACTGTAACGGTTGTACGGGGTTGGGGATCCTTGCGAGACACCAGACACGTTAAGCTAGACCAATCTGTGGGATTCTGCTAAGTACGTGTACAGGGTGAAGGTGCAAAGGATTATCTAAGCATAAACTGTACAGGACATTTATATACACATAACAAAGATGGTTGTGCATTACCAGAAGGTAATGCCAAACAGGTCGCGTCTCAATATAGACGTATTGTAACGCGCCGTCGTTACACACCCCCCTTTGAGATCAATGTATGATCTCAGCAGATGGATGTGCATGGTTATTATTATAAGTACAAAGTGTGAGTATACAACTCCCGCTCAATTAGTGATCGCGTATGTATTTCGACGACTACCATGACTGTGGCGTACACTCGACGTTGTCGTTAAGCCTTCTCGACTACATCCATCGCATGGTCATCAGAAGCGTTAGCCTCTGGTACAAGGACCAGTGGTGCAGATGAACTAGATGGAGCAGAGGGTGCTGGCGACGTAGTGGACTCGATAGTTGGGAGCGGAGGACCTTCCACCATAGGTGGTGGTGCAGGCGGGTCAGTGGTATCGTTAAACACCAGATCGCCGTCGTAGAGTACAGTAGCTTCGCGGTCACGTCCGGTGATGAACTTCATCGACGTGATGTCGTATCCTACGGGGTGTAGGCCGCGAGCGTGCGCAGTGTCCAGTCCTCGCTCTTTCTCGCAGTCGAGTAGTACGTGGAGTCTAGCGATATCATCGCGGGTCGGCTGTCGCCATCCATCCCATTGAGGAATGGCTGGGGGTATCCCATAACGACATAGCCGAACAAGTCGGTCGTCATCCACATTGTCGTATAGTGTACGATCAATTGTGGTTCCCGTATAATGCGCATCCAAGTAGTGGAGGCCGTAGGGATAGGCGTGATCAATCCAAGCGACGGGTAGTCGATTGGCTAAAAGCGTACGGATTACGTCCGTTTCGGTTAAGTTGGCAGCATGCTCCTCAGGAAGAGCTAAGCGACCAAGGCTTGCCGTAGAAGGTAAGTGGTCGGGGATGCGATCCAATGGGTGAATGGCATTCCACGAGTCCACCGCTTCTCGATAGAGGTTCGGTCGAGCAATGATCATGGCGTATAGGCGCATGAATGCGACACGAGATGCGGCTCGGGTAGGGCTTATGGCGCGACCAAGGGCGTACCCGACCACAGTGCGGAAGTGGATCGAGAAGTTGTAGTCGATCACTAGACCGCTGTATACGTTGTCTAGGCCTGGCCTTCCGTGGTGTACAATATATTGTCCCCACACGTTGAAGTCCAGGGCTTGCGATACCGATGGTATGGGTAAACCCGCACCTCGGGTTCGAGGGTTGCGCGCTGAAGTGGACAATACTCCAGCGGGCGGTGGTAACACAGGTCGTGTCCACGCAGCGTCATCGCGTATCGATGGTTTGTGAGCCGGATCGAAGTATTCTCGTTGAAGGATAAACTTCATAGTCCGGTCTCTGTGGGGTTCGGCGTATCGTGAAGCGATACGATAGAAGTCCCAGAGTAGGTAGTGGGCTTCCACACGTTCGGTATCCATGTTGAAGTTATCGTCACGGAACTGAACCAGATTGCGGATGTCTCGAGGGGACATAGGGAACCCACGAGGTGCACACTTGTACAAATGCACACTTGTACAAAGGTGAGCCTGTCGCATTGAATGCGGTTTTGTGTTCACGTTCGTATTCTAGAGCGCGACTAGCGCTCTGGGAGGCAAACACCGTATTACTGTACGGTGACCAGTACAGGCGTCGGTGAAGTAGTCCACCAAACGCGTTGTGGCGGTCGGGAGTACCATTGATGTGTAGTATGCCAATGGTATCTGGAATGCGTCCGACGAATGTCTCGAAGTTATACTTCAAGCGTTCGTTGGCTTCTCGGTCTGCAGCAAGGCGGTCGCGGCGGACTGAGGCGTTGTGCTTCATTCGTAAGCTACGCTCGTCGGCGGTTTCGCTTGCTGGTTCCTCCTTCAGCGTACCGATGGTAGACGGCTCTACAGTCTCTTGCATCGGTTCATCGGCAGGCGAGCTAGCGTCGACCAATCGTACATCGTCGACGGGCATCTGCTCGGGCACCGCACAGGCCTGACGTATCGTAAGTACAATACGTCCAGCATCAATGTGCAGAGGTACGCCAAGAGGAAAGGGTACCTCAATAGTGGGGATCACTAGAGGTACTTTGGCGGCGCTTGTGGGCGCAGATCCTATTTCTTGCGCTGGCACCGTGGACTGCACCGATGTGGGTGCGGTCTGAGGACCCTGCGTCCGACTACGCTTGTCGGTATAAGGCATCGCGTTCGGCGATGCGGGGCGCTTACGTAGCGCGCGTTGCAGCTCCTCGGTGATGTGGCGTTTAGCCATAGTTTGCTGGTCAACTTCTCGTTGAAGGCGGTCAATGGTGTCGAGTAGTTGTCCTATCACGACCCTTGCCATTCCATCATGGATAAAGTCGACTACAAAGTCGGGTGCTACTCCGACGGTCTCGAGGCGGTTGAATATACCGTCTGGGTTCGTTCCCATATTAGCATGTGGTGCGTTGCGTGGCGCAGCATGCGTACCTCGAGTATTTCCGTGAGAGTTCGAGGGATTTCCTTCCTTCTCTTCGACGGCTCGTTCACCCCCCTTTGGGCGGTGTGGTTTGTTACCACCACGCTGGTGTGAGGGGCGTCCCATCTCGACGCTTCTGTTCTTAGCATCAGGCAGCTGTCCAGGCTCGAGTTGCCCTGCTCCATGTCCATCGACATCCATTGGAGCGTGCAGGCGCTCAACGGCGGGTCCAGGAGTAGGCGTCTCGCCTGTGTTGGAAGGATTCTGTCCTTCGAACGGCTGATAGCTCGGTACCATTGTTGGCTGGTATGCTATCGATCCAAACGACAGTGGAGACTGTGCTTGGTTTTGCAGTTGCGTAGTTTGTTGCGCATGTTGTACGCGAGGTGAATTACTCGTAGCGCTGCGGTTATTGCGACCGCGGCGTCCACGCGTTCCTCCCCCTCTTGAGTTTCCTCGAAAACTCATTGATTCTTGTCCAGACGACATTAGGTGCGATTTTTAGTGATAGTGGTAGTGCACAAGGGGGCAGAGAGAAAATTTTTCGCTCCCCCGATCGGAGCTCCACTCGATCGAAGTGATCGAGTCCAGCCACGCTGTGGCTGTGTGGCGCACATTGCATGCCACACCTCAGCGCAGCTTTGTGAGCTGCGATATACGCTTCACCCCCTGGAGCTCGAGGTATCTATCGAGAGCTGCCAGGGATTCGCAGTGCTCACGCGGCTCCCACGTAGTGTCCCCCAGGGACCATCGAACTTGAAATTCAATGGCGCCCTCGGACCACTTATGTCCCAGAATCTCCTCGACGAACCACTCGTGGTCGTCTGGTGCACCAAAGTCGTAAGGCTCTGGGTGCGCTCGATTCGGGAACAGTGCGTCCTCCGTAGCGTAATACGGTCTCAGCACGGACACATGAAACTTCGCGTGTAAGCGGCGCTGCTGAAGCGCGGAAGGCAGTTCCAACGTATAATTTGACGTTTCTGGCTCTGCCTTCAAGACACGATAAGGCCCCACGAACTTGGGGCACAACTTGCGTGCTCTACCCTTTGGAAGATTTAAGTTCTTCGTAGATAGGTAAACTAAATCACCAGTGCTAATCTTAGGATCATCACTCCGGCGTTTATTCGCATTCAGCGCTTGGAATACGCGGGCCTCGATAATAGCATCGTGGGCTTCCGCGAGATTCGAAAGGGCTTGTTCTGCGAACTGGCGAATACCCCGAGGAATCACATTATCACTGCAAATTTCCTTGATCATGGAGGGCATGTATCCGCTGTTGAGTTCGAATGGCGCGTATTTGGTTGTCTCCGATATACTCGCATTAAGTGCGAACTCGGTCATATCTACGCGATCGACCCAGTCTTTCTGGTCGTGGCGCACCACAGTACGGAATATTTGTCCGATACTGCGGTTTGCACGCTCAGTCTGTCCATCCGTTTGAGGATGAAACGATGTGGACATGAGCAGTTTCGATCCAAGGATCTTGTGAAGTTCTCGCCACCATTTGGAGGTGAACTTCGAGTCCCTATCGCTCACGATGGAACTAGGAAGACCATGCAGACGAACAATCTCGCGCATGTATATCCAGGACAATTCCGACGCGGTCATGCGCGTATGTACTGGAATTAAATGCACCATGCTCGTCATGCGGCACATAATAACCCACAGGTAATTATAGCCTTTTGATTCAGGGAACGGGCCTATAAAGTCCGTTCCAATGGAGTCCCATGGTTTAATGGGCACTGGTAGCGAATGTATTTTGCCGGCAGGTTTTTGATTCAAACCCTTGGCTCGCTGACATGACTCACAAGTTTGACAGAACTTGCGAACTTCTGCGGTAATGGTGGGCCACCAGTACCAGCGTCGGAGGTATTCCGTGGTACGCTGGGCTCCAAAGTGTCCAACAGACGTATGTGCTTGTTCTATGAGTTGAGTGATCAATTTACGATCACGAGGAACACATAGAACTTCTACGCCAGCTGGATTCGTTGTCCAAATTAACGCATCTCGGTGTGTAAAATGCGTGAATTCACCGGGTTTGTCCATTATTACCGTGAACAATTTATCGGTTTTGTAACCTTTCCGTACTACCTCCAGGAATGAAGCATCGCCATTCCGTGGGTGTAGGTCTGGACGCAGCGCCGGTGCGGGCTGTTGAAACAATGCCTCGCCCAACGTTTGTTCGCGTTCTGAATTAGCCCCATCCGGTTGTTGACCGGTCGCGGATTCAGACTGTACGGTAGGTTGCTGAAACTCTTCCAGGATGGCGGCTTCGATTTCTCGATCCTCACGCCGTTCCTGGAGGCGGCGACTACGCCTCACTTCCACGTCCTGCATGGCTCGAATTTCAATAACTCGTTCAGCCACTTCTTGCAGTCGTGAAGGTGGGAGATCCTCTCCGTCTGGATCTATTCGCGCATCAGCGCGTACATAGTCGTTGACGCTCTGCACCTCATTAGGTGCGTCTCCTTCAAAGTAGCGGGATAAGCAATCAGCTACTTTGTTCAGTTCTCCTTTTACATATGTAATGTCAAAGGTGAACCGAGACATATAATCGTTCCAGCGTCGTTGACGCGGTGACAGATTTACTTGAGTTTTGAAGAACTCTAGCGCTTTATGATCTGTGATTACATGGATATTGTAACCAACCAATTTATCTTCCCATTTTAATAGGGCTTCTAGAATCGCAAGAGTTTCGAGCTCGTGTACAGCATAATTTTGCTGAGCGCTCGTGAACTTCTTCGACATGAACCCAGCAGGCCGACATGTCTGCCAAGTGGGTCCTTGGCCGTACATGGCTCCGACGCCGGTCTTCGAGGCATCGCATATAAGCCATATAGGGTCTTTATTCTTAACGTCTATAGGCTGTATGACTGGTGTCCTACAACATATTTGTTTTATCATTTGAAAACACCGATCATGGATCGGTCTCCAATGAAACGGCAACCCGTTTTGCGTCATGGACATGAGGGGTCCCGTATACGCAGTAATATCAGGTAGGAAGTTACCCAAGTAATTTACTAGTCCGACGAACCGCTGATCATCATTATATGATCGCGGTGTTCGCCATTCGCGTATGCGGCTTAGTTTATCGACATCAGGGTGTATACCGCGATCGTCGATAATGTGTCCAAGGCAATCAACGCGTTCAGCGTATAATTCGCATTTCTTCCATTTCAGATACAAAGAAGCAGCTCTGAGTCTCTCGAATACTATTCGTAGGTGTTTCTCATGCTCTTCTATCGATTCCGAAAAGATAAAGATATCATCCAGGTAGACATGCATGAATCTACCAATCAAGTCTCGAAAGGTTGACGTCATGAGTCTCTGGAATGTGGCAGGTGCGTTGCAGTCACCTATCTGCATTATATTGCTGACATAGGTGCCGGCGATAGTTGCAAAGGCTGTTTTATGTACATCCTCTGGTCGTATACGCACTTGCTCATAGGCGTCGGTTAGATCAATTTTTGATCTAATCTTCGCCCGTGCCACATCTTCCCGAATAATTTCTTGATCGGGTAGTGGTGTCACGTCTTTCACGGTGTTATCGTTTCGTTGACGTGCGTCGAGTGCAGTTCGTAGCGAACCATCTTTCTTCGGTATGCACAGTAGTGGGGCTGCTTGGCTGACGGACCGTGGCTCCCACCACTTAGCATCCACATAGCGGTTTATCTTCGCGTGGAATTCTTCTCTCAGCGAATTTGGGCACCGCGGTAAGTGATAGTGATACCGTGCATTCTCATCGATTAAATGAATCTCATGGTTAACTTCCCTCCACGGTGGTAACGTGTTAGGAGTTCCGTTCACCATATCGTGAAACTCATCATGCCATTGCTGACGTAGGCGGGGATAATCTTCAGTAGTGAGTTTACTTTTGATTTTTGTATTCCCATCCTTTCGTCGCTTCCCTTGCGTGGTTGGTTTCTCATACCTATCGCGGAGGGCTTGTATCCGTCCTTCCGTCTCATCTGGTACTTCCAGTCGTACTTGCCGTGACTGTGGCATACTTCCTGTAGTACTACCAGCTATTGTCCCGACGTATACTGACGGTTCGGATATCTCGTCTGGGCGCGCATCGCGATATATCTCGCCTTGAGGCGCTTGGACTCGCGTATATGCACGCATGGACGCAATTACCTCATTCCATTCAAATGGCATTCGAGGATCGTACGCCCAATCGACGTGCGGATGTGGTACAGGTCGATCCCAAAATGTTCGCTTGGGTTTCTCCTGCGTCACTTGTGGCGACACTTGTGGTTCCGGTAATTTTACCTTCTCCTCAGTGCTATCCAAATTATCGATTTGCGAAGATTTGGGTTCTTTGTGCTGCATTTTGTGCGTTTTGTCTTTCTTTTCATACTCGGTTGACCCTTTCTCCCCCTGAAGAGTATCTATATACTCTTCCTCGCTCATCAGTAGACATGGCGCGTCCGATGGAAGACTATGCATTTTGTGCACCTCTTCCTCCGGCACGTCTTCTACTGTGACTCGTGGGAGTCAATCCCGGGGTTTATCCGTGGTACGATAGCGGCGCAGCCGTCCATCAGTATCCCGGAGGTCTACCTTCGTGGCTTCGGTTGATACACCGTTGACCACAACTGTATTCGTCGCGAAATCAAGGATAACTCCATGCTTTCGCATAAACGGAGTACCGATAATCATATCATATCGGTCAAAGTTTGCTATATCGACATACAGCATTTCTTCAGATCCGTGTGTTTTAACTAACGCATCAGACCCAAAGTTCACTGTCGAGCGACTTCCAATCGTTCCCAATTGCAGCGTTATTGGCGCGTCCAACGGGAACACGCGCAATCCCGCTACCTGGGAAAACGCCGGGGTTACGCCCGTAGTTGTACTACCCGAGTCCCATAGCGTCCACGCGTCGTGTCCGCCTACATTGACATATGTGGCTAAACACTCCTTGTCGTCGCGCTTATGCACTGGGCGAGCCTGAGCTACTTTCGATGCGCGAAGATGTACTTTGCGCATCTTTATCTGGCGAGTTTCATCCAACGGTAATGCCGTTATCGCCCTCAGGACTTCAGTCTCGCTGTCTCGGGAGTAGTAGTCATTATCATAGACATCGACCTCAATGAGTTCATCACTGTCGCTGTCTACCAACGACTCAGGTGGATTATCCGCTTCATTAGCAGAGGTATGTCCACTCTCGTCATCAGCCTCATTCTCCTGATCCATTTCTGAATCATCGTCCTCTTCATCAACTGCGGTCCGAGCGGCTCGTATCTGAGCACGCACAGGGTACGGTTTCTGTTTACATTCTCTCGAGTAATGACCTTTCTTTCCGCATTTGTAGCAGATGACATCTGCCGCTGGTGACGGATTCGGTGTCGGAGATGAATGCAGTTGGGGGCGTTCCAACTGTCTATTGGGTGGCGCACCCGAGTTCGGGTCAGGGCGTGCTTGCACTCCCACCTTTCCTCCTCGTCCACGCAGTGGCGTAGCCACCACTCTCGCGTGTAGTCCTCCTGCTAAGGCGGACTTGCGAATGAAAGTGGTACCGATTCGCCCACCTCCGCGGGGCCTCGAAGATGTTACTTCGGGATTCCGGCGCGAATGACGGCGTGAATTTCGAGCAAGGTAGTGCGCAGCTGTCTTAGAGGCAGACTCATACGCCTTCGCCTCGGAGACAAACTCATCGACTGTATTTATCTCAGGTGACAATCCACCTTCCTTAATTAGGGCGACGAGCATATCTTTGGGTATACCTTCCAGGAAGGTATCACGCACGGTGTATTCATCTGGGAACACAGCCATATTTTGTGCGTGGTCCATGAGCTCGTCATAAAACCCTTGAACTCCGATGCTCTCATTATAAGTAGCATCGTAGAAGTCCTCTCGTGCATCCTGCATTGTTGACGGCTGTACAAAGCGATCATACAATCCAAGAATGACGTCTTCAAACGTCCAATGGCGTTGACGACGGTTTACATGAACGACGTGGCGCTGGTACCATGTCTTAGCTTCTCCTCTGAGAAACTCTGGTACAACGAGCACGCGTTCACGGTCGCGTTCGTCGCCACCATACTGGCATGCGGCTAAATGAACGCACACGTCCGTTAGCCACCTTTCAAGGTCGCTAAACTTGGTTCCTCCAGCGTATGGAGTTATAGTTTTGGACGCGTCTGATCGCCTCAATTTACTACCCTCGGGAAGTTGCAGGCGTGTACCGAGTTGTTCTTCTAGCAGCGCTTTCAAGCGTACATGCATAGAATCTCGGTGTTGTTCCACAGCTTCAGCGACTCCAGGGTTTCGGGAAGTCGACCGCACTTGCGGAGGCATCGAGAACCCACGCCCAGGGGTTTCACTTGGTCTACCTGGGTTTCGTGATATAGGGTTCACGACGCTCATTCCCCTACCGCGTCCACGAGCATTGGTAAAATGCGTACGAACTACGGGAGTCTCATGAGGAGGTCGATCTCTAGCAAATGTTTGCTGTTGATCACGTCCCTGCAGGTGCTCATTGTAGGGGGCACTCTGCACATTATTATCCTGTTCGTGAGGTTGTTCAATCGACTCGAAATAAATGCTCTTCATTTGGTCGACGGGCTGACGTCCGATAAAGATCACTCCCTGGTCATCGTAAACCGAATGACCCTGTTGCTGCAAGTCTCGATCCCGCTCGCGCTGGAGGGCGACTCTGTCTGCCCACGAGTCTGCCATTGGGTATCGACGGGATGCATTCCCAGGGACTTGTATCACAGGCG
This sequence comes from Tricholomella constricta, assembly GCA_013368375.1. Classification (NCBI taxonomy): domain Eukaryota; kingdom Fungi; phylum Basidiomycota; class Agaricomycetes; order Agaricales; family Lyophyllaceae; genus Tricholomella; species Tricholomella constricta. The sequence goes on from JAACJP010000017.1 coordinate 294,855, forward strand.
GTGATGTCTCAGTTGTGAACCGTAGTGTTTGAGCAGGCACAGGCCTTTCCTCAATCGGTTTGACGCCGTCGTGTGTTTCATCCACACGATCCTCGATTTTTACAGGCGTGGTGAGCACAGGGCCGATGCTGTCGGCTGCTTGTGTCATTCCTACTGTTGCTTACGGAGCTTTCGGTGTCGAAGACCTCGATGCTTCCAAGACAGTGGCCATAGAATAGTTATCTATTTCGAAGCGAATGCCTTTGATAACTAGCTTTACAAATTCGATACTGTTCGTATCAGGCTCCGTGTCCATGATCGCACAGTGTACGTAGGCGGAGCCTAGCGCGTTCTCATTCATCTGAGTACGTCGACTAGCGTCTGGGACCATCGACTGGTATTCTGACCAGTAGAGGTGCACCTGATGCTTGAGGAGGGGCGAGAACCTGAAGATGTTCAGGGTCCCGTTGTCCGATTCTGCCGTCGAGCTGACAGGCGATAACGCCCGTCGTCGAAGGTACGCACTCGTAACCGACTGGTTATCCGTGTTGGCGTGTACCGGGGCTTGTACCGAAGACTGTGGCACAGCAGTGGGGGCCGGGGAGGCGGCGTACGCGGCGTACGCTTGTTGCAGAGCCAATCGTACGGGGCCATCGTCCGATGCATGTCTAAGACTCGCATCTTCAGCAGTTTCGACCCCCAGAGTGCCTAACCTTGCGGCTGGGCGCTCTGTGGCGTGCATTGATAGTAGCTCCAGGCTACTTACCGCTGTTGGTCCCTCTGCTGCTGCTACACCTTGCCCGACTTCGTCCAAACGACGTTGAGGCGGCACATAGGCTATAGGAGGTCGCGGTACTGGCGGATCGACGATAGATTGTATCGTTGGTGTGTTTTCAGCGCTGGTAGCGCTCGGTGGCGCTCGATTTGGATCCATCGCAGATAGATCTTCGTTTCAGGGTTGTGGTGATGGTGATGGCGCTGATAAGCGAGTCGACGTCGAAGATAGAGAGCAGTTAAGCAGATAGCAAAGCTGGGTAGCTTAAAAAAGTGTAACGGTTGTACGGGGTTGGGGGATCCTTGCGAGACACCAGACACGTTAAGCTAGACCAATCTGTGGGATTCTGCTAAGTACGTGTACAGGGTGAAGGTGCAAAGGATTATCTAAGCATAAACTGTACAGGACATTTATATACACATAACAAAGATGGTCGTGCATTACCAGAAGGTAATGCCAAACAGGTCGCGTCTCAATATAGACGTATTGTAACACGCCGTCGTTACATCCACCGAGGCAGCCGATGCCACTGTAATCGTAGGTGATTCACGAAGCTTCCCTGTGCGCACAGTGTTGTCCTCAGGTTCGTCGTCGTCACTGAAATCAGCAGGGATACTGTTGAGTATTTCGGGGCTTTGAGTATCCTTTTCCTGACTGTAGCTGTGATCGTCCAACTCATCCATTGTATAGAGCTCCGAACTGCCCATGAGGTCCTCGATGCGAAAGGTATGCTGAAAATGCTCAGGAGGAGTGCATGGAAGTGTTGGTTTCTCGGGGGAAAGGATCTGGAAGGAGCTAGTACCTGGGTATGCAGTTTCTTGCATCTTGACATCTGTTGACTTGGACTGCATAGGGGAGACTGCAGCCATGGACTGCTTATATATGGACTTCACAGAGTGGGGTGTGGCTGGAGGGGGTGGTTTTGCAATCTGTGCACTGGTGAGCACTTCATTGCAACAACATGACTGTGCTCACATTTTCTTTCCCAGTTCTCTCATCTACTCGGGCCTTTTTGGGCATGCCCTGGCCATCTCCTTTCAGGTTCTCGAGGAGGTTCAGAACATATTTGCGTTTGCGACCCATTTTTCGTGACAGAGGAAGGAGATGTGTGTTCCCAAGGGCTCGAGAGGGGGGAGATCCCTGCAATCATTGCCTTGGATATTGTACTTTCACACCACAATATATTTTTGATCTAGAGGTTTCTACAATGCCCTGAGTTCATTTCAAATTTACTGTTGGGAGCTGATTTTGTCAAGAGTTGTTGGGGAACCTGCGATGCGCGTTTCGTGCGCGTTCTCGTCGCGTTCGAACTCGCGATTGATGGGCACTTGACGCATTTGGACATGTCACATCCTGCACGTGACGTTAGCGGGATATGAGTGTCGTCTACCTTAGGGCGCAAGCACAACGCGCTCATATCACGTGGCGTGACAAGGCTGTGACCAGGGCAAAAGACGCGTTGTTTAATGGGTTTTCCCATCATTGCACTGGGTATAATTACAAAGCAAGATGGGAAAAAGAACGAAAACTAAAAAATAAAAGGAAGATTCAGAAGAACCTCTGGGAGTGCCGGTGCTCGTCTCTAACACAATTAGGGAGCCATAAGCCTAGAGCCCAGTCAATTATCTACGTGATAAAGGCAGAGTCGATTACAATTGTAATACATGTACACTTTTTGCGATTGTCAACCCCTCGACATCCAGAGAACTGCTTACATTTTTTTTTTCATTTCCGACAAAGAAGACCAGAAGGTCTGCAATAGCACTACAGCCAGAGTTTCGTTGGTTGTGTTGGGCAGGACTTGAGTGATGCGCTGCCCGTGAATTGAGCGTTGGTCGGGACTCGATAATTGGCATTTTTGCACGGTGGCAGATAACTTTTTTTACAAGTTCTTTTTTGTCTCGCCTTCCACACCACATTTCATCATTCTGAAGAGACAATTTCACTCAAAATCACATTACATTTGTGCTAAGCTGTGAAAATGGCATCTACACTGAGCATTATTCACAAGGGATGCCGAAACATGTCGATTGTCGTTGTCACCGGCAATTTCCGGGCAGATACTGGCAGATAACTGCCCAGTGCAACCATGTATAAACCGTTTAATGAGAGATCTTATCATTGTCCGCATAGCGGTAGCTACATTATGAAATATCAGCCTTCTCTAAGTCGTTCATCAGTGATTCTGGCAACACCCTATGACCATGATACTTCTTTCCTGCCCATGCTGCCTGTTTCCCGTTCAATCCCTTATGATATGCACATGAACCTTCGAGAGCGATGTTGATGGTTCAATGTTCTCATCCGCGTAAAGCCCGTCTGGGGATACCTGAATGTACATCTGAGCTCGTGAGTCCAATCCCTGACAGTCTCTATGGCCCACTGACATTCTCTTTGTCCGCTTCCGACTTCCCGCCCTTCTTAAATTTCGCCTTCAGAGTTTTCTTCCTGTTTGGTATAGCCCATTTCCCAAGGTTCTTTAGGTTCCCTAAAGCCCTTTTAGGCATGTCGTGTAGTGTAGGACGCGTCGAATACAATAGCGAGTTCACGATTATTGAGATGAATACCAAAATATATGTGTATTTTGCTAATGGCCTCGAAAAATGTGACCAAATCAAAAATCCAACCCCGCAGACCTTTCCTAATCTACTAAGATAGGGCACAAGCACAACGCGCTCATATCACGTGATTTTGCGTGACATTTTGACAGATTTCACCAAAATCCTAATGACATTAGCTATTGCGCAAAATCAGTCAATTGCGTCCCAAGGAGTCCTAGATATAGTAGATTAGGAAAGGTCTGCGGGGTTGGATTTTTGATTTGGTCACATTTTTCGAGGCCATTAGCAAAATACACATATATTTTGGTATTCATCTCAATAATCGTGAACTCGCTATTGTATTCGACGCATCCTACACTACACGACATGCCTAAAAGGGCTTTAGGGAACCTAAAGAACCTTGGGAAATGGGCTATACCAAACAGGAAGAAAACTCTGAAGGCGAAATTTAAGAAGGGCGGGAAGTCGGAAGCGGACAAAGAGAATGTCAGTGGGCCATAGAGACTGTCAGGGATTGGACTCACGAGCTCAGATGTACATTCAGGTATCCCCAGACGGGCTTTACGCGGATGAGAACATTGAACCATCAACATCGCTCTCGAAGGTTCATGTGCATATCATAAGGGATTGAACGGGAAACAGGCAGCATGGGCAGGAAAGAAGTATCATGGTCATAGGGTGTTGCCAGAATCACTGATGAACGACTTAGAGAAGGCTGATATTTCATAATGTAGCTACCGCTATGCGGACAATGATAAGATCTCTCATTAAACGGTTTATACATGGTTGCACTGGGCAGTTATCTGCCAGTATCTGCCCGGAAATTGCCGGTGACAACGACAATCGACATGTTTCGGCATCCCTTGTGAATAATGCTCAGTGTAGATGCCATTTTCACAGCTTAGCACAAATGTAATGTGATTTTGAGTGAAATTGTCTCTTCAGAATGATGAAATGTGGTGTGGAAGGCGAGACAAAAAAGAACTTGTAAAAAAAGTTATCTGCCACCGTGCAAAAATGCCAATTATCGAGTCCCGACCAACGCTCAATTCACGGGCAGCGCATCACTCAAGTCCTGCCCAACACAACCAACGAAACTCTGGCTGTAGTGCTATTGCAGACCTTCTGGTCTTCTTTGTCGGAAATGAAAAAAAAAATGTAAGCAGTTCTCTGGATGTCGAGGGGTTGACAATGGCAAAAAGTGTACATGTATTACAATTGTAATCGACTCTGCCTTTATCACGTAGATAATTGACTGGGCTCTAGGCTTATGGCTCCCAAATTGTGTTAGAGACGAGCACCGGCACTCCCAGAGGTTCTTCTGAATCTTCCTTTTATTTTTTAGTTTTCGTTCTTTTTCCCATCTTGCTTTGTAATTATACCCAGTGCAATGATTGGAGGTGGGCAATGCCTGCAAAATCCGCGTAATGTTTGTCCTTATTTGATTGTAAAGCCACCCACTGTAAAGTAAGCCTCCATGCGCCGACAACTTTCAGGTCTTTCCACATCACGTTGAAAAAATTCTGAAGAGAGGAAATGCCTTGCCGTACCTTTATCTTTCATTTGTCCAGTGGAATCTTTTATATCTCAAATACTGACCAATATGTGTAATGTATGTCATTCAATTTTTGGAACCAACACAATTCTGCTGGACATTTTATTGTTCTTGTTGAGTACTTCAATGTTTGCAATTTGAGTCGGCACGGAGTGATGCAGGTGGGCTGATTCTGTTGACCCAGGAATCGGCATAATTTGACGCGTCGCGTGTGTGACAGGTGTGTGACATCTCGTGTTGGGCAACAAGCGCGCGACAAGAAAGTTCGTGTAATAGGTGTCGTTAAAGTGTTTAACATGATTTCTTCCCTTTGATCTTACATATAGCTTTCAGCGTGACTTAGGGGGCCAAATATGCGAAGAAGACCAAGATCAGCAGCCCAGAAGCTCCAGCTCAACTCAGTTCAGCACAACCAGGCCAACAAGGAAAACATCCTCGCTACCCCGACAAAATCAACGTCAAATCGTCGTCACTCCTCGATGATCAGCTTGATCAACTGCTCCAGCTCGGGGACCTCGAGATCCCTAAATCCAGGTCGGGTCGCGGCAAGAAGAAACTTCTAGAAGCTGCATTTGAGCGGCACATTGAAAATGCAGCTCACGTCTAAACGAAGCGGTTCATATGCTACAGCCATGACGGAGGATTGGTATGACGAAGAAGAGAAGGAGTTTGAAGATATAGGGTGATAATATCGGTGAGTGAGCGATTCACGCAAGATTGGTCAAGATTTTGGTGGCTGTCCGCTGACTAAGGGTTACGCAACTTGTATAGGCATTGCCCACCTCCACAATGATGGGAAAACGGTTTTCCCATCATTGCACTGGGTAATATTACAAAGCGAAGAGAGAAAAAGAAAGAAAAAGAAAGAAAACAAGGAAAGTTGCTGCGACCACTCAGTACGACCACTCACTCATCGATACATCTCTCGGACTGAGCTGTGACGACAAATTATGAATTTTGAATAAAGAGCATTAAGTAAATCATGTAGAAACAGAGAGTACGGCAACCCATGTGCATTTCTTGCCTTTGTCAACCCCTCGACACCCGCTGAACTGCCCGCACTTTTTACATGGCACCAGGCAAATTTGAGGACAGTTCAAGATGTCGTTGTTGCCGCGGCAATCTTCCTCACCACACCGGCGGCATCGACGGATTTTCCTCTTGCGGCTTGACGGTGATACAACACGGCGCCGCTTCAGCGACCCACTGCTACTTTCCGCTGGCATTATCCTAACAATATAGTGAGTAGATTTATTTGAAAATGACTGATACTACTCACGGCAGATGAAATCTGACCGAAGACACATCCTCCAGCCCTATCAGTGACGGTGTAGAAGTTCCGGAGGATTCGACAGACTCGACAGTCGGCGCTGACATGTCCCGCCTGACTTGAAGATGAACATGCGGCTCTAGATGGGGTGAATGTGGACTCGGAGGGGGAGGGGGAGACGGGAGATGAATGACAGGATGGGACTGAGCAAGACTGACGGTAAGAGAAGCTGACACGGGCTCATCTCCTGTTGGATCAATGTCGAGAACACCCTGTGAAGGTTGTGTAGATGTTGCTGTAGTTGTGATGAAGGATGGAAAGGGAATATCGGGAGCTGCGAAGACGTTGCGTGTCTTGTCTATGACACTGATCTTGTTAGTGATGAGCTCCTTAGATGCACGAATATTGGTCGATTTATCCCAGGTCTTCGCATAGGCCATGAGAACGTCTGTCGTAACATAAAATCGAGACTTCCCATCAGCAGTTTGATTCCACTCTCGGGCAAATAATTCATAGTTGATTCGACTTTTCCCGTTGGCGCTCGCTAGTGCAGCAAAGTGGCGTACTTGGGAAAAGAAGTATTTACGAGCCTCGGGGGTTGTAGGAGGAAGAGCTGGAAGGGCGAGGCCTTGTCGTTGCCGGAGCCAGTGGTCGCTGGAGCTGAGTTTATTGAATTTGGTTGTCGCCTCCTCGGTATAAGAATCCATTGAAAGACGAATTCGAAGAGCCTCTGAAATACAAAATGATCAAGTCAGAAAAAAATAATTGACGAAGGAATATGAGACGACCTGGGACAGGACAAATTCCAAACTGCTCCGTGGTTTTTTCATACAGATCTCCATTGATCCATTGAGCATATGCATCTGCTCCATCTACAATGTCAGACAGGTAGTTTAGTAGAAAAGATGTGCGATTAATAAGACCCAGAGAATGGTGGTAGTCCCAGTCAACACCGTACAGGTGCTTTGCAAATGCCTGGAAAGTACTGTCAATTTACAAGGGCCCAACACCTGAGAAGACGATGAATACCTGAAGATTATACCAGGTGCGATGATCAGTTAGACAATTGACCGTAAGACGAGGACCGGCTAAATGGGTCTCAATATTATTAATGCATATATCGATGAATGGAATAGATTTGACTGACCGTGAAGAGCCCCGAATTTACGATAGATATCACCATGTGGACCGCCTTCAACATTATTGGTGCCCCGAAGGCATTTCCACTTCTGAAGCCCATACTTATCCAACCCGGCCCTTTGGTACATCGAAATTCCTTCGATGTCGGAAAAATAACCTTGTCGTGCAAGGTCCAAAACTGCGTTAGCCTTCTTCCAAGCCACTTTATTGAAAAGTGGTTGCTTTGAGCTTGCATCGATAGCATTTCCAAATGTATTGAAAACATGTTGAATGGCGGGAACGAGGATGGTTGGTGAAGGTACATGACGTGGAGTTCTTTCAGCAATCCAGCGGGGATTGCGTAAAAGCATCTGTTCAAATGACAGATCAAAGACACGGCGACACGTCTGATCGACAGTTACTTGACTTGCTGGATCCCATCGCATTATATGGTCGCGTAGAGCACGGAGAAATACTGGTCGGACTCCATGGTTAACCGACGTAGGAATCATTTGAAAGGCATGAAACAGATCTTTTTTTATCCTCGTGAACTCTTCACGCATTGCTGGTTCTGGAGCGTTGACGAGTTTTTGTAAAATTGCAACGGGATCCAAATCTAAGAACTCAGATTCAGGTGTGGAGTCCCGTTGTCGCTTCTTGCCTTGATAGCCTCTCATTGAGCATTGCTTGGATTGAGTGGTATAATTGAAGTACTTACCTCTTGCCTTCTCAGCACTCTGAAAATGAGCTTCGAGGATATCTAACTCGACGGAATCTGTATCCTCGGGCTCCGAAAATGACAGGCAATCTTCGATGGCCTCTTCATCAAGAGCATGACTTTCGGGCTCCTGAGAAGACTCTTGAAGCAAAATAGGGTCTATGAAGACCGTATTATGGTCAACAGGTGGTGAATGAGAGATACTTGATGAAGATAGTGGTTGAGTCATGGTTACGACCTGATCAACACGTACTGTCAGGCATAGAATCCCCGAGAGCAAGAAAGATAAACGTACATTATGGTTACGACAGTCGAATGACAGTAATGAAAGTGGTACAACCATTTGGAAGACAGAGGACGATGAAGCCGCTTGAAGCTGGCCGAGAGTCAGACAGCCAGGCTTTGTTGAAGATTGACTAGATCGAGGAAGAAGATGAAGGATTGCAGCCGCAGAGGGGTTGAGAAGGGTGTGAATGTCGACAACAAGCCGGCTTTTGCTTGGAATCTTCACTCTCACACCACCGAGAGACGTTGGCTGTACAGCAGAAATCACTCTGTATGCTACGACGTCGCCCCCTTCCTGTAACGCCAGCTCAATTCCAGTCCCGGGAGCAGAATCATGTTTGACTTGCAAGCTCCATCACTTTCTCGAAGACTGTGCGCGTCGCATACACATCCAAAGCAGCATATTGGATATGGCCAGGTGGGAGTTGCTTAGCCTCCCATTCTTCGCTCTTCCTTACAGTTCCATCCTTCGGCAGATACATCTTCAAAGCCTTCTCAACAAGAATATCAAGCGAGGCTGGCGCACCACGAACAACAAGCCCACGTTGGATACAGTACTCCTTCAGATCAATGATACTGAACGAGCACTCATCGGGGAGCTCCAAGAATTGTTTTTTGAGACGTGTAATATCTCCTTTGATAGCAGAGCCAACCTTGAAGACTTGTGTTAAGATTAGAAGCCGTAACAATGATGTCGGAAGGCGGGGAAATTTGTGAACCTGGAAAACCATATTTGAGAATATCAAGTTAAAGGAAAAATAAAGAACGAACAGGAATGATGAATATAGAATCTGGCTCCGAGTGAGGAGCTGTTTGTAGAACTGACACCCCTACTCGTCTCGACAGGTTCCACTCGGCATCTAAACTCACACAAAGATGAGCATCAGAATTCAAATCCAATGGCGCCATGATGGACGCGAGAGTTGATTCCGTGAGTTCAGGAGTATCGAGGATCGAGATTTTGACTGTATCTGGAAGGCTAATGGACTTCAGCCCATATGCGGTCGCAACTGGAGTAAGGTTTTTGGCGAGAGATGGAAAGGCGGTATAAATCATCTGTTTATCCTATGGAAAATGTCATTGAGTGCGGTAATGAATATAGTCAAGAAACTATTCAACCTTCACTGGATCATCTGAAAACACAATTGGAGGATCGCTAAAGCCATACCGCTTGACGGAGTCAGCTATCCCCCGAAGCGGTCCAACACGTTCTTCGTGTGCCTTGGTAAGTGTCAATGCCTGCCCTCGGATATAACGCGAGTCCATGCATGTCCATAGAGCGCTAAAGACAGAAACACCATTGACCTTCGCAATGTGTTTATTCACCTGTTGTAAGATGTTAGATATATGGAAAGATTTGAAGATTTAAATACCACACACCTTGTGTGAATCATCGATGGCCAGCTGATCAGGAGCGAGACATGCTGTGTGCTGGTTGGCGTCATTTTCGTCACTTTCAATGGCCTTGTTCATCATCTGCGCCAGGTAAAATTCACTCGGGACAAATCCTGCATATCCCTGAGGATCTCCGAAGTCACCAAAGCTCGGAAAAACCTCAGACATGTAATTATGTAGCGTCGACTGGATCTGGTCTGATTGATCCTGTCGCCCGCGTACAAGCTCAAACACGGCCTCTAAATACTGGGATTGAAGCACACTGAAACGGAGTGTATGCATCTCGAGAAGGAGGGAACGGGCTCCAGTTGGACCCATCTTATGTTGATTCCCAACACGAAGTTGCGCAATGACATTCCGTGAGAGACCGCCCTTCCGTGAAAGGGTTGCTGGAAATGCTAGGCGGAGATACACAGGGAGGGAACTCAGAAATCGTGTACTCCACCCATGAAAATGTGCCCACCCCTTGCGGCAATAATATGCCCAAGCGACGATGAAAAAAGAACTGTCGACATCTGTGATTCTGCGAGGCTTGAGTGCACCGTTCTTTTCAAGGACTCCTCTCGAGCAGTTGGGGCAATGCAACTTTTCGACGTAGAAATGCGGAAGCCACAGAAAGACACGTGGCTGGTAGAGGATAGGCGGGAAAAAACGATGGCGAGAAAGCGTAATAACAGGCTCGGGTTGATGGACCCAAAAAGTCGGTGGCTGACCATGTGTTGGTGCCTCGGAGAATGTTGGTGGCTTGGCAAGCTGGCGACCGTCTTTGATATCTTTGGCAAAGATGAGAGGTGCGATGGTAGTGCCAAAATATTGATAGAGCCAATCGGGCATTGTTTTCGGCTTGTCGAACCAAGCTTCGATGATGAACATACATTAGTTATTTTTTAGAGAATAGATAGTTAGGCACACCTGCACGGGCCTTTAGTCTTCCAACCTCATCAGGATCCGTGGACGGTAAGTCACCATCGTTCTGTGACTCCATCCCATCAGAGTTTTCCTCGCCATCACTCTCGAGATCTTGCACATTGCGACGCGTAAAGAAAGGGACTGTCGGAAAGGTCACAAGTCAGATACTTAGCCGAGGATTAAGTAGAACAAATGACTTACATGTTTGTGAACGCTTTGTTGCTGCTCGTAGGTGCTCGAATGTAACTCTGTCAGAGGCGGCGGCTGCATTCAAACTTGACTCATCGCGAGTTTGCGATGACGATCGTGCCAGCTCCTGGGTGTTAGCGGCGGCGGAGGATGATAAGCCTGAAGGCTCAGGTGATGAGGCTAGGCATTTTTCATCAGCTTGGAGACCTAAATGGAGTTAATACATGGACACACCTCCAGCGCGTGAGGCTTCACGCTCGACACGATCAAGTTCTTCCCAATCAAAACCTGCCGGAAAGGTATCATCGATATCGTATTCATCGTCGGCATCATTGGCATTCTCTGAAGGTGAAGGTTCAACAAGTCAATGAAGCATATTCAAATGTGATGGACTACCTTTCTGCTTGTCACGGGCTTTTGGTGGGCGTCCACGACGAGGAGCACCTGGCGGCCGAGGTCCGTCTTTTCTCCCAAGCGGACGAGTCATATCAATAGTATTAGTGTGTTGTGTTTGGCGGGAAGTGGTGGCAGATAACTTTTTCGCCGAGTGGCAGATAACTTTGTGCGGTGGCAGATAATGTTTGCACAAGTTCTTTTTTTCCTCCTCTTCCACAATACATTTCGTTATTCTGAAGAGACAGTTGTACTTCAACTCTCGTCCCTATCATCTAAAGCTCAAAGAATAACATTTAAACTGAGTTGTACAGGCGAGGAAGGCCAAAGTCGTCGAAAACGGCAATTGCCGGGCAGATAATGGCAGATAACTGCCCAGCGCAACCATGTATAAACCGGGAAAACCCATTAAACGACGCGTCTTTTGCCCTGGTCACAGCCTTGTCACGCCACGTGATATGAGCGCGTTGTGCTTGCGCCCTATCTTAGGAGAACTGATAATAACAGTGCAAGCGCGCTCCGCCGCAGGGCCCGCTACGTTGACCCCAAACCGAGAACAGTTCAGACTCGTGATGACTGATAGTTTCGTCACATCTCGTGCGATGGGTTTCATCCGCCGACCGCTCAGTACACCAAAATCAATTTTATTGCGCAAGTGTCAAGGGGTCTCTCTGTCCAATACGTGGTATGTATTCACTTTTCGGAGGTGCCGAGCATGATCATGGAGAGTATTAGAGCATGAGCATCATTCACCAGGCTCTGCCATTTGAATGTCTGAAGAGTGTGTGTACTTGACGTCAACCTTATGGATTGTGTAAATGCAATGGTATTGTGCACCTTGAGCGTTCGAGCCCATTGTCCATCTTTACAGTGCATGCTCGCTGTCCAAAAGATCATACTACATTTTTAAAGTAAATTGCGGACTAATTAGAAAGACAAACGGCTTGATGAAATTGAACTCACCGGGTGTTTCGCACTGCTACACAGCCGTCAATGGGAGAACGAACACCCGCCGTGCATCAGAGTCGCGCCTTGTGCATCATCTAGTGTTCTGTATGTGGGGTAGAACATCGCCATAAACGCATACATGCTGCTGCAGATACACACATACCTGTGTAAGTAACACAACCTAGCTGCCCATCCTGTGTCACATTCGTGCCTTTTTCTCCATTTACAGTTCTGTATGTTGGGTAGAGCGTCATCAGAAATGCGTAAACGCGGGCATAGATATGTACATACCTGTGTGTGTATCACACCTTCAATACATCCTCCCTCCTTCTCTCCACCGCACGTATGGCTGTATGACGTTTCGAGCGACTTGGTTTCTCCTAGATGTTCGTTAGTCAACTGTGTACCATGTGTCAATGTATTAATCGTGTACCTGCACTCGGTTGAACTCACCTTGAGTGCCCCACATTGTACAGACGTGTCTGTGTGCTTGAAATGCGTCCCCATCGCGCCATTTGCTTCGTTTACGAGTTCTGTGGAATATAGCGTAGTGGAAAACACGTCTGCGCGATTGCAGATGCCCACATACCTTCCTGGGTCCAGACCTTTCCCTATACCGCTCCCTTCAAGCCCCCGCCATGTGTGTGCACCTGTATATCATTTATAGCACTTGTCAGTGTCTAAAATCATATTAATATGGTCATACTACCGCACCTTCAGTCCTGGAGGACAACCTATCGCTAGGCGCCCCATAGAATGTGCTCACAACCCTACAGCCCTACTCCACGACGTCCCGGTCATGCCCTTTGCATTTATTTCGAATTCTGAGGGATAGAGTGTAGTCAGTCATGCGTGCGCGCCGCTGGGGATGCACACATACCTGCCTGTATTGATAGCATTTCCTCTCCGGCTCCCTTGCGGAGGATTTGGAAGTTCAGAGGCCTCGGAGGATTTGGAGGATTAGACGAAGCAATATGGCAGCGTAACATTGAAAAAATACGCAGAATAGACAAGTTTGGGTTCTCGATGAACAGGAACGGGATACCGGGGAATTCCGAGGGGAATTCGGAGGATTTGAGGGATTTAAATTCGACGCCCTCAAGACGCCCTGGCGAAGCAATATCTCAGCGTAACATTGAAAAGTGTACCGGAACTATGCACTATACACTTTTTTTGATGTGCACTCTACGGCGAAGTCTCATATATCTTACAGGTTGTCGTCCATATATGGACTTTAGTCCACGGACCGGTCATGTGAAAATCACGTGGCGGGACCGGTCGACTCGCATTAGTGGAGATTTGCGGTGAGGTATGACAGGACCCACTACTAAAGTAGCGGGAATTACCAAAATGCGAATGTCTGACTCCCTACCCCATCACAAATGCCTCTTGATTCTATCCCAGGAGTTGAAGCGATAGTTGACAACCATCGCGCTTTCTTCACGCTTTGGACTAAATACGGGAAATGGGATTCCGAAAACCCGTTGATGTTTGAGGAACAGGAGGTTAACCGTCAGGATGGGGCATTGCCTGGCGTTGATGTGCCGGAATCGTGCATCTTACTTCACCTTTCGGATAAAGACCGTGGCGAATACGATTTGAATGTCTCAAGTATCTTGATCCGGGAAGATTATCTCAAAACGCTGCAGGATATATGCCATGTTGCGGCTCATCGTAAACTTCCGGACACTGGCAGCCGCAGTGACAAAAGCCCGATAGCATTCTCCAATCCTTTCCTCAACAACGAAATAGTAAATATGAGCATCGCTGTTATCTTGCTTGGACATCCTGGGATAGGTGCGTAACAGCCTTAACACGTATCGGCTTCTCGTCTGACCCTGGCCCTACGATCAGGCAAAAGCCTTTGGCTAATTTTCGTACTGGTGCTTCGGATCCTCGCTGGATGTCCTACCATCTTCCACTCTAGATCGAAGGTTTGTTATCTTTTTAACGCACAGGGTCTATACACGATCGACCTTGCCGATAAGAAATTCATCGATGCGCAACAATATTTTCGCGAGGTGGTCTCACCGCAATACTGGTGCTTGGTCGATAGCAACGATTCTGTCCCATACGTACCCCCCCAATTATCACGAACCCGTGCCTTCATCCTACAGGCGGCATCACCCCGTTTCGATCGTGTTAATTGGGTGAAGAAATATCAATCATTGAGCCGCAGGTATATTATGATGAACCCTACTTTACCTGAGCTCATTATGGGGTAAGAAAGCTTTCCGTATCTTACCTTGCTCTACTAAATACTTATTTTCTTAGCCGCACTTTGCAACCCTTAGAGACCAGATGTTCCGAACAAGCCCTCGAATCATTTTACTCTCGTTATGCACCGTCGGCACGCATGGCTTACGCATATGCCGAGGACATAGATGAATACGAGAAAATCATTACCGAAGAAATCTCCAACCTAACCTTCGAGGGCCTCGGGAAGATGTTATCCTCTGCGGCAGCGCTTCGGGTCGAAAACGTATCACATCATATCCTACTTGTCAGTCCGGAAAAAGGCGATCGCAGTGCACAATCGATCACAATTTCTACGCGTTACATGTACGACAAACTTTGCGACAAACTCCACATCCACACGTTGGAGGAGGCAGCAAGGCTGTATCAAGTTTTCATGCGCAACCAATATACCAAAGCATCCGCTGGCTATATCCTCGATGACGTCCATGATGTCTTTTGCCGTGGTGGAGAATGGCAACTAACCCCGATGACCAAAGGAAAGCCGGGACCCATAAACACGCATTTCAAATCCCCGAATTCGACGAGAAAGAGTGTTTGTTTGCGTCTTGGTCGTGGAAATCAACTAATCAAGATCGCAAAGCAGAGACTCCCCGGAGGCTCCTTATTCACGCGTCTGCCACACCACCAGTTCCTTCTTGGCGAGAATATCCAGCTTGTGGATGGGTATTACCAACCCGCCCCAAGCCAGCCAACCTTCGACGGTTTTATCTATGATTCAGCCACCCAAACAGCAACAATGCTTCAAATGACAGTTGCGACACGCCACGATGTAAAGGTTCAGTGTCTGACATGGCTCATTAATCGCGGTGCAGTGACTATTCACTTGGTGGCTGTTAAACCGCCAAACACATCATTAAACTTTGTGATTCCAAACGCCTTGGCCCCTCAAATCGGGAATGTTTACGAACTTGTGCTCAAGTCATTGCAGGAGTGAGCTTGTTGAAAGGTTGATCCCACGGCTGTAGATCGAGTTATGACGGGAAAAATGTGAGTCTTTAGTTTTGGCTCAATATCATTCAATACTCGCGAAATGATCTCCATAACGGTTGATCCAAACCGGTTTGAACACCTATCGCTATTGAATATATCGTGTCCCAGCCATTGCGCAGATGTCCCATTGCCCCATAAATTACAAGTCCATCAAGTCCAATGATGATGATGAAAAAACACTAGGGTATATATACCTACACAACATGCCAAACTACCGCGCCGGCGCCGTTCAACCGCTCAGCACCGTTCACCGATCCCGCACTGGTGCTTCCCAACTTGGCCCTCTCTTTCCTCGAATGGCCATTCGACGTCGCGAGCACCTCGGGGTCCATGGTCGCCGTATTGATAGTCTGCGTAAAGGTGGACGTCTGGAAGGTGAGCGGCAGGTCCTCGGTGCTGGGCGCTGCAGGGTCGGTGAGGAAGACGAGGGCAAAGGATGAGGCTTTGACGGGGATCCGGCGACGTTGGCGCCTCAGTCGCAGGCGATTTGGGTGATGTTGAGTCGCCCTTGAGTCGACCGTCGACTTGGAACTTGTTGCCGAAAGTCGTGGTCGCGAGCACAAGGACGAACCTCTCGGGCCGTGTCAAGAACTCGACATGCGACAGCACCCGCACCACAGAAAACAGCCACACTCGCGGATGAAAACATCGTCACCCACGACGTCGTCAAGGACAGGGCCAGCAATATGACGCCTCTGTTGATGCACTGCAGGGGAATTTGGGGGTCCCAGGATGACGTCGAAGCGCGGGGATGGTCGCCAGTGCCGAGCCCACTCTCAGGGAAGAACTTGTCGATGGAGTGGATGATCTGCTGGTATACGGTACGGCCCTCGCCGCATCCCCGAATAATGATGATGTTCGAGTCGTTGACGATGAGGTTGGTGCTCCGTCCGATGGCTAAGTCGCCGACGCCGACTTGAAAGAGTCTCCACCCGCCCAGCCGACGAGAGTTGACATCCGAAAGCCATACAATGTTCGCTGGCGGTAGTTGCTTTCGAAGCTGAGCATTAGGAGCATCGTGGTTTAATCTCGAAGCCTCCTTTACCTTATGAGTTGGTGTAGGCAGCGTGCTCTCAATTCCGAGCGCGACGAATCCAAGGAGGGACACGTATAGTTCCGAGCGGCCGAGAACGAGGAAGAGGATGGCCTGGCATAGGCTGGGATGGGGTGTTAACCGAGTAGATGTTGATTTTGTAAGACGTACATGAGCCCAGCCAAGGCTCGATGTATTGTGTGTAGCTATACCACTGCCAGAAGGAGAGTGGGCGCGTCGATCCTCCGAGGTTTTCTGGGCTAATTCTTGGGTGGTAGAGTATACAGATGTAGAGGAGCGCCAACTGGGATATAGTGCGGTGAATTAAAGTCCGGTGCGATGCTGTGATGGTTCGCACCTGAGCCAAATCATCAAGATCGACTGGATGAGCAGCGCAAACTCAAAATGATCCCTGAGAGCATTTGATTCAAACCAGCAGCTATATATTGAGCGTTGAACACGTACCCTAGCCAGAAGAAACATCTTGTAATATTTGCGATCAGTCTAGGGATAGTGGCAACAGGTCAATAGGATGCGCTGGTCTGGTAGACGCAGTGATGATCACAGGATGGCGCAGACGTCGCGGGAGAAGCCTTTGAGTCCATGTGCGGTCCAAGCAGTAAGTAGATGGTTGGCAGCCTGGAGAGGTAGTGGATCGCGCTTTTTTCAAACTATTGACACAGCCTGGTCAGCGTACACCTAGGCCAGAAACGAATCGATGTTAGCGGTAGCTGTGCATACGAGAGGTGGCCCCACGGCCATACCTATTGAGGCCAGCGTCGATAACCAGGAAGGCATGAGTGCAAGAGGAAAGGCAAGGTGCCTTGGCGAAGGGGAGACCGTCACGTGTCAAAGCTACTGTGCAAAGAATACCTATCATCTTTAATTCTAACGACCATCTACGACAGGCTCTGGCTCCTCAACCCACACACTCCTTATAACGGGCCTGGTGAATTTAAACTGTGGGCCATAACACCTTGACTGTCACCGATGAGCATCCGGGATAAAATAGAAGAGGACGTGGCGGAGGTGAAGAAGGCACTCGCGACGGGCGCGGTGAAGGAGGTGCATGGATCGGCAGGTGTGGTGTTATCATGTCTGGCAGCAAGCTGACTGTTGAAAACAGCGCCACCGATACTGTGTTACTGCTGCGCTTCTATCCTAATGACGGTACGCCCGTCAGAGTCGAAATGATTGAGTACAGAAGAAGAAAATCTCACCGATAGCAGTCTCAAGCTTGTCGCCAGTGGCTACCCAGATGCGGATGCCCGGTGGTGCTCTCCCGCCATGATATCCTAATGGTGCCCGGTTCCCGGCATAACATTCCTGGTGTTCATGGTCATACCCTCGTACGGTGGGCGATTTGTAGCTGGGACCGCAGCGGATAGATCGGTTTACAGTGATTGCGTTAAGCTTCGTCGGGATTGAACGAGGTCAACTCATGTCCCGAGACCGCATTTGTAGAAAGCTCGATGTCCAACTCGTCATTAACGCTACGAATGTGTTATGGGCCCTAAAGTTACAGAGCACAGCCTTGGGAGCGTGAGGTAGAGCAGAAACTTGCATCGCTGCGGTCATGGTGTTGCGCGTAGTGTGGAGTGTGGGCCTGGCCCGGCTGACCGCGCCCAACTCGCACACGCCGCTTCGGCAGATGCGGAGCAACGTTCTTTCACCTCATTTCACAGTCGCCACTGTAGGGAAAAACCAGTAATGCATATATATGATATATACATAGGATGCGAGAGGATGCGAAAGGATATGTCCGTAATCGAGCAAGAAAGGGATAAATAATAATCAGCCTGAGAGCTGACAACCTGGGTAGGAATGGGGTCAAATGCTTGAAGAGAAGGAATGAAATGAATGGGCGGGGTGACATACTAGTGGTAGGTTTTTGCTGAATAAAAAGATAGTGGAAAAAAGCGAATGCTAGAGTATGAGAGCAGGTAGAAAGATGCAATTGAAAGCGAACTGTGAACAAGGCGTTTTTTCGCGTAGCCGTGGCAGTCATGTGCCAGGGGTAAGTAGTGAGGGACGGTGGTATAAGATAATACGTTTCCGTTTGTCTTCCATTCCATGCTAGAAGATAGGGCCAGAGATGAAGGAATACAGTTCCATCCCTTCCGCAAAATCGCTCGAGGGCGTACCATACACCTTCAACGCCGGATATTGGTATAAGCAGGTGGAAGTTCGACGGTCTCGACTTCGCCTGTAGTGCTGTTTGGTGGGTCACTTGGGCCGGCGTCGTCATGCTGGATGACGTTGACTGGTCGCATCTGCCTCAGCCCTCCTTTCCTTCCGCCTCCTGTCGTCGTTGAGCCAGCGCCGCCATAAGAACTCAATAGGTCCGGGGTTCCACTCCGAGTCGTCGTGGTATATCCAGACAACGGGCGACCTTCCGAAAAAGCGTCTCCGGTATCGCCATCGTATGTCGAAGCGGTAGTGGGATCTGGGACAGTGAATGGCTCCGGCTGGTAGTACTCGGGCAGCTCATTCCTGCTTAGACGGGCGCCTCCGGGAGGGTATTCGTCGCCTTCGTCGGCGTTGAGGAGGTCAACGGGGCGTTCCTTCTGTTTATTGTGGACTCTGGCACGGCGCCGGAAGAAGAGAAGCAGCAGTACGATCGCGATGGCGCCGGCAACACCACCAATGACGCCGCCTACGATTGCTCCAACGTTGGCCCCATCGCCGCGATCTACCCCTCCACCCGACGGGCTCGTCGGGTAAGAACCTCCTGCAGGGCTACCCGGTGTGGAGCTTGGGCTGGAGTCACTAAGGCAGTTGCCAATATTGTTGGGCCCATTGCTGACGGTGTTGAGAGTACTGCCAGCTGTGCCGTTTCCTCGCGAATCTCCACCAACGATAATGAGGGTAGTACCACCACGTAGCGATGGTGTCCACGAAAAGCCTGTACCTTGAGAAGGGACATCTGTGATTTCTGATTCGGGAATAGCGAATGACTGGCCACCAGGTATAAGTCCAAGAAAGTTCGGCGTCCTAAGCATGCGTAAGAAAGATGACAAGAACTTCCATAATTGAGCTAGTTACCCCTGGACTGTTGTTTTGTCCCACCATATTCGTGTCGGCACACATTGGACAATTTGATTTGGAGGTTCGATGGAGAACACGAATTCAGGCGAAACGTTTTTGGTCGAGTCGAAGCAAGAGTCATCAGACGAAGATGTGACTTCGGCAGCAACACTTGTTCCTCCTGAGCCAAATCCCCTCGCGTCGCTGACCTATTGATAATGCAGTGAGTGAGATATTTTAGGAACAATTGTTGAATGATAGTGATGGAAGTAAGTGATAACGAAATGATGATGGGATTTGCTCCAAATCACGCCTCTGACCCCAACTGTTGGAGAGGACGCTCCCAGCACTCAGAACCAGACCCGAATACAATCCTCTTCCCAGCGAAGCTCGATGATAATCCCAGATACCCATACACCGCCAAGGGGGTGAAGCTGGATAATCGCATGATGAGGAGCAAGATCACTAACCACAGCAACGAACTGAGAGCTGCCTGGGAAGTTAAGCTTAAAGCTAACAGATGTAGAGTCGCCCGGGAACGGGTGGTCGACGATCTTCCGTGCCTCTATATTGTGCGCAAGTGGAGTGGGGCCAAATGGAAGAATTAGGACTCGGTATGGTGGCTTGCCGCCAGAACCCGATACAGAGATAGTAAGATTTGCACATTGCTGCGGAGTCGTTTCGAATTTCCATGTGTAAGCAACCGAGAGGGTAGGAAGGGCGAGGAGAGTAAGGATAGCTGGGGACATGAGCATGAGGGTCATGATAGCTCTGGTCAAGCAGCGGGGAGGGACGAGTATCCCGAGCGAATACGCGTGGTCGTAACGGGCGAGTGGAGCAAGTCGCCGACGACAAGACGGACCTGGTCAAAGTTGGGCTTGGGCCTCGACGTCACATCTGTCACTGCTTGGGGAAGCAACCTTGGCTTAGCAGCTGATAGCGCTGACTTAGCAAACAAACGTCGACTTATACTGCCAATTGCTTCCCTCTCAGTCTGTCGGTCACATTCGCCCGTTGTTCACGAGGTGCGCACGGCAACACATGGCCTATTCCGCTCGCCTCCACTAGCCATCGATCTTTCTATTCAAATATCTCTTCCTGCACTCTGGTCTCTAGCTTTGAACCGATTAATTGCGTTGCAAAAATTTCAGCGTTTCAGCGCACTAACAGGAAAAAACGGAATGCCGATAACATCACTGGCAACAGATCCCTGTCCAGTGTTGCACGGATCTCAATCGGATGCAGACGACGCCTTTGCATCCCGCAAACTCCGGTCTACAAGGAAAATGTGCTGCCAACTATAGGCGACTGAGATGCATCGGATGGCATGTTGCAGTTGATCCTCCCTGTTTCCTCCTTGGTGGCGGAATAATAACGCTCAGACGAATAGACCACCTCTTCACCCTGGCGCCTTGGGTTCTCCTCCAACGTTCTCGCTATGAGCTGCTAGGTCGGACCTGTACAGCCTGTCAAAAGCTTTACAAGGGTTAATATGGAATACCTACACACTGCATCACCGAGATGTAATACCAAACGTGCCTCCAGATTCTAGTCTGCTAGTTCAGTTATTAGCGGGTACCAGAGCCTCGAGATTGGAAGACATCCTACATAATCTTTGCCACCAGCTTGCAATTAGTAATCAACGGAGGACATTACTTGAAGTCTCGACGAGAGGCCCCTCATACTCGATGTGTTTGTGATCATTTGACGAATTACGATGAAATCTCCAGCTATCCTGTTGCTCTTTTATATCGTGGCTGACTCGCATTGGAGCACATCCACATGCCAATAACTGGTCATCGGAGAAGAGGACGGATTTACTGGCGCGTGACTGCCGATGCCCTCGTCTTCTAGTTGCTCATGGTCACCAGAACCTGCGGTACGATAAGGCATCCTGACTCTTTAACTTCCGATGAAGACTCACTTCGTGGCGACCATTTTATTCAACGAGGATGTACGACTTTACTACAGAGTATGAATCTAACCCGTGGACGAGTAGGGCGATGTCATGGAATGGACAACTCTTCCTGGCGGGCCACAAACACGAACTTGGACTCGTGAAGTTGGCTACTAGGTCGGCCTTCACAGCTTCGGGGTCACATCATTTTTTATCTTCTGATACGATCGCATGGAAGAATGGGCTCTGTCACTGAAGACTGTACGCAAACGGCTGTCCCGACAACCGGATTACATGTCCTGGAGGCTGTCGGATACGATCCTAACCGTACATCTGTGGCATTGCCCCCCGGAGTCATATACTGACTTACCTTCTGTAGAAAACTACATCACCATGGACAGACCGGGTTTTACGAGCCCGGATGAGAGCTCACTTCGGGACAACATACCGTGGCATCGGAGGTCACCGTGGGTCGACGTCATGGTTTGTTTCTCGTGGCATGGTTTCCATCTCTATCATCAAAGTGCCTCAGAAAATAACGCAATTGCCTATGTATAGTATAGTGCTAATCAGTCAGATGATTTTTAAAGAGTTTCCATCACTGACAGGAGCCTTGACATCACGGCCAGTTGCCGAGTCTTCAACGTCGGAAGTCATACGGTCAATTGCCCCAACAGTCCGAAAACGCACACAACCACGTCAACGATCGCGAGTCGTTCCAGATTTTCCATCGGTAATGAAGAGTATCCAGACCTCCGACCTGCTATGCTTGATAACGAATGTAATGACATCGTGTGAACTTCTGAACTTCCTTGGAGGCGGCGATCTTTTACGCGCCAGACTCGGACGCATGATGCTCGATCACTTCAAAGCGGACGCAGTGCGCTCCCGTTTTCATCGGTGAACGGGCTTGGTTAAGACGGCTACAAGTGAGGGTGTATCACCGGCCCCGATCGTGATCGAGTGACTTGAAGGTGGCGTAGCTTTTGTCGAGCATGCCGACATCTGCGCATCACAGACGAGGCAAATTTGAAATTTGAAAACAGACTGTACTCAATTGCAGGGTCCGGGTCTTCCGTCACATCCCAATTTGTGGAACGAGATATATTAAAGGTACAAGTAGAGCCGGTGGGAAGAGCGTATTACAAGCTACAACAGACGAGTTGTACAAGTACAGTACTAGAGAAAGATACCATGTGGGGGGTGGTACATGATGAGATGCAATGCAGAGCGAGTGAAGGGAGGTGGGTTCGACTGATGTCAACGTTAATATCAGTACATCGGTATCAAATGTGGTAGGGTATGGATGATCCAGGTTCAGAGAACTATGAAGTAGTTTGTAAAAGTCAGATAGCAGAAAAGGCCTCCTGAACCTTCGTGAGTTGGTACTCTGTCAAGCGTTATTGTCAGCAAAAGCTGCGCGGTAAACGACATGATGGCACGCACTTGTGAGAGAGCTCTCATCTGAGAGTGCACTCAAGG
Organism: Tricholomella constricta; assembly: GCA_013368375.1. Lineage (NCBI taxonomy): Eukaryota > Fungi > Basidiomycota > Agaricomycetes > Agaricales > Lyophyllaceae > Tricholomella > Tricholomella constricta. The sequence continues at coordinate 317,639 of JAACJP010000017.1, forward strand.
CCGCCATGCCACTTCTGAGGCGCTCCATGAGCTCGTCTTCACTACCTTCGGTGTTGGGAGGCCAGGCATTAGCAAGTGAGCGTACTCGTGAAATTTCATCAATAAAGACGTGGCAAGCAGCCACCCAGAGAGTCTGTGAATTCGAGCGTCAAAAAGTGCGCAAGTTTGAGGCATGAAAGCACTTACACCCATTATCGGGTTCATGTATCCAACTTCTTGAATATTAAGGCCGCCAAAGGTGACCATATTGCGCGCAGCCGTTAGGCAATGTTGCTTAGAAGAGGAATCCGCATACGAGAAATTAATATGAAGCTTTATTGTCGCCGCGTCGGTGAGGGCGTGGATGAGGAGGAGGGCTCGAGTACCTGGATGCTTGACATCCAACTGAGCGAGGGGCGGAAGAGTGGTGCGAAATGTTTCGATCACTCGATTTATGGATTGGAATGCTGCAGTATACGCATAAAATTCACGAGTCTGCATATCTGTTCGATATTATTAGGTCAGTCGTTAGGATACACATATGTTTGTGCGATGACGTACTGGGCGTCCATTGACCTGCCAGTTGGGCTGATCTGTGGAATAGAATGGCGGCCTTGACATTCAGCGCGGTCGTAGAGTGGCCTTGATTTCCAGTTTCGACACTGTTCAGAAGGAAATTTCTGACGGTACTGTTTCCACGAACGTCAGGATACAATAAACCCTGAAGTTATTTTAATGGCGTTCATCTTGATTATCGATGGATCATTACACACCTCTGAATAATGGGAGATGTCCAACGGCCAAGGGGTATCAATTTGAATTCCTGGGGCTTCTAGGGTTCCACACACACTCATAGGCGGTTCCAAGGCGATTGTGATATACTTATGCAGCATCAGAACAGCCCAGAAGCCATTTATACGTTCTCCTTCTTCAATAACATCGCGAGGAGGATGTAGTGAGATGGGCGTGTCGGAGGATAGGCCAATGGCCAAAGGCGCATACAAATTAGTAGATCGTATCTTGTGGAACCCTGCCGCAAGAGCCAGTGACACAGCATTTGCTGTATGGCACTTGGCTTCGAGGAAGCGGCCAATGCGGAGGAGATAATATGCCAAGAGGACTTCGGCCTGAAGGGTGTGCAGGATAACGTCCGGATGTGCTCCGAGAAGGTCCGTGGCGGCATGCTGCAATGCACGAGTCATGAAGGAATGTTCCTGCAGGAGGAGTGGCTCAGAGTGTGAGAGGTGGACACCCCATAAGTATACGGCGCTTAAGACGGCAGGTGAAGGGCGCGATGGGTGGCCAAAGGAGAGAGGAAGCAGTGTTGCCTCGCGGAATCGGTTCGGATTTAGAAAGAAACCAAACTCAAGGCAGTGGGGAAGGAATTTATCAAGGCTAACAGCGTCAAATTAGTATTGTAAAAGCAGTGATCACAGAGCGTATTACTTACAGGGTTTGAATTGTAATGAACCCCGGTTCCTGTAAAGGCTATCAAAGGGGAGTCAATAAGAAGCTTTGATTGTCAACGTACATCTGTCCCAAGAAACGGCGAACTGGTATACTGTCGCTGAGGGGACGAAGATGAGCCACTGGAGCCCCCTGACTCGGTCTTGGTATCTAAAGCTGAAAAACTCCTCCATGGCCGACCTGAAGGAAGGCTGGAGGACGTGGAAGTCGGCGAGAAGGGAGACAATGGGCTATATGGATGGGTTTCCGGTATTAATAATGAGGGCGGTGACTTCGAAAGCTGTTGGGAGTCGTGATACGAGCGGTATGGGTCATGAAGGGTAACTGAAGGGGTCGTATCGTCAGGATTCTCGAGTTCGTGAAGGCGCGCTTCCAGCCTTGAAACGGTGTCTTCTAGAACCTTCGTTCTAGACCTCCCAGGTCCGTCCGAGTACTCGCAATCGTCATCTTTGGGATGCATGCGACATGGGCCACATACTGGCTTGACACCGTCACATTTCTAAGAGATAGTATGTCAGTGGCTTGTCAGCGAAACCAATGATGTGGCCTACAGTTTTTAAAAACCTTAAGTGTACGGAAAACGGTTTAAGGACTTTGCATACGCCCAAAGACATTTAACACACCTGCAGTTCATACAAGCCCGCCCCCTCTTCAAAGGTTTCGCCATGGCCCTCGAGGCAGCAGAATTTCGTGGACTTTTGGCGATCATCGACGTCGCGCTCGAGAAAGCCACAGTACCTGGTGTCAAGGCGGATCAAAGACGAGGATTTCGAAAGGCTGACGATCCATTTTATAGTTGCTCCGAAGGCGCAGCCCTCTGGCCGTTGACTCCATCGCTAAGTGATCGCTTGAAAGTCGAGAATTGTAGCACCGATGTGGCTGTACCCGTACCGGTACCTGGCCAGCCGGACATATAAAAAATCAATTACAAATATGGAAGTCCCACCTCATTTAATCTCAAGTAGCTGCAACTATTTCTGCGTCCTGCAAATACTCAGGCTGTGTAGCCAATGTCGGCTTGTTATTTCTTTAATATCCGATACTCGACGTTCCGATATCCCTTTGCCGTCCATGAATTCCCTTCTTGACCTCTCAGGGCTGAGGTCAAGGAAAATTGAGCTGGGGACTTCAACGAGTAAGTAGTGGTTTCCGACTCGGGTTTTCGCAAGATCTCGGCGCCGTACTCCTGGTCTGAAGTTCTTGGGGGCTTCCAGTCGGGGATATGTATCTATTGTGGTATTTCAACATGACTGGCCATGATCATGAACATGGTCAACTATTATCCATTATCCACCTCACAAGTAAGCACCCCATTGTTCTCGGAGAAGATGCATCTCACAGCGATGTATATAACTTAGCCATGATTTGCCTGAAGATCGATTCCGATCATGAAATTCTCTCGAACATACTGGAAGCTTCCTCTGGGTGTGCAAGCACACGTACATGTCACGACTGCGGTGCTCATCGAGGACGCAGGGTCATACCGGAAAAGGCATCTATTGCATGACTCGACTGAATCGGTTTCGAAAGCCTAATGTGGCCGAGATCTGTAAAATCTTCAAGGTGGAGATCGTGGACCCCATTGTGTTGCCCGTGTCTCCGAATTGCATATTCACGGACAATGGCTGACCTATGCAGAAATGCGTTCGCGTAAAACGTGGCTCATAGCATTCGATCCCTAAATTCGGCCATGCTTCGCCTCGTGTTCGCCTCATTGCCAGAATGTGACGTCGATATGGTCTCGCCTACAGCAGGGGGCCTCTCTTTACCACGGCAACACCCATCATTAGCGCATGGACCACAAACATTGCATAGCTTTCCTTTATCCTCTGCCCTCATTTGCAGTTCCACTCCGACGACCTACCCCGCACCGATCAGCTACTCCTGCAGATATTTTCCTCCCCAACTTTTCGGCCCAAGGTTTCTCCCGACGTTATCCCATTTCTCTTGATGGGGATCTTGTCTACTACCCGGCCCCACCCTCGAAAAAGTCATTTGGGAGGCGAAACTCGCCCATGTGAAAGGTCTCGATGAGCGAGAATGGCTCAGCGAATCGCGAATCCCCACGGTGAGAAGGCTACGATGTTGACTGAGATCTCACTGTGTATCCGGCGACAGGCGAAACTTGGCTGATCATCATCATCGCACAGCCGTCACGAAGAACTCACGGGTCCAAGGTTTCCCTTACTAACGACTTCCCTAGTTCTCTGTGGATCTACGGCTTTCGAATAAAGCTCTGGAGAACTCCGTGATGTTTTCATTGGCTGGTCGATGGCACCCTCATTCCGATCTTTCGTCTGAGGTTTTCATTTCTCTGGTGGCGCAGATAGTATAATTATTTATTTACAGGCACATGCTGTCGTTTATTTCCGGATGATCGGCGGAAGCCGAAATCCACCAGCCATGCTTGAACGTGGCGACTGCGGCTTGTTGCTCGTGCTAGCGATGGGCATTCTTACTGTTCTCGATGCTCAAGCGCTCATCGCCCAGCGACATTTCTCCGACTAGAATGGTCGTTCACCCTATCTGAGGTATCCGAAATGACACTCATGCACAAGATAACGAGACTAAGTTTAATATGCCTCGAGTTCAGGTCGGAACGTTTGTCAGAGGTTGAGCTATGTCTCGAGATTTACGTGAGTCCTTTGTTAATTTCGTTGATATGTGCCATGTGGACATCGAGGAAATGAATATCTTGCAAAGTCTTTCCCATCCCACTCCTCGTCTGACAGGTGCAATTCAATAGGGCTAAAAATTGGAAACCCATTTGGACTTCATTACCATAACAGCTCATTCTATCATTCTGCCTAAATCGCTATTTTTGCAGTAGGAACCTCACATGTGGGATTTTGGTAAGTGTTAGAAAATGGCTTATGAAGTATTTGAAATCTCGTTAAATGTGTTCCCACATTTGACGGAAATTGTCGAAGGAAAACCCGGACGTTCGTCCGTTCCGCGGTCACCTCCGAAGGGACGTACATGACAAGCCGCTGGCGACAACCTCCGATTGTTAGACGGCTGCAGGCGAGCATTAGTTTCTTTTTCTTATCCACCAATGACGAAGGCTCCACAAAATAAGTGTTCCTCGATCCCTTTCAGAGAAAAGTACCCGAAGCGACGCGCAGCACAATTCTCAATCTCCAATTCCACGAATAGCGATGAGGGCTGAGCTGTGAATTTTTGGGAAACCTGCATCCGAACTCCGTCGAAAACTGGAGCCGCAAAGTCATGCGATACCTCTGGTCCAACCTCACAACCGCCATTTGTCAAAGGACGAACTTATCGAGTCCGTAGGCGCCCGTTCCACGACCACCTCCAAGAAGCCAACGTTCGATCCATGCGGCTTATTGAACACTCGCAGCAAAAGGGGTATGTCCTATCTTTTCAATTTATTCCTACCTCAAGCTCGTACCCCCTTCTTTCTCTGAGACCTTCCTTTCTGCTGCCACACTTTCGGAGATTATATATGAAGTGATAATGTGCAGTGCACCCAGCGCCTTCATGCTTCGAGCTTGAGAAGAGCAAAAATTCTTCTAGGTTGGTGCTCCAAATATATGAAGTGATAATGTGCAGTGCACCCAGCTCCTGCTCGAGAAGAGCAAAAATTCTTCTAGATTGGCGCTCCAAAGTAAATGTGATACCTCCCTTCACAGTTCTCTCACAACATCGCCACGACCTGTTGGGCGCCCCAGCTCATGCGACACCTTCTCCGTCACCCCTACGAACCCTTCCCCGTAAAGCCCATCACTTCGTTCGACATGGAAAAATACACCCACGATGGAATGCTCGTGACTGCGTCTCGCGGACGCCACGATGGATCTGGGAAACGGGAGATATTCACGAGGTCGGCGGACGATGGTATATGATTCATGACAATGCTGTTGGAGGCGGCACGCATTAAGCGCGCGAGAAGGCAGGCGCGGGCGCTGAAAAGAAGGCACTTTTATCAATTTTAATATCATCCATGAAGGACCAGTTCACATACCAATGTCCAGTATTCATACTAATCAGATTCTATGCAACTCCGCCTCCTCGCCTCTGCCACTGCGTAGTCTGGAAAAATCAGCATCAGTGATCATCGCTCTGCCTTCGGGTCGGAGGAACTGTGAGAGGCATATACCTGATTCGTGACGTCCTGCTGCAGACGCCGTAAATCGGCATACACATCGTCCAAAGGCGGATGTTGTCCGCGGTCATAAACATATCGCTTTCTGAACCGCCGATCGACCTCTAGTGCGTCATCGGGGCGTTTGGATATGATGAAACCGCGCAAAAGACTGGTGTAGAAGACAACATCGGGGCGCGGGACTTCTTCGCCCTTCCTCCAACCTCTCGAACGTTTCTCCACCATCGACTCAGGCACGCTTCTCGGGTGCTGTGTCTCCAAAGTATCCATGACCATGAAAGCCCGTCGCGAATCACCGACGCTCGCATAAAAGCCGCCAACCTGCGTGAAGTGGTGCACAGTGGGGGCGATCCCATGCCTCATCATGTCGCGCACAAACTCGGGGCAGCGCTCGGGATGTGCTTCGGATATCAACCTCTGGATGAATGAAGTGAACACCGCAGGGCCTACTTTAAAAACAGGCCAATGCGGAGACCTGAGGAAGGACGTATCCGTCGAGGTGCTATCCGCATTCAGAGACAAGGACTGGAGAAGCTTCTGATAAAGCATTTCGACCCCCTCGTCACTAGGTGTGAGCTTCACCAACGCTTGCCATACAAGATTACTATGGGCACGGGCAGGCCATAGTTTGCGCATACTTTTGGTCTGAATAGCAGCGAAGGCCGGGTGTTCGTTATTTTTAAGGTAGTCATAGGATCTATTGCGCTCGAAACGACTTAGACCGGCGATGACTTCGTCCTGAGGAACACCGGCCATGTGGAAGTGGTCTGCGAATGACCTGAGAACGAGTATAGGGAGGCCTTGTGCGAGGTAGTAGGTCATTTCGGCTTGGAGGAACAAGGAACCGCATGATGCGTGCGCATTGAGTGCAAGACGTCGTAGTCGGACGATTGCTGCGGTTCTGCCTTTGTCTAGGTACTTCTGCATGAAGACGACTAGGTCGGCTGTCGGAGGGAAGGTGGATGGGGACTGGACGGCATCGATTAAAGACCGGAGCTCCAGGGCCAGGAACTCCCCGATATATTTGTCGGATTCTGGGTTTGCTTCCATGTCCAATGCCTTCAGATCCACTGAGTTCATTGCGCCTGCATCCCATGCGTCCGCCTCGTTTGGATTATACTTTGTCCGCCTTCCCGTGTCCAAAAATGTAGAATATACTGGGTCTTGTCGGAGGGTTTCGACATGGGGGATATACTTAGCAACGTCAGGATTTTTCGATTGACGGAGACGTGAAAGAAGGAGGTCATAGGTCCGAATGGACAGTTTGAATTTCGGGCCTGCTGAGTCCGGGAGAAGCGATACTGCTTCTTCAAGGTGATTTGAGCGAGCCAAAACATCCACGGCGGGGCCTCGTACGTGTCCGCCCATCAAAGTAGCTTGCCTCTGCTCAAGGTCAGACGGCGTTCGATGAAGCTGAGTAGCGTAAATCATGTCTGTCTTCTCGAAGTCCTTTACAAACTGGAGACCGGTAGCCGGAGGGGCAAATCGCATGATGAAAGGTATTGCGTCGCGGCTGATGGTCGTCGCATAACCTTTGGAGGCCAAAATAAGGGAAAAGCGGATGGCAAGAGGGATATTCGCGTGAAGCGATTGAAAAACAAGCCTACGGCTTCGTCGGAATCTACGATGAAAATCTTCCAAGTGCTTCGGGGGAACGAGGTTGAACCAGACATTGAATCTAGATATTTGGGTCTCTAGGTCGATGGAAGGTGTGGTTATAGCGGCTTGTGCTGGCAACTCCCAGATGTGGGAGATCGGAATCTCTATATCGGAACTCTGTATTTCCATAAGGAGATCATGCGCTTCGTCAAACCGCTTGGCGAATATGAGCTGAGAAAAGGTTTGGAAAAGCGAAGAGGGGGTGTAGCCTTTGGAAATGATCAATGATGCGTAGTCCGCACCTGAAGGGTCTTCAAAGATCGACGTGTCGTTGATGGATGGTTGAGGCAACTGTGGGGGTAACCTTGTCTGAATAAGACTCAACGTGGAAGGGGGCCGCACTGGCGACTCGCGGATGACACTGGCGTAGTCGTCGGACTGGTCCTCAAAGACAAATGGGTCGCGATAACCGGTGTTGGCCTCCATGGACTTCGGAAGCACAGTAGTGCGAGAAGGAACATAGAGTCCTAGTGTGGCCGAGGTTGACCTAGAAGTAGATTGTGAGAGAGCTCTGGATATAATGGCCCACCTGGGCTGGAGATGCCCAGCGGAGTGCCATGAGGCAGATAGCATCCACGGCCAGCCTGGGGTCTGCGTTGAAGGGCGTCGGAGGCAACAGCTCAAAAATATGTCACGTCGTTGTGATAGTGTCACATCACATGTCGGTTCACGTCTGCACGGGGACGGAAGGCTTCCAACTTCAAGAGCTCAGCTTGACGTACATCCACTATCCGCGACTCCTTGCCCGCCGGTCGAGCATCCCGCCCAATACAAAACTATACCCCTTATAATCAGTATACTCTACTAGACGACTTAATATGCCTGCTGTATCTTCTAGTCCCCCTCGAGCTCCTCCCATCAAGTACACCGCACCACTTGGAACCCGCTGGGCAAAGGAAACCGCTGCTGCGGGCGGTGTTGGTGCTTTTGATCTCCCTACCGATCCCAAGAGCATAGGTCCATGGATTCTAGGCGAATGCGTAGGGAAAGGTGCCTCGGGCCGTGTCAAAATCGCCAAACATCGTCTCACCGGCCAACTCGCTGCCGTCAAGATCCTACCAGTAGCGCCCCTCGTTAGTTCTCGTGCATCGCTGGCCACTCAACAGGCCAAATCAGATAAACAACGACTCGGAATCGATAGGGAAATCACAATGATGAAACTTATGAACCACCCCAATATCATGCGAATTTACGACGTCTATGAAGGCGACAAAGAACTTTTCCTAGTATTGGAGTATGTCGAAGGCGGAGAACTCTTCGACTTCCTTGTCAATCGCGGTCGCCTTCCCGCTGCTGAAGCACTGGCCTATTTCAAACAGATCATCTACGGACTTAACTACGCACACACATTTTCAATCATCCATCGAGACCTGAAGCCCGAAAACATTCTCATTGCTTCTATATCGCCTCCTCTCATCAAAATCGCAGACTGGGGCATGGCGGCGTTCGCTCATCCTTCCCTCCAGCTTGAAACTAGTTGCGGATCGCCGCATTACGCTAGCCCCGAGATCGTAAATGGTCAGACTTACAAGGGAAATGCGACGGATATCTGGAGCTGCGGTGTTATACTCTATGCTTTGCTTACTGGGAGACTTCCTTTCGACGACAAGAACGTCAGAACCCTTCTCGGGAAAGTGAAAAGTGGAAAATACGATATGCCTACCTGGATCGACCCTCTTGCCAAGGATCTACTCGGAAGGATGTTAGTCGTTGATGTGGAGAAAAGGATCAAGGTCCGTGTCGTTTCCTAGGGTCGTCTCATTTGACATTCAATCTCATCGAACGCAGGTGCCTGAGATTCTATCTCACCCGTGGCTTCATTGCTCGGGCGCACTATCTTCCGCTGAGCAACAAGCCGCTGAATTGGCCATTACACAGCTCCCGCCTTCCCCGAGTACTCTCGCTCGCCCTATCGCTTCTCCTGAACTGATCGATCCTGAACTCTTGGCGTCTTTGCGTGTAATCTGGGGTCGCCATACGGATCCGAATGGTGAATTGATTAAGAAGGATCTATGCTCACCCATGGGCCAAGGTGTTCATGCAAAAGCATTCTACTTTCTCCTCGCGCGCTACAGGGAAGAGTCTTTGCGCAACAATCTCGAAGAGAGCAAGGATGGCGACCAACTTGAAGCCAAGCTCGACATTGGAAGCATGAAGTTCAACCTTGGCTGGGAGCTTGATTTGTCCACCGTGAACAAGAAGTACCGCGGTAACCGAAGCAGCATGCTCGCGGTTGAGGCCTCCGCAACTTCACGTGTTCGTTCTCCGGTACCTGTACCTATCTCTGGCCTGAACGTTCCTGTCATACGCCGCGCTGGAACTGTCGGTGACAGCTCATCCTCAAGAGAGAGAGCGTCATCTCCGGCTGGCCCTCGCGCTCCTCCTCACGTAACGGGAAAAACTAGTATGGAACTCTGGCGGGCTCAAGGTCATATTCTCGACGACCGTAAACTCAAGTCCTCAGTCAACTCTCCGAAAGCTACGATCTCAAGTGGCATCGGACGCGGTGGACCCCGACCTCCTCCCTCCAGACGCGGATACACGTACTCGCATCCCAACCCTGATAGGAACGTCTCGAGCATCCAGTTCCCCCAACATCTGCAAGCGCAAGATATCATTGATCTACAACGACCGAAGACCGCGGCGGGAGTTTTCAGTGCGCAGAGATCAAGCTTGTTTGTCCTCTCTCCCAACCCCTCGCTCGACCAGCCAGAACTGCCCATGGCCGCTGTCCCGAGCCCTGCTTCCTCGCCTCCACCTACGATCTATGCTCCTGTCCCGCTTCCTTCGCCCAAGCCCGCGTTGGAGGTCGATATGATGGCCGACTTGATGTTCAGTGCGGAGCAGGACATCGCAAAAGAGTTATCTGAGATGGAGATCGACGCTATCGTGCCCTCGCCCGTTCCTACACCCGATCCAAGCGCAGCCTTCGGTCAGCGGTGTATGTCCATCTCCTGGGATCCAACCGCTGTGCAAGGGCGGCCTGTCGTTTCGGAGGCCCAGGAGCGAGGCGATAAGGAAAATCGGAGCGTGAGCGACGAGAGCTGGAATTGCGTGGACTCGGAAGAACCTAAAGGTCGCGGGATCGGCTTGGGCGTGGGGAAGGACGTTGGCAGGGCCATGGGGAACGTCACCAACACCCGCGAGGGATCCCTTGCAGCCAAGGGGAAGAAGGAGAAGGAGAAGAAGCCTAGACGTGAGTGCTTTTCGTTTGTTCGTTATCACAGTGCGATAGGATCTTAATCGTAAATCGTATCATAGCGCCGACGCTCGATTTTCGTAATCTTAATCAACAGAAACGATCAACAGTGCTCAGGTCTCCTGTTTCAATTACCTCGCCCATCATTCCTCCCACCTCGGCGGGTCGGCTCATGACTTCGCCCGTTGTTGGCGAGTTCAAAGGCTGGTTCTCCAACCTCTTCAACTGGAAGAACCACGCCAGCAGCCAGGGAGGAATCCTTTACTCGTTGGACGATGTTGCCCGGACGCGCGCCGACGTTGGAGGCCTCCTGGAGGCGTTAGGCGTCGTGGTTGAAGGCAGCGGCTTTGACAGAGGGATCAGTCCCTTGGACTGCGCTGCGCCCCTGAAGTGCAGAATTGAGGACCCCAGCGGCACCCGCACTCCTTTCACGCTCAAGACCGTTCGATTTAGAATAGAGTTTGTCGCGCCGGCGGCGCAAGACAACAACCTGTTCTCGGCGATGGCGGGCCAGCAGCCTTACAATCCGGATCTCCTCAGCGCGCCCGCGCCGAACCAGAGCTTCCCCTTCGCGAGCGGCGGTGTTGGGAGCGTCCCTATACCCAAGAGCCGAAACAGCATTCTGATGAACCACAGCAGGAGCCACGCGACCCCGATGTCGAGCCCCCTGCCGGACTGCGAGTTCCCGCCGGGGACCGCGTGCGCGATTTATATGGCGTATGAGAAGGGATCGGTGTCGAGCTTCCGTGTCATCTGGCGGAGGCTGAAGGAGGTGTATGGGAGCGGTGTTGCCGCGGCGGCATACCCTATCTGCAGTCCCGCGATGACGAGCACCCCCATGGCGGAACATCCCGAGAGGTTCGCTGTGTGAGCGTGAGCGTGAGTGTGAGGCGTTCTGATAGACTAGTCCCCTGCCTTGCGATTGATGTTGACTTTTTGTGATGGCGGTGTTGGGGTCATATATGTAGCCGCCGGTTGTGGGGCCGAATGTATTTTTATGGGTGTTCTTGATTGTAGGTGTACAAGTAGACAACGGTGCCACATGGACGATTCAGCTGCCAAAAATGCTCGTGTTCGAAGTAAACTGTAATTGTCGGACATGGAAAGCCGAGTGCGCATTCAACGTAAAGTACAAGGAATCTAATATACAAGGCGCTCAAGGGTGTAGTAGACGCCATAAGCGTTAGGCTTGGCTGTGCATGCAGCCCAACTGCTTACCGATTACAACCAGTTGATCATGGGGTTTCTGGGCGACGAACTGGCAGCTACTGTAGAGTCATTGAATTAACTAGCCCAGGGATATGGTCATCCACGTCGCCGGCGATAGGCAACTGGCGCAGTGTCAACAATACCCCATGTGGGCGTCACCGAGGCATCACTGTAATAAATAGTCGTCGATTATGGACAAAAATTCACCCAGCGAACGGCAGCGATTGAGTCACTTCAAGGTTCGCGAGTCAGGCGCCGAAGAGCTTAGGAACCGCAGGCAACGATGGATTCGATATGTGGAAACTGCAGTGTATATAGAGAGTTAGATTACCATTGAAACAGAGCTGAGTTGCTTCCTCGTGTACTTTAGCGAATGTAGGGGCGTGTGAGGATACAGGACACAAGAATACCTTGGGAGAGACGGGAAAATAGCGAGAATGGGAGTAAAGTCTGATAGGAAACGATGTGGCCAAACTGAGGAACTAAGAAAACAATGTCGACTAGGAAAATGGTGGTATGAAAGTGGGGTCGGCGTCGTCCAGGACGACGAGCGCGATACGAGGTGGAAGTTCTTGCGGCGTCGTCAGTAGCCTCCCGTGTATGTCGTTACCTAGATGCCAAAGTTTCAGAATTATCCAACGGTGAGAAGCGGAGATGTGATACTCACATCTAGACCCAACCGTCCTTGCCGACGCCGATGGCGTCAAAGTTCTTGCCACTGCGCGTTCTCCTCTCCTGGAGGACAGGGACAGCGTCCAAGTTGATAAGCTTCTCAGAAGGCGGAGGAGAGCCCTCGACCCAACCCTTCCAACCCTTTTTCACAGCAGGCCGTTTCCTCCGTGGCTGTGCCGGCGATGCTGTGGATGTGCGGTGGTCGTGAAAGTCTTCGTAATCGTCTGGGGTGCGGGGGCGCTTGGAGGAGGTGCGGGAGGTGCTGGAGGAGTTGGATGGCCCGGGCGTCGAGGCGGGTGTTGATGGTAACAGCATGGGAGAGGTGATGGGTGGTGGCGTGACGGACACTGACCGCTGCATTGTCGGGATGTGGATCGTAGGACGTGCCTTGACTTTCCAAAAGGACGAGGTGCCTCCGTTGGACTGTGCTGGCGGTAGGACTAGTTTTGCACCCGAGTAAGACGTGTCTGGGGTCGGGCACCCAGCCTCGTGCAATAATGCGGACTGCTGCGCTCTCAACGCCGCCTTTTCCTTTTTTCGTCGGCGATCACGCTCCTTCTTCTCCCTCTTCCTTGCCCTCCTCTCCTCTTCATCTTTTTCCACAGTACCATATGGGGAGACGCCGTTGAGCCAACTTGTGAGAACGTCGCGGGTCGGGCGGGGATCAAAGTCGCCAGCCATGACAGAAGTGGCACTGCGACGGATTCTCTTCGCAGGATGCATTGGATGTGAGTGGTGGGGATGATGAAAGGACATTTTGCAACAAAGGAGAAGAAGGGAGATTTATAGCAAGGAGCCCGCAGTGGAGCAAGGTCGTGGTTTGGAAGCAATGGTGACCCGTTACGGCAGACACCAACAAACACATCGTCTTCCCGGCACGTGCTTCCAGGAACTTCAACGATCGATTCGAGATGAGTCTACGCTTCGTATCATTGATCTATCCCCATCTGTCTCCATTCCAACTACAAATCCATTCAACTCACTTCACCCCACATTCTTCCCTCCACAGCCCATCGATTATCGCTGCAACTCTCCACATCTGACTCACCATCCCACCCGAAATCCAAATTCTTCCCCAACCTTAATCCTCTTTCAAGGACCCTATAGCCTGTGTGAATCAGCCTTGCCGAATCGATACAACAGCTCCTTTTACGGCGTCGCTCGTCCTCATGCCTATGCCCCTCTAATTTCGATCAGCCAATCACGTTTCGCAGCCAAGTCCTTTGTTTCCATCACACTCCGTTTACCTTAGGTCTCCGTGTCTGCTTTTGTTGCACAATCACTCCCATCGTCCTTCAAGTGAGTCCCATTCATTTTTTCCCAGTCAGGTTTCCGCCAACGTATTTATATCTGATTGTCGGCATGTCTGGCGCCGGGTACTGGGGTTATCATGATCTTCCCGTCTGTTCTGGCTTCTGGGGCTTTCTATTGTACTCAGCTGCCGCTGACAGCTTTGACGCTCGCGTCTGTGCTCTATAACTAGTTGTTGCCAGCTACTTCGGCTCTCGTGCACGGTTCTGTCTTTCAAAAGCAGGGCAGCAGAAACAAAAATGCAGCTGGGCACTTGCCATGATCTGGAACCAGCGCCTTGGGTTACCTGGCTTTCTGACGCCCAGAATTCACTTGAACCATGTCCTGTTGTCAAATGGCTGATGCACATCACACCTTCTTTCCCAATATTTTGGGACTCGCCGGAACCCGAGTCTCTTCGACGGCGACATTCGGAAGAGGCCGACGTAGCCGCGAATAGCTAAACCCTCGCCATAATTGTATGACCCTTATGGCAAGTATTCAAGTGCATGGATTTGTACAGCTTTTACCACGCTAATTTTTTTTGTCTGCGGGATTGGCTGATCAGCTATCCAGTAGAGGTCATTTTCTTCGGTCTCCAGGTGGGCCCTACGCCTCTGAACTTGTGCAGTTGTTGGATACTCAGTACGTTCTCTGATGGGAAATCGTTTACCTCTCAATAAATTTTGTGCGAGTTTTACATTGAAATAACGAACTGTTGTGTTGTCCCGCCAGCTTTCGGGCACTCTACGGACCACGCCCAGATTAAATTGAATTCGGTGTCACTGTTACACCATCACGGCCGAAGTTCCGTGGCCCGCTGCCTTGTCATGCCTGTGCAGTATATGGTCTGGTACATTCCAGGTTTTGCCTCTCTCTGGTGATGGCACGGGAGCGACGCACGCAACCGGCGCAGCCGCAGGCCTTTACGTTACTGCCAGCCTTTTTTTGTTCCTACATCTCGTACGGCACAGCATCCACAATTTCTATCCTTGCAGCATGTGATCATGGATATACAGCCAAACCTGCACCAAATAATGTATTGACTCCGACGATAACGATCGAGCGCTGCTTTGATTGTGGTCTACACGTGTCACATGGAGCTTGACAGGTATGTGCCTTCCTCTACACCCGCAGCCCAGGAATCCAAGATATCCCTCCTATTTACTGAGTTCTTGCGCAACAGGAATATCCTTTCCTTCCCACGAAACGTTGGATTGGCTTAGAGAAGGCCCGTCAGGCTTTATTCCCTTTTTTGTTAGTATACGTAGAACTCGGTACTTAATTGACAATCAAACTGCCACTGCGTCGTTGGTCAAGGTCCTTGTCTCCTGTCCCTTGCTAGATAATATAAGTTGTGGAGCATATGGTGTGAGAGACCCTCGTGGGCTTAGCTCCACGAATTAAAGCCCACAAAAAACCCTGGTCATAAAGACGTAGCTTACCACTTGTTGCGTTTGTACCCGTGATGGCCACATGATGTTGTTCCATTAATTTGTACTGGGGCTTTTTTATTTGGACAGCGTGCACAAAGCACCAAGTCCACGTAGGCCAAGTATATACAAAGGCCGTGGAATTAGGATTTTTGGACCCGGTTGGATACTCAATACGGAATTTTTGATGAGACGTAAGTACAAAGAGATTTTGAGTAGAAAGGTAGGTGAACTGGAATATAAGGGAAGAATAACATGCCCTCAGGTCTGCGTATGACAAGACGCATCGTTTTCCTCGCTGCCGCATGTTAGCGGGGCGGTAAATTCTTGGATTTTCGGCGCCGTCAGTCCGATCAGGCATGATGACAATCACCCTATTGTAACAAGTCGGCCTGTGTTGTGTATATTCGAAACAATATTTGAAGACCTCAAGGCAGTCCGCTTATTAGAGCAAGTCTGGCCTGAGTGCTGTGCATTATTACTGACTGGAGGTAGCCGGAAAATATAGGCCGTGACCGTACTCGATCTGGGAACATGGTTGTCGATAGCAAATCCTTCGACATCTTCGGGGAATTACACAAGGCGATTGTGTATGTGCGATAACATCACTTCTTCAGCGGCACTAGTTGCAGGCATCTCGCGTGTCGACGGGGATCCGGAGTGTGGCCACAGTACAAGCCGGCGGGCCGTGCGATCGACGGCGTTGTAAAAAAGATAAAGCATCTTTAAGTAGTCGCTACCTGGCTCAACGTTTCGGCTATATATATGCAAGCCTCGTGCGCTACGGCCGTGATGGTCAGACCATTAAATCCTGGCCCAAGGACGTTAGCACCGGGCGTGAGTTTACGTCGCAGTACACCAAGAAGAGAGATCCGAGGCGTGATCAGTTACAGCCGTTGGTTACAAGAGCTGTTTAACGATAGATCGGCCGAGGTTTCATACGCGAATGTCATGTTTTTGAATTCAAATGGCTTGTGGCAAGCAGCGCCGTTGTTTGGAAAATGCCATAGAATTAGTCGAATGTAGGCACCAGTTTATGGCACTAAGCATGGGCGTAAGGGTTTCTGGAGTGCACAGCCGCACTTGAACGAGGATACACAGCATGGCGACACCGTGGCCATCGAGAAGGAAGACACGGAGCAGGAGCCCTGGCCCGGGCATCATGCTAATAAATCAATACGAGACGATGCGTCCTCAGCGGAGAGTCATTAAGTTAACAAGTTGATCTGTTGTCGGCTACTGTCAAGGACGCCTCGCCAACGCCAGCAGGCCACGTACGCGTGCCAATCAAGCGGCCATGACGGATATGGGCAGGGAGTTATTTGGTTTTTGTTTATCCCACAATTCGACGATGATGCATTGCAACAGGAACAAATAATACTTCGCAGTGCGCGACTTTTTTGGCGGTTGTGTCTGGAGCTTGCACGAAATATCCCCGACTTCCCAGATCATCTGCTGCATTGTATCCTATTCTACTCGATTGCTTCCAACTCTATCCGGGATCCGTATACTTTCTTTTCCCTAGACATTGGAGCCAAGAACACGCGTCGAACGACAAATTCTCATTCGCTTGGCCACGCTACCGTTGCACACAAACTACGAACGTCTGGGCACCGTATTGCATTTCAAAAGTCCTTCTCACCACGCGCCGCTTAAGATGGTCCTCACGCACATACCGATACCAAGTCTACCAATCCCGCCCTCATGGTTCCCCGGCCATATGATGAAGTTTACGCGGATGCTCCCGGCTTTACTTACTCGAACGGACGTCGTTCTCGAAATCAGAGACTCGCGTTTACCATTGACAAGTATCAATAGGACACTAGAAGGTGTGTACCGGCATTCTTGCGTGTCCTTCGGACTCGGCGTTCCAATCGCACTAAGAAGCAATGAGTATCTCCACCTGCTCCTGAAAGCTGTTGAAGTACGCGCCTTCTGCCGGATGCACATGCACCCATTATCACCTTCTACCATCAGCATCGTCCGGCTCCACTAAAGCGTTTTTTCTGCAGGGGCACTACAGAAATGGAGACTCGAGCGAGGCTGGGATCCGAACAATACAAACCGCCGGATAGTGAACACCGGGGCATGTGAACGCATCATTGTGCTGAACAAGCGGGACCTGGTCCCCGAATGGGGCATGGAGGTAAACCTATTTGCCTTATCATCGTATATCTGAGTTTGAGCTTTCATCGCTTGTTAGCCTTTCCGCCAGGCTATGGCCAAGAAATTTCCTGATCAACAGATGCTCTTTGCTTCGTGGCAACGACCGCGGGATATACGAAATTTGAGCGAGCTTTTAGTAAGTATGTTGCTATCTCTTCTCTGGCACATGGTTGTGAGGCCTGGTTCGATTCCTGACTCCTCACTCGTCCACCAGACATAGCCAAAAGACACCCACATGCCATGGAGCTCAACGTCCTGGTTATTGGCATGCCGAATGTTGGTAAATCGACATTACTCAATGCCCTACGAAATATGGGCATCAAAGGCCGTACGTTCCGACGATACCCCATGTACTCACTCGTGCCATTCTGAGCACGCTGGTCATTAGGTACACCGAAGGCTTTCCAGACTTCTGCTCAGCCTGGCCTAACTCAGGCCCTCTCTACGCGGCTTAAAGTTTCATTAGATCCACTTGTATATGCCTTTGATAGCCCCGGCGTCATGCTCCCTTTCTTGGGACGTGGCATGGAAGGTGCCGAGAGAGGGGTCAAGCTCGCCCTGATAGGTACGTATTATCCGTCTCTCGCTCTCTCCACACCCCGATCCGGTGATCAGAGTCTGATGCAGAAACTCACACTTTCACTTCTTGCAGCGGGGATTAAAGAAGGTCTATACGACATGGAAGCTCTTGCGTCTTACTTATTGTACAGACTCAACGTTCTCAATCCCAATTGTACGTTCCGGTACCTCCTTCTAACGCTTTTCTAAAAACGGCCTGCTGATTGATACCATACCCGTATGATCGTAGCACCAGCGTATCTACGGCTCCTCCCGGAGGGCGCCGTGCCTACCATCGATCTCCATGATTTTTTAGAGCAGCTGGCGCGGCGGATGGGGATGATTAAACGTGGCGCTGAGCCTGATACCGCGCGGGCGGCGGTATATTTTGTACGATGGTGGCGCGAGGAGGGCGGGCTCATCGCTGCTGCGTCCTCGCCGCTCCACTTTGCCGAATCGACCGTATCTGAGCTCGGCCACGGCCCTACACAGGGGTGGGGCTTTGATTTTCAATGGCAATTAGGACCAGACGACAGGCCGACAAATCAAGGAGACGAGGCGCGGATTGTACAGGCAAAAATGGAGGCCTGTATTGACGACCACCTTGCGACGGTGGAGCGGGAGGAGAACGAGGAACTCAATGTCAGTCCCACACAGGTCAAGAAACAGCAGGTGGCGGAGGAAAAGATGAGGCGGAAGCAGAAACATTTGAAAAGATGATTTCTTGCTTTCTCCACTTCCGTTTTCCTCCCCGATATTTGTGCAATTTGTTTTACAGCTAATATTATGGATGGCTATGGCGTTGAGATCGAAACTTGATTTTCTGCTCTGGATCCTTGAAACCAACAACGCTCATCCTTGTCTGCTTTTGCCGACTTACCCGCTTAGATTAGATGCTTTCACATCTTCTCACTCGTCAAAGATCGATATCAACCCGGAGCGCCACACTGGTGGCTTGGATACAACATCCCAAGAAAATCCCTTACTTTTGATTTGATACGCCGTTGTCTTTACCCCACCATGATGCATGACATATATACCTCCCGAAGTGGTCGCACGTATTTGATGCGTTGCCTTTCATGATCAGGAATGATCCATCTCCCGGAGCCACTGGATCAACTGTCCATTCCACTTGAGCCCGGGTCTTGATACCCCGCGTGTAAAAAAAATCTCTATTGATGTTGCCAGGCCATGGCCTCATTATTAACCGTGCCCCATCAGGTCTCCATCTTCCCTTACCCTTGGCTGACCCTGCGAAACCGTGTCATCGTGATCGTTTCAGCGTACGGACAAACCTGAAAATGTTTTACCCGCCAGCAATGCTCCTCACCGGACCCGGCGACCTTTTCATCATCATTTATCCGCAGGTAACCCAGTTGACATCTGCTCCCGAATCGGTGCTCCGTCAATTTACTGTGGTTGAAGTCATTCAGTCATTCTGACGTTGAGCCTGCCAATGACAATTTCTGGACATTCTAGTGCGCGTTACCAGCTTTATGCCATGCAGATTGGGTAGGCATCTTAGATCATGGTAAAACGTTTATAGCCCTGATTTGCTGCTACCTTACGACCCTTTCGCTTCACCCGCATATCAGCGGCGTGGTCAGCTCATGTGCTTGGCTGTGTATTTGAAACGATTCCCATTAAAGCGCTGCGATGCTTCCGCAACATGTAGCCTCAATTGTACGTCAGAAGAAGGGGAAAAAAACAGCGCTCGAGTTCATTTATTGCAATTCGTTTGTCTGACCACATAATATAAATGCCGACACAAAACAATCAGCTCCATTACCCTTGCTGAAACTAGGACTGCAAACTGTTGTCGGGCCTCAGTTTCGCGAGGACTGCATTGATGTTGTCATTGTACAGAGAGCGCGCCTCGAGTTTCGTGAGGTCCGACATGCGCCTTGAGAATATCCATTGAACAGTGACGCCATCAACATCGCCATAAGAGATTTCTTGAAGGCTGTACTGACACCTCTTCAAAAGCTCTGTGACTGAGGATATGCAAAGCTTGTCTTCGCGAAGTAGAAAACCTGCATGCGACCAAAGACGAAAGGATGGGTGAGTCACTGCAAATGGAGACGGGGAAGGGGAACGACCTTGTGAGCCTGTGCCGCATGATGTCAAAAGTGGGATGTGAGATTTTGTGAAGCGAAATTCCTCGAGATTGGTGCATGAGAGTGAAACGTGGAAAAGCTAGTCGGTCGACAACCTCAATCGATGAAAGCATCCGCCAAGGGATACAGGCATCTCCTGCACGATATGGAAATCCCACTCCGCTTTCGGAGAATTTCGGATACCATATAATGTTCCACATGCGTCAGGTCGACGCAAAGGTTGCTCATCTTGGCAGATTCGAGGAGGTTCATACCTGCGACAGGTAGCTTCCCCAGTACGTCTGAAGATCGAAAAGAGAAACCGAAGTTTATCTTTCAGCGAGGTGCGTGGACGATGACAAGAGGTCAAGTCCCCGGTAGTAAGTATCATCGTTCGTGGAAACCATTTTTAATCCTTCCCGAATAGATCCCAAAGGAGAAGACAAGCTTACAGGATCCTGAGCGACTCAACCAAGTTTCCAGGAGAGGGATATGGTGTCGACTGACGGGCGCAACATTGTCGACCAAAGTAATGGGCTAGAAAGCGCTATTGCCCGCCAGTACCGACAATGAGCCAATACTATCGGGTCGGGTACTAAGGATGGGAAGTTGTGAAAGGTCTTTCGAAGGGTTGTCACCAGCGTAAAAAGCCCGAACAAGGAGATTTAGCCGTCACAAACCCGAAGAGGAGACAGTCAACGGGAAGAGTAGCCTCCGCCGAGAATAACATTCTTGAACGGTGCAGATGTGACCGAATGCCCGAGCATGCGGGAAATGGGATCACTTTCATGCCTTGTGTGTTGCTTTGGGTCATGGTAAAGCACAAGGCTTGTACCAGACAAGTTGGAGAATGGGATATGGAGTGTATCAACTTAATGGATTTGAGGGCCTTCCGAGGGTTCTCGGTGACGGGCAACAAAAACCTTGATATGATACGGCGGTTGCTGTTATGACTCCAACTGCCCGAGAACAATCAATCACACTTAACAGCAGGCTTTCAGCGATTAAATTCATCAAGTAGTAAATATCAATACCCACCTGTACAGCCGGTCATGCTTTCAACGGTTGATTTGTGATAATGTTCACTGGAGGACGTGGCCGCAGTTGTGGGCCTAAAACCCAAAAACAAGGAATGTGGTCACTGACGCATGGCAAATGTATACCCCTATTCTTCCCTCGGTTTAGACTCACGAGATCCCCCGTCATACGATGACTGCGAGAATAGGAAGTAAACGAAAGCAACATCAGGAAAAAAAATTTCAAATTACAAAATTGCAATAACTACCATCACCACGCCATTCCATGCCACACACCCTCAGAAATCCAAATAATCCCTTCCCCCGCTCCACGCCCCGCCCGCCCCGCCGCCTCCATACGGATCCTCCTGCGCCCCGACACCCCCAACCGCGCCCTCCACGTCCTTAAACGAGAATTCGCGCTTGAACTTCGCCTCGAGGGAGGACATGGTGCCGATGAGCTTCTTGCACGCCTGCTCGAGCACCTCCTGCGGCGTCAGCGTGCCGTCTGTCTGAATCTTGATAAGGAAGTATGGGTGCAGCGGGTGCGGGACTTTGTAGCCTGCGAAGAGAATTTGCGGCATTGCGAGGAGCTGGCTGCGGGGTCGAGAGTTGAGTTAGTGGGGTAGAAAAGAAGGAAAGGGAGGGAGGTGGACTGACGCGCGAAGCATGTTTCCGAGAGTGTGGTCCTGCTTAACGACCTTGATCGTCGCGGCGTTGGGGATCTTGGTGTCTTCTGTGATTTCTACCCTACAAGTACGAAGCAGGCAATCAAATCAGCCCATAGTTCCAATTTGTCGTCTCGTGTGAGAGAGTGGAGAGGAAGACGCACGGTTTCTCGCCGTCTTCGAGGACGTAGAGCTCGAAGCGATTGGGTGCGTTCATGTCAGTCTTGTATGTTGTATATTCTGTTTGATGAAGACAGAGTTGTAGGTAAGTTTAAGATATTGCGATGTACAAATGGCGAACGAAAGATGGCAAATGGGCATTCAGCTTACGTTAAAGTATGAAACAAGGAAAGTAGGCGATAGGTGAGCCTTGAAGCTTGAAGCTTGAAATGCGGCGTAAATTTCAGGTATGTATGTAGCTGAAATGCAAGCTAGATCAATATTCATGTTTACCGGAATGATGCACCCAAGGAAGGTGAAAGCAAGAGTTCAATCGAAGATCTCGATGATTCAGCCCGTGCGTGAAGTGCATATGATCGTGAACAGAAGAGTATTCTATCATACTGTTTACGCATCCGCGTTGGTTGAGGAAGAGAGACATGCACGCCCCTAGCAGAAGGCCATGCAGACAGAAAAAATGATACAAAAAGGTGACTCTGGTAAAAGGTTTACAATGGCTGTCCATGCACAAGCGATTGACAGGCCTGACACTCGAAGTGCATGACAACGTATGGGCGCTCACCTGAAGAAAGACACTCTCCGTACACTGACAGGCGTTCAACAAGGTCTAAACTCCAAATAGAATCCAAGCTCGGGCTACAGTACGAGATTGGGCCGAGCACCTGTATAAAACAAGGTGTCAACGCGGCTGGTGTGTTGTAGGGAGAAGGAGGGGCAAAAAGGAATCATATTGGATTGGAAATTGGGGCCGTGCAACGGGTGCAAAATACTGACAATGTACGTAGATGGGTGGGTTGTTCGCAGGAGGGAACGGTGTCCTTGGTTTTCTGGTCTACGCGAAACTAAACCGCTAAAGATGGGAAAAGAGGCGTAAGTTATTGAAGACACCGGCGGAAAATTAGAGGAGAATAGTCAGCTAGAAAGTGCGATCATTGATTCAAGCGTGTAGCTGAAGTCACCGACAATAAATATTGGCATATGCCCATCATGCAAAGGGAAGTAGAGCTCGGCAGAAAGAAAGTATAAGACTCACAAGAACAGAGACAAACGGCGTAGTGGGTTCGAGTTGGCATCGCACAAAAAAGGTGATCACAATTTGTGTTTGGCTCTATTGACAAAGTGGCGCCAGCTTTGCAAACAGCATTTGCAAGGTGCCCGCTGCAGCACATCAAACCGCCAACTCCTCCTCAAGGTATGTTCCTCCGCCCCCTGCTGCCCATATCGCCGTCTGCACACATGAAACTGGCTCTTGCGTCGATCTTGCGGGTTTTTTGAACTGAAACGTTGGATTTTGGGATGGATCGCTGGGCACTGCGTCGGATGGCCTTGATGTGGGCGCTCGAGAGAAGATACTGATTTGGCCCTCCCCCCTGCAACAGAAAACAATGCCGACTCGTTTCCAAAAGACTCGGAAGCACCGAGGCCACGTCTCGCATGGTCATGGACGTGTAGGAAAGCACCGCAAGCATCCTGGAGGTCGCGGTCTCGCTGGTGGACAGCACCACCACCGGCACGTCCCAGCTCCTTTCGATTTCAATACGCTGTCGTCCTGACGATTTGGCTGTACACAGGACTAACTTCGACAAGTACCATCCCGGTCACTTCGGTAAAGTCGGTATGCGCCATTTCCATCTCACGCGCAACCAGCACTGGCGCCCTATAATCAACGTCGACAAGCTGTGGAGTCTCGTGCCCGCAACTGAGAAGGAGGGCCTGACAGAGAACTCGGAGGTTGTCCCCGTCATCGATACCCTCAGGCACGGGTACGGAAAGGTGTTGGGCAATGGACTGTGAGTTCTCTTCGTATGCCGCAAAGGAACAGGTTTCTAATATGTGAGATTAGGCTTCCCAAGCTTCCCTTCATCGTAAAAGCACGCTTCGTGTCAGCAATAGCTGAGTATGTGATTATTTCTACGTAGCCCACGAATGCAATCTGACCGCTTGCTTTGTTCAGACGCAAAATCAAGGAAGCTGGCGGTGTTGTTTCGCTTGTTGCATGAGCGTACTATGTAGCGTCATGTTGTCGTATTCTTACTTTCCTATGATCCTTATGAACAAGCTCCATGCACGCGCCATGCTGTGTCCTTTGAGAAAGAGCCAAAGTCCGAAAAAGATTATCACAAGTCATCTCCACAATTAGCGTCGATCTGAGTTCTGAGGTCAGCCGATCATATCAGCGGTGTGCTGAGACAGCACAAACGTCGCTTTCTCACCTTCCCTTCCTATTCCTCTTCCTCTCATCTTCTGGCCGCCATGAGCTTTGCATCCTGGTGTAAGTAGCCTGTCTCCTTCATCTGCTCGCAGTAACCCCTACCCTTCAGATCAACATCAATATGCAGCGTGGAATCGTACCAGGTCGCTCCAGCAACGCCCATTTGTAGCACGACCAGACACCAACCTCGCACGGACTGCAACAGCTATGCACAACGCCAACGCCAACGACACCAGTGGTGCTGCCAACTCAAAGGACAAGAAGACACACGACTCCTTGTTCGGGCCCAACATCGGTGTAGTCAGCAGCGGGCCTGCATGGACTGCCACCTCGGAGAAGAAGGTCCTTACTGATGAACTGACGCCTGACATCGTGACAAGCTGGGTAGCGAAGAGCAAAGACGTGCGTATATGCCTATGCTCCTATGTGCTATGCACATCAACATGCCATACTGTAGACATCTCAACCAACGACGACGCTCCAAGCCCTTGTGAATCTCAAGCGCCCCACGTTGCGACTCTCTCCGCTCTCATCAGACGATCCTACTTCCCCCGGTGCTTCCGATGCCCATCACCATCACCATCACGGCCTCGAATTCGAATACGACTGTGATGCTCCGAAATGTGGTATCTATGTTCACGTCCTGCTGCCCAAAGAGCACCCCGACGCCCCTGTGACAGCGTCCGACACAGGCCTGTCCAAACACCTCGTCTTTGAATCTGTCGTCGAAGGCGGCTTCGAAAAGCTCCTCAAGCTGGAAGAAGGCGCCCTTCTCGAGCTCGGACGTTTCGAACACATCCCATCAGCAGCTAGCGCCTCAAACAACACCGAACTTTCATCAATACCCGATCTCTCCGGGGCTCCCCCCACTGATACAACTTCGACATCCAGCCCCACTGCTCGAAACTCTCGGCGCCGCTTCACCCACCTTCATTTCCGAAAACGGTCTCAAGGCCGCAGTGTTTCTGGCCCTGCCCTCGCTGTTGTCGATGCCGACCCTGTGCCCGCTATTGATGCCGCCAAAGATAAGGACGACGCTTCCGAAGGCGTGCGTGTGACCATCCGTCTCGCTGCCCTAGACGAGCAGGGCACGGAGCTGGCATCGCCGAACGAGCAGGTGACGTACCTGCACGTTGTGCGCTTCGGCATCAGGCCGGAAGGCGACGCGGAGGAAGACACCCGGCCGTGGGTCGTCAAAGTCGTGAAGCGGGAAGCCACGGTGAGCCACCCGGTCGTGCCACAAAAGGGGTTGCTGAACACACGCCACATACTCACGCGCGTAATGTATGCACGCAGATCGGCCCGCACACATTTCACCTGCATGAGATTTACGGCCTCACGTCGTCGACGCACATGCATACCCCGGCACCCACCGCGCCCCTCCCCGACACCGCTGCCGTGGAGCCGCACACATACCCGCCCCCGGCAACGCCGTTAGAGCCTGTAGAAGCTGTGGGCGGCGAGGACGACCCATCGTCGGAATGCCTCCTGTGTCTATCGTCCCCGCGCGAGGTCGTTCTCCTCCCATGCCGCCACCTCGTCGCGTGCAAGGACTGTGCGCTGAACATGGTGGAGTTTGGCGCTGGGGGAAATATCACCCAGGTGGAGGAGCCAGTGGCCACCACCGCCGCCGCTGCCGATGCTGCGGGGAATGCGGCGGCACCGGCTGACAATGCGCCTACGACTCCTGCCGCACCCACGCCCAATACTCGAAGGAAGAGGAAGGCCAAGGGATGGTTCTGCCCCGTTTGCCGGCAACGTACGTGCCCGTTCCTCTTCTCCATCCCTACCAAGAGAAACAAAAGGGTAGTGATGATATTAATACTGACTGCGACGGCCCTGCAGCGTACACGTCGCTTTTGCGAATAACGACCTCGCCGCCGCCGCCCCAGGAGGAGGGCAATAAGGAGGCGGCGGACGCGGAGGCCGCACAGTCCCCGCCGAATGCTGCGACCGGACAGCCTGAGAATACCCGTGGCGGAGGAGGGATTCTCGGGGGCTCGTTCCTCCGCGGCTTGAGCTTCGGCCGGGCGCCCCCGGCAGACGTAGAGAGTCAGGCTGGTACTGCGCGTGTGGGATCATAGAGAGTCGATGGAATTGTGTGTGGATTGAAGGATGGTATGGTACTTTCCATTTCCCCTGAATTTCTCTTCTCCTTTATGTTACTTAGTCGTTTCATACATGGTCCGGATGGCGACACTTTGCTTCGTCTTTGAGCCTTGTTCTGCAATGTTGTGTCCCCGTTGTACGTTGTACATGTATGTCAGTTGTTAGTGTATGGATAACTATATGTTGTGCTCCTAAAAATTCAAAGGTGATATCACCCTGCGTCGTAAGTTGGACGAGCTAGCATACATATTTCGTATAGGGTATTTTATCTACAGCATTAAGCCCAAGGTTGTACAGACACGAAAATGGATGTGAGGCAGTGATCAAGGCACATTAGAGAACACCGTGAAGGGCCGGCGCGTCCGAGTCTGGCGGGCGGAAGCAAATTGGACCGCACGTGATGATTTTCTAATCGGGACGCGCCGCGACGCGTTCAACGACATCGCATGCTTCGTACTTACAACATATGTATATATACGCGTACGTCTGGACCACTTTCTCAGATTTGAAAAAGAAATGATACAGATGCGCTTTGGATACCGCTGAGAATACGATTAGCGCCCTGCAGCCTTGGCATAGACTGCCCTGCGTGACGTAAGTATGTGCTTCATCCGACATCGGCCCTGGTAGTGCCCATTCGAAGAGTTAGCTTAAAGCAAGCTTTCTGCCGATGGCACTGCGTCTGCTCAACGATTTTCGTACTAACTTCTTCTCTTTTCAATTTCACTTCCTTGGGCACGACATCTCCCTCCTCCCCACCCTTCTAGTCATATTTGTTACCTCGAGAGTCATCAAACTCCTTAAAGGCATCCATGTGCGTCCGCTATTGCAGCAACCGCGCTGACGCCCGTCTTCTCGTGCTTATCGAACGTAGGCCGTGAACTACCTCCCCGGCTTTCGTGTGCCATTCCAGCCTCTCGCCATCCCCGGCGCAATCTTGCCAACAACCTCATGGAACTTCGGGCCAAGCGCCCACTGGAATTGGCGCTCCACAGGTAGTACCTATCATCCCTCCTCCTTGACGCCGCGTTCTTCATTAACGGGAATTGACAGTGTACAAAACTTTCGGAAGCGAAATCTTCTCAGTCATCCCCTTCCTCGTGGGCGCGCCGAGCATCTACACGTCGAGCATTGAGGTCGCACGGCAGGTTGTCTCTGGAGAGCAGAAGGGGTCGTCCCGCAGTTTCCAAAAGTCGGAATTTGCGAATCGCGTGCTGATGTCAGTCCGCTGCTTCTTTCATGCAGTCACCCACTTACCTTATATCACCTTACGTTCTGACTGGGCATGTAGAAAATGGGGCATGAACCTTGTCGGCGCGCTCGATGGCCACGTATGGCGGAAACACCGTCGCGTCGTAGGGCCTGCGTTTAACAACAAATTGCAAGTCTTGGCATTTACACATGTACAACATTTAATTGACATTCAACACCCAGATACGAGTTGGTATGGACCGAGACGCTCAACACCTACCGCCAGATGGAGGCCGGCGAGGGCTGGGACGCCAAAGACACCATCGATGTCCCTTCAGTGGGCAGGCTCACTACCAAAGTACGTGACCTCTCCTTTATTACTACCATGACGACACATACTCATCTATCCATCAGCTGGCGCTCCTGGTCATCGCAAAATGCGGCTTTGGTTTCTCATTCGACTGGTCTGCGCCCCCCACGGGCCCGGATGGCAAGATGTCCGTGCAGAAGGCATTGAGCGTCCTTTCGAAATCGCATCTCGTCGCGCTCATGGCCCCGGATTGGGTGCGCTACCTACCGCTGCCAGGGTACGTGTGTCCTCCCCTCGCTCTGGCTTGCTCCCTTGCCTTTGTGGTTTCTTGGGTTGCTGGAGGACCAAGTCGTGCGTGTGTGCTTGCTGATAATAATTTCTGTGGTGCAGCTTCGCGCAGATTCGTGAAGCGTTCGACCAGTTCAGCGGGTTCATGCAGCGAGAGTTCGAAGCACGCGTGGCGGAGGTGCGGAATGAGGAGCAGAGCGCGGATGAGCGGATAGATGCGTTCACGATGCTCGTGCGGGCGAATGAGCAGCAGACGGGGAAGCTGTGCTTGAATAACCAGGAGGTGGTGCGTGGCTGTCGTTCTGCTTGTGCGCTTGTAATGTTCTGAACGGAGTCGGGATGACAGATCGGCAATGTGTTCATCATGCTGTTCGCGGGGCACGGTGTGTCCAATTCCTGTCCATGGGGAGTGAAGGCTGATATATGTGGCAACCCAGAGACAACTGCGCATACGCTAGAAACGACACTGGCGCTGCTCGCCCTGCACCAAGATTTACAGAATGAGGTCTATGAGCAAATCGTTTCCGTCGTCGGGTACGATCGCGATCCCGTAAGTCCCCCAATTCACGGAGGTGAAGCACCTTCCCTGACAGACCGCCCAGAAATTTGAGGACTATGCCAACCTCGACAAAGTCCTTCATGCGTTTTACGAGGCGCTGCGTCTGTTCCGTGAGTTGTATTACATCTGTCCACAGTCATTATTTGGATGGCTCATACAAAATATATAGCCACTGCATATCTCTTGATCCGCGAAGCCGCTGAGGACACCGTTCTGCAAGTTCCCAACCCCGTCGGGCAGGAAGGCTCGACGCCTTACCCCGTACCGAAGGGCACTAGGGTTCGTATTCGCATAATGTAATACAACAGGTCTTTGCGCGTCCTGCTAATTCCCATTCCATCTCCTGCAGGTTATCATCGACATGATCAGCCTGCGTACGTCTTCCACTGAATGTTTACTCCGAATCGACTAACAAAACCTTGAATACAAACAGACTACAACGAGCGCTACTTTGCGGATCCTACTGCGTTCAAACCTTCGCGCTGGTCGGGGACCTCTAGCGAGTCTGAGGCCCTCTTCAGCTTCAGCGTCGGGCCGCGCGCGTGCATCGGCAGGAAGTTCGCGCTGACGGAGGCGGTGGCGTTCCTGACGATGCTGCTGAGGGACTGGCGCGTGGAGCCGGCGTTCAAGGAGGACGAGTCGAGGGAGGCGTGGAGGGAGAGGGTTATGGGAACTCCGGACCTCGTGTTGACCCTTAGCGTGAAGGAGGCGCCGGTTAGGCTGACCAGGAGAAGGCCGGGGAGGGGTTAGGATTTTGGAATACGGAGGTTGTGAGTTCCATTGTCGTCCGCTCGTTGTTGTGTTTATTCTGTGGTTCGGGATGCGCGCGACAATGAGTGTATGTTGTTGGATCTCAATCATGATGCGCGCGAGAAATCAGGGACGCAGCAGTGCAACGCAGTGTCAACTTAAACTTATTCTGACTTGGACATGGCCGTGAACTTGATCATTGACTTGATCTGCCCTTGCATCGCCCATCGTGAGTTAACGTTGATGTTCGAGCCCATTCACTGCCGTGATCCTGCGCCTCCACAATGACGTGGTTCAACTTATGTCAGTACCCTCTTTTCCCCAGATATTACACAATGATAGCTGGAGGATCTTGCTAATCTGCTTAACATAGAAAAGTGGGGCCAGAACGGTGTTGCAGCGGTGACCGAAGTGCCGGCGCGTTGTGGTGCCTGCGTCTAGCAGCAAGCTGTAAGTGTACACTTCCCGTTATGTTGTGTGCCTCTTATTCGATAATGGGCCGAGACTCTGAACTTGAGCTTGAAGACGTGAGTGGAGGATGGAACAAACAATTACGACAACCTCTTCTCGTTGTGCAGTCTAGAACGCCATACGACGCGCAGACCGGCAAATACCGCAAGTATGGAGCTCTCCCGCGACTCAAATTAGTACGGAACGGAAAAATAACGACTGATGGAGAAGCATCTGGAGGCACGTCTAGGCTTAGCCTGCGGGTCCCGATGCGTCGCCCCAAATGTCATCATCGTCCACACCACTCCAATCCCTGCTATATAACTCGATCCAACTTCCAACTTCACCAACACCATGTCCTCCTCCACTTCAAAGTCATACACAGTCCCGGCCACTCAAACCGCCGCCATCGTCGCAGAGAGGGGCGGTTCCATCGTCGTCAAGACCGACCACCCCGTCAAGTCCCAGGCCCAGCTCGCCCCCGGCGAATGTCTCGTCAAATTGCATTGCACAAGCGTTTGCCACACTGACCTCCACGCCGCTTTCGGCGACTGGCCCCTCGAAGCGGAAACTCCCCTCATTGGTGGCCACGAGGGCGTCGGCGAGATCGTTGCGATTGGAGAACACACCACCGAAAGCCCGGTGAAGATTGGTGATCGCGTTGGCATCAAGTGGCTCGCCGACTCGTGCCTGAATTGCGAGCAGTGTCGCAAGGGCCGCGAACAAAGTATGCTGTAGTGTGGTTTCTATGTTTAGACGCGTTCTGACCGACGGGCGCGCGTTAGATTGCGACCAGGCAAAGCTCAGCGGGTTTACCGTCGACGGGACGTTCTCCCAATACGTCGTAAGTACGCAGCGCTGCCTTTTGCTGGTTGGTCTCACTTAGTCTATCATATCAAGGTCTCATATGTCCGGCACGTTACGCCTATCCCCGACGGTTTTGACAGCAACGCAGCCGCGTCTATACTCTGTGCGGTAAGTGTATGCTGAATATCTACGCATATTGGTGATCCTCAATATCCTTTCCGCGTCCGTAGGGACTCACCGTCTATCGCGCCCTAAAGTACAGCCAGACGAGCCCCGGAGACTGGGTCGTCCTCCCCGGCGCTGGCGGCGGCCTTGGACATCTCGGTATCTCGAAAATTCCATCTCCCGCACCGCCGATCTAATCCTAAACCAGCCGTACAATACGCAAAGTACATGGGCCTCCGGGTAATCGCCATCGGTGCGTCTCCTCCTCGCCCTCCCCTCGACAATAAAGCTAATTGATAAATGCGAACATCCAGACACCGGCGCTGAAAAGAAAGAGCTCTGCCAAGGTCTCGGCGCGGACCTCTGGATCGACTTCAAAGAGTCCAAAGATATCGTCGCAGACATCAAGCGCGCCACCGGCGGTGATGGAGCCCATTCCGCCGTCGTCACCGCCGCCTCGGTATTTATTCATCCTCTTTCCTTTGGTCATTCTTGGCGGCTGACTGGTATTGTGATCTGCTGTGTAGGGCGCCGGCTACCAGCAAGCGATCGAGTACCTCCGCAAGGGCGGCACGCTCATGGCCGTGGGGCTCCCTGGCAAGGCAACGCTCGATGCGTCGATCTTCTTTACTGTGTTCAAGGTGCGCTTCTCCTCACTTTTTTTTTCCTTTTGGCGCGTCAAAAAAAAGTTTATGAATTTGTATCTGTCACGTAGAGCATAAGCATCCTGGGCTCGTACGTGGGGAACCGCCAGGACGCGCGCGAGGCGCTCGATATCGCGGCGCGCGGGGGTGTCAAGTGCCATTATGCGGTGCGGAAGCTTGGGGACCTGCAAGAGTGAGTGGGACTGCCTGCTCCTATCTGTTTATTTCTGCTGACGTGATGGTGTGTGGTGGTGGTGGTGGCAGCATATATGAGGAACTGAAGAAGGGGACAATCAGTGGGAGGGTTGTTGTTGATATGACCAAGGAGTGAGGTGGAGATGGAGGTGATCTATGCATAGGTCGATGGGAAGGAAAGTCAATCAAGGTTCGGACGTTTGTATATGAGAATGAAATCTGTATGGATAGATTATGTAAAGTTAGCAGGTGCTACTGTGGCGGTTTGATGTAATTTTGCCACATCGTGGCGCAGGACAAGGTCTGCTGTCAGGCAAATATGGCGAAAAGAGGGCCGTGTCATCAGAATCAGGCTCGGATTCACAGTGACATGCATATGGGCTGAGATAATTGCCTACAGTTTCCAGTGACGAGCAAATAATATACAACTGGACTTGCGCCGAACAAAATATCGACCTTTTACCGGCTGGGCTTTAGCGACATGCCGAACTCTGCATCAGCATGCTTCAAGTTGACTTGGACCACACATGCATAGATATTTTAGTCCTGAGCGTTCGGAAGGGCTCAGCGAAAGACTCGCACAACAATGTCAAGGCCATGTGTGCGTGTGTTTTCTGTGATCCTAGTTATATTGACCAATTTTCTAGCAGTCCACCAGATTTACGGACGGACAAGAAAATTCTCGCGCGAGTTTGAGAATGTTCATTGCTGGGTCTAGTCTACCGACACTCACATCCAAGACGTAGCCATCATGCCTTCTCCCTCCATAGGGACGAGCGTTCAAATTCGCCGCGCGCGCGCCACACATCCATCCCCGTACCTAAAGTCCATCGCGTGATAACGGGCTCCTGCTTTCAAGAACAGATCAAATGCACGCGCCGCCAGGATACCTTTCCCCGCCTCTCGTCCCTCCCCCTCCAGCGCCAATCGGGTTAGCGGGTTTGACCCGGTGTAATTCGAGCATGTTGCGACGATGGATGCGGCGCGGGTCCCTGGGTGCGTAGCGCCGAGGACATGGTGGGATTATATGGCGGCGAAGACTGGGGGACGGTGATTCAATTCAGGTTTGATGCTGTGGCGTCAACTTTGCCCGATATCGACTCTGTCCCGGGAAAAAGGTCGGACTGATGTTATTCAAGCTCAGGAGGTCTACTGTACTAGTATCAAGCTGCGCGCATTGTAAAGTACATGAAAGAAAAAACAGTTAAAAATAAAACGAAAAACACGAGATGGACAGCAGAAAGTAGAGAACATACAACCTCCTTGTAAGTACCGAGCCCCTCAGCTAAGCTGCAACAAGCCCGCATCCGGCACTGGGCCGCCCTCTGCTCCTCTGTCCATGGCCACACCTTGCGGCACCTCCTGCACCACCGGGCCCTGGCCTACCGTCCCCATATTCACGGCCCCGAGGTTCACTGCGCCCCTCGCCATTTCTGCGCGCACGCTCTCCAGCATCCTCGCGAGCCCTGTACGCTCGCCGACAAGTTTCATACGCTCACCCTCCAGCGCGCGGCGCTCCTCTTCCAGCACGCCCTCCAGCTCCTCGAACGCCTGCATCTTGACCTCGAGCTTCGTCAGCGTAAGCTTGATTAGCTGTGCGAGGGACGAGCGGATCTGGGTGTCCTCGGCGTCTGCAAGGGACTGCGCAGCTTTGGCGGAGGCTTTGAGCGCCAAACCCGCGGCGCGCGCGACTTTCGAATGGGGGATTGCAGGTACGGGTCTTTCGGGTGCGGAGGACGGTGCAGGTGTAGATGTTTCGGCCTTCGTGGCGGTAGTATCATCCGCTTGGCCTTCATCCATCTTGTCGTCCTCCTGTTCCTTCTCCGTATCCTTTTCCTTGTCCTTATCCGTCACCCCTTCCATCGCGTTCTCGCCGTCGCCTTCCTTTTCCACACCCTTCTCCTCCTTCACCTCCCCGTCCTTCGTCAAGTCCCCAAGCGCTGCCTTTGCCGCCTCCGCCGCCACCCCCGGCCCCACCACGCCCGCCAAGAACGCAACCACGCTCATAACCGGGTTATCCGCCTGCTCAAACGGCACCCTCCCAAACCTCAACGCCCCCATATGGCCCTCCGAGTTCAGATACGGGTCCTCAATCGGCAGCTCCAAGAAACGCTTGATGCACTGCTGCGCGCTCCGCGTCCCGACGTGCTCCTCCACCCGGCTCCAGTCGTCGTCGTACATCTCAATCCCCTCAAGCAGCCGCAGCGTCTCCTCGTCGCTCCAGTCACCCGCGCCCCCGAACGGCGCGGCCGCCGCCGCCGCGGTGAGCTTGACGAAATCGCCGGAGAACATGGAGGAGGGGAAGCGCCCGTCGAGGTAGCACGGCGCGCAGAGCGTGTATTTTTTGTCTTTGAGCGAGTGGTAGCGGACGGCAGTGCAGTCTGCCCCGCAAGTGTCGCAGCTGTGCGTTTCGGAGGCAATGGTGGTGGTGCCGTTGGTGGATGCGCCGTTTGCGAGGGCGGCGGCGTCGGAGGCGCTGATAGGGCGCGAGGCTTTGGAGGTCGTTTGGTAGATGGAGGAGCGGAGTTCGAGGGAGGCGGGCGTTGTGGTGGAGGCGGAGGCGCCGTTTGTGCCTGCGGCGGTAGAGGAGCCTGCAGCTGGGTGGGTGGGGCGTGTGCCCGGGTGGAGGGATTGAAGGCCGCGGGGGGTGTCGAGGATGACGCGGAAGTGACCTGTGAAGGGGGGTGCAAGGGCAGCTGGGCGCGCCTCGGGATCGATCTGTTGCTCTATGATGAGAAATGTCATGGAATTTCTACGAGGGTACGCACCTGGTAGTTGATGAGCCCCCACTGTTCGAGGAATGCATGCACACGCATGATTGCACAGACGTCACCTGCCAGATTTCTGCGGCAGGCCGTGACGGTTAAATATTCCATGGGACGCAGGCGGTACGTGTTGATCATAAAGTCCCGGTAGTCCTTGTATATAGCTGGTGTCTTGCTCCTGTTGCGCGAGTTGAAGAACTCGGGCAGCGCGCGTTGCTCGACGGGGTGGATTTGTGACATGTCGAACCAGGCGGAATACGAAGGTATGATGACCTCGTGCGTTTGAGCAGCGAGATACTTGCGCGCCTGCTCCTCGAGCCGCTGGCGCGTTGCCTCGAGTTGGGCCGGGTCTTCCTCGTCATTCTCATCAGCCGAGTCGGGCTCCTCGTCGGCTGCGTCATTCATGGACACGTCCCCCGCATCTTCGTCATCACCCTCCTTCAGCACACGGACTTTTCCCCCATTTTCTGGACGAGACTGGGAGGGCGCGTCCGGGGGGAGGTTGGCGATGTCGGTGGACTGGATGGGCTCGTTCTCGCCACGCTTGCCCGGGGCGTTGTCGAGGTGGACGGGCTCGGCGCCCTGGTTCTGTTGAGGGACGGTCAGTTTGATGCGCTTGGAGTCAGACGAGCTTGGTCCTGGCGATGCCCCGCGTTTTGGAGACTCCATTCTACTTTTTGACGCTGTGGTTCGTTGCAAACAGAGCCTGTTGCCCTGCGTGCCCAACTTGAAACAATAATAAGCAGTCCCAAATAATGCGAAATTCTGCTTGGCCGATGCATATCGACGCTTTCACCGTTTGTCTTCCGTCGATGTACTTCCTAACACATTCCATGGGCCGCAAGCAGTGAAAGGCATTGTTGTAGCAACTAGCAACATCGTTGCCGTGACTATCTTAACGTACTAAAGCATCCAAGAAACGATGCCGAAGACCTTTGGCCATAGAAAGTAAGTGCTCTCAAGGCGCTTTGCTTAATTCAGCTCAGACTATTCACGTAGCTATAGCTCAATGATCCGATCTCAATGACCCGATCGCGCAACTCTCGATATATGCATCCTTTCACGAGGCACCGAAGGTCAAAAACTGCTGTTTGCCTTCCGGTTCTAATTGCAAGGTCTCGAAAGCATCTCCGACACTTTCTCTGGATGGTCTTTCTTACAAGCTCGCGCAGCATCTACCTCCCAGCGAGTGAAAATGAACTTCCGTGTTCTGATCTGGTCCTATTACTGACGTGCCCCAGTTGCTGAGATGCAGCACTCAGCACACCCGAATTCACCTCGTCGAGTGCGCTTCTCCTTTCGTAGCCAATATAGTAACGATGCCGAACGACCGAGAAAACTCCAGGTCACACGGTCCACGACCAATGACCTCAGCCTGATCAGTACTAAACGTGAATTCCTTGGATTCCATTATAGATGTCTTGGCCCGAAACTGATATCACACCGCATGGGTACACTTCCAACCAATTTCCTTCGAACTGACTCCCAACGTCCATGACCACCGTCGTGAAAGCGCGCTGCCACTGCGGGCTAAATTCCTTTAATATCCCATTCGCCACAGCCTCCCTCCCCATCACCAATGACCTTTGCCACTGCACCTCCTGTCAGCACAGCACCGGCCAACTCATGGTGAACCACGTTGCATTTCTCGGTGCTCCACTCTCCGGGTCTGCTGCCACGGACTCGAACGAGCCCGCTGATCTTTCCACGCTCACCCCGTATAAGACCTCTGCCTCCGCGACACGCTGGTTCTGCAGCCGCTGCTCCGCGCATATTCTGTGGGAGTACAACAACACCACGCACCCGAGCTGGTGCGTCGCCGTGGGGACGCTGGAGCGCACAGAGGGGATCGTCAAGACGGGATACCACATCTGGGTCGCGGACACTCTTGATGGTGGGATTGCAGACCATCTGAGAGTCGTTGATGGCCTCGAGCTTCCGAGGTATATTGCGGGGGTCAAAGAATGCGAAGTTGTTCCCGCGAAATGGCGAAGCGCAGATATCCTAGAGGATTCGAGGGCACATTCACAAGAGCTAGATCGTATCCTCGCGTACTGTCATTGCAGAGCGATATCGTTCTGGATCACAAGACCCTCAGCAGCCTCTGCGCAACCTTCGTCCCCATACCCCGATCTCATGCACCCGTACATCTCAACGCCTAAAGACAAGGTCGCGAATCCCAACGATGAGAAATGGTGGCTGCGCCCTGGTGTAGTAAATTCCACGCACTACCTCGCCGGACACTGCGCGTGCACGTCTTGCCGCCTCACCAGCGGATTTGAGATCCAGAGCTGGGCATTCATTCCGAAGGCGAACCTCCTCTTTCCTCGTCCTGGTGCCGCCCCCGCAACGACGGAGCTGATTGAGCTCAACCTACAGGACGACGATCTGCGCCCTGCGGGGTTGCGGCGCTACCGGTCGAGCGCGGGACGGAATAGGGAGTTTTGCGGGACTTGCGGGGCGACGGTGTTCTGGTGGGGGGAGGAACGGCCAGAGCTCGTTGATGTGGCGGTAGGGTTGGTGGATGAGAAGGTGGGGGGCTCGAGAGCAGAAGGTTGGTTTGAGTGGTGGAGAGGACGCGTAAGCTTTGAAGAGGATGCTGTCAACAAGGGCTTGGTGCAGGGACTCGTTGAGGGTTTGAGGGCATGAAGGGTTCGATCACCGACGCGAAAGATACTGCGTGCGTGTTCTGCAAGAAAGCACATACGGGTGGTTTGATTTATTGCTCCTGGTGTGCTCCCCGACGCGCTTATTGGTTCTCCCTAGACGTTCCGAGTTTGTCCCTTGATGCAACTTATACCGTGGAGTTGTCTGCAATGTACCAGTTTCTAGCGGGCACAAGAAATTTACCGTGGCAATGCCGTGGCTGCCGTGCTTCCGTGCCACGGAATAACATGTCTCGCACGGCAGGTGAAGGATGACACGGTAGTAGGACTGCAGATTTCTTTACATTAGTGACAGTTAAAGCTAACGATTCGGCAGGAATACAATGTCAAATCAATTCTTCTGATATTTCAATCTCGAATGCTGCGTGAATCACACCGAATCGTGTTTTGCTTTGACAGTAACATTTCACAGGCTTTTGTTGGGGCGACTGTTCCGCTCCGAAAGTAGAGAGCTGGCTCTCTACTTTGTTTAATAGCACATGACAGGATATTTATCGTTTATCGCAAACATTGGTAAGTTCCTGACTTACTACAGACTCTACCCCCAGCCCTCCGGCTGACCTTGCCCGCTCTGTCAGACCACCGTTAGGGGGGGCTCATCTTGGTGTGCGTTTCCCATGCGTATAGGCCGAGCTTTACCATGACATACTCACTGCATCCTGTAGAACAGCGCGGTGCGACACGGACTCCACGGTACTGCACGGCACATCAACGGTACTGCTCACGGTACTGCGTGGTACTGCACGGCACCTGCACGGTACTGCACGGCACCTGCACGGTACTGCACGGCACCTGCAGGGTACTGTACGGGACCTGCATGGCACTGCACGGTACGCACAGCCTGCAAGGGGTATGGCACGGAATGACACTGCTCTTGGAATACTTCTACAGCCTGCTTACACGGCACCTACATGGACCACAACAGGGGCACAGCACGCAGTACTCTCTGAGCTTCTGGGATTGAGAATGTGATCCAGGGTCGAGCTCCGGCCACTGCAATGGACCGGCTTTTTTTCCTACCTAGCTTACACGCCCACCTCTTCCAGTAAAGGCTTCACATGGTTTTAGTGTGTTTCTCCGACTCCTCCTCCTGTCAGTGACGAGAGGCGACGATCAAGGCCACGGCCCTTGGGCAAGACAAAAAACTGAAGTGAAATTCTTCTTTGACTGGCCGGTAGTATTGACGGACAGGAATCACAGTTCTAATATAAATATCTTCATTATTTTTCCTGAAACCAATATCATGCCACTGCACTGAACGCAGTACCTCGTTCATGGTACATGCACGGCACATGCACGGCACATACACGGTACATACACGGCACTGCAAGGTCATACACGGCCGTGCACGGCAGCGCCACGGCTTTTTCTCATCAGGAAAAACCTTCCTTGATAAATGATTGTGAATTCTGCCGAATTGTCTGTAAGGTAGATAATTGTATAGATTAGCACGCTTAGCGGTGTTTCTCTGTTTTGAGCGGAAAGAGCTACTTATTCCGGCCCCCTGAGAATTTAGCAAGTAATTACTGATAATTTACTGGTAAAGCACGCAAATGAACACCCTTTGGGTACCGTTTATCTGTTGTATTTCCTTGATTCAGTATAATATTGTGAAAGAGAATAGATCTGAGCATTTGACAGAGTGCAACAATTGAGCTATCATACAAAAAAGATTACGTTGAATCATTGCCGAATCTAAACTACTCGACCATTGCATCCCAATCAACATCCTTCAAAATTTCTTCCAGCGTGGCCTCCTGATGAGCTTTGCTACATAAAAAAGAGACATCAGCCGAAAGAAGAACAATGCAAGATGAAAGTCGACCATTACCTCACATCTTGATAAACATCGTGCATGAGCTTGTGGTATATCTCGGATGAGGAGGAAATGTGCCTTGTATGTGCTGTCGAAAATCTTTCCGGCAAATTCGGTGGGTGTTCCAGTCTGTAACTGTTTCAGAACCACGTGTATCTGAAGTCGAAAAATGTCGGACCACTGAACGTTGAGATCACAAACTGTATTTTGACTTACAGCAGTAGCAACCAGTGTCAGCATATAGATCGGATCTCGAGCTCCCCCGGAGCAGTGGAAAGTGACGACTTGAATTGCTGGTGGCGTTGAAGTCCAAGGCCGCCATCTTTGAAGAAGGCAGCTCGGATGGCGGCGCTGCTCCGGAATGGGCGGCGTCGATCGTAACCCTGTGAAGGTCTCAGTCGATGTATGAATACGAAGAGCGAATCACATACCTGACACATGCACACGCAGCGCCGGCGGGATCGAGTTCGGGTGCACCTGGGGGGCCGCAGGCAGGTCAGCATGCACGAGGATGCTCCTCCCCTCGTACGCCTCAAACGCAGCTTCGGTGTCTGCAAGGGCAGACGCAACACTCGCCCAGACGCCGTGGCGGACGAGCAGCTGGAGGCGGATGGCGTGCACGAGGAGGAGGATGAGGTTGGGGTGTGTGGGGTGGGCAGAGAGGGCGGCGGCGGCAGTGTGCATGTCTTGGAGGGTGGCGAGGCACTTTTGGAGGGTGGAGGGGGTGTGGTCGGCGGCGCAGGTGTGGGTGTGGATGAGAGCGAGATGGGCGGCGAAGTGGAGGTGTGGGAGGCTGGTGGCGGTGGCTGGGGCGGAGGGTGTGGGCTTGAATTTTTGGGCTGGCGAGGCGGGCGGAGAGGATCGTCAGGTAGGGTGTGTATAACGCGAGCACTGGGTGCTGGAGAGTGTGGTTAGTCCGGGTTTGAAAAGCGAGTTTAGCCACGCACCTTTTGTGCGATAAGTAGCTGGAGAGACGAAGACTCAGCCAACAGTTTGAGTGCAAGTTGACGACTTACGACTTTGGTCAAGGCGTGCTCGACTTCTCCCTGTTCAACCTCAGGACAGAGCATCCCCAGCTCCGCCGGTCCTGTCCATGCACGACATTCCTCTCGAGGCTCGAGGGTTCGCAGAGTAAGGCAGCGTCGCAGGGCATGGCGGGCCAGTGAGGCTGAGTGGATCAAGACGGCGGGTGGATGCGGAGTAGCGGAGTTTGAAAGCACCTTAGAAAAAACTTTCTGCACGTTCAAAGGCCTGGACGTGATTAAGTTGTGGAGGTGAGGCTGTAATATAAATGACGATGTGGTCCAGTGGTTGTTATGACCATGTCTACAACTTACCTCTACTATGTGAGATTGCGAGTTCAATTCCCCGCGGGTAAAATATTTTTCACCTGCGCGAGTTAGTGCAGTGTCTAACCAAAGTAGCTTACAACTTTCAAAAGGCCAAAGACATTATTATTATAAGCAATAGACATTCAAGGTATGAAAGCACAAGCAAAAGGTAAAAAAAAAGTCGCAAAAGCCCACTTAAGCAAAAGTGACCGGAGAAAGTCAAATACCCGAAAGCCGGAAGCAAAAGCATTTGGAGATTTGCTGATGCTTTACAGATGGGGGGGCGTATTGCCTCAGTGATCCCAGTGTCGATTATTCAGCGTAGTGTGCACCTTCTACCTAAATGGGGTCCCGCCGTTCCGCCGAGCTGGACAAGCCAAAATGTTCTCGATATCTGTCCTTCTTTTTTTGTCAATTCCTTCAAAGACCCTCATACGCACTTTAATGTATATTGACGTTAAATTATCCATGATTTCTTTTACATTATTCAGTAAGCTCGTAATCGGTCAAAATTGAGTAGCCTTATGTCGCATTCAATGAATTATAGTCTTTTGTAATAATTCTTCCTAATTCACACATTTTTATCGCGGGAGGTTTTTCCTGATGCTGTTTGCCCGTTTCTAGCCAGGATTGTCATTACAGAAGGAAGAACAAATCCACTGTTATCAGGCAATCCACTACTGGAGCTGTTCAACCAGGCGGAGTGGCGGAGACGCATCAGGAAAAATAGATCTGATCTGTACCACACAGCCAAGGTCTGGAGCTGCTGTAGATGGCCGGCTTGTAGGTACCACTCTGTAGCTGTGGTAGCTGTCTGTAGCTTTCACCATTGGTATGTAAACCTCGGGAGCTTACACTTGCCATATGTAATGGTCCCAATCAATACATTCTTCGAGTGTATGATACAATACTAGTACAGTGCAGATGTCAGAAATTCCTGCTACTAAATTCCCGCTACTTTAGTAGTGGGTCTTGTTAGAAACTGTGCACTGACTCGTAAAGGTGAAAAATATTTCACCCGGAGGGAATTGAACTCACAATCTCACTTGGGAGTAAGTTGTACACATGGTCATAACAACCGCTGCACCACAACATCGTTTATATTACAGCCTCATCTCCACAACCTAATCACGTCTCGCACTGGCCTTGGACGTGCAGAAAGTTTTTTCCAAGGTGCTTTCAAACTCCGCCCTACTCCGTATCCACCCGCAACCGGTCCATCGTCTTGATCCACCATCGCATTCTCCCTCCCACTCTCTCCCTTTTTCCATTTCATTTGCTCCTGTCTTTCTGTGGACAGTGGGTGTTTTGTGATCAGTTTATGATGACCATGCATGTTGGTCCCACCTGTGGCACAAGCACCTCTGTAGAGCCCTTATGTCTTGCCTCCCCATTTATTTTCTGTTCATGCTCGCGTCTTCGAGTTCCCGTCCCATGGTGGAGTCAGGTGAGTTTCACACAGTCCTTATCACATTTTACCATTGAGCTGAATGCTTGTAAGTGATGACCATTGTGAAGACTGGGCAGAGGCCGGGCTGCCGCTCTAAGGGGAGGGAGAGATGAAAGTTGGGAGTGTTGGATGTCAATTCTCATCCCGGTAAGCATAGATCTATTCTCAAACTGACCTATATTAATGCTCTGGCAATCTTAGCTTCCTTCCTACTCCCAAACCTTCCCCCCCATCCCCCCATTCTTCACCCACCTTCCACCTGTTGTTGGCCACTCTTACCACATATTCTCTGCTCCCAAGATCACCTTTTGGCCTGGTTGGTGCTGTGAGGGGTGGTTTGACCTGGTTGGTGCTCTGGAGGGTGGACATTCATTTTTATTTGTCTTTTTAAGTACTTTGGGAATACACTTTATTTGATATGATTAAGCTTTTCTATGAGAATATGAATTCTATATATCTCCTGTAGCTTCCGTAGCTGTGGTGTTACAGATGTCTACAGAGTGCTACGGGAGGCTACGGGAGCTTGGCTGGTAGGTACAGGCTATTACCTAAAGGGGACTTGGGTCCGCGAGGTCCATGAGCTATCAAAGCTCCGTACCTCTATGGACCCATGTCAATTTTTCCTGATGCGGATCCACATTCAAGGACAATAATGCCATCATACTGTTGATGAGTGATGTCAATGTTTCTTCGATTGATCAACAGCATAGTCTTTCCCAGTGCAGCAAATTGGTTGTAGGCGCTATCTTGTGGATATCAGCTACATCTTTGAATCTTACCAGGAGTTGGCTCCAAAACAATCGTTGATCGCTGTAGACTCAAGGAACGGTCAGTATAGTTAGCTATCTGCGACCTAATAACTCACAGTCAACGCGGCCGATGACAGTTGCAAAATTAGCGCCGAGTAGTCGAGCAAGCCAACGTCATGAGTTGTTTGTCCAGGGATTACCCGATGATGAAACTCACTGACTGAACGCCGTTGCAGCACCAATGAAGCCATTTTAAAAATGACGTCGAAACAAACGCTGACAGATGCGCAGAGGAACAAACAGATAGTGGGGACACGAGAGCATATTGTGAGTTGTGATCAACGGAAGAGAGAATTATGGGAATCTTTCCCTTGGGCCTGTCTAAATATCCCATCCCCGGAACAGAAATGTCAAAGAACGGTACCGTGGGTTCGTCTTTGCCTCGAGATATCGCTCTTGCTCGGTGAGGCGATGAGTTTATGGATTTTAAAGAGGAGCGTCAACTCATCACGACATTGTAACGCAGCGAATATGTGACAAGGCACAAAGCTACTTATTCGGAGACCGTCCTCGTTGCGTTTACCCTCTGACTCCACACATGCGCATCTATTTTTATCGCTTCTCATCAGCCTCGCTGCACAAGCAATGTCAAGCATGGGGTATGTCGCGCCACCAATCCCATACTTGAACTCCGCGGCTCATCAAATTTGTAATCAAACTGCACCTGTCATTTGTAAGTGCACTCCTGTAAACGACGTTCCGCGTATCGTGAACACCAAACTTCGGAAATAGAGGACTTGGAGCTTAGAGTAAGCTTTCTTTTCTCAACATCTTCGCATTCAAATTTGACACAATGACTAAACAACAACAGATACGACCTTCATTCGCGCTGGCACTTTGAGCCGGATCAGCATCCAATATCCCTTCAAAGGTTGATGTTGATGGGACTGCAGCCAAGGACGAGGACGCCGTTCTGTAGACGCTTCTGTAAGTGTACGCCTAGTTGAACCATATAAGAACACTCACGAAGTTGTTGCCAGTGCAGCAGACTGGTTGAGCAGTGCTGTTTCGCTCGTTTCAGTCACCGATAAATTTATTAACAGGAAGAGAAACTGTACCAGGAGTTGCCTCCGCCGCCGATGACGGTGATGGGGGTGCAGGTCACTGTACAACAAGTGGTCAACGTCGAGGACGAGGGCCAGTGGTAAGTTTAGTACTCACAGCCAACAAGGCCAGTGATGGGCCCAAGAACGACGCCGAGGAGACCAGCGATGACGCCAACAACCGGGTCGGTTGCCTGTCGGTCAATACTTTGTAAGTCATACGTCCTACCGCTACCACCTCGCAGAGCATACCTCCGCAACGCTGTTGCAGCACTCAATGGTACCAGTGTTGCACTGGTCGTCACCATCAGTGCGGGGAAGAACGCTAGCCGCAGCGCAGAGAGCGAAGAAGAAGAACAAGAAGAAGGTGGAGACGCGAGCAAACATTGTAAACTGTGAGTAACTGAGAGTGTAGAACTGGCTGTTCAACTGAGGATTTTGGGCCTCTCCTTGGGCCTTTTAAGCATTTGAAACGGACACTTCGATCTCCGCACCGCAAATTATTTCACTCCGGCCTGTATTTTTCTTTACTCGACCGCAAGGAGACCCTCCACGCGAAGCCGCTGAAGTGTCAGACTTGACATCGTGCAACTAACGGCATCTTTTGTTATCAGCCCTATCGATATATGAAAAGGTACGCGCTTGTTGATCTAGGGCCATGTCGCTTGGAACGCGTGCCATAAGAGAAGCCTTACTTTCGGCCAACCAGTGAGTGATGTCGAGCCGACAGACGGACGCCTCGCGTTATGTTATTTTCTGCTCTACAGCTGCGGGTTACCCAGTCTACACCGGCGAGGAGTCATGCTTATCATGGCTTGTCAAACGTCTTCAATTTCTGTCGCGCCACAATCATGTTGCTTTTCGAGAAAATCACAGGACCCGAACAGTATGTATTACAGCTTCACGATGTCTCTTAAAATGGTGCCTGGCACGAACCTTCGAGTGGGGAAGAGCGGATGGAAGAGAGGATCATGGGAAACTTCCCCTTGGCCCGTTTAGATATCCCACCCCCGGAACAGAAATGTCATGGAACGGCACCGTGGGCTCGTCTTTGCATCGGGATATCGCTCTTGCTCCGTGAGTCGATGGGTTTAGGGCTTTTACAGCAGGACGTCAACTCGTCATCACGACATTGTAACGCAGCGAATATGTTACAAGCCATTTTACAAGCTACTTATTTGGAGACCGTCCTCGTTGCGTTTACCCTCTGACTCCACACAGGCGCACCTATTGCTATCGCTTCTCATCAGCCTCGCCGCACAAGCATTGGGGTGTGTCGCGCCACCAATCCCATACTAGAACTCCGCGGCTCATCAAATTTGTAATCAAATCTGCGCTTGTCATTTGTAAGTGCACTCCTGTAAACGACGTTCCGCGTATCGTTGAC
The DNA here is from genome assembly GCA_013368375.1 of Tricholomella constricta. Classification (NCBI taxonomy): domain Eukaryota; kingdom Fungi; phylum Basidiomycota; class Agaricomycetes; order Agaricales; family Lyophyllaceae; genus Tricholomella; species Tricholomella constricta. The sequence goes on from JAACJP010000017.1 coordinate 362,304, forward strand.
CCCATGCTTCGGAGGTAGAATTGGAGCTTAGAGTAAGTTTTCTTTCCTCAACATTTTCTCATTCAAACTTGACACAATGACTAAACAATAACACCCGATAAGATCTTCATTCTCGCCCCGCAAATTGGCACTTCGAGCCGGATCAGCATCCGATATTCCTTCAAAGGTTGATGTTAATGGGAGTGCAGCCAATGACGAGGACGCCGTTCTGTAGACGCTTCTGTAAGCGTACGCCTAGTTGAACCATATAAGAACACTCACGAAGTTGTTGCCAGTGCAGCAGACTGGTTGAGCAGTGCTGTTTCGCTCGTTTCAGTCACCGATAAATTTATTAACAGGAAGAGAAACTGTACCAGGAGTTGCCTCCGCCGCCGATGACGGTGATGGGGGTGCAGGTCACTGCACAACAAGTGGTCAACGTCGAGGACGAGGGCCAGTGGTAAGTTTAGTACTTACAGCCAACAAGGCCAGTGAGGGGCCCAAGGACGACACCGAGGAGACCAGCGATGACGCCAACAACCGGGTCGGTTGCCTGTCGGTCAATACTTTGTCAGTCATACGTCCTACCGCTACCACCTCGCAGAGCATACCTTCAAAACGCTGTTGCAGCACTCAATGGTACCAGTGTTGCACTGGTTGTCACCATCAGTGCGGGGAAGAACGCTGGCCGCAGCGCAGAGAGCGAAGAAGAAGAACAAGAAGAAGGTGGAGACGCGAGCAAACATTGTAAACTGTGAGTAACTGAGAGTGTAGAACTGGCTGTTCAACTGAGGATTTTGGGCCTCTCCTTGGGCCTTTTAAGCATTTGAAACGGACACTTCGATCTCCGCACCGCAAATTATTTCACTCCGGCCTGTATTTTTCTTCATTCGACCGGAAGGAGACCCTCCACGCGAAGACGCTGAAGTGTCAGACTTGACATCGTGCAACTAACGGCATCTTTTGTTGTCAGTCATATCGACATATGAAAAGGTACGCGCTTGTTGATCTGGGGCTACGTTGCTCAGAACTCGTGCTATGACAGAAGCCTTATGCAAGCAGCAACTTCCTGCCAACCAGTCACCCGTCAGTGATGTCGAGCCGACAGACGGACACCTCGCGTTATGTTATTTTCTGCTTTACAGCTGCGGGCTACCCAGTCTACACTGCGGCGAGGAGTCATACTTACTGTGGCTTGTCGAACGTCTTCGATTTCTGTCGCGCCACAATCATGTTGCTTTTCGAGAAAAATATTAGAAACCAAATAATATATATCACAGCTTCACGATGTCTTTTAAAATGGTGCCTGGCACGGATTCTCGAGTGGGGAAGAGCGGAAATAATTCCTATTTTTCTCGAGCTGGACCTTCGCCATAGATAGGCTATGTTGATGTCGTGCTGACAAGGCTGACAAAGTTCTGCCACGGCTTGAGGTCTCCGGGTTCTTGATCTCGCAAGCTGAAGGTCTGCTGATTGGGCGTTCGAAGAACAAATACTGGAATGGGGGGGTACGTACTACTTGGTCAGACTTTGATTCTATTTCCAAATTCATGTTTTCGATCTCACGACGACCCAGGTTTGCCGCGCCGGATCAGACACGCCTACGCCCATTGTCGTTCACAGGCATGACATATTCGGTTCCACCTCAGCCCCGCGCGCTCTGAACATGGGTGGTCCATTGAATTCAATGCCTTATTTTAGAGTTCTGAATGTCACGGTGTGGATGAATTCGACTCAATGTGATCACTTGACAAATTTCTGTGGCGCTTTTCCCTTGAACCAACTCTTGAGCTGCTGCTGTACTCTGTACCAGAAATGTCAAGAATCGAGTTGTAGAATGTGATTGGCCCATTGGGCAGCCGGCGCCGGCGGAAAGGTTGATAAACGCGATTGGTGACTCGGCAATACTGCACAACATGCGATTGGTGGGATGGGCTGTCAGGCAGTTAATGCGACCCAGTGGAAGGCCATTGATGAAAAGCAGAAGACCAATGGGAAGCAAACTGCCGTACGCCAACTGCCACTGTTCCAGGAGGCCCACTCGCAGGGAGGATAAGGTGTGGTGCGTTTTCGCTGCAAGTGATGTTTCAACAATAAGTTCTTCATCCACATTTAGCAGCGTTCTCCTTCATATTGAAAACATTCAGTTCCTTCAAGAAGTTATGTATGTATGTGTGAGTGCATGAGCTGCTTCCATATTATGGTTGTCGAGTTTGACAGCATAGGCGGCCACACCGTGACGTAACCTCACCCTACAATTGCGGGGAGTGGTGGACATTGAGTGCACTGATTGTTTGGTTGTGACAGCGAGGGAGATCCACACGAGAGGGTTCTCGAGGACAACAATGATCTACAAGGTCGCTTTGATTGAAAGCATCAACAATTATCACAAGACTTGAACATGAGTAGGTTTTGAAGTGTGGGGATAGAAAAAGAGCGTATCATATCGTCCGTTGAATATCCTAGGTGAATTCAGATGACAAAAACAACAAGGGTATGTGATCGTCGATCCGTAGGGCCAAAGGAGTGTTCGAAATCAACAAGTGCGCAGTCCATCAAGTCCATACAAGTACAGTCAAATTTGTCCAATCCATGATCCAGTGGTATTACCTGGGAAAGATTACTCCGTGGTGACAGATTTGGCCCTGGAAGAAGCGCAAATGGAAAAAAAAAGAGGGTGTTTAATCAATCGACGTCAATGGGTGACATCGGCGTACGCCGACATTGAAGGAGAGTACTCACAAGTTCCTTGGGAAGTCGACATCACATCCGTTCTTGACTGCCAGATGGTAGCTGAGCAGTTGGAGGGGGATGATGTTCAATAGTCCTTGCAGGCAGTCGATGGTCTTGGGCACTCGGATGGTCTTGGCCCCTGCGGGGATGCCATCATCGCCCTCGTTGCACAGTACAATCGGCTGGGCTTTGCGGGCTGTGATCTGGGCAAAGGCGGATTGAACCTTGGGGTAAAGGGAGTCCTGGGTCATAATGATGATGACAGGCATGTTCTCGTCGATCAACGCGAGGGGGCCATGCTTCAATTCTCCAGCAAGGATACCTTCACCCCAAGGGTCAGTTTGACATGGAGCCCGATATAACGCACCGGTACGTACCTTCGGAATGCATGTAGCTGATTTCCTTGATCTTCAGCGCACCCTCGAGGCATGTCGCATGTCTGAGGTGGGGGAAACGTCAGTTTGGCGCGCAAAAAGCCTCGGAAATATTATACGCACTGATAGCCTCTGCCCATGAGCAACAGACTCTTGTTCTGGGATACAGTGGTTGCCAGCTGCTGGATCTGCTGATCAAGTTCAAGAACCTTCTTGATCTGGCCAGGCAGAGCATGGAGGCCGTCGATGATCTGGTTGCGGCGCTCAGTGAAAGAGATCCGATCCTCGGAGAGTTGAAGGGCAATCATCAACAGAGCAACATATTGTGAGGTATAAGCCTAAACGAAAAGAAAGCCTTTTCAGAAATGGAAAACAAGACGTAAAAGGACGGCAACAGACCTTCGTAGAGGCGACACCAACTTCTGGACCTGCGTTGATGTGAACACCGCAGTGGGTCTCACGTGACAAAGTCGAGCCCACAGTGTTGACAACGCCGACGCAAAGAGCACCACGCTCCATGCAGTATCTCAGAGCCAGGATGGTATCGGCAGTCTCACCGCTCTGGCTGAGGAAGACGCAAACGTCATCTCTGAAGATGGGCGTTTTGCGATCCAAGAAATCGCTCGCCAACTCGACGCTGACGGGAATTTCCGTGAGCTCTTCAAAGATGGCGCGAGTTGCCAAGCATGAGTGGTAGCTGGTGCCGCAAGCGATGAACACAATGCGCCTGCCGCGACGCATGATAGGGAGGTATGCCCGAAGGCCACCAAGGGTTATACGATTCTCGTCAAAGTTGACCCGTCCACGCATGGTGTTAACAACAGATTCCGGTTGTTCGTAAATCTCCTTCTGCATGAAGGTATCAAATTTGCCCTTCATAATCGCAGCGAGCTCGAGTTCGAGTGTCTCGATGGTCCTCGTGGTGGCAACCTGACCAGGGGTCTGGTCGCCCTCTTCCTTGCGACGGAGACGGTGGATGTGAAGTTCACCCTCGGAAATATGGGCGATGTCATCATCCTCAAGATAGAGGACGCGCTTCGTATGCTCGACGACGGCGGCAGCATCAGAGGCGATGAAGAACTCGATAGGCTGGGGAAGACCATCCTCTGACATGAACGCACGGGACTGGGTGCGGAGGACTTTGGGGTTGGCTGAAGGAGGTGAGAGTAGCGCCGTGGGGGAATTGGGTTGCACTTGAAGAGGAGGAATCAAGTAAGTAAACGAGCAATTCACGAAGAGGAAACAAGACGACTCACGACTGTCCACCCTTGTATCATTGCTATCCTGACCGGCGAACTCGACATCGACAAAGTCAACTTTGAGTTTCTTATCCGTCTTCACACCGATGAGAAGAGGGGATCCACGCCGCGCGGTGACGACCTCGTTGGGGAAGTGCTTTGACTTGAAGACGAACGCAAATGAGCCCTCGAGTTCCTTGAGAACCAACTTGATCAAATTGGTGAACGTTAGGTGCTTGTCGGTCCGCGAATCGTAGAGGTATTTGGTGAGGATGGCGACAGCTTCGGTGTCAGTCTCAGACTCAAACTTGTAGCCCCTCTTTTGAAGCACAAGTCTGAGTTCGGCGCTGTTGGTGACAATGCCGTTGTGGACGACGCAGAATTCGCTTTGCGGATCAGAGCGAAGGGGATGGCAGTTGACTTCTGAGGGGGGACCGTGCGTTGCCCATCGAGTGTGTGCGATGGAGACCTGAGAAATCGAGGTCTTCTCGACATCGACGTTGGATGCCGCGATCTTCTTGCGCAAACCAGCGACCTTGCCGACTTCTTTGAAAAAAAGGACTTCGCCAGCTTTATCACCATCGACGCAGAGACCAGCTGAGTCGTATCCACGGTATTCCTGACGAGCAAGGCCGGCGCAAAGAACTTCGAGCACCTCCTGACGAGTCTGCAGGGAACAGGTAATCAGTTTCAGGGTCGGCTTGAGGACACGACCGATCGTCACTGCATGCCGCCGATTTCCGCGTCAAATATTCATGACAAGGCGAGGTACGGAGCATGAGATAAACGGTGTGCAAAAGGGCACGAACCTTTTCCTTCAAGAAGCTGCAATAGGCGAAGATTCCACACATGATTTTCTAGCAAGTATAGGGGATCTGAAGGTTTGTGAGCCTTCTGAAAGTTCACAGCAACATCACAGCAACATCACAGCAACAAAACTGGCTGGACTTACTGGAATAACGAGGGCAAAGGGATAAAGGACGTTTGGGACAAGCCGGGTTGAAAATGAGGAGTACACAAACGCGAGGGGTAGATATTGGATCACGGAGGACAAACAAGGACAAACCCGTCGCATCGCTTTGCCCCAAACATGCCACAGCCTCACCGCTCATCACTGCATCACCTCTCATCACCTCCCACGAGCGTTGATGGTTGTTGATGACGGGGACGGGGCCCCTGTTGGCCGATTCACCCAGGTCAGTGCACTGGTATATCATCTATTCCCTCCTTGACGCCTGAAGACCACTGCATCTCCTCGCACGTCACGCGAGGTTGGTTTATTTCGGTGTTTGACGCGACTCAGACGTGACGCATTCCAAGCCATGTATATATTAGAAGGTCTGGTGTGCTCTTGTTGAAAAAGAGCTCATAATTTGGGCCATAGCGCCATTTAACGTTCATCATGCACTTCTTACATTCATACTTCAGGTCGGAACTCACCCGGAGCCTACAAGGCCTTACCGCTCTGCTGCGCTCATCTACCTGGAAGACACATAGCTCAAGTACTTACTGCGACTCGCAACCTGAATCTCTGCTCAGTAACACCTGGCGCCGGCCTATGTCTTGCGGATAGAGAACACCGTAAGACATGGTAGGAGTACGTCATAATCGCAAAATTGCTGTCCTCCGAAATTGGAAAAACAGCGGAACATGTGCATGCATCATCACCGGAATTCGCCGTGGTTTCCTGGAGCGGTCAACTCGCTAATGCGATATTCCCTTGAGCATTGGCAATATTCCGCGTCATCGGAGACCAAGCAAACCTTTTTCAAACCATGCCAAGTGAGCGCAACACATAATGTGAATTCGCACTTGAAAGTCGTGTTTAGAAAGTTGACATGCATGCGCGTACTGACGCCAGCCTGTCAACGCAACAGTGCATCACCAGACTCGTGTTCTGCGCCATGCTTTTTGACTCGGAATCTCGTCTCCGCCTCTTTGTCATTCGGAAAGAACACGGTAAGCACCATTGGTCGTTCTCCATTGACAGTGGTGGGTATTTACGTACGCTAACTAGTAAGTATTGGGGCAATGTGGTGAAGGCGCAGTTGACGCGGGAAATTTCAGGACGAGGGCTTTATTCCCCGAAATGATGTCAATCCTTGGCCAGGAAATTGGGACCCCGAATTCCCATGGCTAATTTAATTTTCGTGGCACGGCTGTTCATCCCCATTTCAAATGAGGCTTCGGCCATTGCCATTACCGGACTGGGACAGCGCCACAAAAATAGCGGGACAGTCAGTGTGCTTGTGTATTTGATGCGCCTCTCCATTCGATTTTAACCACGCTAAACATTTGCTCTTGGTAGCAAGTCAATGATGCTTCAATAAGTCATTCAAACTGCACAAGTGTCACGGCAATGGTCTGGAAAAGATGTAGATCGCCGGCCCAGCTGGTTTGCCCATAACTGTCATTCCACAATCGATGTGGTAGGTAATGTACAGAAACAAAATGACCCAGGATATTGAATGGACCCTATTTATCCACGATCGCTGTATGTTTCGCAAATATCTTTTAGGCCCAGATCCAGCTCAAGAGACTGCGCTTGACAACCTCGAAGTCACCCTCCTCGTGATCATCTTCGAAGTCGTCAAAGTCGCCATCCTCGTGATCGTCCTCAGCTTCGAGCTCTGCACGACGAGCACGAGCGGCGCGAGAGCCCTATAGATGAGTCAGAAACTTTGGCTACCAGGACCGGGACGGTAGCTACTTACAGCAGCGTTGGCCAAGGCGGCTTTGATTCTGTCCTTAGCGGTCTGCCTTCCGTTCTGAGAGCGCCGTGAGCATACGTCGAATTTATAGTGAGGAATTTAATTACGCCAGTTGTAGCACCTGTAGCTCCCGTTGCGGGAATAGCAGCGGCACCGCCAGAGGCAGCGGCGCTATCAGCAGCAGCAGCAGCAGCCCCTTGTTGGACGACGACACAGTTTCCAAATCCACCAGCTGTCTTGAAGGACTGGAACCGAAGTAAATTTATCAAATACGACAATGGGAAACGACGGAGAGACTCACGGCAAGGCACAGGTTTCCAGAAGCACCTCCAGTGCATTTAGTTCCAGCAGGCAATGAAGCTGTGATCTGCTCGGAGCCGGTGGAGGTTGGGGCCTGTAATTGGACCGGTTATTTGATAATTCTGTTTCGGTATTAGAGGTACTACTCACGAGGACGCCATTCTTGGAAACAGTTCCTGCGACAAAGTTTCCGCCGGTGCCGGTCACATCTACTGTCATAGTAACTTGCCGCGAACCATCACGACCACTGTATATCAATTCCCGATAAACGATGCGAAAAGTAGAAACCATAGGCAACGAACCCATTGAAGTTGGTGGCAGTGACGCTGAACGATCCGTCGGCAGCCGCGACGACAGGTGTTGAGGTGTCGATGTTCGCGGCAATATTAGTTCTACCACAAGGGGTGGCTTTCCGTGGACGCTGAACGTCCGACCGTTTGGGAGTACCAGCGACGCCGAGAACGGGTGCAATAGTGGCGTGAGCATGCCCCTGCACCGAAAGCGTCAAGAGGACAGCTGCGATCGCGAAGACTTTGGAGTACATGTTCAGAAGTTAAGTCAAGAAGGGCCGCCGGGGAAGGAAATGGAGTAAAAGATCGAATGTAAGCGAGGGAAACAAGACAAGATCTGAAGGAGAGAAAGGAACCGGTCCTGGGCCAAGAAGAACGGGCAAGAGAAAGACAGAAGATTTAACCTGGGGAAGAACTTGACGAAAGCCTGAGCTTTATAAGTTTCGGACGCTGCAATACTTTTCGGGGCCGCTGCGGGTGATTTATCCATCCATCCATCCGGTTCGTCCCAATATCCGAAACCATGGTATCATCACTATCAGAAGATATCGGGTGTTGAAATTCGACATCGATCGCGATTGCCGACACGACTGTTCCCAACCGTTCCTTGCATGGGGAACGAGGAAGTATCATGTACACATCGAGTTGTCTGTTTCGAAACCATATTTAGAAACAGGAAGTTAGACAAGAGGGTATAGGATGGATGTATTACCTTTTCAAAAACCTTGAGCCCCAAAGGAAAGGTCGATTGTTCGTCCTCCAGCATACGACTCGGGAAAGCCACATGACACTGCCCAGATTGCAACATGGCGGCACCCAAGACCATGGGAACGGTACACATGCTTCCAGTGCCCTGGTTGGCTGAAGTTACTGTAGACATCATTTTGTTGAGATTTTGCCGAGATCTGCTGTATATCGGCCAGTTACCAATCCCTTCAGCTGCATCTTGGCTGCACCACGAGGAAGTTGGGATAAGATGTTTTCACTGAATTGTTGCTCTCTGAGCCGCTGGCATGGTTTCTCTGCTGCCCAGCCTTGATAACGACGTCGCCGTAAGAGTTCAGGTGACAGGGACCAGATAGGTTAGTAACATTAATTAATTAAATTACTAAATCCATGACCTCAGGGGTTGAAGTCTTGTGGAGTCTCCGCAGTGGGGGGCTTTTCTTGCTTACGACTCGCCGCCTCGCTTCCACGAGCTACCACGAATCGACATGGGATTTCGGTGTGTGAACTACGCTCGTTAATTTATTATGATCATTCTTTGAAGTTGTCTTCCAGCCTACAAGGACCGAGGATTCAACGTGAGCTTCTGGACAATCGACTAATCACTGTGGACCTCAACCACACATCTACTCAGATACTCGCAAACGCCGTGCAATAATACCAGGGTATAATTCGCCTTCTCGCTATAACCCCTTTTTGCTGACCTTCCCCGGTGGATTGATTGAAGCTTTCTTTATGTGACCTTTCACGGCATCAGACCCCGGTTTTCTTTGCAACTGGGTCGCCATGTCCGCGTCAATTAGCACCCGACGGACCCTCTCAAATAATGGTAGTGACATTGTAGGATTAACAGAAGGTTGTCGCCATGTCGCCATCTCCTCGACAAAAGTTGCCGTGCTTAATATAAATTCAGCCCAGAAGAGGACAGTAGGAATGTCGACATTGCGACATGATGGACTTTTAACGATAGGGGTAGGATCTGGTCATGCAGAGATCGAGACATACACGGAAACCTTTGAATAATTGGAACTCGGACGGATCTGCGCGTTCAGAACATCCCCAACAACACTGCACATCTTGGGGAAGATGTAGCCCGGGTCATGCAGACGTACAGCACGCCCTGATTGCAGACGGAAGAAAAAGAATGTTCAAGTTCGAACAAGAACTTCCACACCACAGCACCTGAAATTCCTCCTGGACGGTGTCTATTCAAAAGGTCTAACCTTAAGCTTAGACAACAAGGAAAATAGCAGTTTCGGACAAGGTCTTTTGTAACCCTGATAACAATGTGTTCAGGGAAGATGGCTAAGGGGCGCTCAATTTGGTAGTGCGGGTGGTCTATGGCCCTACAAATAAGGGCTGCGAAAGTACATCTTAGTGGCGTGTCAGTGTTAAGGAGTGACAATCTGTTCGTCGAAGAGAGAAAGTAATGACCTGAAAGAGCAAAACAGGAAAAGAACTACGACTGCAGTACTACTTAGTGGGTAGAGTCTAACGAGAGGCGCGGCGAAGGAAAAATTTCATCCAAAGGGGGTCAAAAAAGAGGGTATGCAGAGGTTAAGCGTGAAGTGTAGCGAACTTCTTTCGATACCTTTCCTCCCAACCGCTAATATCTGGATCAACCTTGTCGAGCCACCGAATTCGCCTACAAAGCCTTTCAAAGTCCCGTTTATTATAATAGTTATGACCCCCTCTAGGGAACTCAAGGCTGCGCAGCTCATCTGTAGCCGGAGGCGCGGCCGTGAATGTAGAATGCTCGGACTCCGACGAAGGAACGCGGTACAGCCGTGTTCTGTCAAGATATAAAGGTTCCTTGGCAAAATGCTGGTACCCCAGCTGGGATGGGGGCAGTGCAGGAACGCCTGCGCCCAGAATTCTTGTCATAATAAGTACATAGAAAGGGGGGAGCAGCTTACCGTCGTTGTAGGCCTTTACACTGTACTCTGTCATTTTTTCTGACCCATGCGAGGTCTTGTAGGCCGCGACCAACTCCCGCCAATATTCCACTAAACTGGCGTCGCCAGTTCTCGGAGCGCCGAAAACTGCTAGCTTTAGACTTAAACCGGACGACAGTGGAAGATCCGTGACACCGTCGCCTGCGAGAAGATCCATGCAAAGAAGGTATGAAATGCTACCACCCATACTATGTCCAGTGATTGCGAGCTCAGTCACCTCGTGGCATTCGAGACCTTTCCTTATCGCATCAAGGAGAAGGGGTTTGATGCCCTTATACAGAGCCCAAAACCCAGAGTGAGCGTAGCCACGATGAGATGGGTGACGGTGCTTCAGAGCACGTAGGTCGTGCAAAGCAAGTTCCACACTAGAAGTTCCTGAGATCGCAACGACGAGCTGCTTGATCGAGGGGCGGTAGACCACAAACGATGGCAGATGACCAACCGAGCCCTCGACAGAGGACACCAGGATGGCGTCTTGTAGAGTATGATAGCCTTCTAAGGGAAAATCGCGTTCCAGGAGAGTGGTGATGTTTTGGAATAGAAAATCCAAAGGTACCATGCTGTAGGCGACCTCTGCAAACTGGCCTGCAAACAGTGATAACATATGAGACAAGACTTATAGAGGTTACACATATCGACCGCACCGAGTTCAGCAAGTTCGGTTTCGATTTCAGGCGACACGCGATCTGCGCTTGTCAAGCCGTACGATGAGCGAGTGGCAAGGGCTTTGGAGATCGACCGAAAATTGGTGAGTTTTTCCGAGGCGTACATCCGCCTTTGCTCCTCCGTCAGCGCATATTTCGGTTTCCAGAGCATTGGTAGTGAAGGTTTTCTGAGAGAGAAGAGAACTCATCACAGCAGCCTCTTCGCGCAGCATGTTCAAAATGAGGACTCGGAGGCGGCGGATTCGGTGATTAGTAAGCTGATCGGTCCTTCAGACGCACCAAAGCTGTCGACTCCGCGTCTGCTAAGTAACGTTCTAAGCTTGGACTAAGGCTCACAACCGGACCTGCACCAAGCCTAGCTCACAAATTTAGAGCGGAAGTGCCTGCAAAACCTGGAATATCGACGGTGTGTACTTGATCATAAACATGTGAGTATCATAGGTGGATGGCATTTTCCTTCAAATCCTTGCAACCAAGCAAGAGACGCCAAATTTTGTCAACATCCATCACACGTGCACATTTTATCCCCTCTACTGTTGATTGAACCGAATCCCTTGCATATGTCTTCTTCTAGGTAAATTGATGTCAGCAGTCGATGACCTCGAGCGCAAGCATATTAACCTGCAACATTCATTCAATCGACAAGATTGATCTGGCTCCCGCTCTCGGCCCAGGGTGCTCACGAATCTTTATCCATCGTCAAATTTCAAAAGGGTGCCAAATGCGCTGAAGACTGAATCTTCGTGATTTTCCCCAGATGCCTACTCGGAAATATCACCTTGCTGAACTGTGCTCGGCACATCTGAAGGAAAATCCGAAGAGAAGGCCTCGAATTCGGGAATGCTTCCGCACTTGCCGGCCATCATGTGAAATGCGTACCTGGATATCGGTTTTCTCTTGAACGCGACTAGGTAACTAGAGGTAACTCCGCACAAGCTAATGTTCTTTACAGGCTTAGCCTTCGGAACAGGCTGCAAAATGAGCTCAATATGATGACTGCTGCCAACCCGGTCGGTGGCAAAGATCATAGACCAAAACTCCAGTCGCCACCTGCTCTGATGGTCCATTCCCCATGGGTCTAATCCTTTTTCGAGCGCTCTCTCATGAACACCACAACGTCCAAGAAGCCTATCAGAGCAGCGCATCATACAGGGTACACCTGCTCGCTAAGCGCGTTACAACAGACGACGAGCTTCTTTGCTACCCTTGTTTTTAAGCCCTGATCTCAAGCACTCGGGGCCTTATAACAGAGCGTCGCTCGTCGCAATAATCTTCCAGCCTTCCACCTTCTTCAGGAGCGTCTACACCATCGTCACCCTGAAAGATGCCTGATTGGAAGTCGCTAGAGGAATTGCAGAAGGATGCGGGTGTGTTTACCAAGTTCATGCACGCTCTTTTGGGTCTTTACGCGTATGTTATCACTCTGTTTTATCTTCACATTGCTAACGATGCGTTAGGTATGAATGGTTCATTTCGCTCGGTTTTGACTGGGACTTCATTTCTCGCAAGAAACGATTTCGCTGGCCCATGGTGCGGTGTCTTCACGCAGACCTATGCGCTCTTCAAGGATTCTTACCAGGCATCACATAGATCTTCTATTTCGCGGGCCGGTATCTATTGCTGTTCGCGATGATCGGAATGTAAGTCCTCCCACTCCACATAGCCTAACTTCTGATGTTGACGAGCCCGAAGCGCCATTGCTCTTGATACGACAACGTAAGTGTTCTTGCTGAGCGCTTATCCCACGTTGACCGACGACGAAATGGCAGCGAAATTAACTGCCAGTCTCTGTATACCTTCAACCAAGTTAGTGCCGACTTCTTTTCTTTCATCGGAAGAGTATTCAGATGCATTGCCCTCTTCAGCTTGCCGGAAATGCAGCAGTCGGACTGGCTAGTATCAACCTCTCCATACGCACGTTAGTGTCTGTTTCATTATCCGCCGCCCTCCGCGAACATTATTTCAATAACGATACTGATGTCTATATGAAGAATGGCTGTATGGTCTCAAAACAGATATATCGTCGGTTTCCTCATTCTCCTGATTTTGGGCCATTGGTCGTTGATCCTCCAAGGTATGAAGGATGAATAAATGTTCTTTTGAACGGCACTAAAGTACTGTGCCCTTCTGAAACCCACAGGCGTCCTTCTCACGGCAGTATGGGTTGACCCAGTAGGCTGCATGATAACGTCGACTAATAACAAAATCCTCGCTGCAACCTTCATCTACTCCATGTGTTTCGATCTCATCGTCCTGGTCCTCAACGCCTACAAACTCCTGGGCGTAAACTCGAAAAATCAAGGATTTGGAACTAGCAGAATTGCGAAAATGATCTTTGAAGACGGGCTAATCTTCTTCATCATCGCGTACGTTGCCTGAGTCTTCCGATATTCGCGCGCCAGCAATTTATAGTGTCGTCCTCCTCCAGCTTCGTCGCTAATTTGCTCGCCACGGTGTTCATGGTTCTTGATTTGAACCAGATTATGAGCGTCATCTTCAACGTTCCCGCGGCCGTAGCCTCGACTGTAAGTTCCACTCTGCTCTCAGTGTATCTTCGTACGGCAGGATCTGCGATATCTCACGCCTTCATCAATTCATCATCATCACCTGCTAATGTTCCCCCACCCAGATCGTCGCCTGTCGTGTGGTTCGTCGACTGACCAACTTCACAAATCATAGCGCAGAAATCTAGTGAGTAGGACAAAAAGTTCGATCATTCAGATTAGGACTGCTGCTAAATGACTCTATTCCGCATCGCCAGTGGTGCCTCCTCGTCTCACTCTGGCCAAGGCATCGCGTTCCGCGGGGGACAGCCAAGCTTGGCACGGGGAATGACGACAATCGGGTCGTATAAAGGTGCACCGAAAAGCGGTGTCCACGTCCAGGTGAGTATCATTCATTGCTTCTCGCGGTGAATGCATTGTTGGTACTAAATGCCGTGTTAGATGGAGACATTTACCCATGGAGAAGACGGACAAGATCTGGAATTAAAATCAAGAGGGCAGAGGCTTGCTGAGGTTAGCGACTCTGACATCGACCTCGAGGCGAAGGGGCGCCCTTTGTAAACCATCAAAGAAACAAATTGCATCTCGACACATAGGCCACGGTGGATCTAGAACGTACAGTATTATACCCCACTTTTTTTTTGGGCAATTGTACCTAGAAAGTTGGTATAATGGATTTATAATGGAACACGGATATCATGTCCTGTGAGGGTCGGCAGTCGCGTCGAGTGCGGGTGGTATTCTCTTTTGACGTCCTCTACATCCCCGTGAGTCCAATTTTGGACATGACAAGGCCAGTGATTGCAGATCTGATGCGCCATACTGCAATTCACCGCACAGGGTCAGATATCCTACCGATATCATACAGGATGATCGCTTTGGGGAAGCAGGCACCCAGAAATTCATTGAGAATATGAGGCCTTGAAAACCGCACTGAAACTGAATTTCCAGCCATATGTACCTATCTTGTTTTCATGCAGCCTGAAATTCTTGCTGGGATTTCGAGTTTATCACTGATTTTTGGATCACCCGAAAAGTTGTACTTCCCGGCGGTGTGTGAGTGCGACCTCAGCTCAACTGCATGAACAACCATGAAATGTATGGAGCACGGAGTCGTGATTTATGAAAGGATGCATGGAGCACGGAGACCCCATTGGTAGATCTGGCCGCGGTCAAGGGTCATGAGAAGATTCGAACTTCGACCTTTATTCAGATATCAAGACAACCGTCCGAGCGGCTTGATCACACACGGACCCTCTTTTCAATTTTCCTTTGACATGGCACGCACTTGCATTTATGCGAAAGGTACATACATAATCGCGTGATGGATGTCCACTTCATATTGATGCTGCTGTACGCGGAGGACCGTTAACGTTGCCATTATTGAATCCATCTGTTCAGACATGCGTCAACGAAGCAAGTGACATTTCCGGATGTGTCCGATTTCATAGAAGGGTGTGTAGATGCTACTTGATCGCATGGGATTGATTCATGAAAAAAAACTCGAGGACACTTGGATGGACGGAATGGAGCTGCAGCGCGGAAACGGCAGGGGAGGCCGTCGGCAAATAATCCTTGGTGGAGGTGTGAAAACATGGGGCTCAATGCTTTCTCCGATGGTACGTACTTCAGTTGCCTTGCGACGTGATTTTTGGTCTGATTATTGTCGTTCAAGCCTGCGAATCTTCGTTCCCCAATAAGAACAAGAGGCGAGAATTCTCAACGCTACATATGCAAAAGTAAGTCAGCATGCCCGAGGATAGGCGAGGCATTCAGCATCGACAAGTGAGTGAGTTCTATACAACGCACGCGATGATGGGCGGTATGAGTACGCGAAAACATGACGCTGGACGCACTGTACGACCTACGATGAGGAACACGGGTCGCATGATACATAGGCACTTGAAAAGGAAAACTTTACGGTCGAGGAAGTCGTAACTGTGACCGCTGTGTGAACAAGCAAGTGCAGGAAGAGCTACAGGGCTGATGGTGCCGGCAAGCTAGGAGTGATGGAAAGCGGCTGATTCTTCGAGGTGAGAGAAAGTGCGTTGCACACCTCCGCACAAGCGCACGTTGTATAATCCATCAAGAGAGTCGGCTGTTGCGAAGCTGGATGAGGGTGTGCTCCAGACCGTCCTTATATCAATCTAGTTCGAAGCAGCGCCTGTGGGCAGAAGGGTTCAACGCTTTGGGGAATTGCAAGAGGAGTTCTGAGATGTTGTCGGTTGACACAAAATTGGAATGCACTGCGACGCAATGAACATTGTATACTGTGAGCACCGCCAAGTCAGCGTGGGCGAGAGGATGATGGTCAACATGCGTGCAAGCGGACCTCGAAAAATCTGATGAGGCTCTTGCTGTTTGAACGACCCTAAGTACTCAATCCACATGATGGGGTTTAGGTGAGATAAGTATCTTTTGAATTCTTGACCCCAGATTCAACGACGCCTTCGACTTCCCATTAACAGACTAGTATGATTGTTGATGCATTGTCAGTAAAAAGGCTGAAAACACGCTTTTCTCTTCGCAGGGTTCGAATTCGGGAACAAGCCCGCCAGGCCGCTAGATAAGAAACATAGAGGATCATTCTGTTTCCATCGTTCCAAGCAACCTTCAAAGTCGATGCCAGTGACATCGTTCGGTGACATCGCTTAGATTAATCTTCGTTCGCCGAGAGGAACAGGCCGAGAAGGGCCTGACTTCTGTTCTCAGGCAGAAGAGAGAAGCATCTACCACTCCACTTGTCACGGATATATAATTCAGCGCCCGTCGCTCTGCTCCTCAGCCTTTCCAGAGCTCCCTTCGTTAATCCTTGCTGCTGCTCCTGCTACCATGGTCGATTGGAAGTCACCTGAGGAGATTCAGAGAGATGCTGGTACGTTGTTCCTGATCCTGATCCCCTCCCTGTCTCAATAATGGCTTTGTAGCTGCATTCAATAAGTTTATGCACGCTTTGTTGGGGCTCTACATGTGCGTCACGTTCTTTGCAAACGTCCAAACACTAAACCCTCAATATAGCTGGGAATGGTTCACGTCGCTGGAATTCGATTGGCAATACATCACTGGCAAGAAAAAGTTCCGATGGCCAATGGTAGCTTTCCTTAGTCGTACCTATCCCCTGGCTTACAATCTCTTTCAGATATTCTACTTCTTGAATCGATACTGCCTACTATTTGCATTGATAGGAATGTACGATAACGTGATTTGTTTTATGGAGGATCTGGTCTGACTGGTATATCCACAGTGCGATTGCGCTAAATGTCACAACGTGAGGTCCTACACCCGCTCTCTTATTCCCTTGTTTAACGGCTTGTAGCGAGATAAACTGCCAGGGACTCTATACTTTCAATTCAGTGAGTCGACTATATTTACAGATCCTGTTTTTGACTACTGACTTCGACTTCAGTGTTTCGGAAATGCTGCTATTGGTCTCGCTAGTATCAACCTTTCACTACGAACGTACGTGTATGCGCCTTCGAGAATCTAAATCCCTTATCTTTATCAACCTTTCTTCTAGAATGGCTGTATGGTCGCAGAGATGGTACATTGTGGTACCTCTCGTTGGCGTAATCCTCGGGCATTGGTCTC
Organism: Tricholomella constricta; assembly: GCA_013368375.1. Taxonomy (NCBI): domain Eukaryota; kingdom Fungi; phylum Basidiomycota; class Agaricomycetes; order Agaricales; family Lyophyllaceae; genus Tricholomella; species Tricholomella constricta. Next base: position 379,367 of record JAACJP010000017.1, read on the forward strand.
TTCTCTTACACGGTAATTGCCTCTGCCCCTTCATATGCGTGCTTATTTGACCTCAGGGTTATCAAGGCATTCTTTTGAAAGCGGAATGGAACTCAGAGCAAGGTTGTGTCATTACCTCTACCGACAACCACCTTCTCGCCATCACCTTCATTTACACCATGGTGTTTGACTTATGTGTGCTCTCCCTCACCGCGTTCAAGCTCTTCTTTGGCTCCAGAGCAAGTTCTAGACTCGTGACCCTCATCTTCAACGATGGTTTGATTTATTTCGCCATTGCGTACGTCGTTCATGTAATGTGTTCCACAAATTGCTTAGAAGCTGATAGCGACTTTCGTATAGATTTTTGGCGAACTTGATTGCAACTGTAAGCACATTGCTTGAGACTAACTCTTTTAGCACAACCACCTGACCCACATCCTATCAGATCTTCATGCTTCTCAACTTAAATCCGGTGATGTCGATCATTGCCAATGTTCCCGCCGCCATCGCATCCACCGTCAGTCAACCCCAGCTCGTCATAGGTTGCCGGCTAAATATCATCTGTGCAGATCGTGGCGTGCCGCGCTGTCCGGCGTCTGTCGAACTACACCTCTCAGGGGCCTGAGGTCTTTGCGTACGTTTGCTTTCCTTCTCACCATCGCCACGCTATTTATACCCCTCATCAGAACGACCACGCAAGGTTCCACTCTAGCCTTCCGCTCCGGTGGTGGAACAATCATGCGTCCTAAAATCACGACGAAGCTGTCCACCACCGCGCCTACCGAGGGGGTCCATGTTCAGGTGTGTAACACCTTTGATGATGGGAGTCCTCAATTGACTGACAGCATGTCCAGATGGAGACGTTTGAAAGCCCCTCAGATAAGTCCTTCGTGGAGTACGACGCCGCAGGCCATATCGTCAAGAGCGACAGTTATGATCCCGAGGCGCAGAATATTAGCAACGAATTCAAGCGTCCGCCCTACTAGATGAGGACTCCCCAGCGACATATCTCGGACTTGGCATCGTCTCTACACTTTTTGACCGTGGCATCCAGCAAAAACAAAAGTATTGCCACTATTCCCACCACACGTACACTCATTCGGCGACATCACCCGTCTTGCCTCGGCTATCATCATATACCACTTTCGATACCCAAGGTTCAGTCCGGTGTGTCACTGTCTGTCATCACAATTCGCATCGCGTTTCCCAATGACTTCAGTTTAACTCGTCATGCAATTACCCTCGTTTCGCTATCGCTATCCTTGTTATACAGGAGTACGGTTTCCAATCCTATTCCTATTCGCATACCCGACTCCGGCAGCAGCATTGTTACCCATCGCCATCGTATAAAAAGAAGAAAAGAGCTTCCCCTTGTCCCACATCAGGTGCCCTCGCCACACACATAAATTGTATGTATTATTAAACCTGTTGTACCTCGAAGCTAGAAAGTTAGAGAGATTAAATTCTTGCCCTCCCTTCTTTTCCTTCTCTGTGCCTCGCTTCCGATGACCGAGGAGAAGAGTAGTATGTTTTCCAAGCCCAGGCGGGAATCAGCGCTCAGCGCTCAACATTGAGAACGTTCGAAATTTGCTCGTGCATCCCTTGACACAATGGTCAGTCAGCATCGATGTCCTTGGTACGCAGTCTTGATCGTCCACTTATTGTAGAGTACTTCTCTCGTAGTGATATTCCATGTGGTTGTGGTGCGCGTTTCCCCCAAAAAGACGTTTGTCGGGCATATGCCATGAATTGACATCTCGACGTTATCATATGCTCCAAGAGTCGTTCTTCGTAGTTAGGGTCGAGCTCGGACACCGGCACATGTACGCGCGATCGTGTAAAAATCTTTGACTTTCTGAGCTACAATGTTGTCATGCCGTATGGCCGCCATACGTACATCTTGAGCGCGCGTCTTGCAACAGTCACGGCTTGGAAGCGAAGATATGCTCAGCTACTCAGCTGGAACCAGGTCAATAAAATGAGCTGTCAAGCCCGACGCACTGAATTGTATCGATCAATGCCGTGTTGGCACGTCCATTAATAGAACATTGAGCTTCGCGGCTGTCTGCCACTACCTCCAGAAAAAAAATTATCATGATCATACACTCGAGAGGGGAAGAATGCATCACAGTACTCATCGACACGCAGCCAACGGGTTCTCGGGGTTCCGGTTTTTGAAAGAATAACCTTTATCGCCCGAGCCACGGCGGAGAAGGGCGCAAAGGGAACCTGTTTCCTTAAGGGCCTGAATAAGCTCTAAAGTCCATGACCTCGTCGTTCTCGATGTCGTAAATCAACCCATGAATGAATACGTCGGTGGCGTGTTTTGTTGGGTGGTCAGACCACTTCTCCACGAACGAGGTCTCCTGGCTTAAGAAGGTGAGATCGAGGCACGCTAGTACACGTACGAGTAAGTTTAGATTTCGATAGGATGCGGAGAATCTGAGCGTACATCTCTGGAACTTTCTGGCTTTTAAGCATATGTTCGACAATGAGCTGTACGTTTTACTCAACAAGAGCACGAAATCCGGTTAAAGAATGGCAAGTCATTGGACGGCCTGGTAAAGCACTTAGGACTCACGGTCCTGAATCCGAGGCTCCTTGACAGTCGTAAGAGATTTGTTCTTTTCTCGAACACCGTGACTTCCGGCTTAATCTCTATTTCAGTGTTCTCGGCATTTCTATTGAAGGAGTGGGAGTACATTGTTGATGTGCCGTACAAGGCGCGAATAGAATTGATTGATCCATTGCTAAATTGCTGCAGCGACAGGCCCTCGTGGTGCTCCGGGTGGCTTCATGATTGCAGATCCATAGTGGCCCCTTGCAATGACGTGCTTGACGCGCAACTCGCAACGGCATATGCAAGAACCGGTTGGCTGTTATTCAACGGCACTATCGTCGACTGACGCCAAAGAGGAACTCACGATTTTCCGTCATCTCTGATGAATTTATTGGCGATGTTGCCTTCCGAGAAGAACAGTCCGGGTCTAGCGTTGAAAACCGTGCCCTCGCCAACTTGGCTGTCCGAACAGCTGGTGAGCACAAACAGCGGCTGTGAAGGGTGTTAAAAATCAGTAGATAAATCGGGCGAAGGAACATAAGAGGACAAACGTTGGCCAACTGCTTCATCAAATTTGGGTAGTTCATGTTGATGTTAGCTCAGAATTGGTTGTTTCCGTCCAGCAGCTGCTGGAACTCGGGAGCATGAGGTGTGTAATTTGTCGGATACAATCATCCAATCATACAAAACTCAGCACGAGGAGCGGCATAACCAGGGTGGGCCGAAATCGGAGAAATGAGCAACAAGGTCACCAAAGAGGGCAAGAACAGGATGTGGGGATACATGATTGAGACGTTTCACGACCGGCGTTAACACTGAAGCAGCGAAGACTACACAACGGCCAGCACTGATAGGAAAGAAACGGTGAGTGGCAAGCAGCTGACGAGGACGAGGAGGATTTGCTTTCGTGGCATGTCATTAACATATGTATGTCGCAGTATTCATGAAGCGTCGTGACAGAGCACAGGTTTGTACAGGGCTGAGGACTTGAAAACCAGTTATCTCCGGGGGAGATAAGCCCCATGATGTGGTGGGAGGTTGTATCTTGGAGGGAGTGATGGCCCACACAGGTACCGTTGGACTTCGCTGCAGTGCCTGGGTCAGACTCGTCGTCTTTTAATTTGATATCGCCGTCCAGAATCATCCAATACGCGTGCACTGATCGAAGCAAAATCTTGTTCCAACCAGAAGCAAATCCTAAACTCTTGGCGGCGATTATGTACAAACAAAGGCGCGCATTGAGTTCCAGATTCCTTCTGTAGAGAATGGCCGCCTAAGAAACCGACGTTAACTGTACATGATAGGCCCCAGCCCATTAGTATTTGGTCAATCTCAAGCCGGCATAAGAAATCGCTTCAATTTACACAACGATTCACAGCGGGCCGGGACTTCCAGCTGTTCATTCTGCTGGGTCATCTCCTGTCATCTCAGCTGCGGCCAAGACGGCAGGGAAAGGAGCGGAGGGGATCTGTTTGCCAGGAGGACCCACAGACATCATTAATGGGTCCGTGACCTGCAACGCGCTTGATGATCGAGTTTCCAAGCGATGGCGGCAGTGCTGGGTCCAGTAATTGATCAGACTTTTGAAATGACTGAGAAGTAAGACGAACATTTGGAATGGCACTGTTGCATGACGGATTTTAATATTGATGTTCTCCTCGACGAGAGCGCGGAGTCCAGCTATACTGTTAGAGTCGTCGAAGACAGTATGCATCCAACACGCGTTTCACGCACATGACCGTGTCCCGAAACAGGACGTGTCGTGTTGGTCACTGTTTGATTGTGTGGCTCGAGATCAACAACTCTACGAGTACTGCTGCAGCCATATAGACCAGCTGTTCGCTTTAGTCCATGGTGCCGAGTGATGGTAAGAAGAAGCCACAGCGCCTCCTCTCTTTTGACGCTCTCACAAGTCGGACGTCGTCGAATGCCTCCGAAACGACTCACATACGTCCCTTGCCGCCAAAACCATCCACTTTGCGCCATATTGGCGTCGACAATGGGAAAGAAACCACACCCGGGAGCTCCGAGTCTCCGCAAGAAAATTGGATGGGTATTGATCTAGTGGAAACCCCTGGAGCAATTGATCATGATTACGGTTCTCTTCGAGCCTTAAGTCCCGCGCCAGAACGAAAGCGGAAGCCGGCACCCCTCAAATTCACTCGGCCGACCACTCCTGACGCCACATCCGTCGCGTCACCATCTCGAGCACGATGGGAGCACTTACGCCAACATGTCCTTCCGATTCCCATTCGGCCAGCTACACCACCACCGCCGCCAGCGCCTGTTGCGGTCGCCCAGACCCTGCCAGCTCGAAGTCAGACCCCGAAGCCTTCTCGATTGGCGCGTTTGGGATTTCGTCAGGTCGTGGATCAAGCTCGGGAAGTTGACGATACGCGTAAATTTGCGCTAGAGATCGAGAAAGTCTGCTGGTCCATACGATTTGCTGAGCCGCCCAAAGTGAAGGCCGACCCGACCTTGACAGGGACATCCTTGCATCTAGCATTCATGTCCAATGCGTCACTTGCTTCCACCGGCACCTCAAACGTTGACACCCATGCTCACGGTAACAGGAAACTGGAATTGCGTCGACCTCAGTCGGTTCAGTCCTTGACGATGGCTTCTCGCTCGGTATCCTCCATGAAACCCCTCTATCAGATCTTATTGCATTATGGAACTCCTTCAGCGGATGGGAAACCTCCTCCGCCCAGCCTGCCGCGGGAGTCCTTGGTCTTGTCAACTCTCTTGACTCCGTTCTTGACTTCGGAGCACGGATCGCAGCTGGATCAGGAGAGATGGACCGCAATTGAGGCGTTTGAAGTGATAACGCGTACTTGGGCGCCGCACAACGAGGTCGGTCAAAGAGACTTCATCATATCTGTCCGTCTACCAAAACAAATTTCTGCAGGGCATGGGCGTCGAGCGCTATCTATGGTGTTGCAAAGCAGCCTTCATCCCACCCTCCACCATGAGAACGAGAATATTGAGTGTACTATGGGGTCTTTTGATACCGACGGACACAAATTACACCGTTACCACACCGGAATGCTTTCAAACACTGGTGCAAGGTCTCTTCTCGCTTCTTCCGAATCTACGCCCGTTATCCAACTCTGCAGCTGCTCAAGAGGAGCTAATTTTGCTTATGGATATGATCTCCAAAGTTCGTGCTGGATGCTGTGGTGAATTGGAAGCCACTTTTGTTCAGGAAGAGTACGACACGGTTTCCTCTGCCAAGGACGACAGAAATCTAGTTCGAGAAGGGATCTTGCTGGAGGCATTATCGCGATGCCTGGAGGACTGTACTAATGATAGCCGGGTTTGGCTATTCCAGACCGTTCTAGAGGTAATTCTACCAAACCTTTTGGTCAGGCAACTGACGTGGTCGTGCAGCAATACTGGATCAAGAGCCCAAAGGAGGCGAAATTCACTCCTCTTTTGTCAGCAATCTACGCCCGATCATTGAATGGCATCAGCCGCGCTATACAAAGCCTCCTTTTTGTGCCTCTTGATCAAGCGGCGTATATCCTGAGAGCGCAGTGCACCGCTCGAATACTACAGGAAAGAATAATCCCTGACATGAATGTCCTGGGCGACATAGTCAAATTGGATGCACGGATCAATGTTGTCAATGCCGTACTTGAGTTGATTTGCATGGATAGAGCCAAAGAGCCAACTCGATGGGGCCTGTCCCTCGTGAACCAATGGTATCGTGAATCGTCAGTTTGGAAACTTTGCCTTGACAAAACCCTCCAGGAATTTGTGAGAAAGAATCTCGTATATCTTATCGCATCGCTCATGCATATACTTTCAGATATCCAAAGGCAATTGGTCTAACATAGTTCTAAAACTGGCCTCCTTGATCCGACTTCTACCTGAGGATATTCGAAAACCAATGGTGGCTTTCGTTTTGCCACACCTATACGATGTGAGCTCTTTTCGCTTTGTTCTGGTATGAGTTCTCAATCAGACTTTTCCCAGAAACTCGTCGAGGAACCTCCCCCATGTCCGTACATCCCTCTGACAAATCTACTGGATACCATTGCCCGATTATACCCTCAAGTCTTCTATAAACCTCTTTTCTTGTGCGCAGCCTCGTCCAAGGAGTTCACAGTGGTCAACCATCTTTGCGTCATTGTCATTGTTTCGAAATTCCTTCCAGATTATTGGACCAGGGACGCTGAGATGATGTCCGTTGCACTGATGAGCGATGGCGGCAAGAAAGAGGCTGCCTCGGAGATGGGGAACAGAACCTGGACAAAGACGAGGTTAGGCCAGGCTGTGGTGATGTTGGAATTGATTGCGTGCGTTCAAGCTGCTCGTCACGAGAAGGAAGCCTCATTGGTGAGTACGCGTTCGTGCGCTTACTTCACTCTTAGCTCATCTCGACCTTTCTTGAAGAGCTCTGAGAATCTATCTGTCGAGATGGTAAAATTCGTCATGGCTTTGGAATCGCGGCTTGCAATCCTACTCGAAGCCAGAGTGAGCCAACCATCCAACACTTTGCAGCGCTATTCTTGGCTCATCCCTGATATGAACAACAGGAACGTACCACACTGACAGCTCCGTCACAGCGGCTCTTGTTCTGCATACTTTTTCGCGAGATGAGGTTACTGACACGTTCACTCAAACCGTACGTTCATTCGGGCTCTTTCACCTCAAAACTTCCATAAATTTTCTCACCGTCAGTGCGGCGTGGCTTGGTCGAATTGTTGACTGGTACATCGACACCAGTGTGGATGATGAGATTGGTCAGGACCCAGAAGAGGAAGAGAAGAGTACGATCGGCCAATTGCAGGGCCTGTATGCCGCTGCGCAGGATGGTGTGCGGTCCACACCTCAGGTAATCTAACGAGTTATTCACGGGTTTCCCTATACTTACATAGGCTTTAGCGACGAAGCACGATGCTCCTCTCCAGATCGTTACATAGATCACATTCCACGGATGATGTTTCCCCGGAGACCTCTGCCGACCTCGTTGCCCTATTCGTTCGTAAGGAGGCGTTGGTGACTTCTCTGTCGAAAGGTTTTGTAGCGAAAGCAATGAAGCTTCTAGTCACTATGTCAACGTTATTGACTTCAAACGACTATGAGCGCCTCGGCCCCTTCCTATGGGATCAGCTCCAAACTGGTGACGATTCATCCCTTACAGCTGCAGTATGTTGTTCACATCTTCATTTACAATTATATCTCATGCGACACAGCTATGTTTCCTTATCATGCAGTGTGCGGAGAGGACTCCCATGGACATCCTGGCCATCATTGAGGTTGACCTTCAAAGGTACAGTCTCATATCTTCTACTAACGTATAGTTTTTAACCAACGGACCTAGTTCTCATAACGACACGAAATTGAACGCGATCCACAGGATTGGAATTCTCTTCAATTGGCGATATCAAATTCTATCCCAACACGTTGTTGCGGATCGTGCGCGGCGGCCTTTCAAAATGGCCCGTGGGCCCCTTGCCTTCGTCGCCACCGATATCGGTTCAAGCTCGTATGTCCGAGAGGATGACCCCAACGAGCTGAAAGATAGCCTTCCATCAGAGCTGAGGAAACGTCTGGCAGAAATCGGATGGGATCAGGACGACGAACCCGTGGATCAGCATCGAGAGTGGATTAAGACTCCAATTTCCCTCCTATCCATGCAGCAAATAGACCGATTGGACAACCTCGGACCAGAAGTTCCGCTACCGTCGTCGCCATCTGACATCAGCGCAGCTTCATTCTCATCCTTGTCGGGAGACAACAAGCTTAGCGTGACTGGATTACTCCGACGCAACTCGAGTACAGGCGGTCCCCTTCATGGTGTAAAACGAAGGGCAGTCTTTGTTCCATCCCTAGCTCAAATATTTCCCCGCCTAGCATCTTTGGTATCGGACCCTCATCTGACCATATCCACTGCTGCTCGACTCACTATGGTCGACATAATGCGCAATGATCCTACTCTTCTCAGTCGTCCTGCTCTTGATCTCTTTGCAGGGGAACACAAGGACCTACAATCTGCCATCCGTACCATCAATGCATTCCTGCACGTCCAAGCAGTTCTGCCATACCCCATGACACATTTCATGTTCAACAACGTCGCAGGTTTTTTGAAATGGGAGACTCGGCAAGCGGATGAAAAGGATGCTCTTGAAGACTTTGCACATGCTGTTCCAATTCTTGCACGCCTCGTAAAGCAAGTCAGTGGAATATCCATCCGCGACATACGACGTTCGAAGATAGAAACCTTCCTGATACCCACCGGTTCTCTTTGGTTTCCATCCTCGGCACCACCGGGGCCCATGTTTCCCAGAGGCCTTGCATCCTGGAGTGACCCATTCGACGACTTGCCCTCTGATCTAGTCTCGATGACATTGATCCGCGTTTCACAAAACATGCTCTTCCTTTCCATGTTGAAGCGGAATCGACAGGACGTTCAACTTGTGCGGAAGAACATGTCGCGACTGGAGCTACCGTCAATATTCTCATCGGAACGACCCCCTTTGGAACCGTCGGACTTCATACCGCGCCGATGGCAGAATGAGGAAGGTAATCCTAGTCTCATCGGACTCTCATTGATGCTGTCTCGGAGTTACCTCCTCCTCGTTGCTCAAATATTCCGCTCAATGTCTCGACATTTGCATGACCGCAATGAACTGGCCATCCTCGTCGATGGCCTCAATCGGATCCTTCTGGCGCATGGCGATGATATCGGTATCGTCAGTCAAGTTATGATTGGTGAGCGTCATCTTCCTTGAGAATTCTCGGTTGCTCATTTTGATACACCAGCATTGATGGCTGCGAGTACTCGATTTCGACGGCTCTTTACTTCGGGCGGTGGTTACGCTCTTTTTATGCCTGCCGTGCTTAAGGTCTATACAGAGTCTCATTCGCATACAGGGATCAGATTGGCCATCGAGTACGCGGTGAACCGTTTCTACGCCCTACATCAGGAAGGTTTTGTCTTTCAGACGTTGGATATATTGGCGCATGTCACAGCTTTACCACATATCGAGGCCGACTGGCTTGTAAGGAGCATTTACAACCTGTTCTTTGCTCTACGGAGGGGCCTACTACCTTCGACTCCCGATGCAGCCGGTATCCACAACGCCAACAAACTCCAGGAACGAGAGGCTCTCATTGTCAGCACTGCAGAAGAAAAACCTCAGACATTTTTGTCCTTATTGCGGCGAGGCGATTCCAAGGGCGAAGATCGTGTCAGGATCGATTTACCTGACGAGTATGAATCTACTCGACTCGGCATCGACGATTTCGTGCGCCTCTTCCTGACCGTTATCGCCCACGATCCTTCGATTGTTCGTGCAGAGCAGTTTTTGCGCCTCTTGCGCATTATCGCACCGCATCTATACCAGGCCTCGTCGAGTGCAAGAACGATTTTGCAGGAAGGTATTGATGCGCTGGGGCTCGTGCTCATGAGAACCTCGGCCAAACCCAAAGCGCAGGATGCGAACCCAACTGAAGGTTTCAATATTTCATCTTCGGACGTTTTGCTCGAGAACCGGTTACTGGAGAAGTCACGATCAGCCAGCAACATCACATACATGCGGCAGGATTACCTCGCCCTGATCATCGCCTTCACCCGTGTTGGTGGCCAACTCCCGCAGCCCACCATGCTTCGCGCAACTGAACTGATCAGAACGATGTTGAAGGAAATTCCGATGGACATCAATCATGGCATCTCGACATTCATAACAGATTTTATCCGGACTTCTTTTCTACGCGAAACCCCGCCAAGCTACAAGGTTGTTGTTGTTTTCCTTCAGGACCTGTCGCCTTTAATCAACAACCATGCATCTGTCGTGGATTTTTCCGGCGCATTTCAAGCTATAGCGGACCTCATCGCCATTCCAGCCTACTCCAACGAACCAGCATTTTCACGCGCTGTTGTCGCACTCATTTGTGCACCTGCCCTCGCATCCTGCGAAACTGCTGCTGCTGCGAACAGTCTCTTATCGTTCCCAAGTCGCCTAAGCATCGTCACACTCTTGGCGCAGGCTGTCTTCTTACGCGGCGCTGATGTGATTGCGGAAGTGGAGAAGCGAACGCCCTCGTACGATTATCTCGCTGGAATTGCGTTGCCGCTTGTCATATCACTCAAGACGGAAGCACTTCTTGAACAAGAGGGCATACGTACCGAAACATGGCATCGTAACGCTGTGGGAAAGGCCTGGGTCCGTCTACTGTCATTCACCATGTCGGCGTGCCAAACTCGTCGACCCCTAGAAAGGTCGAAATCGCAAGACAAGCACCGGACAAACGACCCCAAGCGGTCACCTTTGCCGGCCTTCATCATGGCGTTGCAGATCATCAAGGCTCTTGTAGTTCGAGCCGAATCTGAGCTTTCCTCGCGGCTTCCTGGCATCTGGCCTCGATTGGGAGCCTTCTTAATGAAGGCCTTGGCTGACGGAAGTGCGAACTTCGCAAGTAATACTCAAGACATTTCACCCCTTCCATCCCCGACACACTCGCCACGGGCAAGCGCTCAACTCGACCCATTCTATTCCTCTATATCAGGGAGCTTCCCCTCATCAATCACTCCACGGTCCTTCTCCAGCCCGCGAATCATCGACTACTCACTCTGGTCCTTACTCGAGCTCCTCTGTGTATACCGCAATCCGCTCGTGCTCCAAATGAGGTTCTTTATGGTCGAGAAGCTCGTCGAACTAGACCAGAATCTCCGCCACACACAAAGTATCTACAGCTCCAGTGACACTCGCAGCCGGCGCATCTCCTCCTCCGTCTTCTCCAAGCCTCGACGGCGGCTCTCCGGAGTCTCATCTATCGGATCCCCTAACTCACCCCGGCTCAGCGCATCCCAGACTTTCCCAATAGACACGTCCTTCACCTCCCTCGAAGTCGGTCGTCAGCCCGGGTACAACATCATGTCATCCCCGCACGAAACTCAAGGGCCCAAGATCGTGCACCTCGGGCCAATATCAGCCCTCTCCGCCTTCGGGCGCGCCCTCTCGCCAGGCCGTGGTGCGAAGGGGCTGGACGCTATGGCGGCGACGACGAAGATCAAGTCGCTAGCGCTGGTGCGTGCGACGTACAGCCGCATCCGGACCGTGCAGAGTTGCATGGGGTACGACGCACTGCTGCCGATGCCGCTGAGCCAGGAGATGGATGTGGATGAGGTGCTTACGGCAACGTGGACTCGGAAGGACGCGCTGGACGCGATTGTGAAGGAGACGCAGGAGTTGTTGGAGGAGTTCGAAGAGTCCGATAGGAGTCTCGAGGACGAAGGGGTGTTGGTGGATGGGTCCCAGTTTGCGCCAGCGTGATTTACATGGAGCCATCTATTTGTTTCGACTTTTGTTCAAGGTACTCACATAGATTATGGTCCCATTGACATTCTCATCCAGTCCTATTTATCCAACATTCCATGCGTAGCGTTCAACTTACACACATAAATACCATTATATGGAGGCCTGTAATACCACAATTGTACTCAGTTGTACTTTAGTTCCTGTCCTAGTAACTTCCAAATTATGATCCCAATTATACAACTGGAAGCTCAAGAAGTTCGAGGAGGATATAATTCTGAGCCAACCCGGGAGAGGAAGAAGAGATGACCAAGAGGGGTATAGCAGATCATGCAGCTATCCCTATCATAGGATATAAGCGGCCATCATCAACGCAGCCACAGCAGCCATCGCGCCTCGGAACTGCAGTCCGCTGTCTAGCGAGGGGCCGGCGCCGTTGAGGAGGGTCGTCTGATTGGTGAAGGAGATCGCCGGCGTCTCTGCGGTCGCGTTGGCGCCGTACTTGTAGGCGGTCACGTTACCACTGCGGTTTGCCTTGTCCCCGCACTTGATGGTCACGGATTTAACGAGAGCGTAGAAGTGGCCGGTAGAGAGGTAGTCGGGGTCTTTCCAGTTGATCATGCCTGAAGGCGGAGGTTAAAGGAGAGTATGTAGAAACACTATTCAGGAATGCATACCTCCTGCCCACTCAACCGTTCCTGGAGGAGCGCCCGGAAGACCAGCGGGCCAGATGCTATAGGACGGATTGGCAGTTAACATAGCTTTAGATAGACACGGGGTTCTTCGTACGAGAGTTGGATGCGGGACGGGGTATTGGGGTATCGGCTAACACCAGACTTGTCGACAGTGTCAGCTTGATTGATGGTGCGCACAACCTTGCCATCAATAGAAAATGTCAGGGTTTTAGGTTGCCAATCAATCTGTGGAACGACGCTGAGGCTTATACGCATAGGGCATATCGAACGGACTCACTGTATAATCATGGTAGTTGCTGAAGGTGTCAGCGAGGCCTTTCTCTGTGTGTCCGTTGTTGCTCTCGGTGGCTAAAATTGGTCGTTAGCTTGAAGAGAAAACGAAGGACTATAACAGTCACGTACGGATATAGCCTTGCCAAAAGTAATTCGTCTGAGCTTCTGTGGTTGCTGCGCCGGGGAACTCCCAATCAATCTCATCTCTGATATCACTCATTGTGATGAAAGCCGTGATAACTCCTCCCCATCGACCGGTCTTCACTGCATTATTGTGAGTTGAAACGGATGGATGTAGACTTATACAACCGACTTACGCCTGGCGGTGACAGTGCCATAGTGAAGGTAACGAGTAGATGATAGACGCGTCCCGCCGTTGGCCTCTGTGAGGATCATGGCGAGCTCCCCACCGGACGAGTTTGTGTTTATGATGGTGCCCGAGTTGACCACCCAATCTACAAGACCCATTCAAATTGCCACTTTGAGGCTCGCTTAGGAGGAAAACATACCGTATTCCGATGCATTCCCGTCAAAAAACGTCGCGTTCGAGAGGATACGATTGTTGTTGGCAAAGGTATGCTAAACATTAAACGATATTCAATCTTTGAACATTCATAAATCAACGAGGGTACTTACCGTTGCATCCTCACAGACGGGGCTCGGCTTGCAGGCGTCGAGGGACTTGGATGCCAACGGATCGCATCCCCCTAAGCAGAACTAGACATGCAGCATTAGGATCTGATGCTGCGGCATCTACAGCGTGAAAAACTAACAGCATCCTTGCCGCAGAAACCAAATTCACCTGTCGAGTCGTATACCGTGAGTAGAGATCAAATGAAGATATTGGCATACACTTACTACAACATGGGAAGGCAGATGGGCAAAGACTCGTTGAGTTGCTGTTTCCATCGAACATCCTCAGTTCCGTCGCCTTCTTCGACAGTTCGCTTGTACATACCAACTGGTACCCTGAGCACTGCCGGCCAGAAGCGCCAGAACGACAGGAAGCACCACTGCCAGGGAGTAGTGCATAGTAATGACTGGGGGAAGGAAGAGAGCGTGAAGCTGTGTTGTAAGTAAAAGGAAGAGTTCTAACAGGATCTAATGTTCCTGAAACTGATCATTGCAGCGTTGTGTAAGGTTATTTGTCGCTAAGGGCCAAGGAACGCCGCGATGCCGCAGCATCAAATCAGCAAGGTATCCAACGTGCTTCATCTTGGCTTGGCCCCTTGGTTTCAATACAGAAAGTTCTAATTATCAACATGAATAGCAATGTAATCCGTCTATGTACGAGAGCCAGGACCAGTGAAGCGGACAAATACAAAAACAAAAACATGAATGTAGCCGCCTCGTGCCTGCAGGTACGTTCCTTCAAATCTCTAAACGAAGAGCCCATGATGGGTGTTGCCCGTGACGTGGTTTACAGCAGAGTATCGAGGCCACGCGCAAGAATTCTGGATGGAGTCGGAGCTCCACCTGTACGGCATGAGTAGTTATCAAAGACAAGGAATGACCATTACCTAGAACTAGCAGAACTCGACCTGGAAGCATAACGCTGGTGTAAATTGAACGAGGAGGAGAGGTGTGGCGCGCGGATTCCGGTATTTTGAAAGTTATTGTTCAAGCGTTGTAAATGATGATGAGAAGAGCCATAGTGCGAGCCTGTAGGTCCAAGCAAAGATTGACGAGCAAAACGATCAAAAGCATGAGGAGCATTCGCGCCGTGACAAGGAACGTCGGAAACTGAAGCAAGATCCAACAACAGTGCAGACTTCGACCGAACAAACTGGGCCGCGATTTGATGCCCAGCATAGAACTGCCCGTGGAGAGTTTCTTTGGCTTCTTGAGCAATAGCGGCGGATTCGTATTCGACAATGACCGACGTGCTTCCGCCGTCCGAGGGGGTTTCGACAAGGTTGAGTCTCTTGATGCGGCCAAATGGATAGAACAACGGATGCATGTCTTGGGTCTGAGAAAAAAGAAGCTTCGGCAGGTTGGTCACAAGCAAGGTCCGCGTAGGAGTCAGGCTCAGCGTCAAAGAGGCAAGTTCGTTCTCGTTGATACTGATTGAAGTTGAGGATGAATTTGCAGAGCCAGTCTCGGGAGTCTCCTGACGCATAATGGGTGAAAAAGAACCTGACATCGACATCCTAGGGTCGAGAGGGAGAGCTCGATCGCCGCCGTCCAGAAAGCCTGTTTACAAAACATTGATGAGCTCTCTGGCGAATGGTCTGCGATAGATGGAGTAAGTACCTTGAGAACGCTGAACGACAGCCCAGGATATATCAAGACAATGCCCCCTGGATTAAAGTGTTAACATTCACGTCTTCTCTGACCTTGGGTTACGCACTTGATCTGAGTGCGCGTAAGGGAAACCATAGCCAGCTTCGCCTCCTCATGTGAAGACATGACCACAAACCCTCGGCGACGGGAGGAGTTGTCGACAGTAGCTAAGATGACGCAATGCGTGACTGTTCCGTAGCGCGAAAAGATATTTGAGAAGTCCGTCCTGAAGCAGACCAAATTACCAAAGGAGCGAGTAGAGAGGAGAAGACTCACTTTGTTATAGAGAAAGGTAAACCAAGTACGTACAGGTTTCGACGGTCGTCCGTCTGTCGTTTAGGCCGAGGATTGGTGGGTGACAGAGATATTAAGCTAACAACACTATAAAATGATGTAAGATTAGTCGCATGTTGTGTGAACGCAACGGCGTTCAAAACGCCATTGATGTAGGATCAAAGCAGTATATGGCATATGCGCACAAGCAACACCCGCGAAAACGTGAACGTACAGATTCGTTCCTTGGATGGAGTATCCTGACATACACAGTGCTTTCCTGGAACACAAGGTGTGACATGAGATGCGAAATTGATGGATGAGATACGGAAACTCAACGTGGCGGCATCTTGGCTAAAGAATGTGATTTCGAGATACCCGCCTTGTGCGTTCTCACACACACGAGAGCTTTTGACACCGCCTTTAGTTGAAAGTCAGATACCCACACACCCGAGGCTCGCAAAGACGCGACGCGTACCTATGAGTGTGTTGAACAACGCGACAACCTCGTTTATAGCAACTGTAACGGCGTAATATGCGTCGATAAAGTATATCCAGTGCGTGGACAGAAGAACGAACCGCGAGCAGAGATGTTTTCGACTTTGATCGCGTTCGTTGGATTTTGCCAATTCTGAAAGCTGGAAACTTCGGAAACTGGCGATGGGGAGGGGGCCGACATGCTTTATCTATTCAAGGGATGGGGTGCGCTGAGAGAGAATACAAGATAAGAGAGTGGTATAGGGAGTGGAAGCAAGAAAAATGAGGGATAGGTGGTGGTCGGAAGCAAGAGAGAGCGCCGAACTCCGATCCGAGAACGCGTCGTTATTACATAAATCCCGGTCCACAACGTTCAACGTCAGTCGCCCAGTCTCGAACGGCGACCTTGGTTGCCTGGTCTGGTCTGGTCCGAGTTCTCCACGCCGCTTGATGGAATCCCATCTTACTTGATGTTTGCGTTAACTGTTATCCGAAACCTAACCGGCCCGCTCAGAGTCAGATCGGATGTAATTTGGTTCCGCCTGCTCGTCCAAATCATCCCAATTCGACCTGGAGTCGCAGTAGGACAGCGACTCTCTATAATCCAGATATTTGCTATCAACACCTTTCGAGTATTCAATCGCCGTCTCATACCCTGGTATCTCAGAGACTTGCTTAACAAATGGCGCTGTAGGGTTGTCAACCTGAAGTGTCTACATAATATAACGTAAGGTAATTTGACTGCACCTCGAGGCTCTCACCATTTTTTCAAGAATGGACGATGCGTGCTCCGGGATCTTTTGCTTCCTTTTCTGGCCTCTCAAACCTTCGGCATTTCTTTGTGCCCGAGGAAATTGTAGTCAGATACAGTAGGACAGACCTGTCTGTCCTTGCGTGGGTGGTAGTCCACCACCATATCTGCGCTGCTAATCTCGGCTCTAGGACGGCTTGATCAGAAAATGCTTCGATCGGGGAACGCGGAAGAATTGCTGCTTCGACAAACAGATTCAAATTATTTTCTTGCGTGGCGCCAAGTAAGTCCTTGTCCTATTTGACATTGATGAGAAGTAGAAGTCCAGACAGGTACGGTGCACCAGCTGTATCAGCCAGGATTTCAACTTGACAGTTGGAACCAAAGACGTTGAGAAGTAACTTACATAATTTCGAACCACTATGCGACAGCTTTCTAGGAGCGTTATCACTGGTAATATGGCCAAGGCGGACGGTTTCTGCTGCTCCCCAGATAAATAGAAAATAATTTTCCTCTTCTGTAGAATGGAATTCCTGAGTTCAAATTTGCGCCTCAATCCGCATGGAATGTTTCAATACCCTGCCTTTTTTTCAATTTCTTGGATGCGCTTACAAGACTGTTAGTGTCCCCGACGAACAGGATCTCTCGTGGAAAAATTTTGATGCTGGGAGGCGAAATAGCTGTCAAACTTTATTCTTATAGCACCTAGTAGGAAGATCAGTAAATTCTGTATCAGCCAGAGAATTCTCAGCACACATGGCGAGAATTATTGGTCTCAAACGTCTTGTGAGCACAGAGGGCTAATGTATTAGCACACAACCGACATACCAGGGTCAGTGACAATATTCTAGCATGAACTCCAGTCTGTCTAAGTGAGCGCAAATTGATAAGAATAAAGATATGAAACGTGGAGTTTCTGATGTTGTTGGCAGAAAACAGATTGTCGCTCAACGTGAACAAAGCCATCGAACACCATAGATCGCGCTGATACCAAAATCCTTTGAAGCATGATGGTAATTTGGACAAAATCTCAACGCGTATCGTCACTATTTCCGACTAACCTTCACTTGAATTTAAGAATTGATCAATACGAAGTTGAAATCCTGGCTGATACAGCTGGTGCACCGTAGACAGGTCCGGAAAGACCTGACAGGGACGATGAATCTTCAAGTTCACAAGGCGTTCTGGGCTAAAACATCTCTTTGCTGAGCTGTGCCCTCTAGACTTTTTGGAGCCTCGACCCAGACACGGAAATCAACCTAATCTCGGGTTGAAGCACACTTTGTCATTCACAAGCTTCTGTGTCCACCGACCGCGGAGGGCCAGACCTTTGTAATTCGAGTAAATCCCGATAAAATTGAACCGCGGAGCCTCAAATTCGCGACGAGTAGGAATAAAAGGCCAGCGCGAAAGCCAGGACTCTTCAGTAGAACAATCACTACTACCTTTCCCTACTCACCAATCTCACAATGATCGCTCGCGTCTCTACCATTTTCTTGTTCTTTGTCTTCGCCCTCTGCGCGTCGGCCAGCGTCCTTCCTCGCACCGGCGGCGACCAGTGCAGCACTGGCGCCATCAACTGCTGCAACAGCGTCCAGTCGGTGAGTCTCCGCCCATTGAACATTCGTGTACTTTACTGACCGTGGTGTCGGCGACCCACAGGCAAGCAATCCCGCTGTCAGTACCCTTGCTGGTCTCCTCGGGGTCGTTCTTGGACCCATCACCGGCCTCGTTGGCTGTGAGTACATAGAGTTTGTGATGGTGGACATGCTAAACATTCCGCTCTAGTGACCTGCACCCCGATTGATATTATCGGCGTCGCAGGAAATTCCTGGTAATACAAAATATGTGAATGATGCTCAGTACAGCTAACACACGTCAAACAGCACCGCCCAAACAGTTTGTTGCACCGGTAACAACTTCGTGAGTACATGTGTTACAAACAGGATCCTATTTGTACACTTACGTTCCTTTCGATAGAACGGCCTCCTCGTCCTTGGCTGCACTCCCATCAATCTCAATGTTTGAAAGCCATTACCGATCGGGTTCAAAGGACCCAGTGTTCATGATACTTTAGGACGATGAGAGTTGTTATGCAGTAGTAGAGTGTAGTTTGAGTTGAGGAATAGACCTTTGCAGTCGTGTGGATGTTTATGTGATGCAGGCAAGCAGCTCAGTCGGTCATAGCATTGTCAGCTGCACTTTGTAATTTGTTACGAGTGGAGAATATAGTGTGCAGTGGCCATGGGCGGCGGTACAAAACCAATGGCTCGTATGATAATTTTTGATTTCCTCTAGGTACAGTTGAGTGCATGGAAGTGAGAACTTTGTCGTGACCATCGACTGGGGCCAGTGCTCCTCAGGCTATACTAAGCATTATTAAATTGGCGAGCTGACGCAGACCGTCAAGCTCATTGTGGAGACTTCCTGCTGTTTGAGGCTGGACGCCACCTTCCACAAGTGCTAGATCTTTCGCACAGCCACTGTTTCCCATTTACGGACGACGTTGGTTGGTGGCCAGAGCGGACGAGGCACACACTTTGCGTACCGGGGCGCTTACTCAACGTACACAAATTTGAAATAATCGCTTACTCAAGTATGCATGTCAAAAGGACAAAAAAGCTACAGCCAAATGCGCATTGACAGGACACGGTGCCACCTGTGGCGCAAACAAAGATGAGAATCAACTGATCGGACTCGAACAAGTTTCTCGACATCATTTTTATAAGATCAAAAGTAGACTATTATCTGGTGCTACTATTCAGCACGAACGCGACTCTTCCACCAACGCTGATTGTTTCAACCCTCCTGATTCTAGAGGTTGAGGTTGATGGGGGTGCATCCGACGGCGATGAGGCCGTTCTACAGACATTTCAGAATTAACAATGGAGAAAGCATTTGTATCACTCACGAAGGTGTTTCCAGTGCAGCAGACAGTCTGTTGAGTGCTACACCGAGCATAAAAACTCGGAACTGATAAGAGTAATGCTGCTGCTTACCAGGAGTTGCCAGCGACGCCAATGATTGAGAGAGGGCTGCAGCCGACTGTAGTAAGAGATGAGTACGATGAGGCATATCGAAGTGCAATGGAGTACGTACGGCCAACCTGGCCAGTGAGGGGCCCAAGGACAATACCGAGGAGCCCAGTCAGAGCATTGACGGGGGCGCTATCGGCCTGGGTAGAAAGGAAACGTGAGTTCTACGCGTCTCAAGCAGCTCGGCAACGCGACTCACTTCCTGAACAGAGTTGCAGCACTGGACGGGGCCGCTGCTGCACTGGTCACCGCGAGGGACAGCGACGGCCGACGCACAGAGGGCGAAGCAGCAGAATAAAAAGAAGGTGGCAATGCGAGCGAACATTTTATGGTTAATGAGCGGTAAGCTGAAGAGTTTGGTAATGAGTGTGATAGAACTGGTTGGTTGTTCTGAAGAAATCCTGCTCGTCCACCTGGGCTTTTTAAACGTGCTGGAAGTCATCTCCGATATCTCTCCCACGATGAAGAACGTTATTCGCCGCATCGTGTGCCGTCACGAATGTCGTACTTTCTTGTTCCTGTGGTAACGTTGGGGCGCTCCATTCTCGGATGACGGCCCAGGCTGTCAAGGGATGCCGTCAAGGCCTCGATTTCCGTAAGACTTTTCCTTGGGCGCTTGTATTAGTTATACAACGCATGTAGCCATCCCATGATTATCTGGAAATGTAGGACATTATCACTCCAGCATTTTTTGTGTTGCGCCACAAGTGGGGTTTTCAAGCCTCAGCCGGCGCACTTGCAGAAAAAAAGCGTCGACTTTCCAATCTCGAGTTCGATCGGCTATCATTTCGATACTTCCATATTCTAGACAATTGATGGAGCATCTGAGTCCAGTCCTGGTTTCCAATTTTGAGCGCGAAGCACACTGAATTGCCGTCGACGTAGAACACGGAAGAGTACGTTGTAAGCGGAGATTTAGTAGTTAGGTACAGTATGGTGTTTGTGTCACCCGGTTCCAGTTAACGCCCCATCAATAGCCAGGGTTGCTTCGAACATGCACAGTGCGAGGAAAGGCATCTTATTCCATATATGAGTCCAGACTAGCCTCTCTGCCATTGCAGCATTATCTGAGTGTTGCGTTGAAGCAAGAATGACCCCAGCTTGGCGCAGCCACCGCACAAGTAATCCCGTTGCAACAAAGATTGATGGCGCCTGGGCCCAGTCATACCTTTAAAGCTAGGATAATTCTAAAAGCTGGGGTTGGTGGAAATTGCGTGGATAACACAACCGCCACCGCCACCGAAAAAAGTAAGCCCCAGTCCATAAGAACAAATTTTGAGGACCAAGGTAAAGCCCAGAAGGACATTCAGCTTTCCGTCAGATCGTGCTCAAGCTGGTGCAGCAACATAGAACGACCGCGGAAAGAACCGGTGCGGGATCTAATACCATCCTCTAGTGCGACCGCGGCGACAGGTCCTCGAGACAAGGCAAGTTGTAATGCGTCTTGAGTAGATATTGATTTGACTTTTGGATAACACCATGTCTAGGAACGGGCGCGCAGAGGGGAAGTGCCTTGGTCTGGCATAAGGAATACATTAGCTTAGAAGGACGCGCCACAGACGTTAATCCGGCTGGGACGCACTACAAGTCCAATCTGTCGGATGCACCCAAATCATTCATGTTGTCGAGACCGTCTGTTATCTGGATAGAAGCTTCTGGAGCGAATGCGGCATTAATGAGGTCTCGAGACCAAACATGGAAACCGGTTGGCAGTACATAAGCATTTTTGGCAACTAGGATTCGCAAAGCCCTGTGGACTATGTCTTCCGTATTGGATATTGAAGTTGATTGGGCCGCGGTTTACAGGCTTTGCATCATGAACTCCGTGGATCGTCGTCGATCGAAAGGATCCGCGGAGATTCCATCGAAGTCAACAGAGGCTAGCTGCTTGCGAGTACAACCCATTCGATAAAGCAGGCAAGTAGATCCACCCGCAGACCTCAGGGAGAGATAGCACTCAGGCAGGGAAGGAAATTCTGCTGCTTGCCCGACGCTATTTGTGAGATATCACTAGGTTAGTTCAATAATCAATTCGTATGATCAGTCCACAGTAATAATAATACAAGAGCATGAATTCAACTCAATAAAGATACAAAGCAAATTCCATCCAGAACCTGAACCGCCATGCAGAAATGTCTCAGCTCCTCTCCTCCCACCGCTCATACGCGTCATGCTTCAAGCTCGTTTTGTACGCGTCGTCAACTGACTCGCATAGGTCATCCAAGGCCGACAAAGCATCCATCAGCGCCGTCAGAGAAGACAGGTTGTCTGCGATTCCGTCAGGAGCAGGTCAGCCGAAAAAGGCAAGTAACACTCACCGTACATCTGTATCCGGACTTGGATGGTGTTTTCGGAAGGATGAGGTGCACTGCGGGGATGAGATCGCGTCAGAATGATCGAGAGACATATGGGGCCTGTCAAGGCCGAAAAACGTGTACGCGGATTACGCCGCCGCCAACCTCGACAGTATCACAATGTCGAGGGCGCAAGAATCCAGAGTCTCCATTGAGCATGATGCCGGAGTGGTTGCACCGTTGCGACACGGCGGATTCCGACAACAAAGCAAGGGCGAGGTGGTAATCGCGAGACGACGCAATATGGCTCCCGGGAAGCTCATCGCAACATGAGGCAACGACATCGATAGCGATGGCCGTGTAGAGATCATTGATTCGATCGTCACGAGAAAAGAATGGACAAAGCAAAAACCAGATCTACGAAGAACATTCACCTGTAGCCACAAAATTCGACCTTGGGACTAGGTTGGTCGTGATTAGCTCCAGAATCAGATCGAATGAGGGGCTTCACTCACTTTTTCATGAGCATCCACCGCAATGCATTGCCAATTGTATGGGACTCGTCGTAGATTTGATATGTCGCAGCCGACAGGTCAGGTTCTGATCCTTTCATCTACGAATGGGTACCGGTCAGCTGTCTGAATACTATTGCATTGTGAATAAACTCACGAGGGTTATCTTTTTAATTGGCTCCGCCATTATGTCGAGGCGCGTTGAGCTCACGACTGTAGTCGAGTTCAGCGAAGATTTTCGGGATGCTCACGTGATCACGACGAGACTGGTAAACACAGAAAAACAACGCCTACGTTCAAGCTCACTGTCTCGCAACGACAATAATGAGACGCCTTTGAGGGCTACAATGACTCTTCTTCCCCACAGAATCTGTTCCTGAGAGTCCTGATGATGCCGAGCGAATTATTGACGATTCCAGAGACAATGTGGGTGTGCAAACACGGAACAAACAACGCCTGTTCCTTTGTTTCTGCACAATGGAGAGCAGGTATGATGAGACTATGTCGGTCAATGGGACGACTAGGCTGCTCAGGGTTCTCCTTTGGGATGTATAAAGCAACTCGCGGATATCCGGGTCTTTCTCAGCAACGTTCCCCTCTCCACCTTGCTCCGCTCACGTTTTCCTTTCTATACCCTTCCACTGGTCTCTTTCATATACGACTTATAAGGCAGGCCTTTAGTAACCCAGGTGGTCATTAATTCACTCCAACAATCCGCCCAACGTCTTTTATCTTTTCAACGACAATCACATCCAATGGGTGCCTTTTCATCTGAACGTCCTACTCTCCCTCCCCTTCACTCCCTTGGGCTTCCCAACCCATCAGCCGGAACGACCAACGCTTTGCACGAATTATCTTACGACAACCCAGTATGTCTCTTTGTTCTTCTATAAGTACGACCCCGTCTCACCTCAGTTACCAGTCATGCCCTCATTTACATATCCCTCAATGGCGCCATGCACGCCAGGTGTCGAGCTCGTCATCCACCACATCACGCTCTACTTCTCCGACATTATTCGACTCCTCGAGCAGTCGCGCTTCATCGCCCTCCACCGACCCAGAATCTTCAGCCCCGAGCACACCAGTTCTCTCCATCTCTCCCCTCTCCTCACGCGTGCCCTCCACCGCGTCGCCCAACATGCCCCCCCTGCGATTCCGCCTCGAACCCTGCACTCTCGACGAAGCTCAGGCAATTGTCCTCATTCCTCCCCCCAGCGCACCCTTCGTGCCTAGCACCTCCACTCCGGCACCGCAGAAAAAGCAGCAGGCGCTGCTCCTCCTCGGCCCTTCGATGCAATACCGTAACCCACAGCGCCAACTCGCCAAAGGCGCACGCATCCACCCGTACCGCATCGCACCTAGCCAAAGAAAGGACGCTGTGTGCAGTCGACGATCATCAGGATCGTCGACGTCAGCTCCACCTGCCTAATCCTTTCAACGCCACTCCTGTTCTTTTCATTCATCGCTACACTATACGATGGGCCATGTATAACGACTGATAGAACCGATTAACATATTTGTATTTGTGACAACACCTTTTGTATCAATTTGGGATTGGGGCGGTGGGGAGGGAAGGAAGGGGAGGGAAGGGGTTACAGTGTTTTTTTACTATCGTCGACTAATTTAGCGGTCAATACCATTTGTATTCTTCTGATACCTGCACAATAGCCTCACAATGGTCTGCTTATTCACATGTTTCCTGTGTCCAGCAACTTTCATCCCGACCGAAAGTTCGTTCCGTAACAAGTAAGTAGCCCCGAAAGGCCACAATGAAGAGGAGCTCCGAGGGTATACAGGAGGTCGACATGTTCGACTAGTCATGATCATTGCTACTTTGTTCTCGGTTCTGAGGTTCTGCGGTGCTGACTGAACCACTGAACCTGACTTGTCCTCATGCAAAAACCGCAACAGCGACTTAACCACTTCTGCCGGAGCCTCCTGCTGTACCCAATGTCCTGCCTCTGGCACGAGCATAAAGTCCTCCTCCTGCATCCTCGCACACGTTTCCGTGCGCATCTTCTCCGCTGCACCAGGTAATTGGTAGACTCCCCAATCCCGGCTTCCCGCCAGGAACATTGCAGGCACCTCGATCCGCTTCCCCGCGAACACTTTCAAGTCCTCCGTCCACTGCGGGTCTGTCGCGCAGCGATAGCGGTTCAGCCCGCCCTGGAATCCCGTCTTTGCATACTCGGCCGCGTATACAGCTAGCTCCTCCTTCGACAGGTACGAATTGTTGTCGACCTCGACCGCAGGGGGCACATCGCGCGCAACGCTCTCAGGCATCGTTTCCCCAAGGTTCATGACATAGTAGCGGGGGAGCTGTGCAAGCGACGATACAGAAAGCGACGGCAAGCGATACGCCCCATTTCCATGCCAGGCCGCGCTCTTGACGTGGTAATACTCCCCGAGGAACCGATGCAGGCCTTGCGGGGGCTCCATCATGTCAGCGTTGGCCTCGCGGGTAGAGTAGTACATGGTATAGTGCTTGCGGGGTGGCGTCAGCCCGGCTAGACCTTCGCTGAGGGACGCCATCAACGATTTTGCGGGCGGGTCCTGTTCGAGAAGTGGCGCAGGGGCGCCGGTGTACGCAGCGCTCATCAAGACCACGGATCGGAACATGTCAGGCCGGATAAGCGCGCAGTGGCCCGCGACGGCCGAGCCAAAATCGTGCCCGACGACGGCGGCTGCGGAGCTGTACCCGAGTGCATAGACCAGCGAGACGATATCAGTCGCGAGATTTAGCATGCGGAAAGGCGCGAGATCATCGTCGAACATGTATCTATCATGCTCGCCTTGGGTCCCCCGCCGTTTGGTACGTCCGTATCCCCGCTGGTCCGGCGCGACGACGTAATAGCCGGCGTCGCGGAGAGGGACCATGACTTTGCGCCAAGAGTATGCGAGTTCTGGGAAACCGTGGAGCAGGATAAGTAGCGGCGGGCGATCCGTCGCTGGGGTGATTTCAGGTCGGGCTTCGAGAATGTGGACTTCGAGATCGTTGATAATTAATGACCTTGAATGAATCTGTGGGGAGATACCAGGCCATGTATTGCAACACATGACAGTGCAGTCTGCGATTTGAATGAGGATCAATTTTAAGCATGTGCCTCCTGGACATCTGGTTAAGTATGTGAACAATGCGGCGCTCGGAAAGGTGTTAGCCGGTTTGTGTGCACTCCTCGAGTGCCTATCGGACCATTGGCTTTATGGGGTGTAAAGGAAAAGCCGGGCTGTACAGAGCGCGCAAGTATGACAGTGTTTTCATGCTGAAGTTGGGAGACATGTTCGTGCATTAGTATAGATGTAACTGAACTTGCTGCCTGTACGATTTTGATACATGATTAAGGTAAATACTGCGGGAGTATATGGTAGTGCGTGTATATACCAACCCAAAGATGAATGCGAAGGTCAGTAGCCCGATTTCCATAACATGCGATGTTCGAAATGGGTGTCCAGAGCAGTTATGCTGTGACTGTCCTCAATATCGACTATTTCACGATCTCGTCCACTTTCGATCTATTTATACAGAACCCCTGGAGCAAGCGGTCAGAATGATGGAGAGAGGCGAAGCCATAGATACTCACCGGTACGACCCACTCTTTGCAACCACAACACACACCCGCCCAGTCGTAGTTTCCCAGCTTCGCACCACATTTTGTGTTTGGGCACACGATCTTTCCAGCGAGCTGGCCCGTCGAAAGGAAAGGATCCATCCATTTCATCTGTTGAAAGGAGGGACCTCAATCAGCCAGGTGTCTGAGAAAGGCACGAAAGTTTACTTACAGGTTCTACGAAGTAGCCTGAGCATTTGGGATTGGCGAGGATGGGAGCACTGTGAGGTGCCGGGCTCTTCGAAGAAGACTGTGTAGTTCCCACACCCGCACCGTGAGGTGTTCCAGGGGGTGCACGCAAAGCAGCTAGCTTCGGGTTCGAGTAGAGCTCTGCCACCAATTCCGATGGACTGATAAAGGTCGTCGGCAGTGATTTTTCCGCAGACGACGAGGATGATTGGCTATCGTCTGATACATGCCGAACAATCGTGGGGCTGTCCAAAGGAGATTCTTTGATCTCCCCCACGGGCGAAAGCACTGCGTCTGACATTCGGCGGCCTATGATTTTGGCCGTCTCGTGAGACATGCCCATAGGACTTTCAGCCAAGCCTGAGACGGATTTCGTCTCTATATCTGGCAAAGCCTCTTCATCGTCGCTTTCAAGTGCGGAAGTGGAATGTGATGCGTCATCTGAATGCGGGATCTCATTTAATTTTCGCAAGGCAAATTTGTCGCCTGAAGAACGGCGGCGAACGGGAGTACGAGGCCCTGTAGCATCGGCAGGACCATTCGAATCCGGACCAAGAGTTGACATGGTGAGAGCATCGCCAAATCCTAAAAGTGAGGGGCGACGGGGGCGTGCTTCGGCAACCTCAGTGATTGTTCCGACATTGGGGCGTGCTTGATTCATTGAAGAACGAGAAGAACGCGCAGACGTAGAAGGTCGTCGCGATCCAACAGGTGTCCTCGCGGCAGGGGTTGCGGGACCTAATTGACCGTGATCGAGCATGTGTTCCCGTGTGGCCAACTCATGTCTAAGGAAAATGAGACGGAAGTCACGAGTGAAGCAAGATGTAATGCGGACCTGCACATCTTGCATCTTATCCGTCGGCGCGGAGATCCTGGTGTACTGGGAGTCGAATCCGAGGGTGTATGGGGGTATTTCGCGAACATGTCAGTTTCAGGCGGAGCTCCATCGCCATCTGCGATTGATTTCGCAGATGAGTATTTAGGGCCGACTAGAAGACGAAAAAACTCACTCATGACCTCATCCAGAGCTCGCTCCATGTAAAACATGCGCGTCGTTTTGTCTCTTCGTGAAATCTTATAGTGAGCCTGGTGGAATATTTCCAGCTGGCGAAGAAAGCCTTGATTGGGCCTAAAAGAGATGATAAGCTGACAAGGGAGAGAGATATGGGTTTCCAACGCACTCGATGTTGGGTCGAACGTTCCTGATCATCTCCAGCGCGGCTCCCGTATCCAAATTTTTGCTGTACATGAGATACGCGGCGACTACAGTTGCACTGCGGCCTGTTCGTTGGATTCAGACACTCTGATAAGGAAAATTAAGCTATGTCAACGTACTGATACCAGCATGGCAGTGAACCAGCACACCCCGACCCTTGTCTAGCTCTGCTCCAATAAAATGGACTGAAGGAAGCAGATGTCGAAGTATATCTGCATCCTCCGTGTCATCGAGAAGAACTTGATGTCGAATGAAAGTCTATCAAGACAGATTCAGCATCTCTGGCACTGCGCCTGATCTAATCATGTGCACACACCTCCTTAATCGTCAGCCTGCCCCGCATCGCCGATAGGATACTATAGATTCCATGGGCACGGAGTTTCTCGACATCAAGAGCGCTGGCCAAGTCTCCAATCCAAAGCCCTTGGGTTACCTCGTCCATCGACATGATCACTGAAATGTGTTCCGTGCGTACGCAATAGGTTGGCGAGAGAATATCAGGCAGGCAGAGTAGAGAAAGGTGCCAGAATTATGGTGTCTTGTAAAGACGATGAAGGATATATTGGTACAAGAATGACGATGATCAGTGATAAAAGTAGATATACAATGTGAGAGTAATGGAGCAAATAGAGTCCGAGAATTTTTGAGAAACCGCGACGCCGCCTTGGTGACGTCGCCAAAAATAAACATCATCTCCGATGCCTCTTAAATTTGGCTCATATGCAGTCTTTGTGTAACACAAGAGCGCGTATTTGCAACTCAAAAATCGACGTTTTTACTGATCGAGTGTAGCGCACCAAGCCCATTTGCGTATTAGGCCCGGTCTGCCGAGCACTCAGCAATTAACCTCCGTGGAATGAGTTAATACATAACACCTCAAGATGGATGGCCAAATTTGCGAGACCCGTCACGTTCGGGTCGCTTCGCTGCGCGAAACCTGCCGACGAGGAATCGGTGGCACGCTGTTGTTATAGCCAATTTGAGGCTGGATAGCTCAGTCAAATGAGTCGTAATACACTCTATCTCAGTCAAAATCTCTTTTTATTCCTCCATCGAAAAAAGACCGAATGACTACTAATTGAACAACAGTGACCGTGTAGATTTACCCGGTGGCCATGCTGAGCGATAAAGTCAACAACTAGCACGTCGAAAAAGACGAGAGATCGCGTACCGCTTCAATCCGGCGGAGTCACCGTTGAAGAGATCCGCGTCACCAGGGTTGGGGCCAGAATCAGCGTACTGCCAGAAGGTGGTGAAGCTGTAGAAACGGCGTGGTCAAATCCAATGCACGAGACAACTTATGATTTAGAAATACGCACGCCCAGCCGGCAGGGAGAGTCCCGATGGAAGAAGCATAGCGGGCGATCCACAGAGGGTTAGTAGTGCCGAATCCATTGTTGTTGCCCGTGCAGGTCTGCCACCAATCGGTGGTGGTGTAGATGACTTATAGATACTTTAGCGCGACCATGCAGTCGGATGGGAGAAATTTACCAACCAGGGTAGCGGCTAGTCTTGGAGTGATAAGTGTTAGAGAAGTCGCGGATCCAGGCAACCATGGCAGAAGCGCTCAGCCCGTAGCAAGTCGCGCCATAAGGGTTGTCTAAAGGTTAACATTTTAATTCTCACATCACAAGAATGCAGCTGATGGACTTACATTCGATATCAAGAGCTCCGGGGAGGGTCCTGCCTGTTATTCGAGAAGTGTGAATCTAACAGAATATCTTAAACCGAGAATAGGCCGTACCATCAGCAGACCAGCCACCTCCGTGGGCCAGGAAGAAGTTGGCCTGTGTAGCACCAGAGGAGATATCGGGACGGGCAAAGTGATATCCACCACGGATGATGTTGTTGTTCGTCGCGCCAGTGTACTGGCTGGAGAACTCGGGGCTTGTGTAACCTTGTCCAGTTTGAGATTACGGATTGAGGGATTTCAAGAAAATTCCTACTTGTGCCTTCGGTGGCCTTGATGTAGGCAAATTCGATACCATTGGCTTTGACGGTCGCCCAGTTGATGCTGGGTTGCCAGCTAGAGACGTCGATTCCCTGAGGAGCGGCGTTGGCGATCGCGACAAGAGCAAGAGAGACAACCGATAGTAACTTCATCGTTAGAGACGCAAGAAAGCCTGAGGGTCAAGCAGAATGCACGACGCGTTTTATACAACAGATCATCTCCCACACGCGAGAAATGTAATGAAGATCCGTAAAAATCATGTGGAAAGCTCGACCTCAGATGATCATGAAGTTGACAGCAGACAGCACGGAATGTGTAAAACGAAGAGAATTCGTGGTCTCGTAGGCTGGCGATTTGACAATTTTTCATATCAACTTCCTTTTGGCCAAGAAGATGTGCCGTTTATGACGGGTGGTGCTAGTTGACAGAGAGTTGCGATCCAATGGATATCAAGAAGCAGTGGTCAGAAACACTCGTATGGTCGAGAGAAGTTTGAACAACGAGATTCGTCGATTTTTATCATCGTGCACATGCGAAAAGTCATGCGCCAAAGCTACATCCAAAGATTTAGGCAGAAGAAAGGGCTAAGCCGTCGGCACCAAGATCTTCTGAGGAGATAATAGTCGACATAGAAGCGCGTGCAGTCCCGAGTAAATATCAAGGTCACTATGCTACAGTCACAAAAATAACTTGCATCACTGTGGGTCGAATAAACCTCGGAAACCTAGTCACGATGCGATGCCGTCAAGCCAGAGAGACCAGCGGGTCGAATGTTCTTGGAAGAGCAGGCATACGGTGGTTGACATTTAGACAATAATAGGGCCTGCAACTTGGTGAGTGCCGCACCGGGCGAGCTCGCGAGGCTCATCAGCGAAAGGGTCAAAAGTCGGTTTTGACTTGTTATTGCTATTGTTATTAGTCATGTGAATGTTGGCGGAATTTGGTCACGAATTGTATCGTCTATTAATAAGGTCCCACTATTCTAAGTTGCTCATGCACGTGTTAAGTTTTGGGTTTTATCAGATACATGCAAGGTGAATACAAGTTTCTTGAGTGGATACAAGGTGAATGCAATCTTTGGATGGCCTTTCAAGCACCTGCAAGCATGGCGGAAATATACATCTGCATCCTCCGACGTGTCATCGAGAGACGTTAAATAGAAGTCTATCAGAGAGTTCAACTCCCGCGCTCGTACGCAATAGGCCGAGAGAATATCGGCAGGCAGGTAGAGACTCGAGAGAGGTGCCGAAATTACAGAGTCTCGTGAAGACGATGAAGGATACATTGGTACAAGGATGACGATGATCAGTGATAAACGTAGGTATGCAATAATGTGAGAGTCATGAAGCAAATAGAGTCCGAGTAATTTTGAGAAACCGCGACGCCGCCTAGACGTCCGAGTCGCCAAAAGTAAACTTCATCCCCGATTCCTCTTAAATTTGGCTCAAATGCAGTCTTCGCTGTAAACACAGTAGCGCGTGTTTTACCGACCGAGTATTGAGGTTTCGAGTGGAGAAAGCCTTTGCGTACTAGTAAGCCTGGCCTGCCGATTCGGAGCACTCGTTGTGTTACAGGCCCGGCCCGTAGAGAGTTTATACATAACACCTCAAGATGGATGGCCGACGGGAAACAGTGTACTACAGTAGAGCTATCGATATAGCCGACTTCTGGCTGGATAGCTCAGTCAAATGAGTTGCAGATACACTCCATTTCAGTCAAAGTCTCTCTTCATTCATTCATCGAAAAAAGACTAATGACTACTATATGAACAACAGTGTCCGTGTCAATTTACCCGGTGGCCATGCTGAGCGATAAAGTCAACAACTAGCACGTCGAAAAAGACGAGAGATCGCGTACCGCTTCAATCCGGCGGAGTCACCGTTAAAGAGATCCGCGTCACCAGGGTTGGGGCCAGAGTCAGCGTACTGCCAGAAGGTGGTGAAGCTGTAGAAACGGCGTGGTCAAATCCAATGCACGAGACAACTTATGATTTAGAAATACGCACGTCCAGCCGGCGGGGAGAGTCCCGATGGAAGAACCCCAGCGGGCGATCCACAGAGGGTTGGTGGTACCGAATCCACCGTTGTTACCCGTGCAGGTCTTCCACCAATCAGTCGTGGTGTAAATGACTTATAGATACTTTAGCGCGATCACACAGTCAGATGGGAGAAATTTACCAACCAGGGTAGCGGCTAGTCTTGGAGTGGTAAGTGTTAGAAAAGTCATGGATCCAGGCGACCATGGCAGAAGCGCTCAGCCCGTAGCAAGACGCGCCATAAGGGTTGTCTAAAAGTTAACATTTTAATTCTCACATCACAAGAATGCAGCTGATGGACTTACATTCGATATCAAGAGCTCCGGGGAGGGTCCTGCCTGTTATTCGAGAAGTGTGAATCTAACAGAATATCTTAAACCGAGAATAGGCCGTACCATCAGCAGACCAGCCACCTCCGTGGGCCAGGAAGAAGTTGGCCTGTGTAGCACCAGAGGAGATATCGGGACGGGCAAAGTGATATCCACCACGGATGATGTTGTTGTTCGTCGCGCCAGTGTACTGTTTGGAGAACTCGGGGCTTGTGTAACCTTGTCCAGTTTGAGATTACGACTGAGGGATTTCAAGAAAATTCCTACTTGTGCCTTCGGTGGCCTTGATGTAGGCAAATTGGATACCATTGGCTTTGACGGTCGCCCAGTTGATGCTGGGTTGCCAGCCAGAGACGTCGATTCCCTGAGGAGCGGCGTTGGCGATCGCGACAAGAGCAAGAGAGACAACTGATAACAACTTCATGGTTAGAGACGCAAAAAAGCCTGAGGGTCAAGCAGAATGCATCACTCGTTTTATACAACAGGTCACCTCCCACATGCGAGAAGTGTAATGAAGATCCGTAGAAATCATATGGAAAGCTCGACCTCAGATGATCATGTACTTGACAGCAGACAGCACGGAATGTGGAGAACGAGGAGAATTCGTGTCTTGTCGGCTGGCGATTTGACAAGTCCAATTTTTCATCCCAACTTCCTTTTCGCCGAGAAGATGTGCCGTCTATGACGGGTGGTGCTAGTTGACAGAGAGTTGCGATGGATATTAAGAAGCAGTTGTCAAAATCTCTCGTATGGTCGAGAAAATTTAAAATAGCGAGATTCGTCAATTTTTATCATCGCGCACATGCGAAAAAGTCATGCGCCAAAGCTACATCCAAAGATTTAGGCAGAATGAAAAGGCTGAGCCGTTGGCACCGAGATCTTCTGAGGAGATATAGTCGACATAGAAGCGCATGCAGTCCCGAGTGAATATCAAAGTCACTATGCTACAGTCATAAAAATAACTTGCATCACTTTGGGTCGAATAAACCTCGGAAACCATGGTCAGTCACCATGCGATGCCGTCAAGCCAGAGGGACCAGCGGGTCGAGTGTTCTTGAGGGAGCAGGCATATGGTGGTTGACATTAGACAAGAATAGGGCCTGTGTGGTCCAGTGGAAGGAACGCCAACCGCAAGCCTTCGACTTGGTGACTCGGAAAGGCCGAAGGGAACACATGACGTACAGCGCTTCCTTTTCAGATGAAATGCCTAGTCAATAAAGACGGATATGGCCTTGCTTATGGCCATGAGGATTCGCTTCGCTGTCACGCTGCAGGCTAAGCGCGGAGAGACCATCCTGTGAGCAACGCTTCAACAGTCCTTCCCAAGAAATAATTGATTCCAGTGACATTTTTGACAGTTTCACCACAAGGTCGCATAACAAAGACGAAGGATGCTGCATGTGAAGCTCAAGATGGTTGTGCTGAATCAGATGTGCTTTCAATGATACTAGGCCGCACACGGTCGGTACATATGCAACCATCGCCAAACCTGCCCGAAATCGACGGACACCTGACCTGAATGTTCAAGCCGTAAAATTCCTATCAAATAATCGCAAACCTACGAAGACTCTTTCATCACTAGTGAGCATCGTTGATCCCCGGCAGTCTATTTTCGTCCATCGAACAGGCCTACCAGACGCTCCTCAACCTTGTATTCCAAAGCGCCCCCACTGGCCTGACTCGCGACGACGGAGACACAATCCATCGATGAATGTGACCAATGAAAGATCAGGACATGCAGCAGTCCATTCTGTTGCGTGGCCGAGCATTGCGTCCAAGGGTGCCCCGTCCAAGTTCAAAACAACAGCATCCCAGCGATGAAAACTCAATTCTCTCAGGCAAAAGTTAACGGAAAGAATGTTCGTGAATTACGAATAAATCTGCTTCGATTTCTTATTAGCTCAAAGACAAAACGAGACGAGGCGATTCCTTGCAATCTGTCCCGCACGTTCAATGAAAACGCTTAAATTGCTGAGGGAAGCAAAGTGAGCTGCCATATCTTCTATGACGCGGCGGACAAGAGCCATAGATCGACACTTGGCTGATATGAGCTGCATCCAGATAAGTGTTGAGGCCATGATTTTTCTTGAACGACTCCGCGCAGGTTCCGCATATGGAGGGGCAATTTGGATAGAAGGCGGGAAATATACTAAGCCAATTGAAGTATGGCAGAAAGGTGTCGCGTTCCAATCCTATTACTATCGGGATTCTGGACCTGGTTACGAGTCGAATTGAAGGATAGAAGACTTTCAATCTCTGCACCAGACCCTCGTCTTCGCCAGCGTAAATTCCGAGGAACTCTATTTCAGTGTGGCAGTGGAGTAAATCTATTGTATCGAGGGCATTGTTATCGCAGTAGAGGATCTGAAGCGGTGCATGGCTGCTCCTATTGACATTTCTCCAAATTAGATTTGCTCGAGACGGGTTAAGATTGACAGACCCTAGAATGCCTTTGGACGCGCTCTCTTGAAATTCCAAATTTCCTTTTGGCGATTTGACGCGTAGATCGGGGAGGGAATGCATGGAAAGAAGTACTTGAGCAAGACGTTGCGCTACCTTTTCACCCTCTGGGCTCCATCGCCCGGTGAACTGGATGTTCAGGGATCGCACCAGTGCAGCCTTCTGAGGATGCAGGAGAAGCGACATCAGGCATTTAGCCCTACTTCATCCCGGCATAGAGATATACTACGGTAAAATACACGCTCAGCCACCGTCGAGTATATGGGGTGGATGAGAGCCAGCGATGCTAGATCGTTAATGGTGCAAGATGTTGCAATGTAGGATTTGAGTTCTGGAGAAGGTCGCCGCGAGTCGAATAGGGGGTTGAGTATCATCCGCGCAGCATCTTGATGTCCGTGAGTGACTTTACCAGGAAGGAGCTATTCTGCATGGCTGAAATTGTTTGCGTTGAATGCGAAAAGAGTTTGTAGTGTTCAAGGTTAAGTTTCAGTCATCTTCATCGATCGTGGCCAGTGTAGCGAGTGACAGCAGATATCGATGTAGGACCGTATGTACTACGATTCTATTATCCGACACACCCGCCACGTCATATGAGAATGCGAAATTTCTAAGGTCTTGCGTGCATTACCTCACCAAAGCTCAGGACAAGGCCTTCGTCAGGGAAAATTGTAAAACAGAAAAATCATATAACCTATACAGGGAGCTGGTTCGCAACTGGGATGACTTGACCAGTTCTAGGATGGGATTGGTGCATGGACCTGCG
This sequence comes from Tricholomella constricta, assembly GCA_013368375.1. Classification (NCBI taxonomy): domain Eukaryota; kingdom Fungi; phylum Basidiomycota; class Agaricomycetes; order Agaricales; family Lyophyllaceae; genus Tricholomella; species Tricholomella constricta. Next base: position 414,316 of record JAACJP010000017.1, read on the forward strand.
GATAAGGCCCGCATTTCCTATGTCTGACGGAACGATTTCGAAGATACATCCACGATATAGATTCAAGGCGTGGGGTTGCTGCAACTTTGATGATGAGAACGACAGTTTTACAAGATCGAATGGACCCGAGCTGGTGTTCCGACCGTCATCAGCGCCAGATGCATTCGAACTGAGAGCCAAAAAACCATGTGCAGACCCGTGCGACCTTCATGGTACCCGCTAACCGACCAGAGCGAATCTTGGTCAACCACCTGATAGTAAGGAGTCCACCGAACTAGTCTAGGCGTCGTGTTGCGTCCACAAGACCTGAACCCAGGCTCGCAGATTAGGCTTTCGGGGCGTCCCAGGTTTGCAGTCCCTGAGCTCGTGCCGTACTCACTTTCATCAACATTTACAGCCCTGGTCTTTCTCCACCCGACAGGTTGCACTTGAATTTGTAGAGAATGAGACCGGTGCACGAGTTGGGTTTTTGCATTTTGTTCAGGCCACGGGCAGCTGGGTGAGACATGAGACATGAGCGGCGTGAGCGTCAATGGTGATTTCTGGGTATTGAAGGTGATTCCTTCGCAGTAGTTGATTCAGCGTACTTCAAGCGGCTGATGTAGACACTTGTGGAGGACCTGCGTGAAGGTAAGCCGTTGTTGGGGCAATAAATAACAGAGAAATGAACGCACTTGCCACATCTTTTGATTATCAGGAAAGCTTGAACTTTGGTTCTGAATCAGATCATGGAGAGAGAGTGTGTGTAATTTGGATAAGGACTCGTAACATGCGAGTGTATCCTGAGGTTGGAACAAACTGGAGCTAAGTGGCAGTAATCTTTAAGATAAAGGCGCTTATAGATTGCGCTGGATGGTATTAAGGCGTCTTCCGGCATCCTCGCACTGTCGGGTCTGCCTTAAGTAAGTATCCGTCGTCATGAACGAATGGGAAAAGGCAAGGGAAAAATGGGAAGGCCAAGGAGATGGTGCTGGCACACCTTGGCACACGGGCAGAAAAAATTATTGACCGCATTCCAGTTTCCAGGACCGGTCACGTAAAGCAATTCCAATCTGCCCGTTAACCCACCAACATTACGGCCGAAATTCTGAAGTCAGAGCCACCGGTCTCAAACGCCAGCTTTTCTCCTCTGTCGACGCATCCTTGCGGCCCTGCGGAAATGGTGCATCCAGGTTGCTCGGCACTCGGGGAGGAGGGGGGCCTATGCTGTAAGAGGCTATATCCAAAAACCCCAAAATTCGCAATTTCTGTCCTGGTCAATTTTGCCGGTTTCTGTACCCATCAGGATCGGGTGCTTCCAAATTAGGCAATTTATGTACTTGATAACGATCAAACATGTATTGTTTTTCTATAACTATAATGAGGGTATAGTATAGCCCAGGACTGTAAAGTAGTGTAGAGATAGCAGAAAGCACCAGCTCTAATCATTGTCCGAGTCAGAGTCCAACTCTGAGACAGTTCCTGAGGTGAGCGTGTTCTTATTTGGAAGCCTGGGCATGGCGGGGACATGCCAAACCGCTCGCTGACTGCGAAACGGCGGGTGGCAGGCACAAATGTGGAGAAAAGAGGCAGGGGCGGGGGGTGACAATATGGCGGCGCTCTGTTAGTGCCAGACAGGCGGCCTTTAGCGCTGCTAGCACACGTGGTTTTCTGTACTCGTAGGATCGGTCAACACAGCTGGGTCCAGGCTTCTGCACCCAGGCGGGATCGGGGAGCACACCCAAATTTGGCGGTTTATGTACTTATAGGATCGGTGAAAACGGCCAATTTTTCCCAGTTTCTGTACTTCTTAGGATATAGCCTCTCACAGCATAGGCCCCCCTCCTACTCGGGGCCATGAACACCGAATGTGACGTGACACCATCACACCTGTACTCCATAATTTCAAGTCTACCGGTGTACGGGCACATTTAAAACGAGATGGGGTCGGTGAGATGCGCAGCCCCTTTCCCCGACTTTGCAAAGCCCTTAACCGGCTTTGAAGATGACCGACGAGAATCTTACTCTTTGCGTGCCCCGTGCGTCGTCGGGGCAGGACCCCCACCAGCCTGTCCTCGCGAGTTCGCAGAGGCCGACGCAGTACCCGCCCAATCATGTTCTGATAAAGGTCGACCGTTTCGGATTCTCGGCCAACAACATCACATACCAGGCCCTAGGCGAACATCCCCATTTCCGGTGCGCATAGCTCGAAGATATTCTTAGACGTTGACTGGACTCGTTTCTTCATGATCTCCAGGTACTTTGATTTTAACGACGCGCCGGAAGTAGGGAAAGTCTCGCCCAAGACTCACGGCCTGTTTCCTGTATGGGGATTCGGGACAGTTGAGAAATCTACCCACCCAAAGATCCACGAGGGAGAGCGGGTCTATGGTTATTTTGCCCCGACGCGATATCTGCTCCTCCCCGTGTCTTCCGCAGATGTGAACAAGCACGCCTTCTATGTGCCGCGTCCTCATTTGCCTGCTGGTACGTTAGTTGGTTTCGTGCGCCCACCTGCGCTAACGACCTCGCAGATCGCCGACCATACAATCAAATCCTCCGCTGTGCTGCCGACCCGCAATACACATCTGATCCTGCTGTCGAGGACCTTACCATGTTATATCGTCCCCTTTTCTGGACGTCCTACTGGTGCGAAGATTGGCTCTTCTCCTCCAACTACCGCGGGGGCGCCTCCACCATCCTCATCTCTTCTGCCTCCTCCAAAACCGCCTTCTGCCTCGCATACCTCATCAAGAAACGCATTGCGCGCGGCGAGCTCAGCCGGGATGTCCGGATCGTTGGCTTGACCTCTAAAGGCAACGTCGACTTCACGCGCGGGCTGGGGCACTACGACGAGGTCCTGGAGTACGGATCGTTCACCTCAGGACGCGCGTTCAGCCACAGCCGCGGAAAGGAACGGTGGATATACGTCGACGTCGCATCGAATGCCGCGCTTAACGAGCGCATCCTCGCACACTTTGCGTCGCCGTACGCGGCGAGCCTCGTCGCGTGCATCGTCCTCGGCCTCACGAATCTCTCACCCGCGTCTCCCGGTGCTGACTCCATCGATTGGGGCACTAACACGTTCGACACATCTGCTGCGTCCGCGGACGCGCGCCCCTCGTCCCAATTCTGGCCAAGCTTCGAGAATTTCTTCATGCCGGAGTGGCTGGATGTGCGTAAGCACCAGTTGTCCATCGGGGAGATCTTCGCGACGCAGAACAAGGCGTGGCAGGAGCTGATGGTGGACTGTGTGGGGTGGGTCAAAATGGACCGCGTGTACGGGGGCGCGGCGGTGAGGCAGGCGTATGAGGAGGTGGCGAAGCGCGGCTTGGGTCCGGAGAGAGGACTTATATGGAGCTTATGGGACGCGCCGGTTGAGAGTAGAGGCTGGTGGTCTGCGCGGCTGTAGTTTTCTAACACTATCACTATTCAAAATTTGAAGCCTTACTGTATCAGACTGATACAGGTCCAGGTCGGCGCAGGGATCGCGATGAGGCCTGACTTGCTAGCTCAGCGCTGTCTGTGTCATTCAGGGTGCCGCGTGATATCGATATTGATAGAGCTCTCACACTTATCAAGAGTGGATCTTTCTTGAAGAAAAAAATATTTATGGTAGACGCTCTACTCCGCCTATATATCTCTGACCGCTTGATTGTTGAATTCGTTGCAATTCCGAGTCAGCGGAATCCGTGGAAATTGAAGTCTGCAGCGCCTAGGACCTGCCTATCGGCATTTTATTTTACCTTGACATCGTATTTAAGCTCAACCGAAGATTGCGCTCCAGCGTCTATGCACCCACAAAATCAGGGCGCCTTACGAAGCATCCTTCGGATGATCGGGCACGCGGTGAGGAGGAAGCCGTTGCGTACATTGTTTGTTTCCGTTTATTTCGTCATGGGTTCACCTTGACAGCTCCATGCAGACCTCGCGTGTATGTCAAAGGTAAACCTCGTTTTGGACAAAGCACGTTACTGACCCAAGATTAAGCTTGTGGGGCTAGGTCCGGGGATGGTTCGGGGAAACCTTCGAAGAAAATGAAAATGAAATCGATCAGGCTAAGATTTGCAGGCGAGATGACTTTGAGTGCATGAGTCTGAAACAACGGAGAGCAGGGCGTGAACATGCGAGAGGCTCTGCAGAGACATAAACGAGGCGAACAGTGGCGTTAAGGAGGCCATCGCAGAGCTCACTGCACAGCAATGAATTGGCAGTGAGTTCTGAACGATCTACAAAGCGATGTGATGTGGACGCGCACCAGAATTCTTAGTGATCGGTCGGTCGGAGCCTGAACCTGAGAGGACCCCGGAAACCACTCACCACACAAAAGAGGAAGGAAAACGAGGTCCAAATTCACGAGATAAATCCTGGCATGGGACTCACATCGCTCCCATGTGGTGTTATATGCGAAATCCAATGGAAGATGCGGAGTGTGCATGAATATGGAGTGGAGAGGTGAAAAAAATTGAGGCGCGGATGCCGAGGCTTTCGAATCGTGTGGACCTGTTACATCTTCCAGGCCCTTGTCCGTGGAGACTTCGCATTTCGAGAAGAACGGTGGAAGTATATAGAAAATTGAGAAGCCTGCGGACCGGAAGTCGGGCACAAGCGTAAGGTCTTACCGGCGGCGTCGACGTCGCTGTCGGTACCGTCAATCGACACTTGTCAGTGACATGACAAGATATAGATAGAGGGGCTGGAGAGCGTTCCTTGAAAAATATTTGGGTGTTCCTTGTATATTCTTGGTCTGAAAGCAAGGGCCGGGCAGTTGGGAAACCGGGTTTGGGGCGTCGGAAGCAATGGACGGACTAAGTAGGACTGGGCTATCGGGGGTCCTGTGTTTGATCATACAAAACCCACGCGGCCACGAGAGCACTTGGCACTTTCCACGCGACCGAGGAACCTCGTCCAGGCTTCACTCAATCTCCTCTCAACAATTTATCTCTTTCTCCTCCCTCTGTATTAACATAGACACGACAAAATTTCGACGACCTTGCGACGCCTAAGCCTAGACGAGTTATGTGCGGCGGGGTGAAGAACCACCATTTCCAGCCCGTGGGAGCTAATCCAAGGCAGAACTGGCGGCGACGAAGTGCAGATGTCGGCGGGCTGCATCTGGCGATGGAGAATACAGGTCATGGCCAGGGATGGGTGGGCGACTCGGGCGAGCTGAAGTATGTGCTACTTTCTTGTCGCTGCACCTCCTGGTAAACGTATCGCAGGACCAAGTTTGCTGAGCTGCTGGGCGATATGTACACCTCGACCCTCCATGCGGTCAACGAGCTTGGCTCAGAATTGTATGTCCATTATCTGTTACTCCTCGATCAAGCGCTAATTGTACCGCTACCTAGCGCTCCCCCTGACTTATCACTCGATGCTCGACGCCGGCTCATCCGATCACTTGAGCGGTGGCATTTTGAGCCGCACAAGCTTTCAGAAGAAGAATTACTCGCATGCACGCTGATTTTGTTCGAAGCGCTTTATCGCATTGAAGGGATGGAGGAAGCAATCGGTGTCTCAATGCGTGCGTCCTTCTCGGAGAACCGTTTCCAATTTGCTATGTTCAAATACCTGTCATCCCCCAGGGCAAATATCACCATTCGTACAACACCTCCGCCGGATATACAGACTTGAAAACTCGTACCACAATTTTGAGCATGCCCTTGATGTGCTCCAAGCATCGTACTCATACCTGCGGGCCGCTGGTATGGTCCCGCCGCTACCGATACTTCTAGAGCCTGGCCGCATGTGGAAATCGGAGAGAGCGTTCGATAGCGGGCCGCTTGTGACCAGCCTAGGGTTCCACGACCTCTTCGTGATCTACATTGCCGCTATCGGGCACGATGCCGGCCATCCCGGTTTCTCTAATTTATTTATGGTACGTTGATGAGCCTGTCTCGCGATATTCCCCTCTGACAGGTGTCTGGTCCAGAAAAATGCGGGGACACCGCTTTCGGAGGTGTACGATGGGAAATCGGCACTCGAGCAGATGCACTGTCAGCTCTTGTTGCGAGTGATGCGGTTCCATGGCATGGGGGTCGTGCTGGATCATCCCGTGACAGGTCTTCATGTACGTAGGCTGCTTTTGGAGACGGTCCTTGCGACCGACATGACTGTGCACGACCTCTTCATGAAAAACTTCCAATCGGCAATTGGTGGGGATGCTACTTCAATATGTCATCGGCAAGTTATAATCTGTCAAGCAATTATGAAGTGCGCCGACATCAGCAATCCAGTAAGCTCCAGATGGCGTTGTTTTTTTCTTTTATCAGAATAGCCCAACTCACCAGCCTTCACAGAGTCGACCATATGCTGTTTCAAAGCACTGGGCTGCGGCTCTGATGGAAGAATGGTCATCACAAGCTCTTTATGAGAAATTTCTACATCTTCCAACCACCGTGCAGTCGAATGATTCTCCCATCAACGAGGCAAAATCCCAAGTCTTTTTCATCACCCATTTCGCAAAGCCCCTGCTAGATCTTACCATCCAGGCTGTGCCAGGTGAGTGTACCCTGCAAGTAGCGATGTTCTTCTGACTCATCACCCGATGGCTTCAGAGATGAAGCCCTTCGCCGAACAATGCGTGTCAAACCTGAGAATTTGGACGAAGCGCCTCAAGTGCCTTGAAGCCACCCAAAGCGACCGAGCGAACCACGCCTCCACGATTCCACGACATCCCGACGATTTTATGACCGCCTTCCCCCTCACGCTTCCCCCAGCACATCGCATTTGCCACACTGAAGAACCCACCCTTGTCTGGCCCACAGCGCCATACATGCGCTCTTCCGAATCCTCTTCTGGCTCCTCCGATTCCAACCTCTGCTCGCCTGCCTGTTCCGTCTCCTCCTTTGCCTTCTCCCCCATCTCCGAATCTTCCAACTCCAACAACTCCAACACCCATCCACGCCCGCCCTCGAGTGCGGGCAGCATCAGCGTACTAGGCAGCCTCACTTCCGGGCACCACTCACCCGCAGATGGCCATGCTGCAATCCGCGCCGCCGGCAAGCTCGGCATTCGTAAGCAGAAGAGCATAAACCGCAACTCCTGGTCCCCCTCCGTTTTTTCCATGTCTGGCCAGCCACCACCTAAACCTCCCGTTCCTGTCCCAAAGTCCACTGTCACCCTCCTGGTGTCGACGACGACGAACGCGGTGGGACCGCCGGCAATTCTTCCCTCAGACCTGGGCATGGGCGTGAGCGTCGCGGACACGATCGTGATCAACCCCATCAAGCTCGATAAAAGCAAGCTGACCAGGTCGTAGGGGTGTAGGGGTCTGTGTGGCGCCCGAGCGCACCGTATACGTTCATCTCACTTGTTGATCGGTTGTCGTCACTCTTGTTTATGGGACCGGCGACCGCACCTATATTTCCCCGCTGGATACAGTGAGGCCGTGGTACGACTGCCGCCGTTCGGAAGTGGGTTAAATTCTGGGTCTGCTGAGTCAGATCGGTCGGGCAGCCGCTGCCCCGGGTCCATCCCTGATGTCGTTATTGGGTTCGCCATCGGATGGCAGAAGGTCGCGCGTCGGGCGCGCTGATCTCTTTCGCCGCTGTCGTTGTCCCTTGTGTGTTTCTATAGCTCAGCTTTCTACCGTATTATCGCTAGGCGCTTTCAGTCGAAGGTCATGGACATTGTGGCTGCTTTTTGCTTTGAATGGAATGAGTAGTGTACATACCTAACTGTATAAATAGCACCCGGGGTCTATTATTACCACGATATCCATCTGCTTGCGCTGGATTGTTCTGGTGGGCGGTCGAAGAGGGAACAAAGGGCATTGCCTCGTGCCGTTGAGCTCGCGGTTACAGCGCCGCGTGTCGCGTTATTTGGATTCAAGGCCTTCCACTATCGGTCATCGGCGCTCATCGGCGTCGCAGCGGTCACCGACATTGATCCGGGCTTTTATCGACTACTACATACACATTTCGAACGGTTGTCTTCAAAATCGTTTTTTGGAGTCTGGTACCGAGACTAGTCCGATTGATAGCCACCTTCAAGCCGTCGGTTTTGGTGCTATCATAAACGATGACCTCAAACGGAGCGTGATCGTGTTCAACAAGGCACCAAAGTGTATGTCTCCGCTCTCCATGCATTACGAGTGGCGGAAGTGAGTAGCGAGATAAGGTCCACTGGGGTAAAGATGTTGTGGGTTGGAAGGCTCGGTTGGATTGGAGGTCGCTCATCGCAATAGGGTGGCGACTTGTGACGTTCCGTCATGCTTGTGATATCCAAACCTCTTTCAACCGTCATGATATCCCCTTTGTTATCCTACCCTCTGGCGCTCTTGAAGCTGATGGAGCAAGAAACCAACGTAGCTCCACTGGGAATGGCCCGTCGTGTCGGAACGGCAACGTCAACCTTTGACGTACCTGCTCATAATTTGTTGCTGGCTTTGCTCGAACACGCTCCGTCACCGGAAAATATCATCGCGAAGGAGGTATTAGTTGAGCTTGGGGGTTGCGGAAATGAAACCGTAGTATTGTTAGGTGCGTTCTTTTCCTCCAATCTGAACCCGCCCTTGTTGACCTGTTCTCGAGCGGAAATGGTGATCGTTGGTACTTGCGACATGACTGAAGATGACTGGGCAGGTTTAGTCCATGAAGAAATGCAGAAGCCGGGTAACAATTTTGAAGGCCTCACAAAACTTGCGAGTCACTACCTGTCTCACCTTTTGATTGCATGTATGCGCGAGTTTCCCCCAAGATCATCCTTTACCGATATTTTACCTCTCGAAGTTCGAAATCCTGGCGGTCCCAAGACCCCTCAGGATACAATCCACCCAACTCCAGATCGTAAGCGAATCGAAGAGATTGAGGATTTAATCAAACAAGCCGTTACTAAGAGGAGTCAATCGGCTTTGAGAAACCTGGCACGTTTTGACGTTTTAACTGACCATCTGACGGCTCAAAGGTTCTCTTAGGCCTTTCTTCGCGATGGCGACTACTGCCTTATAACAAGTGCATCCTTCATCCCCCCGGACATGGTGGTGGCCCGTTGTGCTCACATCATCCCGTTCAGTCTCAGTGCAAAGGTACTTAACTGTTGGGTGATGGGTTCGGTCGCTCATGATTTTACCTCAGACACAGACCCACGCCGCGATTGAAGGATTTGCGGGCCTTGTTTTAAGCGCGCAATTTGTCAGCGAGAATATCAATCATCCACGCAATGCGCTAAATCTCCAAAACGATGCTCATGATTTGATGGCTAAGTACATGGCATGGGGAATCGAAGCGAAGTATGAGGGTAACGAGGTGACCTTTATGTTTTCACTTGGGTCGATCCCGAATTGACAGATCATATAGTGGAAATACTACTACCGCATTGTTCGACCAGATCGACGAATATTCTTTGCTACGCTGAAAGACGGCGATGCGATCGTGTTTGGAAGTGGTCCCGGCGGCACCCATATCCCACCTCCCGACCCACGTATGTGCAACCTCCGGTTGGCCGTAAGTCGAGTCGCGTACGCTTCTGGAGCCTCCGAAATCTTTGACAAATTCGTCGATGATGAGGATGAAGACATGATGCAGGTTCCTGTCTACTTTGGTGGCCCGTTCGTATCCGATGACGTCCTCATGCGTAAACTTGAGGTGGCCATGTTTTAATTCTGATTCTTCACAACTTCTACGTCAGCCTCTGGCTCAGAACGAGTCAACCTTCGTTCCACTTAATCATAGGGCTATGGGACCCGTATTGTCTATGCCATTTACGGACGGAGAGCGCACATGGTACCCGGTTTCCAATAGATTTTGGACCGTTCTTGATTCGCGATCCTGTCAATGTGATAAACGCAAGTTTACTATCTATCTGTGATAGACGGGCACATGGCCGGGGAGCTGCATGTGCATTGCAAAATAAGTAAAGAAATGTACATAATGATGATACAGCGACGACGATGGCAGAGTAACCCCGCGTCCTCTTCCCAATCGGAATCGAACCCCTCAAGCGCTGGCGTTAGTTCAGGCAAGGGCAGGGTTGTTCTCAGCGAAGTATTCGTGCGAGTCAGCGTTGAACACCGCACTGCTGGGGCTGCTGATCGCAAGCGATTTGCATGACGACTGGCCGTACGTGTAGTCGTCGGTGCCGCCGTTCGACGTGAAGTGCGACGACTCGTGGATGAGGGTTCCCGCCTTGGAGTCGGTGCCCGTGTTCGGCGCGTTCCAGAAAGCGCCGCAGAGGTACACGGTGGCAAAGGTGTCGGGGTAGACATACGCGTAGGTGCCCGAGTCGGTGCATGTGCAGTCAAACTTGTACGACGAGAAGGTGTTGCTACTAATCTTAGAGAAGTGGCTCTGCACGGTGGAGTGTCGCGAGTCTGTGTAGGTGCCGAACCAGGTCGTGTAGCGCGATGTTCCTGAGAGGTGCGAGTTCAAATATCTGGTAGGCAGAAGTAGAGACATTAGTATTTGCACACGTCGACGAAACAGAAGACGCACGAGAGGGCGCCGGCAGCATAGCTCTGGGCGGAGGAGGCGGCAGTGTTAAGCTGGGATTGCTGAGTGGACGAACAGCCGTTGAAGGTGGCGCGCTTGACTTCAGCACGACGGGTGACAGCGAGCTTGCCAGTCAGCTTGGCGCGGTGGGCATCAGCATTGGCGTAGATGGGCACGGCATTGTTGCTGGAGTCGACGATGTAGAAGAGGTTGTTGGCCTCGACGGAGTAGGAGCCCTCTCCGGACTTGCTGAAATTGTACGCCTCAGACACTGTATCAAAGAACGACATGATTATGAGTGCATTACGATCAAAAATATTGCAATTTGACTTACAGTCGTGCTCAACTTCGACGGATTGACCGGGGGCGAGGACAGTGACGGCGTCTTTACCGGTGGCGATGGCGGCAGCGGGAACATATTTGGCCTTGATACCAGTGAAAGCGGGGGAGGCACCGTTGGCATCAGTGATGATGAAGGTGTGCGCGGGAAGCTTCGAGAGGGGAGAGTTCGGGTCATTGAGGACCTTCAGGATCTCGTCTCCGGTGTTGGTGATGGTCGTCTTGACCTTGAGGTTGTCAACACCAGCCACTTCTGCCGGACCTGCAAGTCGCAGAATACTCAGAACGGGTAATGGACCGGAATGGAGACGGGCTACATACCAGCAACCTTGACAGAAAGGCCGGGGGCGGCTGAGACGGCGACAGCCGAAGCAACGAGGGCGATCAAAGTGGCACGAAGAGAGCTCGAGAACATTGTGTCAGAGGAGGTTGGGAGGGAGATAGAGAAAAGACACTGAGAAGGTGGTAAGTTAACTGGGCAATACTGCAGCCATTTTATAGTGCATTGTTCGCTAAGTGTTTGACGGAAGATAATAGCATAATTGTGCCCAGGTGGTTGCTACAGTAGGATAGCGAGGAAGAGTGTGTGTTGCGATAGCATATGATCGCGGTACGCGTGGCGAGAAGGTTCTCCATACGCATTCGACAAGAGAAGGTCGCTAGGATACTAAGAATAGCATTAGTCTCCATAAAGAAGGCAACTCTAAGAGGTACACCGGGAGTGGGTAGGTTGGAGACAGCCACTTCCGCCATTGCTTTTACCGGGGAGCATAATCTCAACACTATAATTGATGTTTAGAAGTCATTATACACGCACCACGTATTAGGTGTAGCAACATACCAGTGAAGTCCACGGCGTCGATACTCCGGTAGAACACAGCACTGACAAGGAAATAGATCGCTTTGAGCACGTAGAACTAATAGAAACCATGTGCGACAGGTTGAGAAGAAATGAAAAGATGCAAATTGCGGCCCGATTGATCGGATATTCCATATCAGAGGATGCTCAGTCCAAGATACGCAACTGCCCGAGATCGCTGCAGTTGCTTGCGCGGGCCGCCAGTATAAAGGTACGCCGGTACTTTAAAGATCCGGATGGACAATACTGTGATTAAGTGGAAAGGATTTGCGCCATGTAGAGAGCCTCTGCACACTGCACATTGCAGTGATCTATCCGGAACACGGTCTGTCATTTTTGAAATGAGGTTCTCGGGGCAAAGGTTGTCGCCTGACAGCATGACACGCATACGTTTACCCCGGAGTTGTGGGCATAAGTCGGAAGAACTACGTCGCGACGAGAGGGATTTTAAGTTGGTAATGTTCTGCTGGCCTCGTGAGTGATCTATCGCTGAAGTTATCATGCCCATCGAACGAGTATTCAAACGCGAAGCAGGATCTTGTCAAGAATGTTAAGCGTGATGATCACGTCAATGTACAATGGTCCGTGGGTAACCGAGAGACAAAAGGTAGGTCAGGAGATTGCCTGATTGCATATAATCTGCTGAAGGTTAAGGTGGAGGAACGGGCGAAGACGTGTCGAGACGCGAGGGCCATGGAGGGAGGGGTCCAAGTCAGCGCCGTTTGGTTCCGCGCGTGACCGTGCGAATTTGGAGACGAACGCGCCACTGAAGCGAACAACGGGTTGGTATTCGTCCTGCAGTTTGGGCCTCGCCAATCTGCAGGCCATGGCGTCCTCCTCAGACGGTATACCCGTCCTACCCCCTATGCCTGACTTTTCCGCCCATAGCACTCCTTTCTCATCCGCGGGCGACATGAAATTCCATCTACAAAACCTCCTTGACAACAAGGAAAAGCAGCTTCAGCAGGCAGCTACTCTTGGTCAGCGGGTTCTGGCCCAGCGGGTCGAGCTGGAGGAACGTATAAAGCAGCTCCAGGAACTCGAGGCTGACAAGTCTGAGGACGACGACATTGACGACCAGGCGCGCGAGCGATACGCTGAACTGGCCGACACTTTGGTCTCGTGGGACAACGAGAATGTGCAGCTTTCCAGTGCCGTTGGCAGCTCAAAGGTGCGTAGCTGCGTCCCGCTCTTATATCTACACCACTCACACTCGTCTTCATTAGCTCTTCCCAAATGGCAAAACACCTTCGCCCTCAGTTGCCTTTGCTGAATTACCCCGTGAGGAGCGTGAACGATCAAAGCCATCGGCTGGCACTTCAGCTGCCCAATCAAGGCGCGCAAAGAATGCAGCCCATCGAGCTGACGACGTCGGTACGTATTCAGTCATCTGTACATAATCAACCCGTAATCGACCCAGTCCTATCTAGAATTCGCTTTCGAAATCGGCAGTGGACTACTGACCGAAGTCCGCCGTCTCCAGAGTCTGCTCGGTGAGCGCGACAAGGCCATCCAGGACATGAAGGAGGAGAAGGACGACTTGGAAAAATCCGTCGAAGCTCTCCGAACAGCGCTTAGGCAACAAGAACAAAGCTCGGGTATGTCCTTTCATTTCGGAGCCCTCCAACTTCACATTCATCACATCACACCAGACAAATACAAAGAAGAAAACTGGAATCTCGAAGTCACGCTCCAAGAGCTCCGTACCCAACTCGGCGACTCCCAAGCTTCTACTCAGAGGCTCGAAGGCGAACACAAGCGTCTTACCAAGCTCCTTGCCACTTCCCGCGATGCAGGCGACCAGCACAAGAACGAGGCAGACCGCCTGGTTAACCTTGTCGAGGAGATGAAGGCCAAGCACGAGACTGACATCGCCCAAGCCCGTAAACACGCCGCTGGCCTCGCACGCGACAAATCCGACCTCCAACAAACCGTGGATTCGCTCAAGAACGAGGCTGCAAAGGCCGGGCGGCGATTTCCGCGATTCGGCTCCCCGCTCACGCCGAATGGAGCTGCGGGCAGCGACTTCTTGCTGACCCCTGCTGGCGACGACGCCGATACGGATATATTTACGGGTGGCGCATCAACCAACAGGCGCAGACTCGATTCCAGTGCAATCTTCGGTGCGGACGGTGACTTTGCGGACTTTGCAGACTCACCGGAGGTGTCGCCTGTGCGCCCGCCATTTTTGGCTGCGAACCATCCCAGCAACGAGATCGAAGCCCTTCAGCAGAGACTCGCGCATGCACAGAGACAGATTAATACCCTCAAGGGTACGTTGCAGAGGGAGAAGCAGCTACGTATGGAGTATAGGTCCAAACTGGAAGCAACGTCTGAAGGTTTCGCGGCTGCTGCTGAGATCGACGATGAAGTTGGCAATGAAGATCTGTATGAGGATGATGATACCACTCTGGAAGGCAAGAAGAAGAACAAGCCTCGTACGATAACTCCCTTCAAGGTCGGTGGACGAGGTCGCGGCCGCGGTCGTGGACGGGGCGGTATCACCCTCATTCAGAGACTCGGTATGGCTGCATCAAGCCCGTCATCTGAATACAACGACGATGACGGCCCGCATCACCTCGACGACTCGCCTCCCCCTGTCCCACCGATCCCCATCCGCTTCAGCCAGCCCGAGGAAGACGAACATAGCCTCTTCTCCACACGCGACCTCGAGCGCGACCAGATCCTGCCTAACGAAGACGACGAAGCCCGCGAATATGAGCGCGAGCGCGAACAGAGCCCGCCGCGCTCTCCATCGCCCATGGAGCCCAACTCTAACCGTGCCAGCATCACGAGTGTCGACGGCATGGACCCTGTCTTCGCCAATGTCCTCCGCCGTGTCCCCTCCAACGGCTCGTCCTACGCCGGCAGTCCCCTGCGCCAGGCCGTACTCGGCGGCTCAGCACGCGGGCGTACCGTTGGCCGGCGCTCGCGCGGTGGCGTACCGTACAAGGAGGCGCGCCCGCCGTCTCTTATTGATGCGCCGGATGTGCTCTCGGCGGAGCTGCTTGGTATGGCAGGATCTTCGCCAATGAAGAGCCGAGAGATCCTGGAAGAAATCGAGGAGACATACAGAGCGCGCGAGGCTGAGATGGTGGAGATTGGATGCCAAACTGAACCAGAGAAACAACCTGAAACAGAGGTTGTAGTCGTGCCGGAGACAGCAGAGATAGCTGTCCAGGTTGAAACTGAGCCTGAGCCCGCACCAGCGGTGGTTGAGCTCCCGCCTGCGCCCGTGCCCGTGGAGACGGTGGACCAGGCGATGCAGACGGACGAGGAGCCCACGGTTGTTATCCAGACAGCGGAGATCGGCACGCAGCATGCGTACGAAGAGCCGGTACCGCAACCCGCGCCTGTTCCTGTTCTTGTGGAGATGAGTATTGGCACAGATCCAGAGCCACAGTCCGCGCCCGTCCCAGTGCCAGTGCTTGTGCAAGCCGAGACGCAGACCCCTCAACCCCAAATGGCCGACGTAGATACCCAGACAACGGCGACGTTTGTACGGCCGGAAATGAGCGACCTGGGGATAGGAAGGGCTGTGGGCGACATGGGCGCACGTCGTACGACAATCACACAGTATGATAGGTCGCTAGGGAGCTTGAGTGGCGATTCGACGATCACGCGGCCATTCCTGGCTGAGCATGAGGGCAGCGACGACGAAAACGATGGTGACGAGACGGAGACTGGTGCGGACACAGAGGCGGAGACGGATTTGGACGACTACCATGATGCGCGCCAGAGCATCATGATGTCGACACCCTCGGGTACGGAGAGCCGCGATGAATTCCATTCCGTGATGACCATGTCGGACAACGAGTTTTCGGAGTCTGACGATGATGGCGAGAGCATCAAGGCGTCAAGAATGACGTCCAGTCAGAATGGACATGCGTCGATAGCGTCGTCCGCCGTTGGAGGAGGCCGCCGTCCGTCCTCGTACTACGCTGCGGTCACCTCGCCTCCCCCGGAATACGAGGATGTGGGCGTTTCTGCGGACTTTAAGCCTGAGCCTGAACGCATCATCGTCGAAGTTCAAGTACCTGCACCCCTCCCGCCCAAGCCCGAGGTCAAGGAGATCTCGATTCAGACCGATGATTGGAAACCTCCAGCGCCACCGCCCGCACCAGTGGTGGTCCCAGTCCTGACTCAGCCTCCAACATCCGTACCAACTCCTGGTCTGTATCGCGTCGGGTCGAGCTCGAACCAGCAATTCCAGTTCATTTCCCCGCCCACACCCTTGACTACTTCTTCTGCACCACCAAGGCCCGCATCCGCGGCCTCAGCAATTTCGCCCGTGGGCCTCACGCCTGCTGCTATACCCATTCCTGTTGCGGCCCCGGGTCCACTGTCAAGCATCCTCAGGGAATCCAGTGGTACATTTGGTCGTTCACGGACAACGGTTGCGGACAGGAGGCAGTCCTTGGAGTCTGTGATTTCCTCAATCGCAGATGAGCTTCCTGACCGATCCAGAGTACCTTCAGCGGCGACCATGCTTACTACGGTGGATAGATCCAAGCCGCCGATGATGGTGCTGCCGCCGCCGCCAAAAGCGCCACCGCCACCTACGAGCATGCCCCCACCATCGTTTATCCCCGAGAGGAGAATTCCTACAAGCTCTACTGGATCATACGACATGCCACCGCCCAGGCCGTCCTCCCCACCACCTCCGGAACTTATCCAACGTGCCACAACGCCAACGTTTGGAGCTGTGCTGTCTGTGCCTGGAAAGGGCATGTACAACTTCCGCCAGGCTGGCTCAAGCATGCCGCCTTCCCAGGCCGGCCTGCGCCAGCCACCATCTACGAGCAGCTTCAGATCTGCGGCCAATGCTGCTACGTACGCGCATCACTCGACACCGCCGCCAGGCACCCTCTCGTCTTTGAGTGTTCGTGAACGCGAGAGAAGACAGTTCTCCCAGACATCGCTTATCTCGGAACGCAGCGTCGCGTCTCCGCGCTCGTCGATGTCATCAGACCACTTCCATGCGCAGGCACTGCCAGACCCTGTGACGCCCAATAAGACTGCTGATACCACGCCGCGCGCTGGCGGAACCACCACGGACCCGGCCATTATCCATGCGATCACCCAGACGATGATTGGCGAATTTTTGTATAAGTATACCCGGCGCACGATCGGGAAAGGACATGGCCAGGGCAGACATAAACGGTTCTTCTGGGTACACCCGTATACCAAGACCTTGTACTGGAGTTCTGCAGATCCTGGATCTTCAAATGTGTCTGAGTCCAGCGCAAAGAGCGGTATGTTGCTGAATTTCAGGGATCCATGATATACCGCTAACTTGTCGCCTCTTCCAAGCGTATATTGATGGAGTTCGATCAGTTCTGGACCCTAATCCTATGCCCCCCGGATTACACCAATACAGCGTCATCGTATCGACACCCCAGCGAGAGATGAAGTTCACGGCGCCGACTAAAGAAAGGCATGATATCTGGCTTAATGTGCGTATTTAACAGCCCCGTTTTTACGATCATCCATTTACGCATGTTCCTAGGCTTTGCAATACCTACTATCTCGCCCAGCTGGCATGAGCATAACTTCACCTGGCAATGCGACAGTAGTGCCCCGAAGCCCTATCTCGCAAGAGTTTACAGATGACGAACGGCGACCACGCCAGGCCTCAAGTCCCCAGAGCCAGCGAAGCGCGAGAAGTGTTCAAGCTGCTGATACATGGAATACCACTCCCCGAGGACAGCGCAGTCGCTCTCAGTTATCAACCAGAGGGTCCATAGGCAAGCGATCCGGCACCCCGGCAGCGGAATATCTACGATGGAACGGTCCAGAAAGTCCCTATAGCCCTACCAGATCTTTCGTGGACGTAGCGCATCACGACGAGGAGGACCTGGACTTTGAGCTCCACGGTGATACCATGTCAGACGATGGGTACGAAGGGTTGGAGAATGTCCGCGCCTGCTGCGATGGCCGCCACACTGTCGGTCATTCTGGAAAGCACCATCACCATCACCACAACGGCGATCATTTGGAGCCGGGCAATCGGGATCCTGGCCCCGCACGTCCAGTGTCACCCTCAGCCTGGTCCTTCCGTTCTCGGACCGGTAGTGCTCATTCCACAGACGGCGGAGGAATATTTTCTTGGGGCAGAGGTGATGACGGAAAGCTTCGATTCGGGTCTAAGCGATCTCATAAAACTGTGCCGATCAACGACGGGTAGTCAACGGACGCTTTAACATTCCTTCTTATTTTCTTCTCCTTTTGATTGATTGGGTTCATTTGACTGCCATCTGTCTCGTTATGCTCCGTCTTACAATTTCTAGTAATGGCCTACATTTACGTTCCTTCCGTTTAGTTCTTCGTTTGTTGTGTATCCCGTTATTCTGTGCATCAGTCCACTGAATTATATCACTCTTTTTTGAATCGCTCTTTTACTTTTATGTGGGTGAAGGTCAGACAGAAGTGCTACCAAGGAGAGCCCCGAATGCTCGAAGCCCCTGAAAGAGAACCACCATTCTTAAGCTGAAAGGTTTCTTTCGTTAGATTTTGTCGAAAGCAGAGACAATATCACCCACCACCTCAGCTATCTGCTTGTGCACTACAGTGAGATCTGTAGTGGTGCGTCAGTGCACGGGCTAACAACAGGTCGTAACCACGGGTCTTACAGTCTACGTATGACATGTGCCCATTATTTTGGTCTTCCACCAACATATCGCTGAACTCGATCTCAGAAGCATCGAGATTCTGTCGGGCGATGTACATTTTCGCCAGGCGCCCACGCCGTGCATAGCGGGATGTGAGGATGTTCCGGACTTGCGTCGATAAACGCGTCTCTAACGTAGGTAACCGAGCCTTGAGACAAGGAGTAGATTTCAGAGCTTAGGGTGGTTCAATGCTGCCAAGGTACAACCAACACTCACCAGATGTATATCCAGAGACATGATATCATCCACCCCAAACAGATCTGTCAGTAATTGCGGCGACACGCTGTGGCCAACCCAGAAAATCACGCTTTCCTCGTTATCTTGGTAATAAGTCAACCAGGTATTCCGATGCGAATGAAGTATCGTGTACGGACCTATTAGATAGATACCACTCGCTTCCATGAATATATGTGAGCTCCGCATGATGGTTGGTATCTTTGTACGACCATGTTCGTCAGGTAAGGCGGCGTCATCTTCCAGGTCATGAAGGGCCATTAGCTGGGGATAGAGGTAGTGTATCAAGCCCCGGACTGTCATGCAGTTTATTCGATGGGCATGGTAATTTCTCGCGTCGGATGAAACCATCAGTCCTGAGAGTTCACAGTCAAAGTCTATATGTCAGCGAAAAAGGTATGAAATGGACCTTTGAGGGGTTTGCATTTGAGAAGAGCAAGAGTATATGCAGGGAGACCTTTGAAAGCTTCTGGAAGAATCAACTGGCAGATAGAGTTGAGCCGGCGCACCACATATACTGAGAAACCTACTTGATCTATCCGTGTCGCCACAGCACAGTTCTTCCGGTATCCCAGGAGCATCGATGCACACTTCTCGGTCAAGTCTTCCCGCAGGATCGACATCTTCCGTTTGAGACGAAGCGCCATCGCTGTTCAATTATAGATCAACAATTGGACCACCGAATGACAAGTGGATTGAACTGACCCTCGCGAGCCAGGTGGCAGAGAGTCGTATCCAGATCGGCGAAACGAAAGACATTCGCTGCCAAGTCGGCGACCGGCAACGCGAGGTTACATATCCTTGCTCTCCGCTCACCAGAGACCGTCGTATATAGTACCGAGGACTGAAGGTATACGGAATCCCTGGAGCCCAGTGACCTGCCCGAGTGTTCGAGGACAACAGAAATAGCTTTGTCGGCATCTAGAATGCCGAATTCCAGGTTGGTAGGTGATGTTTGATAGAAATTGCCATAGTAGGTGCTTGATATCTCTATCCCTGAAATTTCAAGGTCACTGGGTGCGTCATTCAAATATGCAGATAAGGCCCAGACCATCTGAACATCGAATTCGCAAAACGCAGTTATATCCTTGCTGACGACGCATCAGCCGCTGTAATTGTGAGTTCAACACGGCCTCGTCTCGTGCTTGATCAAAACGCGGGTGATAAAACAGGTCGCCTCCTGTCAACGACGCGACAGCACCTAGGACATATCAAGGCAATGCTATATTGGATACAGGGAAAACATACCGATTGACCCAATGTCCATAAATTTGCTAGGCGCAAGGACCATACTGACCCCTATTCCATCCACCGCAAACTCTTGGCCAATATCTGTCCAAGTGGAATCGCGAGGCTTATATAGCACCCTCTCCTTGTCGGTATCGAAAAGGTCAGACTCATTTGGTTGACCGCTGAGCTTTCCTATGCCGATTGTCGGCATCGTACTTGAGAATACGATCACCTGGCCACCATACCCTGCCTGTGGATAGTATGAAGATACAAGTCGTACAACAAGCACACCAGCTTACAAGGGCTGCGAGACACGATCTTAGAGTAGAACCCAGAGCGGCATCGTGCTTTGGGCTGTCCTCAAAACGACCTGGAAGTGCATTTAGAAGAGATTCAATGGCTTCCCTGGCAAACCAAAGGAGATTAGAGCCACGACACCATAAATTGCAGGGAAAAGCGTACCGACGTTGAAGTGGGTTTTCAAACAGCCCATTCCGCAGGGGCAAGAATACCTCCTCGATATCCGGCACGACCAGCATCGGCACTTGATCTGACTGTATGGGCATAAACCTCCAGGCCGCCACAGAGAAATGGGGTAGAGCGCACTGAGAGATCATAAAAGTGTATCGTCTGGTCGTACGTGAAGATCGCGAGGCTGCTTCCTGGCGGAAAACACGCGTCGACAGGGACCCCGTCCGCGTTCGTGCCCCCGAAGAGTATGGTGCGCACACACGCACAACTCGCGCGCAGGAACCCCGAGAGCACGGCCTCACTCGATACGTCGAATGCGAAGACGTACTTCATGGGCTCCGGCGCGCGAGGCCCTGACTTGCGCGGCTCCACGGTATGGTACGGAAGCGTGAAGCCCTCTGGCGGATTGATAGCCCAATACTCCTTCGGGACTGAAAAGTCGACGGTGCCCTTGTTCAATTCGGGGCGTTGTAAATGATCGAGTCGCATTAGATTCGCATCTAGATTACAAAAGTACTCGGACGAAACTAGTGGAATGGTCAGGACAAGTCCAAGTGCGGTGCGGGCAGCGCGGACACAGACCTTCTGTTTCGTGGCTGCACAAGTTACACTTCCATCTGGTACCCCCTGCGACCCATAGACACCACGGATTGACGTATGCACGACATCGTTCACAACGAGCAGGGCCAGTTTCGCCAGTGTCAACGAGAGGTACGGGCTCCTCTACTGAATCGAGCTCAGCGAAGGGCTGAAATACGGCAGCCAATGGTATTTGGCACTCATGAGCCAAGCGTGATGAACTAGGTATATTCCACGTCGAGACACGAACAAATTTCGGGGAAGAGTTGCCTGACTAGCGGATAAGTCCGAGGCCCAAGATGTAGACTGCGTAGACGTGCCTTGGTCAATCGTAATGAAGTCTGTTGTAGATTGCGGTGCATTTTTCCCAGGAAGCGTTCCGTATGCCTGATCCTCCCATTTTATCTTGTCCTCCTCTACGGCTTCGATAGGCGATGGAACCTGGCTTGCATTGATGCTCTTCCGCAGTCCTGCAAATCACGCGAGCTATTTACGTGAGATCTGAGGACAGCGGGCTTGACATACCTTTGTAGCTGAGTCCGGCGCTATGGGGCGGCTGCGGGATGTGATTGGAGTGGACGTACATAGGTCCAACTCAACACAAGTGTGTGACGGAGCGCGACGCTATGATGTGTATTTCCGATGTAATTGCCAAACAACGCCTCGCGCTATCGGCAACAAATGCCGAATGCAAGTAGATATCGTGCCCCAACGTAAATTCCATCCCCTCTGACCCTCCCATGTCCCGCGGCACAACCCCCCATCCTCAAGCCCACGTCCAGCAGAACCCCCACCCCAACAACCCGGCGCAGAGGCGGCGACCGAAGCCACAGCCGCGCGTCTCTTCCGCGATCGTAGGCGGCACTGACCGTCTCATCGCCCTCTTCGAGGAAGAACAGGCGAAGCTCGAGACGCGTTACAAGCAGCAGCTGTTCGAGCTCAAGGAGTGTTTCCAGAATCACCAAGCGGGTGCGACGGAGCGGCATCGGCTGCTTACTGCGCGTGTGCATGAGCTCGAGGCGAAGTTGGAGGGGGGCGATAGGAGGAGCTTGGAGCAAGGTCGGGAAGGAATAGGGACTAGAATAAATGAGCATGGGGCGGCGAGTGATTCTGCAACACAAAGCATCGGCGCCGCCAGCGGTCCAAACACGACTTCACATATACATTCAGTTCACACCGCACCCTCCTCGTCCTCGAACTTGGAACACCTCACCGATGACACTGAGATGTTGCTCCGCCAGTTCGCAGCACACATGAAACAGGGCGCGGCGGCGCCCAAGCAGGATTCGCTTGGGGGCACCGAGCCCAATTCGGTGAAGGTGGGCTCGATCCCGGACGTGTTCATACCGGCGCTCGCGCAATACCTGGCATCACACAAGAAGGCCTTGTTGGAAGTGAGCGCGAAGCATCGCGCGGCGGAGGAAGGGCGCGACGCGCTGCGAATCAAATTTAAAGCGAAGCTCAAGGCGAAGAGGTCTGCGATACGGTGTCTGGAGGCACGGATACGGGAGTCACAGGGCTTAATTGACCTGCCAGGTCTCCACGGGCTTGAATTTCCTTCCGACTCGGACTCGGAACCTGAACCAGATTTGACCAGACAGCAAGCCGCTGTTGCGGAGCCCGCCTTGACATGTGTAGCGCCTGAACAGCTCACATTGAAACGAAACGTGGCTGTAGCCGACTCTTCGACCATGAAAGGTGAGCCATGGCCCATTAGCCATCGTGTCGCAAAAAGCTGACCTCCTCGATTAATTTGTCTCTTCTAGGGACAACGAAACGACCAAGGCTCGACCTTGATTTACGATCGTGAAATTCCCATGTATCCTGTGGACCGCCCCGACTGCAATCCCTTTCTGAGCACAATACCGCATGCCATCCATCTTGTTACCATCGCTACTTGCTTGCATCGGATCTGCCCTGCCCCGCGTCGTTATACTATAATTTTACCACGAGACTCTCCGCGGCACGCCCCTATATCGCTAAACATTCTTATATTGCATCGACCTTACCATGAACTCACCGCGCGTACAATTCGCTCTAATCATATGTATACTCTACTACCTTTGCACGCCACGGTACTGCTGGGCCATCTTGATTGCTCGCATGGCTCATCTATAGATGACGATGAATTTAGGGGCCACTCTGATGGAGTGTGAGGTTTGTGGCGCATGTGGATCTTAGTTCGTAGCTGTGGGATGGCCCTTTTTTCACGAACGTCCTTGGTTATTTCTGTAGCGGAGGTTGATATCCATATGGTAAGATGGTAACGCCCTCAGAAGCACTGTATATACTGGAACGATCACCCGGCCATGAGCATACATACATACAATCTTCAAGCTCGGGTAAAGATCCTGGAGTGCATCCATTGAACGACGTTCAACTTCGTCGGCAAACCCCAGACGAGGGTCATCCCAGTGCAAGTCGTGTCGTGCTCCGGCTACCTCACGTCTTATTCGCCAAAAGCACTCGCCGTGAGCGCTGCTTATCAGCCACCTCAATCACCTCGGCCTATATCATGCAACAAAGAAGTACCGTCTGCTTCTGCACCCAGCGAGGCGCTTATCGTCGTTGAACTTTATCCCTCGCTCCCGGGACCGTAAGCCCTACCAAAAAGTCCCGGCTGAGGTTGGACATTTCAACGCCGCATGCTACTTCCGTGGGGGCACAGTATGAGCCTTGCTTTTTGCTCCCTCCCATCGCAATCACGGGCGAGACCAACGAACATCTCCTTGTCCCCCCTCCTGCGACATATTGTCGAGGAGCCGTGCTCTGCGCCTAGGGTAGGACCAGGGGAAACTAAACTCGAGGTCTGGCAAGTCGAAGGAGTATTTTGTCTGCTTCCGCGAGCAGAACCTCTTGCGAGGTCCGCGACGGACTCAGGGCCGTTTCGCAGGTTGTGTCTCACAAGGAAGGTGAGGAGGTCTTCCCAGATCGAGGCGGCTCTGAGGAACGCCAGAAAGACGCACACGGCGGCGTGGTTCGCAAGAGTGACTTTCCCGTTCTTTGCCACAATCGGCGTGATTTGCTGGCATTTCAAATGCCAGCAAATCACGCTGTCAAAGGCGTCGGTCGCAGCTTTTATTTCGCCGAGTTTGTTGGTATAAAGACGTGTGTACGGCGAGGGCGTCGAAAGAGGGCCATATCTTTATTCGCAAATCATCGATTTCGAATATATCGAAGGCCAAAAAAATCAGCTCACGCAGAAGCCAAAACTGCTCAGAGAGGGAGGGAGAGGGGGTTGAGCTTCCGATATTCTAGACATGTAGAAAGATCATGTTATCCGAGTCCCAAGACAGTAGTGTCAGACCCAACCCAGCATATAATGAAGACCAGACGAACGACGACGAGAACAGGAGGTGTGGCGAGCCTCATTGGGCCCCTGTGTAGCACGTATGTGTAAGCATGCGATCGTCCCAAGCGCACTTCTCGAGTCCATCTTGCTCTGCTCCGTACCCATCTTTCATTTCAGCTGAGCATGCATGCATGAGCATCAAACCCACGGACTCGGATAGCGGATGCTCACGCGCCCCCCCGCGCCCCTATTTCTAGAGTCACATTCCTGAAGCCAAGTGAGGAGTCATACACACAGCACAAGGACTAAGGAGTTGGACTTGGAGTTGCAGCCTCAAAGAATCAAGAATCGAGGATCGAGATTGCGTCCAAGCACCTCCACATCATCAACCAACATCGAAGCGTAAGAGCGTCGGTGTTCCTGAGTTCTGATTCTGAAGCAAGGCCACGAGCACGAGCGCGGGTGCCATCTCAGTCTCAAACTGTTTCGTCCTAGGTGCGCGGAGTTCATCTGTGCCTGGAGTAAAGTCAAAGTGTGTATAGTTCTGAAGCCTGAGGACTGCAGCAACCGGATGTTCGGTTCGACGGGGGAGGAGCGCGGCCACCGGTGACCCGGTGACTCTTTGTCGCCGAAGCAATTTGGCGTGTGTCGCTGTGTCGTGTCGTATCATAGGCTCTGAAAGCAGTAGCAGCAGTAGTCGGACTCGGACTGGGACTCGGAGCGCGTCGGGAGAACTCCTCGAGCAGGGTTCCGTGCAGCTGATCAATGTGAGTGCATATGAATGAATAACTGAATGAATGAAAGAATGAATAATGAGGTGTGCCCTTCAGAATTCGAGCGACCGGTGATCGTCGCTCAGGGCAACGGGAGGGAGGAGGAAGGCTCGCAGGATGATTCGCAGGGAGGAGTCCGTGGCAATAGCACTGTATATATGGAATGGGGATGGAGACGTGCGTGTGCACGCTGCACGCTGTGTACTACATGCTTGGCGCGGTGGCTCCCCCTGATGCTAGCTATAAACCGAATTAACTGCCAGCACAGCACTGTACCATAGATGAAGATGAATCCAGGCGAAATTGAGTTGGATCCGATACAGCATCAATTTGCGCTCCCGAGTTGGTTCGTCGACCTTTTGGAGCTGCCGTGAATCAGAAAAATCTGTGTAGATGAGATGGATGTATCTACATGATAGAAAACTCGGAGGCGACAGTACGACAATCTCCTTCAAGTTCGTGTGGAGGGCAAGTCAGGGAAAACCTTCATACCGAAAGCTATCTTTTTCCTCCGCCATATCAAATTACTCGGAAAGGTGGAGATACGTGCAATGTAAGCACATGTGGTGTATATGAAGAAGAATAAACCCGCGTTGGACGTTGCCCCCGGCAGGCCGGGCCTTGTTTAAATGGTCGGAGAATGGAAGATACGACTCGGCGATCCAACGGCGATCTCTCTGAAAATTTTCACGCCCGCTAGCACCGTCCTGACGCGGCCAGCTCTCTCTGCTCCTTGCGCAGTCTCCGGCGGAGGAGAGCTGGCGTTCTGCATCACATGTTGATTCTGGGTTCTGTGTGGGCGCTACTAGTACCAAGAACGGGGTTCTCCAGTCGCTCTCGTTCCATTCTGGCTTAATTCTGAATTCTGTTCCAAGGAACATTCGTCCCGCGACTCGCCTCATCATCACGAACATCAGGGACGCTGAGCGCGTACCGCGGCGGCGGGCTGCTCTGCGTCACATCAACGTCGCAGAGGATTGTTCGAACTGTGCTCTGATCATGAAGTGACAAAGACTTGGTGTCTCCGAGCTTCTGTGCACGAGGTGGTAGTGGCCGCAGCTGGCACACGACGTGCGGAACAGTCTGCGGACGTCCAAATCAACCATCATGGCAGAATCAGACGTTGCGCTGGCATCGACCCACCATGTCAATGCGCGTCGCGTCATCATCATCATCATCATCTGTACTTTTACTATTAAGGTTCGTCCGCGTCTAGATCTATCGCATTCGAATCAAGCTGATCAGTGCTGGGATCACTGTCATGCATTAGCACTTAGTATCAATGCATCTCGAGAAAGCTTAGATCGCGTCGATTGCGGTCGCAAATTATCGGGTGATATCACCGCGCTGACATGTACTCTTGCACGGCCAACTCTATCGCCGTATCGCTGTATCAGATAGCCCCCGATGACCCCGTTATCCGGCACATCCGTGCAGATCTACACTCATACACGTCGCGTTCGAGTGCCCTTGTCAACGTTGCTTAGATCCATCCGCTGGCGTTGGAGCCCAAGCACCGATCCACGTTGACCAAGTGACGATATCGATTCGTAACCACAAGGTTTATTCGGAACTTGATCGCATTATCAATACGGATACAATATACGGTGAATGCGTAATGTACAAGCCGGGAGATGTCCGGAAATTGTATCGGACCGCCGGGGAGCGGGCAATTAAAGTGAGCGTCTTCTAAGTACTAGGGACGGACGGGGTCCTATTAGATGGATGGATGGGTAAGTCGGTGGGCGTGAGGTATACGAGGCGTCGTCATCAAGGGTATCAGTATCGGTATCGGTATGCTATCGACATGCACATGCACATTCAAAATCAGGGTGGAGTAGCCCGAATCGGGCCAATTAGAAAAGTTAGGCTGGGTGGCGACACAGGTATTACAGGCAGTGTTCCCAATGCAAGAAAGGATAAAACGAACGACAGGGACCATGCGCGCAACTGGCGTGACAATACATACATACTATGTCCAGAACTCGGAGAAAAGCCGGGGATGAAACAAAACTTGTCCACAGCCGGCGACGTCGACGCCGGCCTATACAATAAACGGCAGCGGGGCCGCCACATGCAGCTGCGAATGCGAATGTAATTGCGCGTGCGGTGGATATGGGTTTGGATGTGAATGCGGATGTGGGTTCGCGTCGGGGAGGGACCAGCGGCGCACAGGCACAAGGGAGTGCTCCTACAAGATACGACGCAACAATCAGCCAGTCGGGACCACACAAAAAAAGATACCTAAAAATAACTCACGGTTGGTAGATTAACGTCGGCGTACGTACTCATACTGCGGCCCAGGCTGCTGCTGCTACTCCGCGAGCTTGAACTTGGCTCGGCCGAGGTGGAGTTGTAGTTGGAGTCGTAGCGAAGGGAGCTGGAGGGCGTGGATATCCAGGGGGTGTGGGCTTCAGCGTCTACTATGCGGTGGTTTGGCTGGTAGTGGTGGGATGAGTGCTGATGGTGCTGTTGGGCATGGGTGTGGGCGTGTGTATTTTGTGGGTGTATATGGGCGTTGGTGTGGATGCCAGAGGAGGAGCTTGAGCTTGCATATCCCGAGTCGGCGGCGACTGCGGCTTTTTGGAGGTAGGGGTGTGAGGCGGCTAGGTGAGAATCGATAGTAGAAAAACCGACGATGAGCGCTAGGTATTCAGTAGTAGCAGGGGACACATACAGTTGTGAAGCCGCGGCTGGCGGCGCGATCCTGGGCCTGTATTTGAAAAATTGTGCTGGGGGTAGTGCTGTCGGTGCAGCGTTGGTGAAGAAACACCACGGGAGTGCCGTTGGGAAGGCATTTTCAGGGGCGGGCTAGTCGCCGCATGCTGGTATCCGCGCCACTCCTCTCCAGGGTCATCATTAACGCCACTGAGGCTCTCCTCATGCAGCTCAAAATCAGGTGAGAACGAACGCAAGCCCTGTGAATCCGCGTCTTTCATGCCGATAGGCACGGCAGGGTCATCCAAGTCTTCGGGGTCAAGAGAGAGGCCATCGATGTCGAGCTGGAACTCGAAGATGAGGGGCTCGGCATCGAGGGCATGTGCCTCTTCGTGGTGGACGGGGACGGTGCCGCGGCCTTCGCCGTTGTGCATGGCAAAGGGGTTGAGGCGAAAGACAGTCATCATGCGACGCATGTCGGAGGAAGCCTGGGTTGCGCGGAGAGGGACCTCGGTCGGGGGCGCAAGAGACTGGGAGAGGCGGGTGGAATGGGCCTGGCGGCCAAAGAGCTCCATGACAAAACAGCCGGCGGCGGCATCGTCAGGCTCTTCCTTGACGGAGAGGGAAAGCGGGGAGGAGGGCCGGCGGGAGGAGCGGCTAGAGCCGGGAAGAGACTCATGGTCATTGAAGGGGCTGGGACTGGAGTCTGGGAGATCAGCAGCAGAGTCGGCGTAGTTGAAATTGGTTGTCTGCCAGTCAGGGAGTTCGTAGTAGGCGGGCCACGACGAGGAGGACGAGTTCTGGGGAAGCAGCTGGAAGTGATTCCACTGGGAATAAGGGACTGGCTGAGCCATGATTTCGGGGCAGAGCTAGGATCCATGACTTATATGTCGACGCGTTTTGGTTTCAAGCTGACCGAGGATCACACC
Organism: Tricholomella constricta; assembly: GCA_013368375.1. Taxonomy (NCBI): domain Eukaryota; kingdom Fungi; phylum Basidiomycota; class Agaricomycetes; order Agaricales; family Lyophyllaceae; genus Tricholomella; species Tricholomella constricta. The sequence continues at coordinate 442,760 of JAACJP010000017.1, forward strand.
AAGAGAACCTGATCGCCGCGAGCTGATCCAGCAGATAAATCGATAACCGCCAACCCAGCTCACCTCCATGTCCCCAATGGGACCAACTCTCAAAACGATCCGCAAGAACCTCGTTGCGCCGCTTGTCACCTGCCTAATCCGGTTTTTCAATCCCAGCGAATTTCATTTCATTGTCACGCCTCGGCCTCTCACTCCCCGGTGTCCTACCCAACCCCCTCCCCAATCCCCCAGATGCACCCGCTATTTAGCCTGTCAATTCACATCAAAGCTCGGTGCCTGACCCTACCTTTTTTCCTTGCGTTTTCCGCCCCTTCAGCTGCTTCTGATCGGCCATGTTCTTGTCTCTCGACATACAAGACCGTTACACGAGGTCCTACCTCCGTTAACCCCTCATTCTACGTGTTATCGATTACAGGACGCTTCCTGGTGCCCGTCGCTTCTGCGTCAGACAGTTCCAGGGCTCCTTCCTTCCGTTACCGTGTCCCTGCCCTCTGCCAACCGTCTTCCAGGAATAAACACCACATTGAACTGATCGGTTAGCCCCAACGTCGCAGATCACGCCAAACCGCAGATCACCAATACCCTTCCTTTGATCCACCCACAGTTTGACATTCACCATGCTCTCGTCAGGACCTTAGAATCTCTCTCTCCATGTCTGCCACTACCATGGATCTCACCCCAAAGTCATCAAGTCACATCTAATAATTCGCGCTCCACGCATGTCTTGTGTTGGTCCTTGTTTTTCTCTTTACTACATACATACAGTGACACACCCCCGGACCCTTAATTCGTTTCGGGGCACACACAACAAAAACCAAAAACCCAAAAGTCGTATTTATTAGGCCCGCGATCTGATCCCGCAGCATGGTGGCCGTGCCCTGCCTGATATGATACAGGCAGCCACGATCGTATCATTGTATCGTATCGGCTCGACTCGCCCCCTCGTGCGAGCCGGGCTTGAGTTCGCCTGGAATGCAATTCATTTGCGAGGCGACCGCACCGTATGCCAGGGCCCTTCCTCCTCTTCCTCTTCCCCTTCCTCTTCCTTTTCCCCATCCTCTTCCTCTCCAATTCATCCATGCATCTGTACGTATCTCCGACCAGCTAGCCACTGTGCCACGCCCCTCCCCCATTATTATTATCAGAGCTCAAGATACCTCCAAGTGCCATTGATCGCCTAGATAAAACCTCACCGCCGCCCACCTGATATTATCATCTGAATCGTCATCAACGTTCAGGAACTCAACGTTCAACGTTCAACCTCCGATCGTCCTAGGCTCCAATGCTCCAAAGCTGTGTCTGTACTTGGATCCATCCATCATCCACATGGGCTCAGCGTCGTCCGCGGACTCGGACCTTCTCTTCTCCCTTCCGAAAAATAACTAACCCACACACACTTGAACTAGTCTATTACAGTAGCACTTACTATGTATATGACTACCACTACGCTGGCACCCGATTCGACTCGCATCTGAGCTCTCTTTTTTATTTATCTTTATTCTATTTTATTCCAGTACCGCACCCCAGACAACCGTGACGTACTGCACTTTGACTACACTGTCAACCCACCTTTCTCCGACTCTATCACTAGTGCGCTTAGAGCAACCAATCAGCAGCGCCCCTCGCATTTTCGGAGTCGGTTTTTTGAGTCCTTCCGCCCGTCCCTGAGACCGCACCTCCCTCCCTGACGCCACACACTCACGCTAGAAACAACCCACGACCCTGGATGGATGACAACGGTGTACCTATGTGCGCCTCCAATCCTCTTCCTTCCATCCGCAGCCCCGAACTTGACGACCGCTGCCACCAGCACCGAGCACACAGCGCTACAGCACCTTAGCAACATGCGATAATGACCGCATTAGTTGGCGGGGAGGCGAGTTCTAGCCCGGGCTCACATGCATATAATACGGACGTCAGTGTACGTGTACGTTATGCGTATGTGCACCCTGGCCTTGGGCGCCTGATGGCGCGCTCACGAGCGTGTTGCAGCAACCACGCTGCGCCGCTAGTAGTGAGGCCGATTAAATTAGTAGCATTCGTTGTTCATTGTTCGTCATTACCTTACTACATACTGTACTATACTATACAGCACACGCAACACACACATGTGCCCAAATGATATTGTACGTTCACACACATACAACACCGCACGTCCCAAAATCGATTTCTCTCCCGATCTCGCTCCATGACCGCCGCTCGCGTGCCAACATACTTATCATGGCAGGACCCTGCACGGAATCCAGGAATTCAGGAATCAGAGAGAATCCGGGACCAGGACCCCACGTTCTAACAAGCTTGAAACTTCGAAGGTGTCATCCATTCATGCTTCGTGAAAGACAAACTGATCACGGCAGAGGGGCTCTTAAGTTTGCGGCCCGCCGGGATCCGAGGTGTACTCTTTGTGTAGTGTGGATTATATGTGTGGCAAGTATGCGACGTATGCGTTGTGACACGGTACGCTGTCGACAAGCCATGTGTATTGTACATATGTCAGTCAATGTACCCTACGTGTAAAGTGTGAAGTACAGGCATTTACGTGTGTCAGCAGTGTGGCCTATTATTACACTGGCATTTATTCGTTATTAAGTCTGCGCTTTGGATGTCGGCCACTGCGAGCGATCTGAGGGGGGAAGGGAGCCGCAGAAAGACTCCGAGATCTCGGTTGACCCGACAACCCGTCTATTAGCTCTCCAAAGTGTAAGAGTCAAACGAGTTCCGAGTCTAAGATTGTTCTCGCAACGTGCGAGGCGAAGCAACTAATCGCCGGTGCTGTGCTTCCATCGATACCTTATGCAGACCGTTGAGGTTTAAGCACCTGGAGCGCTGCTGAGTACTAAGTGGCCACAGCGCCCGTAACAGAGATTAATTGCCAAAAACAAAAAGAACAGACAAAAATTCAGATCAAAGAAAAAAAAACACAAAAAACAAGCCCAGAAATAGCACCCGGGATAGGAGTCCCTCACCTTGCCGCAAGCCCAAAGCGCACAGAACAGAAGGCCCTTCGGAAAAAGCACGCATTATTGTGTGGAGACTGCTCCACACCCACACCAAGTCCTCTAGCATAAACTGGAAAGGCACCGCATCAGACTTCCTCGAAGGCGCGTCGATTGTCCTCGTAATAAGAACCGCTGGGGGGGCAGATGCACACGACAGATGAGCACAAGAACAAAGAGTCAAACACCCGGTGCACATGGGACGAGACGCTCCGTCGTGGTCGTGCCTGCCCGCGCAGCCCAAATGGTTGACAACTTGAATGCCGGAGGGGCTACCCATTGACAGTGGCATGAAGTATGTAGAAGCTTCTGCGAGACACATGGACCGACGGCGAAGCACGGTACGCGAACCCAGAGAGCCAGACGCAAAAGCCAGAGCTTCGTCCAGAGAAGGCTGGATGTGTGTGAGTAGAGTATGTAGCTTTTGGCGGTGCGGGCGAGAGTATAGTCTAACATAGTTGTAGGCGTAGGCTCAGATTGGCATGGGGAGGGGAGGTATACATCAATCAATCTGACCGTCTGAGCCTTGGATTTCGCTGTGCGAGTGGGTCGCCCCCCCTCTGCGTAATGGTATCCGCGTCAGCATCAGGCGCCGGAAGCCCAGTCACGAACAGCACGAAACGTGAACCGAGCCACGCCGCACTTCAAGCCTTGAAAGCCACATGGAGGCTTCGGAGTAGTTTGCTCGCCCATCCTGCGATCAGCCTGTGTTTTGATTCGCTCCTTACTATCATCTTCGCCGGCGCTAGACCAGAGTCCGGGATCTGATGAAGAAGGGCAGAGTTGTTGAGTTGTGTTTCAAGGACGGTAAGAGCGGGAAGTTGGGCCGTTGTATGTACGTGCCCTACATATGGATTCATAAGCTGGAACCTCGGAATTAAGACCTGAAGTTAACCGTCGAGAGAATGACAATGAAGAGAGAGGGTGAAGGCACGCTGTACGACAACAACCTCACCAGCACAAGTAAGAGAGTAATAAAACGACAGGCATTCAAAGGTGATATGCACGAGTAAGGAGACGCATATGCTGTCCGATTAACTCAGAGTCTGCAGCTCAAAGTTGCTGTGATCGCGCGAGATACAGATCCCGGATGCCTCGGGAAGACGTTTCCAGACGAATCACGAGCGCGAACGAGAACACGAGGGAAGCGCAGAAAGGAGGTCGGAAGAAGAGGGGGGGTGATGTCGTGATGTATTGGGCGCCGCTCCACCGTTCTCGGAGAAGGGGGTCTAAGCAGAAGGGATGAAGAGCGGCTGGCGACCACGCTCCGGCCGCCTTCTATGTAATCGCGCACGGATATGCAACGCACATGTACATGCGTGTCGGTCTTGTGGACCCCTGTCATGAGCAGGTGCGAGTGTGGGGTTGAACCGGAAGCGACGACTGTGCACCCCTCCATGCGCTGATCATTGTACTTCGGAGGATGAGCCTTAGAAGAGCGCTCGAGTTGAATGTCGAAATTCGCAGGGGGTGGTGTGGAGAAACCTCCGCGGAGATTAAGACGTTGCCTGCTTCCGAAGGTCTCCTAAGTATAGCTTTCAACACTTGAATCATTGTAGTTCCTCTGATGTTGATTCACCGGTTTACTTCAGTCGCGTCCAAGGAGCTGAGGATTGCCGAAAATTTTCAGCCTAGAGCCACTTGTTCTATTTTTCCCTCCAGAGGAGAGGCGTAGGTGAGGAAACGGAGAAGATGAGCACATATTTGAATTTTGAAAGTAACTCTCCGCGCAACATAAGTCTGTGGCATGTTTGCTGATCGCCTTGAGAACAAACAGTCTAGTGAGGTCAAGCAAGCCAAGTACTACGCCTATGTTAAAATAATCTCTTATTGAAACTCTAAGCGCGTCAAAAGATCAACCACATTCAGGTCAGGTCGCCCGTAGCACGCATGTATCCAAAATATCATCTTATTATCAAAAAAAAGAGAACTTCACAAACATTTTGAAAAATACGGGCCACAAATATCCACGACGCTCATCATCCATTCCCTTGACCTGGCCATGCCGACCACGAACGAAAAGTTCAGCTTTGCGCAGGGTTGTTCTCAGCAAAGTACTCGTGCGAGTCCGCATTCTTGACCGCAATGTCCGGCTGGTCGTTGGCAAGCTTCCGACAGTTGGGTTGGCCGTACGCGTAGTCCCTCGTCCCTCCATTTTTGGTGAAATGAGAGGCTTCGTGGACGATGGTCCCGGCCTGCAGAAGCGTAGGCGGTCAGATTGTACGACCCTCGCGATATTTATGAGGGTTTAAATACTTTGGAGTCAGTCCCGGTCTCAGGGGCGGACCAGAATGCGTCTGAGTAGAAGTTAGCTCCCAGTATTACGATATATTTATGCTGAGAGGCTCACTACACAGATATATGTAGCCAAAACTAGTATGAGCCGTCAGTCAAAGAGAAGTGTTGGGCTGAAGCGGCGGCTTACGTGTTGGGATAAACATAGGCAAAAACGCCAGGCTTGTTGCAGTTGCAGTCATATGTATAGGTCGAGAGGTCCCCGTTCAGACTGATGGCGGTAAAGTGCCCCAAGACTGTTAGACGACGCGTCGAAAGGAATGAACCAAACCAGGTGGTGAACCGGGAACTCGATCCGAGATGCAAAGCAAGATAACTAGATTGTGGATTATGGATGAGTGCCATGCACTTAAGAAACGAAAGATTTGGATCACTTACTCTACGGCACCGCTGACGTATGCTTGAGCTGAGGATACAGCGGCGGTGATGTCCGTTTCTTGCGAAGCCGTACAGGCGTTGAAAGTACGCTTCGCATTTACAGACCTCGCAACGGCGAGGGTCCCAGTCAACTTGGCGGTGTGCGACTCGGCGTCAGCGTAGACAGGGAGGGCTTCGTTGAAGACATCGACGACATGGAAAAGGTTGTTGGCCACGATGTCATATATGCCTTCGCCGGGGTAGGTGAAATTATATGCCTCGGACACTTCAGCGAAGAGCATGAGCCTTACAGAGACAAGGGGAAACATAAAAGACATGCACGTACAGTCATGTACGAGTTCTATAAATTCACCGGGGCCAAGGTTAGTGAGGGCATCGTCACCGGCGGCGATGGCGACCGAGGGGACGTATTTTGCCCTTATTCCAGTAAATGCTGGGGTGGCACCGCTGGCATCGGTGATCGTGAACGTGTCAGCAGGAAGAGTAGAGAGCGGCGAGAGCGGGTCATTGAGTATTTTCAGAGCCTCGTCGCCGATGTTGGTGACGGTGGTGATGACCTTTAGGTTCTGTACGCCATCCACGACGGCGGGACCTTGAATCCGGATGAATTGAGATACACGGGTAGGAGTTCAGCAAGATTCATACCAGACACCTTGAGAGAAAGCTTGGGGGTTGCTGAGACGAGTACGGCACAGGTTGCAATGGCAGTAAGGACAGCTGAGAACTGTTTGAGGCCCATCTTAGAGTTGAGGGATTGTAGACGCATCCTGGAGCGACTTTATAGCCATCTATCGACAGGGGTTGATGAAGAAGAAGTTAGAAATAGCAGGGTCTAACTTAAGCTGGTAGTATGAGCGCGTAAGGGATGACAAGGCGTTTGGCATAGGAACAATACGGAAGCAGCACGAGAAGCAGTCCTTGAGTTAGAGCACCTGGGGTGGCGGGCGGAACGCTGGGGTATCGTCCGAATCGCGTCTGGGATCAAGGTGCAAGATAATTCCCATGGCGAGGGCAAGAAGAGGATGAGATGGCACTCAGCCAGAAGGTCGCACTCTAAAGCTCAGCCAATGATCGCATTCTAAAGCCCTGAATCAAGCCCTTAGATTCGAGTGTTTATTTTCGGAAGCGAAATCAAGGCGCGTCGCGTTGAAGTGAGGCGCTGATGGGCAAATCATCGTTGAAGAGCAGCGTGATAGGGCAAGCGGTAGTTTTTGGGCCATCGCATTGAGTGAAAAAAACCCAGGCGCGTTTATGAGAGAATATATACAGGTGAAAGGAAGAGGAATAGAATGAAGTTCGTTGGAGAAAAGGAATCGCATCACATGATCTGATACGGCCTCGCATCGCCTGCATCGTCCCCCTCCTTAAGGCTTCCGGACGTGAAGTCTTTGTATTCATCGAATTCGAAGTTCCATATAACCTTCCGAATTTGCGCGCAAAAATACGCCTCGATGTTTTCCGCGGCCATCCAACCCTCCGTCGTTTCGCTGTTTTCATCCACGAGCTCAGCTCCTTTACAGTTATTTACTCAAACCGTCGACCCTTCCCTACCAACAGACTCGTGTATTCACCTCCTCCACGACGAATCCTCTCAACCCACACCAGCGACGCCCGCGGCGCTCTTGACCCCTCCTTCTCAAAGCCAGACCGACGACCCCGACTACGCTCTAAACCAAACCGTGCTTCAGATCCAATCGCCTACCCTCCGAACCACTTACATCCAGTGCCCACCTGTCGGGCTGCATGACGGTGACAAGCTTCCCAACTTGGGTATCAAGCACCCATGGATGCATATGCAAGTTCGCAATATGGGAAGAGAATGGGCTTTCGAGGTCGGTCTTGTCGATCACGCCGGCCGCATGGGGATCCTTCGGCTCTCTACATTTCAGGTGCGTCTTCATTCCTGCCTCTACGCCACGTACGAGATTTCCCCTCCTTGTGAAATCTACCTACAAATCTTGCCGATCCCCGGGAACCAGCGACCGGGAATCCGAGCTCACTTACGCACATATGCATCTCTTTACCATTCCAAGCTACGCGTTCCACACTCTTTTTCCTCGGACCCTGCTCGGGTGCTCATGAACACCTACGTACTCTATCCAGAAACAACCCCGGCTCCGGCTCCCCCCACTCAACCCCGCGCCCGCTTCGAACAGTCACCATTACAGTAGGGGCGCGTATCCCCTTCTACACCTTCCGCTCGCCTTCCCCTCTTCGTCCTCGCGTCCGCTGACCGCATGGGCCACCCTCAACCTCTGCCTGCCCTCCTATCTGCCATACTTCTCGTCTCCGAAATTAACAGCAGGCGCCCGAGGCACGCGCAATGACGTGCCATGCGGGACGTACAGCCATATGGCATACGTCCGCGTCTATGCGACGTGCAGGCTCAGGCGGATTTGGTTCACTGAGGGTGGCCCGGCGCAGAAGGCCCCGTGGGAGTTCGAGCTGTACGAGGGCGAATAGATGCTATCGCGTTTTGGGGGGTTTGAAATTGGTTTTTGGGGTTGCCGCCTCCTCTTCGTGTTCACGCTTCGGGGGTGCTTGAAGATGGATTTGCTCACTTCAAGGTAGCTATTACTTCATCTTTAATGAAATTGTGGAACCGACAACAACAACACGGCAGACTGAATGACGATATGTATATGTATTTTTTGTGATTTACGTGAGATATTTAGCATACAAACAGAATGCAATGCAATGTCCGTTGTCCATGGAATGCTTCAGATATCATTAAATGTCCGATGCGATGCGATGATATGATGGTATAGTATAGTAGATGTCCGTGAGTATGATATAGGTTATCTGCGAAACGCTGTCAGAACCATGTACGCAAATGGACGAAAGCGACTCGACATACCAAGAAAATTTTCTTAAGAGTTGCGCTACACACGCTACAAGGTCGGACGACGGACGCGCAGAAGGGCCTTGGCCTTCTTGGTAACACGTTTGAATCTCGTCGTCTCCTTGAGCGATGCAGCAGGTGTCGTCGGGGCCACAATTGGTGCCTCCACGACACACGCCTCCTGTTCCGCGACCCAGCATTCGACCCTTGCAACGCGGTCGACCCTCTCAACTTTTACGACCTCGGCCTCAACCAACGCCGCTTCCTTGACTTCGGGCTCCTTCACCTCAATCACAGATATGCAGTGACGACGACCTTGACCTTGAGGGGCAAAATAGGAGTCTACCTCCTCGAGGTCAAGGGTGTGTGGAGTCTGGAAGGGGCTGGCGAGGGCGGTGGTGATGTGTTCTGAGAGACGACGCGCTGGCATGGACATGCGGCGGGCAAAGGGGCGGAGGGAGAGAGTGGGTGACTTGCCCATTTTCATGGGTGACGGGAGCTTAGAGAAGGGGTTGGTGAATTTATTAGGGGAAGTAGTGACTGCAGAAAACAAAGTAGTCAGGATTCATACAGGAGGAAGAGCAGCGAGAATGGCTTACAGTCCCCCCCGAAGTCTCCCGACACTTTCGATGCATCGTCATTGGCAGATGCGGTATCTACGAGGGTAGATGTGGTGGATTTGAGTGAGTGGATGCTAATGGTGCAACGGGGTTTAGAGAGAATTTCACGAACAGGCATCTGGGGGGCTAGCGATGGGCATAGCCAGAAGATGAAGATAGCCGTGACGCTCTGTAGTGGTCATTAGTATGAGAACATATAGGCCTCGAAGACTGGAGGACATACTACCGTGATGTACTGGGTGTAGGCCGGGATGAGGGAGATAAACTGGATGATGATGGGAAGGCGCTGTTCGACGATAATTGTCGACATTGTGTTATAGGAGTATTGTCAAGTTATAGTGTGTGTGATGTGGTTTGGGTTCAAGATGTTATGACGATTTGGGGGGAAACGAGGTGAATTTATACAGGAGTTCAAGTGGGTCAGTTCCCAATTAGTAAAGCCCTCCTATTGCTCCTATTCACACTTTTCTTTCAGTGAGTTAGAGGACGAAGGAGACAAACCGAAAGGGTCCGAAACAACGGAGGCAAATTGAATCAGCTTGAAGCTTCCAAATGCGGTAGACGCGACGCGTTGTTTGTCATTCGCGCCCGAAGCAAATACGCGCCGCATATGTCGGCGCTGGGGTTAGGCACTTGCTTTCGTGGTTTCTCTGAAAGACACCATCAGTCATGCCTCCGTTTTTCTGTAACAGAACCAACCAAATTCGCAAATACACAAAGGGGATTTCAAGCATATCAATTATTTTCTTTGTTTTTAGGGTAGATACAGTGAAGATGCAGTACAATGTCCATGTCCGATGAATGCTTTAGGTATCAATGAATGTCCGGTGATGATGATATAGTACAAGGAATGTCCATGAGTATGATTTTGGTTATCTGCACAGCGCGGTCAAAATCAACCAGGTACGCAAAATATGAAGAGGACTTTACATACCGAGGCAACATCCTTGGAAACTGCACTGCACACTCTACAAGGTCGGACGACGGCTGCGCAGAAAGACTTTTTTCGCCTTCTTGGTAACGCAATTCCATCCCTTCGTCTCCTTGAGCGATGCAGCAGGTGTCGTCGGGGCCACAACCGGCGCCTCCACGACACACGCCTCCTGTTCCGCGACCCAGCATTCAACCCTTGCCAAGCGATCAACTCTCTCAACTTTTACGACCTCAACCTCAACCAACGCCGCTTCCTTGACTTCGGGCTCCTTCAGCTCAACCACGGATATGCAATGGTGAGCGTGACGGCGACCTTGACCTTGGAGGGCAAAATAGGAGTCTGCCTCCTCGTGGTCAGCAGTATAGGGAGTTTGGAAGGGGCTGGCGAGGGCGGTGGTGATGTGTTCTGAGAGACGACGCGCTGGCATGGACATGCGGCGGGCAAAGGGGCGGAGAGAGAGAGTAGGTGACTTGCCCATTTTCATGGGCGACGGGAGCTTAGAGAAGGGGTTGGTGAATTTATTAGGGGAAGTAGTGACTGCAGAAAACAAAGCGATCAGGATTTGTGCAGGAGGAAGAGGAGCAAGAATGGCTTACAGTCCCCCACGAAGTCTCCCGACACTTTCGATGCACCGTCATTGGCGGATGCAGTATCTACGAGGGTAGATGTGGTGGATTTGAGTGAGTGGATGCTAACGGTGCGACGGGGTTTAGAGAGAATTTCACGAACAGGCATCTGGGGGGCTAGCGATGGGCATAGCCAGAAGATGAAGATAGCCGTAACGCTCTGTAGTGGTCATCAGTATAACGACGCATAGGCCTCGAAGACTGGAGGACATACCGTGATATACTGGGTGTAGGCCGGGATGAGGGAGATGAATTGGATGATGATGGGGAGGCGCTGTTCGACAATGATTGTCGACATTATGTTATAGGAGTATTGTCAAGTTATAGTGTGTGTGATGTGGTTTGGGTTCAAGATGTTGTGGCGATTTGGGGAGAAACGAGCTCAATTTATACAGGAGTTCAAGTGGGTCGGATCCCAAATAGTAAAGCCCTCCTATTGCTCCTATTTCTCCTATTGCGCCAGCGATTGACCCTAGATTTACGCCTTGCGCAAGCTTCACAACGGGGCACGCGAATACGACGCGTTATTTGGCAATCACGTCAAAATCAAACAACACGTCGAAATATTACCCGCTCAAGTCACTATCGATCTCACAAATGGCATCTCCCATCCAGGTCGACAACTCCTACGCTACCAAGCTCCAAGAGCTCCACACTCCGGGTACCCCCGTCGTCTTCGCCAACGTCTACGACCCCGCCTCCACCGCCGCCGTTCTCTCTCTCAACACAGGCAGCAGCACCCCCGTCAAGGCCATCGCCACCGCATCCTACGCCATCGCCGAAAGTTACGGCGTCCCCGACGAGAAACTCACCCTATCCCTCAACCTCGACGCCATCGCACGCATCGCGCCCCTCGTGCGCGCTGCCGGCCTCCCCCTCAGTGCAGATCTCCAGGACGGCTACGGCACGCAGCTTGTCGAGACCATCCAAAAGGCCGTCGCGCTCGGCGTCGTGGGCGCTAACATCGAGGACTCCTATCCCGAGAAGGGGCATGCGCGGGGCATGGAGTGCCTTCGGAGCGTCGAGGAGCAGGTTGAGCGTATCAAGCTCGCGAAGCAGACGGCGGAGGACGCGGGCGTGAAGGACTTTGTCATTAATGCGAGGACGGACATCCTAAAGTTGGATCCGCGGCCGAGTGGATGGTCCCAGGAGATGGTGGTGGATGAGGCAGTGCGGCGGGGGAAGGCGTACTTGGAGGCGGGCGCGACGTGTGTGTTCGTGTGGGGTGGGAGCCCGAAAGGCGTCACTCGTGCGGAGGTGGAGAGACTGGTACGAGAGCTGAATGGCAAGGTGGCGGTAAAGTTGGCCGGTGATGAGAAAGGGCTGTCGGTGAAGGAGACAGCTGAGATTGGGGTTTGTCGCATCAGCGTTGGGCCCAGTCTTTGGTTTGAAGCTATGAACGCCGTAAAGAGAAGTGCTGCGCGTATCTTGGGCGGCGGCCAGTTGTGGGCAGGTGCCACAGCTTGAAAGGAAGAATACGTCAAGCTGGAATCTGAGTTGTATTTTATGGTGGTGGTGGGATGTATATCACAAGATGTGGGTCCTTGTATGAGTTTGTACAATTATTTTCCTGTACAATAAGTAGGAAGAGAGGACTGAACATCTGTACACCATGGCAGGCTCGAGCGGCAAAGTATAATCGGCAGTGATCTGAACAACCTCCATTTTATATGGAAACATCCAGTTCCTCTTTTGTTTTATTCAAGGAAATAGACATTAGACCCCACAAGTTCAACTATGACCTCGAAACCCCATCAGGGCATATCATGATTCTTCAATATGATTTATGCTTATGGAAGATGACCATAAAAAATAGGCCTCAGCTTATATACCGGTCCCCCGGAGCTGGATGAACCCATTTCGATCAAATCAAGCAGTACGATTATAGAGACCAGGAATGCTGTGGCGCAAGTTTGTGCTGATGGTTTTCAGTCTGCTGTGGACCGAGTTCTGCGGCCACGACAGCCCTCTGGCCGTTAGCACACCTCCTGTTCCAATGAGTGCAAGCCAACAGCCCGTTACATTGTCAGAGCCCTGCACGAGAGATATCAACAAAACCGAACGAGCATGTACATGGCAGAGGTGAATGTAAGGTGTATCGTATTATTATTGCATTACACAAGTTGTCAGCCGATTTATCGACGACGGCTCTGCTGCACCTTCAAGGGTAGACGAGTCCAAGATAACAGAAGTTTGTAAAGTGCTGCAATGGGTATTATTGAGTCCAGCAATTGCTAGTAGGATACGAGTACTTAGTAAGAAGCAAAGGGGCAGAGCGACGTGCAAGATGAGCAAAGAAAGCGTGTGCGTATGCGTGTCCATGTCATGTAGTTTTCTTGATATAGCGCTGGACGGTCTGCTGCAGCCCAGCAAGGACCTCCCTTCTGCGGACTTGATTGTCTGGCAACGGCAGCTGGCCTGACGCGATCTTGAATAGATAAGCAAAATCGGCTTGGGCGACGATGGGCAGCCGCCCTGCGTCTTTCATCTGCTTGACCTGCATCCGCTCCTTGAATTGCTTGGCAAAGTTCTTCGAGACGAGGTCCGCCCGTTCCACAACAGGCAATGGTACGCCAGCCAGGTTAGCCACATGAGTTCCGAACGAGGATGTCGCAGCCCCGTCTATGAGCTTGAAAAGGAACACAAGCTGCGGAATTGGAAGATGATTAGACGACATGAGACCGTTTTTTGGGATTGAGGTCGAGGACGTACATCGCGCTTCTCGTCATCCACAATGGTGGACATGTGCATGTTCCTGATATTAGGGTGGTATGCGAAGTCATCCGTCAATGAGCCGTAGTGAGTAGCGAAGAACGAGAGCGTCAAGGTATGGGTCGCAAGTTGATGCAGGACAGCCGCAGCGATGGCCATACCATCCTGTTATCAAGACATCAAATTCTGTTCCAAGGACTCCAGTGACGCAACGTACATAGGTCGAGGTACCTCTGCCGAGTTCTATAAGAGGGATTAGAATTCAACACCACAATTTCCTGGACTAAGAGGCAGTATGTACCGTCAAGAATGACTAGGGACTTGGGAGTCGCGTCACGAAGAATCTTGCAGCTACACAGAAGGCGGGTCAGAGGTTGACCTCTTTGTAATAGTGATGGGGAGTACCATTCATCCAGTTCCACCTTGAAGGTACTGGCGTTTGAAAACATGTTATCATAAGCACCCATTCGGGTGATGATAGCGTCGACTGGGCACAACCTAGACAGACAATTGATACGCTTCGAAGAAAGCAGAAATCGCCTCGACTGACCTTGCCCGAGAGGCAGGCACGAGCATACCTAATTGAGCCATGATCTAGAGGGTAAGCCGTGAGGGTATGTTTATCCAGAAAGCTGACAAGACGCACTACACCAGTAGCAGTCATGCGCATGACCGTTGATTTTCCTCTGCAGACGCTCGGTTCTGTCAAATGACGCGATAACAACTGGAAGGATTAACTTACGCCATGTTAGGACCTACAGACATGCACAATCAGCACACACACTCAGTCGTTAGTTGCAGGAACTGACCTGTGAGCAAAGCAATCTTTCCAACGTCGCCACCGAGCTTCACGTCATTGGGGATGAAAGATTTTAATGACGTGCTCAAGCACAGCGTAGGATGCCTCAGCTGTTCAAAGTCCACCCACGCCGAATCGCCCTCTACGAACTCAGGCCTGCACGCTGGCTCGCCGATAGCAATAGACGCTTTCGCCAGGCTGAATAAACAATCCAGCTCCGCGAAGACCTTGATAATGCGCAGCCAGACCGCGCGGTCCGCGTCAAACTCTGCAAAGAGCCGGAACTTGAAGGCTTTGATTGCGGTACTCCGGTTTTCGCGTGCTTCCTTGAGTTGTCGTACTTTGGTCTGCAGGGAACGTACGATCCATCGCGTTTTGGCCTGTCATGATAAATGTGAGAGACGGCATGTGAGACTATCAGGATGAGATGGACCTTTGTTGCAGAACTCTTCGTCCAGTCGTTTGGGATATCCTCCTGCCCCGCTGAAGTTTCCACGAGATAGATTTCCTTATATCATATTTCCGTAAACCTTAGTTGTAGCTGGGAAGCAAAGGGCCTCGGTACCTTATTGCCCTGTGCGCTGTGCCAATACGAGAGTTTGCAGCTAAACGAGGCATCAGAGGGGAAAGAAAATGAGGAGAAAATATCCATACCCAAGCTTCTTCTCCATCTTCTTTAAATCCTTCTCCAGTTCTTCCTCCAATCCAGATATCTCCGCCATGATTTCATCGTAGATTTCATCCTTGCCCTCTCGAGGAACGAGCTCATCAGCATCTTCGAAAGTGGGGTAAGGCAAGTGGGAATTGATACTAAAAGGGACAGATACCTTTCTCCGACGCGGGCTTGACGTACATATTCTCAACATTCCTGATGTTGGGCAACAAATCCGGCGCACTGCGAAGCAATCCAAAGATCGTCTTGGACTTGAATGATTCCGACGTATCACCCAGCTGGTTGAGACCATGGCTCAGCTTTTTGAAAGCCTGATAGAGATATCTCAAAAAAGAAAAAAGACACATTGCGGAGGTAGCTTGACATACAGCAAGGACTTTCATGAAATCTCTGACTTTGCAATTTTTCGCGTGGATACGAGATACGATACGCTCAAGGTCAGGCAGACCCTTCGCGAGCTCCGTAAATTCTGCCTCGAAGGTTTGATGGTCAATGAGGTCTTGCACAGCGTCAAGCCTAGAGCAGCCATGGAACGTCAATGGGAATGTGCTGAGATGTGTGGCCGCACTACCTTGCGTTTATGTCAGATATCTGGCGCAGAGGCATGCACAACCAGATTCGGAATAGACGTTTGCCTTGGCCCAAGGTTAGAGGTCAAGAAACCTTAGTGAGGAGAGGACACACCAAATGGTGTTATACATCTGCCCAGCAACCTCAACAGCGAACCTTCTTCCGTTCCTTCATTGTTCACAAGGACCTGACCATAATGTCAATGATTTGAGAATAAAAATCAAGACCAACGACAACGCGTACCTCGATATGAGCCAAGGTCTGTCCGTCTAGGGTCAAGCCCTGTCCTCTTTTCATCGGATCGTAAACATTGAAGTTCCTCATGCTCAAGATGTCCTTGTCAATATTCAATTGACGAAGGTACCTAGAGGAGCAGAACGTAAGGGATTGTGCATTTGAATACATCAGACCAAAAACGAACCAGATCATTGACCCCAAGGCTCTGATAGCGTCCTGGGAAGCGACCATGACTCTAACAGGTTCTGGAACACTAGCAGGTAGGAGGGCTTCATCGTCGCCATCGGCCATAACGTCATCACCCTCCGGAGCGGGATACAGCGCCTTGAGCTCCTGCAAGGTCTCCTCGTACTTGAACCCTTCAACGGTGCGCAGACCTGTCCAGAGACATGCAGCCGGAAGAACGGCTTTCAGCAGGCGGGTTGTCGGCACTGACAAATTACCCTGGATCCAGATAAATGTGAGCCGCCGGTCGCGAGTGGCAATAAGGGAAGCAACTGACCTTGACGAACAATAATTCCTTGGGACGCAGCTGCCGCATGAGCGTCTCCAATTTCGTACGACATACGTCGTCCTCGAAGGCGCTCAGGTCGAACTGCGACGTCGAGCAATCTAAGACGCAGATCCCGAATTTGTTGTTGTCGGGGTTCTCCTTCGAATCTTGTTCGTAAATGGAAATGCAATGCCCTGCCTGCTCGTCTGTGAGGAGCTCCGCATCGACAAGGGTACCGTTCGTGTAGACTTTGTTCAGTTCACTGGCAAAAGATATTCAGCAATCTTCTCGCAATGTAAGCCTGATAGAACACACCGTCTGACAATCTTGTCTTTGCCTTTGTCCGCGCTGACCTTTCCCTTCGACTTGTCGGCGGCCATTCGCATCTCCGCACCGAGAGCTGTTTCCGCTTGATCTACGCGTCCGACTTTGTAGCCTGAAAGACACAAGGTATCAGTACCCCAGTTGAAAAGATTTTCAACAACGCGTGCCTTTGCCGAGGAATTTGCTGCGCATTTGTGAAATTGTCAATTAGAAGTATAAGATTGTGATCGGAGGCCTACTCACGCAGCCCAGAAGTTGAACGACATCTCTGGAACTCCGACCTATGATTGTAATCAGATTGCTTTCATAATGGCGGAAGGAAATAAGAATTGACCATGGACATTTTGACCCGCGAAGTGAGCTTCAAATCGAACTGCTGATGTCCGATTCGGGCATCGTCCTCGTATAGCTAAGCAGTCTAGATAAGCAAGAAAATCGAAGGAACGAAAGGTAACAACGTACTTCTAAGAATTTCCTACCAGTGTATCGTTCAGCAAGATCAGTAAGAGTTGCTGGTAGAAAACGTTACCCTTTTTGAAAAAATAGAATCTAAAAATGTTTTAGAGAAGGACTAAAAAGTAGGCGTTGGAAGCACCTACCGTATCATAATGATTCTGTTTGATCTGTGAACGATTTATCAGGAACGTATATTGAGATGTAGAAAAAATATGATCAAACCTCCCAAAACTAAAAGAAAATGAGTGAAAGTTGTCAAAGACGCGACTGGACGGAAAATTACCTGTTTTTCAAACGGCGTAAATTCTGCCCAGGCTGACTTAGGAATGTGAAGCGTCCTTGGATCGTAGTTGGGTTCTCCGGGTCTACGACCCTCTTTCTGTTTAAGAAAGTAGCATAAACTTCCAGCGTCGTATAAATGATCACGAAATAAGTGGCTCACGTACATCTTTGACATCGGCTAAGAAAGAATATGGATCCTCCGCAGCCTTCTTCTCGTCCTTCTTCCCTTGTGCGCGTCGCTCGGCTGCAGTCAAAAATAACCCAGTGCCTGACGACGCCACATCTATCGACGCGGCGGTACTTTTCTTTGCCGCCGGGGCCTTCTTAGGAGTGCGTTTGGATTTAGACTTGGATTTGACTTTGCTTTCGTCCTCATCACTGAAATCGTCCTCTGACGAGATTTCGGAACGCCGAGACGAGATGGACGAGCGTGAAGCAGATGACTTTATGGACTTCGCGTCAACATCAGAGTCAGAGGGAACAATGAAATCGTCATCGTCTGACGCGTTGGAACGCGACTTGCGGACTGCACCCATGATCAGCTGGGGCCAAAAAGCGTTAATAAAATTATGCGTACTTCGTTTGACTGGTGACTTTTTGAAGTTGGTAAGCCTTTGAGAGAATGAGGTTTTAACTTCTTCATTTTCTTCCTCGTCTTCGTCGTCGTCATCAGTAAGAGCTTTGGAGAGACGCTGCTTCTTGGCAACTGAGAAATCGGTATCATGAGTATATCTGTAGTCCTTGCCGTGCACAAAATGCATACCTTTAGCCACAGGTGAGGAACTGTGTTGTGCCGACTTGCGCTGCTTGTTCGTAGGAACCTCTTCACCGTCCGAATCCACCAAGAGCACTTTTCGTTTTCGCTGCATCTAGCCACCGTGTCAGATCAAGTCATATATACACCTGCCATCTGAACATACTGGCTTCTGCACAGGATGGGCATCCTGTTCATCTGATGACAACATGTCAATGTCAATGGGGTCGCTTGTGGGTGGGGTGCTATGGCCCCGCGACGAAGAACTGGCCATGGCAGATGAGTTCAACGCGTCGTAGTTTGACGCCTTAGACGCAGGTGTGCGTGGCTCCTGGGATGAGGGCTGAGGAGTGGACGCGTCGTCCGAAGGCGCGACCGGCTTTGTGCTTTTGGCTTTCGGTTTGGCATTTGGCGTCGCAGTAGAGCCTTTAGCAAACCACGACATGAGACTTTTCTGCTTAGTTTCTCCATTGGCCTTGGGTTTAGGCGCCATTCTGCAAAACGAAAGTCGCGACGCTGAGCTGGAGAAATTTCGTTTGGAGAACGCGTTGGTCCTTGTTTGGTCCGGATTCAGGAGGTGTTAGGTTGTCGCGCAAGCACCAAACAATACGCTTTCGCCATGAACATCGACGACGATCACCGAGATGCCGAGGATATTCTGAGTGAATCCCTGGCTTTTCTTGGTGGACAGCCAGTCATTGATGACAACGTTGTAACGTATGGGCCGCTGAGCCTCCAAATAGCTTCAAAGGTACGCCGACAAATCTATATACGAAGCGTTCATCTGAAAGTTATCTGCACACAGGAAGGCAAAGTGCGATTGCCAATCATTTCCACCCAGTAATCGCCTAAATCCGATGTGACCTACAAGGCAAACATTCTCCTTGCAGACCATCTTTTCTCCCCTGCCTTATATCTTGCAGAGAGGATCGAAAGAGGCCTCCTACCTGTGCGCGGATCGGCTGGTTCGTTCCGGTTCTCGACTCCTTTGGGTACAAAAGTCTGATAACCGGGTGCAGTCATCGAACTTGGTGCTGGCACCGGCCTTCCATCTCTACTGATGTCCACAAGGCCCGATCATCCATCCCTCGCAGTCGTTACTGACTACCCAGATGATAACATCTTGGGGAACCTTAAGAAGAACGTCGAACACAACAGGCCGACCTTTCAACCTGGATGTCGTATTGAATGCGCTGGATATGAATGGGGAGCTAATGCGGATGCATTGCTGTAAGTTGGTCGTCGAGCTCTATATAACCCATGACCAATAAATATCCATTTAGAAAGTTGTTGCCAGATAACAAGAGCCCCCCAGGATACGACATCGTGATCCTCTCCGACCTACTACATTTCCGCGATTCCCATGACGTCTTGGTCGCCTCGATCAGGTCGCTCTTATCTCGCTCAAAAGACTCCAGAGTCCATGTCTCCGTGAGTTTTCTGCTATCGGCCCTTATCGCTGTTCAGACTTGTTTTGTTCACGAAGGCTGGAAAATATACACATCGGGATGTATGTGACAACTTTGTCCTCAAAGGACAAGATGTTGGCCTTGTGTTTGATGAAATTCACGCTGGTCCCGATGAGACGCAGTGGAAGGGCATGATGGAAGTTGGTGGGTTGGATAACGAGGCGCTGTCTATCAGGAAGGCCAACTGCTATTATTGGGTGGGCCGATGGGCCGACTAGATGATACCTAGAGAGTAACCTCCCGGTATAGATGCGTTCCAATAGAAACAAAAATTCGGTGGCATTGTCGGAGTTTCTTACAGAAAGTCGTTGTATCGACTTGCGCATGTTTTGGCTCATGAATCGTTGTACCGCATCATGATATTTAACATACAATGTTGCGTTGGATATAGATTCTTTAGTTCATAATTCAAATAACTGGATGACATGAAGTCAACTCTTCAATTTTTCTGGTGTGGACGCTTCGACCTACCTGTCCTTTACCGCTCGCCTTCCGCTCCGCCAGCAATTCCTCTGCTTGACCTTTCCAATCCCTTTCAACAATTTCGGCAACGCGATGTTTCAAAGCATCCATGGTCATGGATGGAAGAATATACCTTGACGCCACGGTTAGTCCCTCCAGCAACGATGAAAGGAATGCTCTAAACCGTTCGATTGGATGATCCAAGGCTTCTTTGATGGCAGCCCACAGGCCCTTCTCGTCGTCCTTCCTTACATTGTAAACATATGGAGGATCTTCCCATTTCAGCGCGTCATGCTGAGATTCCCACTTGAACCTATTATCTGGATCGTTATCGTCCCAGCCCAGTATAGGGTTGATGAACGGGACACCCATACAAAGGGCATCGTAGGGACTGGGGCTCAGTCTCGGATGACCGATCCCGATGAGGACGCGACTTTTGCCCAACTGCGTGTAAAATTGAGTTTGGTTCAGGGGACCAAGATCTGTGATCCCATGGGGGAGAGTGTCTGGCTCCGTTGTATCGGCATTGTAACGGATACCGCTCATGACTGATAGAGGGTAAGGTGGCACAAACGACACGTTATTCCAAGCAAAACCCCTGTCACTCTTGAAATATTTGAGGTCCTTAGCGAGGATGTATGCCTGCTGAGGGCGCTCAGAGCTGGGCATGATGGGGATGCGTTTGCAAGTCCTTTCAATGCTATATCCTAGGTAAACGTTCTCGACCCCGTTGTGATCTGGAACAATCCTTGCGTAGTCTTCGGGTGAGAGTGTCCAGTTACTTCCGAGAGGACTTTCCGCTCCCCGCCAAAAATGGAACGAAAGTAGCTTCCAAGCCGGGACACCAAGCGGGTGGGAAGTGGTCTTGATGCATCTGCCATTGTTAAAGCATTCTTTGGACCTAAAACCCTCAAGGATTACGATCTTGACGAGATCAGGATATTGTCGATATGTCCTCGCAAGTTCATAATTATCGGGGGCGAAAATCGCGGTATATCCCATCTCTCGAAGCGCAGTAAGCTGCAGCACGATTAATACTGCATCGAAATTGTCAAATAAATGTACAGACCACGCTCATCGCCCTGAAATGACGTAAATACGGTTCAGAAATCAACCATAGTATCCCATGGGATACTTACCAGATGTTTTCACCAGACGTGTCTCCAGCGATGCCGTTACTGAAACGACTGGTCGAGAGGAGCACGATACTCGTTCGGTTTTGCTCGCAATTCTGGGAAGCCATACAGGATAATAAAGCGTGCATAGACTTGCTGTTCTCGTTTTCCCAGTTATCTGTCCGATTTGGTAGCCCTACAGGCCACAGATAAGGTAGGAAGTTGTAAGAGGTCAGAATTCGACCAGAATCATGGCTACGAGCATAGACGAGGTCCACGGTGAAGATGATAGAAGCTAGTAGCGCGAAGGCAGCGGCGACAAGTAGAATAGTCGACGATTGTCTGAACCACGTCCGAAAGCCTTCATATGAGATGGAGCGCCTGTTACCAGGTCTGCCAACCATATCGTCAGCGGTGCCACACACGAATAAAGCGACGTTGGTTACACTATTCCCTCCCACTCGTCCGCGTCGTCTTTGGAACCAGTAGGAAGACGTTCATAATCGTTATTTGGCATGTGGGAGCGGGTAATTTATGATCACCCGAAATCGCAAAACGCCAGCATTATAAAGCGAATGCAAAAGCGCCCAAGTTGCTTCGATAGATTCTAACAGGTTCTCATGTCAAGGAGTTCTGCACCGTATATCCCGGGGTCCCAAGGTTTGGCTGTTGAACTGATGTTGTTTTAAACATCGGATGCCTGTCAACAATTCTCCGAATTTCTGAGACACATTTCCCGATCCTGAGTTCTGTTTCGGAGGGCAATGCAAAGGTATCGCTGCAGTCACACATGAGTTTTCCAGGGGACTGTCGTCAGAAAAAGGGTCGAAGCCGGTAAAAACGTGGGAGATAGTCGTCGGCGGCGGCCAGAAGTTGGGAACTTTGATCGCGCCAAGGATTAGGTCACCGGGTGTCAAGCAGCACCAAATACAATGGACGCGTCCTCACGTGGCTCGAGTTTGCAACGCGTCCCTACCCTGAAGAACTCCAACGGTTACATAACTTTGTCGCATTGATACCTTTACTTCCTCGACAAGACAAGACACCACATATATCTCATATATCACCATCAGTTGCGACTTGTCCGACTTGTCCGTTGAATGTCCTCACGACTCCTCTCATCCCTGCGTCTTCCAGCAACCACACTATCGCTTCTTACGCGCGCTGGATATACGACAGTCCAAGACTTACAATCCATTTCAGCTGAAACACTTGCCCAAGGTCAATTAGCTAGCTAAGCTGAACACTTCAGATCTAACATAAGTAATATGGAGAAGATCTACGCATAGCTCTGCCAGAGGCCGAAACGATACTATCATCATCTCACAGATCAAATCCCACTCAGCCTCTCGCGCCACCGACCCTCACTCAGTCTGCTGC
This sequence comes from Tricholomella constricta, assembly GCA_013368375.1. Classification (NCBI taxonomy): domain Eukaryota; kingdom Fungi; phylum Basidiomycota; class Agaricomycetes; order Agaricales; family Lyophyllaceae; genus Tricholomella; species Tricholomella constricta. Next base: position 465,177 of record JAACJP010000017.1, read on the forward strand.
ATCGCTTGCCAACACTGCAGAGAAAATTTTGACAGGGTTCCCACCTTTAAATGACATCCTTTCTGGCGGTCTTGCGCGAGGTCAGATACTGGAAATATCAGGCCCTCCTGGAACACCCAAAGAAGCTATTGCAATCAATATTGCGGCGTCCTTCATAGGAGGAGGTCATGAAGTGATTTTTCTTGGTAAATCTCGACGCATCCCTCATACGTGGGCTCGGTACAATCTCCTTATTTAGATTCTCAGAACATGACGAGCCCGGCTATCCTTGACAACGCACTGCGAAGTATGTCGGACGGCTGCTTTTCCCAACCACCTGCTGACTCTACGCTAGCCTCCCAAAACCTTCCTGCAAACTACTCCCGCCTTTTGTATCATCTGAGTGTACAGGGGCTGTCCGAACTCATGATATTCATCTACAACCTTCCAAAATTGCTGGAATCTTACCCAAAAGTAACCCTTGATCGGTCAACTCTGTATTTCTTCTAATTAAATTTTCAGGCCGCGCTTCTCGTGCTCAACTCGATATCCTTTCCCTTCCAAGCCAGCCCCAGCCTGAGCATTCCCGCGAGGACCGCACTCCTAGAGAAGATCAAACAAGTCCTCACTGTAGTTGCTGCGACTCGTAATCTCACGGTTTGGCCGTCCTGCATCTCGACATCATTTCGTTAGCTCATTTTGGAACCCTTTCAATGCATACATAGATCGTGACAACATCACAACTTTCGACCAAAATTCTCAACGCCGACGGTTCCTCAGGCAACTTCGACACTGGGGCGAAGGGTGTGATGGTACCACAACTAGGTCTCGAATCATCAGTCATATTTTAAAATCCTCAATTGACATCACGCAGGTCTAGCATATCTCCCTGGTCGGGCTTATCGTATAATACTTGCTGCGGAGGGACCAACTTCAGGGTGAATCCTTGCTTTACATCACCTTGGAGATCTTGAAACTCAAACTAACTATGTATGTAGGTCGATCAATTTATTATCGACCCCGAGAGACCCACAAGGAGCAGGCCGCTCAATACCCTACGAGATAGTATGTTTTCGTGGCTTCATTGACTTTTTCGGCAGTTTGTTGAATTCTAGAAAAGACCAAGGACGGCTTGATCCATTAGACTTCGCATCTCGAAATTTTTTGGATGCCGGGGATCGATGACTCTGTTGCTACATACCTCTTCCGCCATGTGCTGAGAGGGGTTTAATACACAACATAGTGCTCTACTGTATGTCATCCAGCCCTACCGATCGTACTTAGACACGGAAGCGCAATGATTTAACCCACTGTCCAATATAGCGCGGATGGACCCGATGCGGAGTGTTTATATCTCCGGATCACGGTGTTGAAATATCACCTATGCCGCCCTCGATCGAAATAGCTTGAAAGTCCGCGAGTGGGTGGGACCGCCCCTGTCTCAAATAGTCTTGACCACGTTACAATTAATATTTCTAGCTGTGGCGACGACGTTGTATCCTCTATTTTCAACCCAGGAGCCCATTCACATCGTGCACTTGGCCCTACTTGTTGCGATCCAACAGGCGACTTCGAGCGCACACCCCCTCGCGCGTAAATTCGAGCTTTTGTAAACCGCGCAGGACAGATTAGGACACAAGAAAATCTCAGTTGCGTATCGAGCCCAAGCGTGAACTGCGCATTATGCCTATGGTCGCTATCAACCCCAAAACTGGACCCGCCAACGTCCATTATACCATTTCTACGCCGACATGCACATCCGCCGACAAGATTGATCCACAAGTCCCAACTGTAATTTTTATACACCCCGTCTACATCGGGCAGCATTTGTTCCAACGTACGCGCAATCTACGAATTTTTTCTGTGGTTTTGACTCATGTATTCTTCTCTTTACCTCAGCCCAGTTCTCAGACCCTCAGCTTCGCAGGTTTAACCTCATTGCCGTCGACACGAGGCTTCATGGCGGTACGGAAGGACGTGTTAGTAGTGACTGGCGCCGCGAGGACGCGGCGGATGATCTCGCGGCTTTAATGGCAAGTTGGCATAACACATTGTGTTTCAGGCCTAACGTAGATCCATGCATCCAGGACGCGCTGAAACTTCCTCCCTGTCATCTGGTAGGGATGTCGATGGGGGCGTGCATCACATTGCAAACCGCTGTTTCATATCCAGAAAAGGTTCTATCGCTGTTCCTCATTTCGCCTCTACCATTGCAGGAGGTATTTTCATACCTGGCTATCATCCATATTAGCAACTAATAAATATCCTCCAGCCCACAGAGGTAAAGGAAGGCCGCCAGGAGATCTATGACTACTGGGTACAAGGCTGGCAGAATGATCCTCATCTCGACGAGACGGCTCTTTTGGATGCTGTTATAGGCGGACTACAGCTCGGATTCAACAATACAAACACAACAATAGGCAAAGCGTATGTCATTGGCCGCCTTGTGCATTGATTTCAGCACTCACGCCGAAAACATTGCAGTCTAAACGCACTCTACATTCCAAGAGCAATGGTCAATTTTTCTCCTGAAAGATTCGAAGAATTTCACACAGCGACCGTGAAATTCTTTACCGAACGCACGGCTCACACATCGGCGACACTCCGCAGACTTCAGTGTCCCGTAAAATTGATCCAGTGTGGCGGTGACATTGCGTACCCCCTACGCTACGCTCAAGAACTGCTCGGACGTCTTGTCGATGCTGGAGTCGACGCAGAGCTCGAAACCGTTGAGGACGCTCCACATTTCGGATCCGTTACGCACCCCAATGTGTACGCACATGCTATTCCCCTTTGCACCATCTGGTGTTGATTCTCTTTCAGATTCAACCCTCTTATCCATGATTTTATCATGTCCCACACGACCGCCCCAGTACCACCCCCGCCGGAGATCGTCACGTCCCCTTTTGAAGCAGATCTCGTCGCGACAGGTTGGTCTCCACGCGACGGCGCTGAGGACGTGAGTTCTGAAGAAGATGACATCCGCCTCAACTTCCGAGTGACACCACGGGACCGAAAAGCCTCGATGTAGCTCTATAGTAGCAGCAATTGACAAAGAGTGTACCCATCAATTAATTCCTCCTCTATGTTCAAAGCCCAAATGTGCATACGCACATAAACGATCTTAACTTATCTTCGTTCAGATTCGAGGACTTCGTCAGCGGTCACGACAAGATCCATCTTCCAGTCGTGATCTCCTATCGGGACCGCGCTTCCCTCCAACACCTGCTCACGCAGAGCTAATGCCACTGTGTCGCATTCTCGGCGTAAGAACATGTAAAGAAACGTGTCGAGCGGTCAAAACATACCCAAAAGCGGCCGGGGTTTGCCAGTAGAGCAGTACGATGTAATGAAGCGATCGTAATACCCTTTCCCATGGCCAAGGCGCGATAAAGACTTATCAAATGCGACGCCTACACGTAGCCAACGCAAACAGTTAGACTGTTATTCTGGGTATCGGCGTGTACTGACCAGGTAGTAAGATTATGTCCAATCCCTCGAAATCGGGATCCATTGCTGCAATGAAAGCTTTGTCCAAGGATTTCCGAGGTACATTACAGTTTTACTTACCATTCTGCCTCGGGGAGCCTTGCCATTGAGGCTCCGGTTCCTTGATCCCCCACACTCCACTAGGAAGGGAGTTGAGATCTTCAGTCCCATTCAACTTCAAGAACTCCATGTGCCCCTCCTTCGACGCGATCTTCGGGACAAAGAGATTCTGGCCTGCGAATTGATACTTTTCAGCGCGGGGAGGTTGCCTGAGGTGTGAAGCACTCTTACCCCGGGCCAGGATCTCTGAGACCAGCGAAGATGTGTCCAACTCGCCCGAGGGCATACTGAGATAACAGCTCACGGACCTGGATCGCTGGAACGAGGGCAGCGATAGCACGCGTGCTGCGACGGCTCGCGCTGCGGGAGAACACAAGCACATGTTAACGATCTTCAAGAATCCTGTTGGCTGAACTGATGGCTTTCTGGATAGATTTTGAATGCTCACATTGTTCTTCGATCGCAGAGGCAGGCAGGAGCTGTAATTTAGCCGACATGACCTTCCGTAGGGCCTTTTTCTGCGCCCTGAGGGAGGTGAGCGTCGCAGCCATCTTTAATATAGATAATAGCGAGTATTAGCCCGTAGAAGAGATGATTCTAGAGATATATAGTCAATGGCCACCCAAGTCGGTGAAAGTGAAAGCTAGGAATTTAGAAAGCCTCGAGATTTCGGCTTGCAAACAATAATCCGGACCCTTCTCTCCCACCACCTCCGCCTGAAATCCTTCAAATGACAATGCTTATCTATGGCTGACCCGAACACAAATTCCTTCGGTGAATTAGACCGCCGTCTAGATACGCCCTCCCGGAGCCGCGCCCCAGAATTCTACGGTTTCGTGGCATGGACGTCTACGTCTCTCGCCTTCATCCTATACGTCCTCTGGGCACTAGTTCCAGACGAATATATCCAACGGGCTGGCATCAACTGGTATCCAAACCGGTAAGCATCTATCCTTTCTTCCAGCTTTTGACCTTTGGCGTCAACTGCTTGTCTACTAGTGAATGGGCCTTGCTCCTCCCCGCGTGGTCCATCGTCCTCGTTATCACGACTTATATCGTGTATTCCTCAATGGCCATAGCTGCTACGCCGTCGTTCTCCGATATGAGCTCAATAACAGGTACGTGTACTTAGCGCTGACGTTTAAAGCCACGCAAAAGACCCTGCCCGCTGACGTATTTTCGGGCACGGCAGATCGGCGCGTCCTTTTCCCTGCGGATCCAGAGGATAACGCCCCGTATCTCATTTCGGGAGGTACCCCTGCCTTGTACGACATACCCATCGGCATGGTAAACCGTGTTTTGTACGATCAGGCCTCCCAGGCATCCGAGCCGGAAGCTGAGCAGCGCTAGTAATGGTGCAAAAAATATATTGTTGTCAAATCCATCAATCATACATCCATCGTAATGTCAACTAACCGATATGAGATGAGTGTACAGTGTACGCATGTCAAAACAATTCGTAGCAAAACAATCACAAGACGGTAGAATACATAAGACAAGGCCGAGCAGGAAAGCAGGAGGTTTTGTGAGCTACATAAATACGAACCAGATGGGGCACAAAATTATTTGGCCCCAGATAACATGGTGACGGGTATATAGATGCGTGTATTAACGATTATAGCTAAAAGCATAAAAGCAAGAGTGAAACCAGTCGAGAGTGATAATACCTATTCAGCGCTATTGGGCTGTGGACTTGCCACCGCCGGTCCTGGAAGAATCCGAAACTGCAGGACAAATGAATAACAAAACTCACATCACATCAGAGCCAATCACAACACGCACCTGCGAGGGGTGATACGGGTACAACGGCGCGTCAGCGTACGAATCGCGTTCTTCGAAAGGCACATGAGGGTCATGCCCAGACGAAGAACTCGGAACAACGGCACGAAACGGGATAGACAGAGCTGACCTCCTCCGACCCCAGCCCACTGTAGAGTTCAGCACCTCCTCCTCCTGTCCCCCATCTGACTCCTCCGAGTCATCGTCCGACAGCGTCGTGAGATGCTGAGCTTTCGTCCGCGAGGACAGGCTGGGTGGCATCCACCTCAGCTTGTACGGCATCTGGCTCATCTCGTGCGGCGCAGAGGCCGACGGCAGGACAGTTGGGGTGTCGAAGCCGACGACGTACGGGGGCGCTGCGGATTCGCGCGTCACAGACGTGTCGACACCGTGTGTGCGGAGGTGCCGTTTTGCGTTGGAGCGCACGGTGAAGGTCCTTGCGCATCCCGCGAACCCACATGGGAATGCTGGTATAGAAAGCAAGGAACAGAGAATCCAAACCCACGTCAGATGGAGAAGCAGACGAGAGCAGAGTAGAGACTGACGTTTCAGATTGTTGTGGGTGTTCATATGCGTTTTGAGGCCACTCGGGCTGTGAGGGTATACAAGTGGTTAGTCAGGGAAGGAAAGTACGTAGGACATAGAGGAGGAAAGGCGGACCGGGGGAACATTTTCCCACAGACTTCGCACTCGTGCATTTTGGATTTCTTCTTTTTGGCCTGTGGATTGGCCTGCAGTTGGGATTTGGAGGAAGATGACGATGCCGCTGTGTCAGCATTTACTTGGTCCGTAGGCTCTGAGAAAAGGCCGAATCGCGGGGATGCAGGGGACTCTGAGCCTTGCGTTTGAGCCATCTTAGATGAACTGCCGTCCGGCAGGTGGGCATGATCGTAAGCGCCTGCCAGTGGTGGCGATGCGCTTGACCAGCCCGCGTCATTACGCATGGGAATGGAGGACTGGAAGGGGGGGTGGAGGGGCGTAGGGAGGTTGTGTAGACCGTCGGTCTCGAAAGTAGCATATGACGCGCGGTCTACACCCCCTCCGGAATCCGAATGAGCAGGGGGGCTATATGACGCCTCCAAATGTGTTGCTTCCGGAGAAAGGTTCCTGGGAAGTAACAAAAGCGGCGGGTGCAGCTGCTCTGGCACATCCTCGGTGTAGTGCGGATTGCAACGGCTTGATCTCTCCAAATTGCTGAGCAAGTGTCGATCGTATATACGCCTTTGGTGCGAGGAAGACGTGTCTGAAGGGCCGCTATGGTAGAGATAACGATCCGACTGGATGGGTTGAGGGATTGAGGACATTGTGGGAGGCATCTGGTCGAGATCGGGCTCAGCATGAGCTCCGAGCCTTATGGTGTCGGTAAAGTGACCATTCCCTGCAGAACTGTATGAAGGCGAGTACGGGTTACCAGTATTACGGGCATTCGTGCGCTGCGAGGACTCGGGGTAGCTCGTGGGCGCTGTCCCAGCCTGCTTATGATTGAATATAGCGTTGAGTGGGTAGTGCTGCGATGGGAGATTTGAGTGGTGCGGTGAAACGTAGGTCGGGTGCCGTCGGTGCGATTCTGTGGGATATAGCGATCCCTGCGATTCACCAAATGATCTGGACAGGGTTTTGTCGTGGTCGTAGTTAGCGAAATGGCCTGATATGGGTAAATCCTCTGCACTGGGCTTCATTGGGGCTGGTCGTAGTTGAGCACGCTGTTGTTCGACGTTCGAGCCCTAGCAACTTGTACTCGGGCTGGTGGGGTTTTCTGGACAAGAATCACGGCTAGGACGTATTTAACGCAGGGTTGACACGGTTGGGATGGCTGCTTCTGTGCACGTTATTCCAAACCACTTAAATAGTCTGTTACCTGAAAGTAAAATGTAAGGGTGCAGAAAACTAACCCAAAACACGGCAAAAATAGTAATTCCCTGTCCCCACTCTCTTATCACAATCGCGCGCTGGACATGAGCGAGGACTGACACGTTTAGATTTCTCCCTATGCAAGTTCGAGTCGAGAGAACCCGTCAGTGGCTCAAGGCGAGCTCCGTTGAGCAGAAGACTGTAGGATAACACAGACAGCAAGAGTCACTGGAGTCGTCGGTCAATACAGTTAAACAACAGAAGACCAAAAGGAGGGGTCTTAAGCTTCTAGCACGGTAAAGTTTTGCAGCATCCATTGGAGATGAACGCCTTTTTGTCATTACGTAACGCTTGATGCTGGTCCCGACCGGCCACCGTTGAATGGACCGAATGTACACTCGCCGAACACGCTGCAATACCATACATCTATTCCAAGGTCGTGGGGTGAACGTTGGTCCGAATGAGATCTCATCTGTCATTGACTACAATAAGGCGAACTGAGAAGGAACAGGAGGCGTACGAGTCAAGCTTGACACCTTAATTGATATCTAATCAGTCGATGGCCCACAGGACAAGATCTTGTACCCTACCTGAATCGCTTCAGCATCTCTTTGGAAGATATGGCAATCCGAACCACCTCCTCCTCGTCGAAAACGTCGACAATCGAGGTATCAACAGCTCCGGCGCCCTTCACGGCCTCAAAAAACGGCAAGCTTTTTCGCATATCGGCGCGCCGCGGCTTCGGAACCGCACTCGGGGTGGAGATCTTCAATACAGTGCGTGGGTATGGCATGGGTCGCAGCCGTGAGTCCGGATGTGGTATTGTATGTCGTCCACCAGGCGTCACATTCGTCTCTCTGCGCGTCAGGTTCGGCAGGCTGGCTCTCTGGGCCTTCGTCCGTCCACCAAGCGCCCAGCGCTGCCGCCAGCCGGTAATCACCGCCTGCTTTCGCATTTCGTGCGCATTCGCGATGTCCTGTTCTACATCATCCGGGTCCCCGTAATGGTCTTCCTGTGTCAGATGTGTCGGCGGAGATGGCGTCAGTGTCGCTGGGGAATTGCAAATAAAGCCTTGTCGGCCCTCGTCGTCCGAACAGTCTATGTCGCTCGAACGATCGTCTCCGAACGATCGCCGCAGATCGGGACCCGGAAATGATCCAGAAGGAGCTGTTGGTAGATTGGAACGAGATGGGCGCGGTTGAGGTAAATCCAATGAGCGGGTGCGAAGAACAGGACGTGGCGTCATATCCAACGTTCGATTCTGTTTGACCTGAGACGGCGGACTCGACACCGGGTCCGCTCCGAATTCCAAATCCGCTGAGCATCTGCGAGAAGTGGCCTTGTCAGGCCTCACCGGCGACGACAGATCCTGGATCTCTCCAGAACAAGACGGCGTCTGTGAAATATACCCATCCTCCTGCTCTACCGTCTCGTACATTGTTGGATCCTCAAGATCCATTTCCATCTCCGAATCGACCTCGCCCTGCGCCTCAACTGAGAGGTGGGAGTGAACCTCGTCATTGTCGTCGTCGTCGTTCACAATACATATATTCTCCTTATTTTCACGCTCTCGTGATGGACCCGCGACCGTCTTTGCAATTGGTGCACTCCGTGATGCCGGTGGGTCGAAAAATTTGGACCTCTGCTTCTGCTTCTTTGCAGCAATGTCGCGGTCCATGACCTCTGCCAGCGTCCGCTTGCCGCTTGCCTTCCAAGTCGCAGTTTTCCTGGCGCGTATGGGAGATAGAGATCCTCGTCCCTGTCTCGGCGGGATCTTCGGATTCGGGCCTGAGAGCGGACGTCAGTTCTTTCCTCGTCCGGTAAATGACGAAACAAACCAAAGAAGCTGAGAATGCCCTCCTTTGCAGGCGTAACTACCGCCTTGCCTTTTCCTTTGTCACGGCAGTTGGTTTCCATCGAAGTTGGCTTCACGCGTACGCGTACGCGAGGCACGAATTCAGGGTAGATGTCCTTCATGGGCTCGAGCGTAGCGGGATCAACATCTCCCATCGCCAATTTCTTCGCAAGGGATGGTTCCAAATGACTGTTCGGACGTATGAGATGAAAATCTGTAACTTTCAGACGCAGGACTTACCATCCCACATACGCTTCGTCCTGCGCAGTCCAATCTGCATCGACCTCATTGAGGTATACCAATGTCTCCTTCATCGGACAATACACGCGCTGGTGGCGAAAGCACTTCTCCGCCAGCCTAAACTGCTCGAGATATTTCCTGGGCACGGCCTTCTTCCCCTCCAGCAACAGCACCCTCACGACCTGCTCCGCCGTCTTCCACTTCCGTAACAGCGTACACGCCGTCTTCAGGCCCACACCCGGGATGCTTGGGAGATAGTCGCAACCACTCAAAATGGCCATCTCGCGGAACTGGACATCGGACCATCCGGCAAGAGAGATGTCGGAGCCGTTGCCGGACACTGAGCCAAACCGGTCACGCGAAATGGAGACGACGGTGTTTGCGACGGTGTCGAGCTTGAAGAGGACGTTGCGGCAGCCGAAGACGAGGAGATCCGAGTCCTCCGTGATGATCCCATCAACTAGGCCATTGCGCTCGAGGTACGCTAGTTGGGCATCGGCTTCGTATGGCGCGACGACGTATGGGACGGACTCGGCGCGTAGTGCCTGGGAGGTACGCGTCAGAATGCCAACGCAGCGGAAGGACGTGTCAACCGACCTTGATGAACTGGAAAGCCATTTGGGGCGTCACGTCTATGCATTTAACGTAGTATTCACGCGCTTGGCTGTGTTTCCCCTGAGCAGCGAGTGCGTTGCCGCGTGCAAGGCTTTCGTCCCGCCGTTGCTTGCGGTCGTCTTCTGTTCCTTTCTTAGCTGGGAGTGGGCCACCGTCAAAGACGATGTAAGGCTCAATATTGTGGTGTCGCAGCAGACGCACTCGGTGCATAGCATAATCAACATACCTATACGGCCAGAGCATTCCTTGTCAGTAACAGCTCACCCGCGACCTAGGCGCATCAGTCAAGAACGAAACTCACTTATGCGTGTCCTTTCCTGTAGCCAATTCGGTGGCACACGCGTAAACCCCTCTGTGCAGCCATACATACGCGTCGACCGCGAGAGTCTGCCCTGAAAACTCGGATAGATGTTTCGTGACTTGGATGGATTTGAGGGCGGGGAGGAGGCCAGTAATTCCCATCTCAGAGTGGATATGTCGTGTCGTCAATAGCGCATGCGCTGTGGCAAAGAATGAGTAGCTTTATAAGCTGGTGAACAATTGTTGGACAGTACAAACGAGAAATTATTGTTTGCGATCATACATATGATGGCAAGTCGTGACAAAGACACACAAATAACGCGTTCTGATTTGGAACGGAGTTGGGGTGTTGTGGACGCGTTTGAGACGCGCCTTATTATATGTTGACGTGACATGTGTTCCGAGGCACAGAGTGGTATATATATTTCTAGGACAACAGAATAAACTTGTATACTAAGAAAGAATAAGGCCAAGATAATTGACCTTCGAAAGCGTACTCGTGCTGGAACGCCTAAAAGATCGAAAATTCTGATAACACCTGATTTCCACACCCCGACCAATCAAGCCTTTCAATGATAGTCATATCACCACCGCGCTTTATATGAGGTGGCAGAAGGCTAACCCTTTCCTGGTGCGTCATGGGCGTGGACCGGAGAGGTAGCGCGCACGCGAAAGGACCTGCATGCAGAATCCCGTTGAGCAATCATAGTCAACATCATGTACATGGACTGACTGGTGCATAACTCGTCCACCTTGTCTTGAGAAACCCTCCCCCAAAGCCCCGGAGTGAACCCAGATCGCAGAGCGAGGGACTGGATGAAGGCGATGGGTATCGCAGTGGACGAATCAGGAGACGCGGAGATTTTTTGTTTCTCTTTCATGCGTGGGCGGTCGTGCTGAGAGAACATTGAGTGTGTGCGTCGAGAACAGTTCGCTCAAGGTTACCTGGCGAGCATCATATAGGAGGCCTTCAATGGACCCTCCTATCGTCTTATCCTCCCACCACCAGCCGGCTTCACCAGGGATGTGGGCTGTACCTCGAAGGTACATGTAAGACGCATGATGGCCTGAAGTGTATGACCACAGTGCCGCCGGTGCGTGCTTCGCGATGTCGGGAGGCGCAATCATACAATGAGTCTAAAGTTAATTTCATTAATGAAGCATTAAGTGTATGGAGGCGAAACTACCATGTAGCGCAGGTGGCAGAACATCTCCCGCGCCATTACAATGGCAGTCAAAAGCAGATGGCGGCGCCATAGCTGAGGATAGGCCGACCTCATCTCGAAGGATGCGGATAAACCTGCCGCAATCTTCAGGCTCGATGTTAAGCCATAAAACATTGAACTGACAGAGAGTTACGTACTTCTCCGGTGATATAGATGACAGGAGAGTCCGAGAAATGGCGCTCAGAATCGTAGGGGGCAGATGTGACATCCACGACCACTTCAAAGGGACATAATCGGTACCAAGACGCAACAGCATGAGCAACGGCCGGGGGAGCGACGGAGTCGAAGGGAATGCGAAGTGTGGAAGCTATTACACCGGGCGTATAATTCGCGACCGCCTTTTTCAACGCCGGCGCGCACACCGCGAGCGCTCGTGAGCAGCACGAGAGGTCAATTGCGAGGTGATAGGCCTCTCTGAGCGCGGTCTCTGTCACTGGATTGACTGGGTTCCTCGAGGTTGGGGGGAGACCAAAAGATCCGAATCCGTAACTGAACGAGATAGGCATGGCGAAATTCCAGAGGCGTATAGAGTTCGATGGCTGACAGATTTATATATAAAGGTCAGGATTCTTCCCTATGCCACAGGTCTCCGTGTCTCACTCCAGCGTGGATAGCGATCGACATGGAGGCCAAGATCTCATATTACCCACGTCGAGGTGTGGATAGTTCGGTGAAATAGGAGCAAGACACTCAACTATAGGAGCAGGTGTGTAGCTCAGCGTGACATCATTATATGGCACTTAGAAGCCTCGTTTAATGGCGTCTACAGGCAGGAAGTTTAATGTGGTGCATCAGTGCCGGCTCAACCTTTAAAGATGATCAACGATGATGGACGATAGATTCAATTCCCGACTACGCTTCCTGTGCTGATCACGTTGCACACGCGTCAAGGTCACGCGATTTGCTGAATGGACTGCTCCGACTCGCGCTTGCACCTGCCTACTGAGCTTCGACGTCAGGCAACGAAGCAGCTCGAACCATCCGTATATGGGCTTTGCTCTCAACAGTTATCACTCACAGCCATCCAATATTAGGATCTCGGGACCATGTCAGCCAGGAAACTCACACATCATGGCCTTTCTTCCGGATCCGGCACGCAAGAGGAAGATGGGGCCTACATCTTACTACTTACATCAATGCATCAAGCTTGGTGGCAGATTATTTGATGGCGAGACTGCCGCTGACTGCCGCCGGTCTCCGCGAAATCACATCATGTCATTGTCAACACGAACGGCATGGCCGCGTGGGGACATCTCGAAATCTTTAGTCTTTAGGGCTGGTTCCATCATTGCAGTGGAAGTTCGACGACCCAGCAGAAGCCAGCCTCGATCTGTCGAGCCGTCTGAGCGTAGACGTGGACGGAATGTCGGCAAGGAGCATTTGAAGTGAGTTCGTATTTCCCATATGGCGATACCAGACTCAAGTAAATGTACTTCACCTTAGTATCTAAACATAGGTCGACGTGACGCGCCACACAAGCCAGATTATTTTGCCCTTTGCTACGCATATTTCGAAGACAAGGCTTTGAATATGGCACCCTCCTTAATTGAAGTCGTCGCTGGGCTTTCAACGGCCTGGATAGTCAAATCCCTGTTGCAGAAGTACCTTGCGATCAAGGCTACGCAACCCCAGCTTCGGTAGAACAGCGCCTCTCATTCTCTGTAGGAACTTGTCTGACGACTCTTAGGGTCTGCCCTGGTGGATCACTTCTGTGGCTACACCCTTTCCGTACACTTGCGCTCGTGCTAGGCCCCATATTTCCCTTGAAAGGTCACATGGGATACTATTATGCTGCGTTTTCCCGTAAGTCAAACATCGTACACTGTAGAACAAGCGATAAACATCACGTACTTTAGTATTCAGGGAATATGGCAGTACCTGTCTGTCGTCTGTTACATTCTGGAAAGCTATCCCAACTTTCTGGCTCTCCGACGCCGATGCAATCAAGACTGTCCATACAAGTCGTGCCATTTTTCCGAAAGATGTCGAGGCTGTGAGTGATGATCTACTATCCCTCACCCAAATTTAATATGTGCTCAGTATGAGACTATCAATATCTATGGTCAAAACATGGTGGGCACTGAGGGAGCAGAGTGGAAGCGACATCGATCAGTTGCCAATTCGGCCTTCAACGAGGTGAGTGCCCAAGTCATGGCAGTTTGTTCATCCGATTGATATTTTCCAGACCAATAACGCTTTCGTCTGGCGCGAAACTAACCGTGTGGTTGATGAGTGGTTCACACAGATCGGTGAAGCAAAGCCAGACTCTGAAGGAGGTGTGCTCGTGGACCTACTAAAAGATCTCACCCAGGTTAGCAGTATACTTCTGCATTCTCGATAAACCTCTGAACTTTCACAGGTTACCCTGCTGGTGATCTCGTCTGCGGGTTTCGGACGCCGGGTGTCATTCAAAGACGACTCGAATACCGAACCTCCTCCAGATCACAAAATGGCTTTCAGACCCGCTGTAACGGCTACTCTCCACCACGTCATCACCAAGGCCGTGACTCCGACATGGCTGTTTAACCTCTCAGATCGTCTATACCTACCTCTGATCACACCGCTGCTTAACGAGGCCCGAGGCTCATTCGACGCTTTGCGTCTCCACATGCTTGAAGTGATCTCCCTTGCACGCGCGTGGATTGCCGGGGGTAAGACATCAAATATGGATGCTGCGCTGCTCCGCAACCTTGTCGAAGCGAACATGTCACATAACGATAACGGTAAGCACCTTACCGATGACGAGCTGTTGTCAAATACCTTTGTAAGCATCCGAGTCTCGTCCCAGCATTACAACAATGACCGACCCCCTTCGTATAGACCTTCTTACTTGCGGGCCATGGTGAGATCCCATACACTCGACTTCATACTTCTCCTCATTAATGTTCACGCAGAGACTTCGGCGCATTCGCTTTGCTTCGCCATAATGCTTCTGGCGCTCTACCCCGACGTTCAGCAGCGCGTCTACGAAGACTCTCTTCGACTATGGCCCGACGGTGCCGCCCCGAGTTCTCCATCAGTACGTCAACATCGCCTCGCGCAATTTTTTCGATCTCTTATACTTCACGCAGCCCTACAAAGAGTCCATGGCGAAACTGGTATTACCAAACTCGTCACCCTCTTGCACAGCCAATGCTCATCCCATGTATATTATAGGATTATACTACTGCTGTGTTCCATGAAACCCTTCGTCTATTCCCGCCAGTCCCGCGTCTCGCTAAACACGTCCACGCGGATACAACGCTCAGGGCGCGTCGGTTCCGGTCAAGCCCAGAGGGCAAGGTCACCAACGTGGAGAAGTTTGACGTCCCTGTCCAGTCTGGGAGCATCGTCATCATCGACATCATCGGCCTTCACAATAACCGTACGTTTCATCATCGTCTTATGCACTTCCTCATCGCCTGACTACTTTCTTCTGTCTCCTTGCACCATCAGCGATACATTGGGGTGAGGACGTTGCCGAATTCAAACCGGAGCGGTTCATCGACACCGACACGTACCGCTGGCCGCGGGACGCTTGTGTGTTCTTTCTCCCTTATTGCCCATCTACAGTCCTTTCTGAAACAAGTGTTGTTCGTCTCCCACACAGTCAACGCGTTCTCTGCAGGCCCACGCAGCTGCATCGGCCAGCGGTTTGCCGTCACAGAAAGCACCTGTATCCTCGCGCGCATCGCGCGGACGTACGAGGTCCACGTCACGGATGAACTCAGGAGCAAGTCATGGGCCGAGCAGAAGCGTATTTTGCTCGCCTGGACACCTGGAATCACGATCACGCCCAAGAACGCGCGCTTAACGTTCCGCCGTCGCTCACAATGAAGTGGGTGGTTTTGGATTGAGACGTGGCGAAGTGTAAGTAGTCGTATCATCTCCGGCTCAGAGGATGGAGGATTCATTGTTAGTCTTTTTCAATTATGGCGTCTGTATATACCCACCTATCCGTACTCTACAAAAATGCGCCGCCGAGTGTGCTCTGGGGCGTGCGAGCGGTGTTGTTGACGTTGTCTGTCGTTATGAGAAATTCCATGGCTGAAGGACGCCATAAAGGCGCCGCTTGCGGCGCTTATTTGCTTCTCACGCGAATGACAAATAACGCGTCGCGTCCACTGGAAGTTTGACGATGCAATTTCAAGTTGCCTCCGTTGTTTCGTTTTGCCTCCGTCATCCTTTAGCAACTTACTCAGAAATATATGTGGATAGGAGCAATAGGAGGAAATGAGAGGAATAAGAGAAATAGGAGCAATAGGAGGGCTTTACTAATTGGGAACTGACCCACTTGAATTCCTGTATAAATTCAGCTCGTTTCTCCCCAAATCGCCATATCATCTGGAACCCAAACCACATCACACACACTATAACTTGACCATACTCCTATAACACAATGTCGACAGTCATCGTCGAACAGCGCCTTCCCGTCATCATCCAATTCATCTCCATCATCCCGGCCTACACTCAGTACATCGCGGTATGTCCTATAGTCTTTCCTAAGCGTTCTTATTCTGATATCAAATACCACAGAGCGTTACGGCTATTTTCATCTTCTGGCTATGCCCATCGCTAGCCCCTCAGATGCCTGTTCGTGAAATTCTCTCTAAACCCCGTCGCACCATTAGCATCCACTCACTCAAATCCACTACATCTACCCTCGTAGATACTGCATCCGCCAATGACGGTGCCTCGAAAGCGTCGGGAGACTTGAACGGGGACTGTGAGTTATTCTCGCTCCTCTCTCCCTGCACAATCCTGACCACCGTGTTTCTGCAGTCAATAATTCCCCTACTAAATTCACCAACCCGTTCTCTAAGCTCTCGTCACCCATGAAAATGGGCAAGTCTCCTACTCTCTCCCTCCGCCCTTTTGCCCGCCGCATGTCCATGCCAGCGCGTCGTCTCTCAGAACACATCACCACCGCCCTCGCCAGTCCCTTCCAAACTCCATATACCCCCGACCTCGAGGAGGCAGACTCCTATTTTGCCCCTCAAGGTCGTCTTCACGCTCACCACTGCATGTCCATGGTTGAGGTGAAGGAGACGGAGACGGAGGACTTGAAGGAAGCGGCGCTGGTCGAGGTCGAAGTCGTAAAGGTCGAGAGAGTCGACCGCATGGCAAGGGTGGAATGCTGGGTCGCGGAACAGGCAGAGTGTGTCGTGGAGGCACCAATTGTGGCCCCTATGACACCATCTGCACCGCTCAAGGTTCCGAAAGGATGGAATTGCGTTACCAAGAAGGCGAAGAAGGTCCTTCTGCGTGGTCGTCGTCCGACCTTGTAGAGTGTGCAATGCCGCAGTTTCCAAGGATCTTGTCTCGGTATGTAAAGTTCCCTTTTTGTGTTTGCGGGTCTGATTCTGACCGCGTTGTGCAGATAACAGAAATCATACTAATGGACAATTTCTTGCATCATATCATCATTACCGGACATTCATTGATACCAAACGCATGTATCAGACATGGACATTTGTATTGTATTTTTTCTGTATCATAACTAAAAGAAAAAACAAGGATAAAATTTGACATACCACACACCGATAGCCCACCACAGCACAAATTCAACCCAAATATATTGACTGATGAGGAGCGAGAATGGCTGTGGCTACGAAACGTAGAGGACGGAAAGAGAGAACAAACGAAAAAAGGGCTCAGCGGCGGGCGGGCGAGCGATAAGACGAGTTAATGTAGGATGTTATTAGGGGATGTCCGGATGGGCGAAGGCGAGCGAGGAGCTGCGAGCCGGCGCGAGCCAAGAGGATCCTGAATGCAATCAAGTGGACAGTCAACAGCACGAAACGTGAAGAGGGCGACGAGAGAGCAAGCTAAGAGTCGATCAATGTATAAACCCGAAGATACTGTTATTGTTCAGGTTGGAGATATTCTATCTCCAACCCAGGCTTATATACTACATCGCCGAGCCAGTGACTAAGGCGGTATGTAAAGGCGCTGACTACTGATGAGTAACAATTGTCCAGCTGACTGATAGGAATCTAAGTAGTGGTGTCGGTGTGGGAGTAATGGCTACGAAAGGGGCGTAAGAACAGTATGGCGGTCAGCAAGTATGTCTAAGGCGGGGGCCATGGGGGCCGATGACAGAGAACAAGAAACTAAGCGATAATAGGAGTGGGCACATGCTGCATCCCCTTACAGATGTGAGCTAAAGTAATATACTGATTAGAAATAGAAAAAGGAACGGCGAAGCCGAGGGAGGCGTATGATTAAAAGATTTGACGAAGTCAAATTAAGAATTGACGAGTATGAGTGCGGGGCACGAGGTGGCGAAGCCAGGAGGAAGCTTACCGGGGGACCAGTGATAGGCAAAAAGTAAACAGAGGAAACAGAAACGGGCCTGTTATCACTGGAGACCCGGAAAGAAAGTGAGCTGGAGCGCAGCTAACAGAAGACACGAAGTGCATACCTGGGCTGGGATGTCGAAGACTGAAGAAAAGAGAGGCGGAGCCTCCCAGCCCAGGATATATCTGCGCAGGCCCGATCACCCTGAAAAACTTCCTCGCACGACGCATCTGCTAAATGATAGCGCGGCGCGGAGGTTCAGAGAGGAGCGGGACTGAATGGAAATGGGGGTTCGTACTCAGCGCGCGTGATCCAAGTGATCCGCCCCGAGGACAAGACACTGAGACACGTGGGAGGAGTCTGGAAGCGGGCGCAGAGGCCTGCAAAATTACTCCTTACCCCTGGAACCCGTAGTCACGACGACCTCTGCATGAGCTGCTTCAGAGGTGGGCAGTGGCAGAGGGAGCAGGGTCCGAGAGTCGGTGGGCACGGACGAGGGATAGTGGGTACCGGAGGTCCACCGAAACGGGCCCCCCCATATATATTGACTGATGAGCGAGAATGGCTAATGACGAAAGGTAGAAGTGTTGCTGATGGGGTGGACGGGGGTGCGAAGGGATGAAAAGCGAGGAGTGATGGCCTAGAACTAGAATTATAGACAAGTAAAAGATCCTCAGTGTCGTGATAGTGAAAGAGTGACAACTATATTGTATACCTAGAATTATAGACAAGTAAAAGCTACAAGTCCATAAGTAAGAGTAGAGTAAATAAGTGACTGAACAGATACTCACATCCTCAGTGTCTTGATAGTGAAAGATAGTGAAAGGGCCAGCACATTGTGCACAGCGGAAAGGCTATTAGCTTACCTAGAGTGTTTAGCTTGTAGCTAAGGTTGAGGCTGTGAGTGATACTAGATACTAGAGGAATGTAATTCCTGTTAGGGCGACCTCAGCGCAGAGCTTAGTCGTGCTGGCAGAGGGGAATCCAATGTTATATTATGTACGATTAGAGAGAACGTAAGTAGACCTACCTGGCAGAGGGGAATCCAATGAGAATAGAGTAAAGGATTCCCCCATGTCAGGAGGATGACTATATACGAGTAACTACTTGAGGGCCGGCTCTCTGGGGTGTATGGTACGTAAATGATAACGGATGGGCAGCGGCGCGTGTATGTACACGTTCCCGACGCTGTCCGATCCTCGTGGCTCAGGGTGCAGGCGCACGAGGTCGGGTGACCGACGTCGGGATGTCGGGAATCGGGATCGGGCGCGCGCTGGAAGGGGAAGTAACGACAGGAAGTTATAAGTATGTACACCGATGCTTGGGGCGGAGCGTCGGGGTCGGGATCGCGATCATCTGGGGAGCGGTCGGTCACGTGCTCGTCCGAGGAATCGGATGGTCACGTGATCACCAAACAGGTGTTCCCCTAACATCACCCCCCCTTTTGAATCGCAACGACTCGGTGCGGGGTGACGGTGGCGAAGATGGCGGGGGATAGAGTGAAGATGCCACGAATGTGGCGTGGGGCGTCGGGGTTGTCGTGGTGAAATTTGCGTACCAGATCGGGGGCGGCGACATTTTCGCGAGGTTCCCAAGAAGCTTCTTCGTAACCATAGCCCTTCCACAGGACCTTGTACTGTAGTTTTTTGCGGAAGGTTCGGCTATCGAGGATCTTTTCAACTTCGTAATGGGGTTCGTCGTCGATTATGTCGGGGGGCGGAGGGGGATCGGATCGACGACCTTCGATCGGATCAGCAATGGCGGGGATGAGCTTCACGACGTGGAAGACTGGGTGGATGCGCTTCATGGACTGAGGCAGCAGGAGGCGGTATGCCAGCGGGCCGACTCGCCTTTGCACGACGAAAGGGCCAAGGTAGCGATGCGACAACTTCTTAGACGGTCGGGTCGTAGAAATGTCGGTCGCGTCCAAGTATACCTTGTCGCCAGGCTGGTAGTCGGGCGTTGGGGCGTGCCGCTGGTTGTAATACCGCTCCATGTCGTCTTTGGCCTTTGAAAGCGCTGCCTTGGCTTCCTCCTGTGCTTCCTTCATGCGCTCCACGAACTCGTCTGCTGACTCGTTCTTGGAAGCGCCCCGACGCGGCTCAAAGCCCATGCGCGGATGCCGACCAGTGTCAAGCAGGAAGGGGGTCTGCTGCGTCGCCGAATGTACATGGTTGTTGTAACTGAATTCGGCGTCGGGCAGGAGGTCCTCCCAATCGTTCTGGCGCTCATTGCAGAAGACTCGCAAGAACTGTTCCAGTTCCTGGTTGACACGCTCTGTCTGTCCGTCGGTCTGTGGGTGGTACGCCGTCGAGGCCGACAGCTTGATACCCAGGAGTCTGTACAGTTCGCGCGTGAACTCGGCGACGAACTGTGGACCTCGATCGGAGACGAATGCGTCGGGGAGACCGTGCAGCTTCCAGACGTGGCGACGGTAGAGGTTCGCAGCTCCCAGGGCCGAACAAGTCGTGTGCGACGCGATGAAGTGCGCGCGCTTTCCAACTGAATCCACGACATTCATGATCGCGTCGTGGCCGTTGGACTCTGGAAGTTCGGTGATGAAGTCGACCGATACGACATTCCATCGGCCTTCGGGGATGGGAAGCGGCTGCAGCTGTCCGACGGGGAGTTGGCGGCGAGGTTTCGTGCGCAGACACATGTCACAGGTGCTGGTGTACGAACCGATGAAGCGCGACATCTGGGGCCACCAGTAGTTGCGCGACACCAGTTCGAGCGTCTTCCAGCGACCGGGGTGACCGGCGACCTTGGAGTCGTGGTGCTGCTCCACAATGCGTCGGCGAAGGTCTGGGACGTTCGGGACATAGATCCGTCCACGGAACGTGAGCAGACCGCCTTCCTCTCCCCACTCGCCAAAGCGAAGGGAGCGGCCGGCGATCTTGGATGCTTTGACCAGTTGCGCCGCTTTCGCGACCGCATCCTCCTGAGCCCCATCGCGATTGCCCTTGCGGATCGCTTTCAGCACATCATCCTCCTCTCCGACCAGTGCAAGGCCTTCAGTTGCACGAACGGCGAAGAATTCTGGTTTGAGCAGCACGATGTTGGCGTTGTCGGCGCTTCCGTCGCCATGGTCGGGGCGACGCGATAACGCGTCGGGTTTGCCCATGCTACGGCCAGGACGGTGGTGGAGGGCGAAGTCGAAGTTAGTGAGGTAAAGCGACCATCGGGCTTGACGCCGATTGAGTTTCTTCGCGGTGAGGAAGTACTCGAGGTTCTTGTGGTCGGTCCAGATCTCCACCTTGTGCTTTGCGCCTTCTACGAAGTGTCGCCATTCCTCCAGAGACCGGATGATCGCCAGCATCTCTTTGTCATGGATCTCGTAGTTCCGCTCGACGGCGTTCAAGCTCTTCGAGTAGAACGCGACCGGGTGCCACTTGCCATCGGACGGCGACTCTTGCGACAGGACTGCGCCCGTTGCGAAGTCGGACGAGTCGGCTTCGATGCGGTACGGTCGATCGTCGTCGGGGAACATGAGGACTGGCCCCGATGTGATCGCAGACTTCAGAAGGGCAAAGGCCGACTGCTCCGACTCTCCCCATCGCCAGGCGACGTCCTTGCCTGTCAGATCGAACAGGGGTCGGGCGTGGTGCGAGAAGTCCTGGATGAACCGTCGGTAGAAATTGGTGAAGCCTAGGAACGCTTGCACCTCCTTCTTGTTCTTCGGCGCCGGCCATTCCAACACTCCAGCGACTTTAACCGGATCCATTTCCGCTTGCCCTTGCGAGATGATCAGCCCGAGATACTCGATCTTAGTCTGCTCAAATTCGCATTTCTCGGGCTTTAAGAACAGCTGATGTTCGCGGAGTCGGTCCAGTACCAGTCGCGTGACCCGATGGTGTTCCTCTAGCGTCTTTGTATAAATCAAGATGTCATCGAGGTACACGCAAACAACACCTTCAGCGATCAGATCGCGGAAGATATCATTCATCATGGTCTGAAATGTGGCGGGGCTGTTCGTGAGGCCGAAGAACATGACGAGCGGCTCGAAGAGGCCGCGATTCGTCCGAAACGCTGCCTTCCACTCGTCGCCTTCCTTGATCCGCACGTTGTTGTACCCCCATCGGACGTCCAACTTGGTGAAGTACCGCGCGCCGCGAAGGTTATTCACCAGTTCGCTAATGAGGGGCAGCGGGTATCGGTTCTTCACCGTGAGCGCATTGAGCGTCCGATAGTCCTGAACCAGTCGGAGCGACCCGTCCTTCTTCTTGATGAAGAAGACCGGCGACGCCATGGGCGACTTGGACGGTCGGATGCGACCTGTCTCGAGGTTCTCCTTGAGGAACACGTCGAGTTCGACCTGTTCTGCCGGTGAGAGCGGGTAGACCTTCGTGCCCGTCGGCGACGCGCCCGGCTCCAGTTCGATGGCATGGTCCCATTGCTTGCGCTCTGGAAGCTCATCGAATGCGACTTTGGAGAAGACATCTTCAAAGTCGTGGAGGTGGGTCGGTACTGCGTCGCGGAAAGTTCTGGGCACGGAGTTAGCAGCGTGCGCTTCCGCAAGTCGCTGCGATGTCGTTTGGCTGGCCCGAATATGTTCGGCGGTCGGAGTCGGATGGATCGCGGTCGCGAAGATGCGATCGCCACTCAGGAAGGTTTCCACCAGGAAGTCGTCAGACTCTGGGTCAGGTTCCTCCAGGACCGGGGTGTAGGGGAGGAACTCCTCCTCATCAGAGTCGTCCTCAACATACGGGTTGGTCGGGGCTCGCAGGTCGGGCTCAGTCATCGGTATACCGTCGGCTCGACAGGCGCGGATCGCTGCGCGCACTTTGGTGCGTGCGCGCCGATCGGCTTTGACCTCGTCCTTGCAGGTGCCGCACTGCGTCGGACAGCGACTCATCTTCACCTCCTTGGTCTCCCAGTCGATCTCGGGGTTATGGTTTTTAAGCCAGTTGAACCCGAGGATCATGTCTTGCTTGCCTAACTGGGTGACCCCGAAGACGGCTCGTTCGGTATGACCGTTGTATCGCAAGACAGCTTCTACGATGCAAGAGACCGAACCGCCTTCGTTGAGAGTGCCGTCCACATTGTAAACCGGGGATGGCCGACTAAGCACCTTGGTTGTGAGCTTGTGTTTCTCGACGAAAGCAACATTGAGAAAACTGCCAGTCGCTCCGCTGTCCACTAGGGCAGTGACGGCATGCGACTCCTGGGTGTCGGTGGTCTCCAGTTCGACGTTGAGCCACAGGGATCTGGGGCAGGGGGAGGCAGCGGCGATGAAGCGACTAGGGAGTCGCTTTTCCCAGCGGGGTAGGCCACGACGCGACGGGGCGATCGGCTTTGCGACTGCGATTGGTGTCGTCGGGTCGGAGGGGTTTTGTACGTCTTTGTCGGTCGGTTCACTCGTCGGAATAGCAGCAATATTAGGTGTATTGGCGTATTCTACGGATAAAGGAGCGAACCGATTACGACTAGACAACGGGGGCGTACGTTCCACCCGTTGTGTAATTAAAAACCCTCCTCGGCGTCGGAGGCGGTCGCGTCGGCCGACGATGGAGTCGGGTCGGCGGGGACTGCGTCCTTGCGAGCTAGACGTTCCATGATAAGCGCCTCCAGCTCATCATCGAGCATGTGGCGCACGTCCCAGCGCAAAGGGCAGTCACGAGAGTAGTGACCCTTTTTCTTGCACCGAAAACAGTGGTTGTCGGCAGGCGCGACTCGATCGCGCATCCGATCTACGTCCATTGGGATGCCCTGGGGGATCGGCCTGGGGGCTGGTGCGGCAGGAGCGCGGGGGGCGGGGGGAGCGGGAGCGGGAGCGGGAGCGGGGGCAGTAGCGAACGCCCATCGTGCAGCTGCGGTGGTGGGCGGGCGGCTGTCGGGCGCCTTTGTCGGGACCATCCGACGGTGGAAGTCGTCCTCCGACCTCATGATGAAGTCTTGAGAACGAGCGATCCTCAGCCACTCCTCAATCTTCTCATCGTGCGGGCGACCCGTGGTGATGCTTCCGAGTCGCCTCGAGAGCTTCGGGTCCATTCCCCGACGGAATTTGAGGACCAGGTGACGCCCATCTGGGTAGCCCGCCTTGACCCACAGGGATCGGAACGAGTCGATGTACTCGTCGATCGATCGACCGTTCTGGAAGTACGCCGTCGACTCCAGGATGAGCGCGGCATCGGCGACCTCGTCGAAGAGGAAGAACTCGCCACGGAAGGTGTCTTCGAAGTCCTTCCAGGCGGGAAAGACGTCCTTGGCGGTTCCGAACTGGAACACCCGACTGACGAAGTCGGCGGCTCGCCCGTGCTGCATGTACGACAGCACCCATACTATTCGGGCGTGGTCGTCGGCGAAACTTCCCCCGCACAAGGAGAAGTAGAGCTTGCAGGCGTTCAAGAACGCGCGACCGCCCGATCGGGCGCCGTCGTAAATGGGAGGGGGCGACGGTCGGAGGTGGTGCGATCCCGATCGCGGAGAGCCTGGCAGCGGGGTGGTCGTCTCAGGCGGCGGGGGGGTCGTGTCTGCTTCGGGAGCAGCGGGGGTGGGATTGGGGGGTGTCCCCGACATGAATTTTTCGAAAAGAGCGGAGAGGCGGTCCATAGAGGCCGAGTTGGAGGTATTGGAGGCAGAGAGAGCCGAAATTGTGGCTTCCATATTTGCCAACCGCTCCTCCGTCGTGAGGAAGGGAGAGAACGGTCGCTGCGACATGTCACCAAATTCGGACATCTCGAAACGGGACTGGACGGGCGATCGGGGCGAGCGCGCGTTGGACGGTCGCGTGTAGCAGACGCGTGTTTCGGCGCGGAAGCGGATCGGTCGGCTTCGTCGGGTTTCTAGAGTTACTCTATTCTGCTGTTAGGGCGACCTCAGCGCAGAGCTTAGTCGTGCTGGCAGAGGGGAATCCAATGTTATATTATGTACGATTAGAGAGAACGTAAGTAGACCTACCTGGCAGAGGGGAATCCAATGAGAATAGAGTAAAGGATTCCCCCATGTCAGGAGGATGACTATATACGAGTAACTACTTGAGGGCCGGCTCTCTGGGGTGTATGGTACGTAAATGATAACGGATGGGCAGCGGCGCGTGTATGTACACGTTCCCGACGCTGTCCGATCCTCGTGGCTCAGGGTGCAGGCGCACGAGGTCGGGTGACCGACGTCGGGATGTCGGGAATCGGGATCGGGCGCGCGCTGGAAGGGGAAGTAACGACAGGAAGTTATAAGTATGTACACCGATGCTTGGGGCGGAGCGTCGGGGTCGGGATCGCGATCATCTGGGGAGCGGTTGGTCACGTGCTCGTCCGAGGAATCGGATGGTCACGTGATCACCAAACAGGTGTTCCCCTAACAATTCCACACCGATATACAACAAATTGGTGTGCTATTTGCACAGACCATCAGAGTTAGGGGATAAGATGTAGTGCACAGACCATTGATAAGAATCTATCATGTGATGGGTCACATGAATATGGTAATTTTCAACACTCCCCCTCGCTTAGTGCAGCTCTAATAGCGCATCTAGGCGGATGGCGAATAGAATTCAAGCCCGAGATGTTCTCGGAAAGTCCAGAATTTTTCCTTAGCTAAGTTCTTTGTGAACATATCAGCAGGATTCTTGCTTCCTTCGATGAAGTAGACTTGTATATGTCCATCTTCAATGCATTCGCGTACAAAGTGGTAGCAAATATCAATGTGTTTTGTGTGTCGTTCTTGGACAGGGTTAGATCCAATAAAGATCGATCCTTGATTGTCGGCATATATGGGAATTGCGCCAATGTCATATCCAAGTTCAAACATCACATTCTTAATCCACATGATTTGTCGACTAGCGTCGGACATAGCCATATATTCGGCTTCAGTGGATGACAGCGCTACAGTCTTTTGGCATCGTGAGACCCAAGCAACTGTTCCAGCAGCTAATGTCATGAAGAACCCTGTTTGGGATCTTCATTTGATAGGGTCAGCAGCCCAATCGGAATCTGTGTATGCCAAGAGTCCTTCTCCATTGTCTCCATCATAAGTGAGAGCGTAATTGGGAGTTCCGACAAGATAGCGGCAGATATACAGCGCTTTGTCAAGGTGCTCTTGTGAAGGGTTTGCAGCAAACTGTGACAGTTTAATGACTGCATAAGCGATGTCAGGACGAGTCCCGATCATCAGATACATCAGAGATCCTATGACCTGCTGAAATTTAGATCGCAGTGTGGGAGTTGCAGGTGTTCTGTTCTCATCAGGTATATACCCTGCAGGCAAAGGTGTGGTGGCAACTCTAGCATTTGTCATACCAAAGCGCTCTACTACCCTTTTGAGGTAGGGAATTTGGTCAAGCATGATTTTGCGACCATTGCGTCTAATGCGCATTCCCAGGAATTCCTTTGCGTCACCAAGATCGTGACATTCCCAACGCTGCATGAATTCAGCTTTCTTCTTCATTGTGAGAGCCCTGTTAGGTCCCATGAAGATCCTGTCATCAACATAGATGATAGCAATAACAAGTGTGCCATCGTGATGTCTGTAGGCAAAGATACCAGCATCCGACTGGGTGCGGTGAAAGCCCAATT
Source organism: Tricholomella constricta (assembly GCA_013368375.1). Lineage (NCBI taxonomy): Eukaryota > Fungi > Basidiomycota > Agaricomycetes > Agaricales > Lyophyllaceae > Tricholomella > Tricholomella constricta. Next base: position 491,363 of record JAACJP010000017.1, read on the forward strand.
CAAGCATGGATGCAACAAGTTCCTTCCACCAGGAAAGAGCTGCCTGTTTTAATCCATAGAGTGCTCGATTTAAGCGCAGCACTTTGCGCTCTTGACCTTTGACTTTGAAGCCTTCGGATTGTTCCATATATATGACAACTTGGAGTTTGCCATATAGGAAAGCGCTAACAACGTCAAGCGCTAAACAGCACCAGTTCTCGAGAGAAGCTAATGCAAGCATAAGGCGTACAGTTTCGTACCGGACAACAGGTGAGAAGATCTCATCGAAGTCAATGCCTTCTACTTGGGTAAACCCTTTGGCGACAAGTCTAGCCTTTTTACGACCATCAGATTTGATCGCAAATACCCATTGGTTCTTAATGGTTTTATGACCAGGTGGTAAGTCCACAAGGTCGAACACGCCGCTGGAGTGGGCCGGATTGCCCGTGGCTTCGCCTTGGAATAGATTGTTATTTCTCTCTGGGAGATCTTCTGCCATCTCACTGCGGGCATAAGCCCATATAAGCGTCGGATATATTTTGAAATTTCGGATATATGTTGAATTTATTTGATATCAGACCCATTATTAAAATATATTCAAAATAAAATCTCCGATGTTTTGGGCTTCCCCCCGCGGTGTCTCCCCGGATGTCTACCTAGTGATGACTAATTTTTGGAAGTCCTAGCCAAACATGTACAAATAGCACCCTTATCCGTCTCTCGTGCGTTTAGAGTAGCGCGCGCGCTACTCCATGTGCCCCCCCCCCGAACAAAGCGACGTCCCCGTCGCATTTTCCGGGCTATCCTCACTTTACTCTCCTTCTTCCTCCATTTCCCAGCCGTCTTCGTCCTCCCCGCTCCTGTCGGCCGCCACTTTGGCTTTGTTTGCTCTTCCCCTCTTGTCCTCCTCTTCTGCCACCTTCTTCATCACAGCCGCTTGCTTTGCCTCCAGGTCCGAACCCTCCCTCGGTGTGAAACCTTGTAGTCTCCTTGCACTGAACCTCCCTTCCAGCGCCACACCCCCCAATGTCTCCAGGCTGTATGAGTTTGCAATTCGCTCGGTCACCCTCTGTGGCGTCGACCATTTTGGGAGTAGCTTCCGGTCCGTACTGAACGTGTAGTCCAGGTCGTTTCGATAGATCTGTACGAGCTGACCGCGTTGGAATATAACTTCCCCTTGCCATTCCGCTGTGACGCGTCTGTCGAATGCCGCTTTGCGCTTAACAGCATGTGTTACCGCCACGGCGTAACCGTCTAGCCTCTGTTGCGCAGTGTATGCGAGCTGTGTATTGACGTCGTCCGTCTTGAGCACTGATGCGCTGATAGAGCTAGAAGGCCTGTAGGTGCTGTGCACAATAACAAAACAACTAACAACTATAGGGGGCGAGAAGTGTTAAAAGTTCCCAAACGTGTGTAGGGCTGAAAGGATGGTTTGGACGAAGGTAAAGACGATCCGACTCATAATTAGTCGAACCGACGGCGATGCGACGAATGCAATTAGTATGCGATTGTTCCCAGCTGGAACGGGTCGGCGACGCGACTGCTGATGTCGGTGGCGCGACAACGAGACGAACAATGTTAATACGGAGAACTCACAGGTTCGGGCGACGAGTACGAGCAGACAGATACGGCGGTTTACGAGTTTTTACGACAGTGGCGACGGTTGCGGCAGTTTGCGACGAGTTTATACGATGAGGACGGTTCGGGAACGACGGAGACAATGGTTTTTGAGCTGTTAACTCTGAATGTGAGGGAAAATACGGGCTGTAATTCACTGGAGAACGGTAGGTACTACATGGGATTGTTTATATGGTAAAGCCAGATCACCGACTCTTAGTGCGACCATGCAGGCATTTCACGTTAGGTTGTCGCCAAGTCTGGTACCGCGCGGTGCATTTCTGAGGACAAGTCGAGTGTGGCGCATTATTGATCGGATACCAGTGTCGGATCGGATACATGATCAGGGCAGTCGGTGATTGCGGGACTCCGTGAGTTAGTCAGATCTGTGCCGTGAATAGGAGACGGAGTGGCTTTGTCGGTAAATGCGCCATGGGTAAGGCGCCAAGTCGGGTGTTTGACGTTTGACAGACGAATGTGCGTGGTCGCTTGGTGACTACACGGTTACTCCAATCTCCGGCGCCCGAGAACGAGGTCGGCCGAGTTGAGTAGGTCACGTTTGGTCGGGAGTTGGTCGGCGAGTTGGTTGGCAAGTCGGCCGATGTTGTCGCGTGCGTCTTTGGGCGGTTTACTGTGGTCGGAACGTTGGATCGGTGACCAGCCGAAGAGGGTGCATATCAACGGCTCTTATCCTGAGAGTTCAATGGCAATGAATTCGACGATTTTACCAATGCAGATCGCAACGATATTGTTAGGGCAACCTTTACAGCGGAGCGCTATCTCACTGACAAGGGGGAATCCGAAGAGAATAGTGTAAAGGATTCCTTGATGTCAGAGGGCCGACTATATACGAGTGTAGGACGTGAGGGCCGGTCCTCCAGAGTGTACTGTACATGTAATAATAACGAATGGGTGCGGCGCGTGTATGGACACGTTCCCAACGCTGTCCGATCCTCGTGGCTCAGGGTACGGGCACGAGGAGGGACAGCCGACGTTGGGATGTCGGGTCATCGGGATCGGCGTCGGGCGCGCGCAGGGAGGGAAAGGAAATGACAGGAAGTATGTAAGTATGTACACCGATGCTTGGGTCGGAGCGTCGGGTCGGGATCGCGATCGGTCTGTCGGGGGCGAATCGCATGAGTTGGGGAACGATCTGTGGGCGTCGGAGGGCGCGAGCGGGAGTTCCCCTGACATCACCCCCCCTTTTGAATCGCAACGACAGGTGCGGGGTGACAGTGGCGAAGATGGCGGGGGATAGAGTGAAGATACCACGGATGTGGCGTGCGGCATCAGGATTGTCGTGGTGGAACTTACGAACCAGGTCGGGTGCGGCGATGTTCTCCCGGGGCTCCCACGAAGCTTCTTCGTAGCTGTAGCCTTTCCACAAGATTTTGTACTGAAGTTTCTTGCGGAAGATGCGACTGTCGAGGATTTTGTGGACTTCGTATAGTGGGGCTCGTCGTCGATGATGTCTGGCAGCGGTGGTGGATCGGACTGCCGACCTTCGATCGGGTCAGCAACGGCGGGGACAAGCTTTACAATGTGGAAGACCGGGTGAATGCGCTTCATGGACTGAGGCAGCAGGAGGCGATATGCGAGCGGACCGACTCGCCTTTGCATGACAAAAGGGCCAAGGTAGCGATGCGACAATTTCTTAGACGGTCGGGTCATAGAAATGTCGGTGCAGGCGTGCATCATGGCCTCCACGAGGCATGGTCCGTGCAGCGTACAGAACTATAAATACATTGTGATGTACCATATATAGACCTATCTTACCATATCCTGTCTTTCCCGCCCTACCGTGAGACTTGCTGAGGTTAACACCTCCATTTGGTGACGACAGTAGCATTCGTACCCGCAACTGTCTGTCTGGATCACCGTCCGCTTCCGGTTAATGAAGCAGTCTACCTATCACTGACACCAATAACAACAACCCCCCATCTGCGGCTTCCGACACCGACTCTCCTTTCCAAATCCAATCAACACTCTCCATGCACCAGCACCCTCGCGGTGCTTTTTAAAGTGCTTTTTCTGTTTCCGACACCTGCAACTGTTTTTACCTGGTTTTCTCGGTGCTGGAGGGTAGTAAAGGTGATGGGCTTGAGGGCTGCGACAAGGACATCGCGATGTGGAGGTGGGGCATATGCAGACATCAGCGACACTTCCGCATTAGGACAGATACAGTGCGCATTCGGCATCGCATCACGCTTGAAGACGTTTCACCGTTTCCCATCGTGCCTAGGTACAGCTGGGGTGATTTAGGGTTCTGTGTTTGGTTTCTGAGCTTAGGTTCATGTTTGGATCGCGACGAGGACGTCGCTATTTGGGAGTTGGGCACATGCAGGCGTGCATCATGGCCTCCACGAGGCATGGTCCGTGCAGCGTACAGAACTATAAATACATTGTGATGTACCATATATAGACCTATCTTACCATATCCTGTCTTTCCCGCCCTACCGTGAGACTTGCTGAGGTTAACACCTCCATCGGTCGCATCCAAGTACACTTTGTCACCAGGCTGGTAGTCGGGCGTTGGGGCATGTCGCTGGTTGTAATACCGCTCCATGTCGTCCTTTGCCTTTGCAAGCGCCGCCTTGGCTTCCTCCTGCACCTCCTTCATGTGTTCCACGAACTCGTCGGTGGACTCGTTCTTGGAGATGCCCCGATGCGGCTCAAAGCCCATGCGCGGATGCCGACCAGTGTCAAGCAGGAAGGGTGTCTGCTGCATCGCCGAATGTACATGGTTATTGTAGCTGAATTCGGCGTCGGGCAGGAGGTCCTCCCAGTCGTTCTGGCACTCATTGCAGAAGACTCGCAAGAACTGTTCCAGCTCCTGGTTGATGCACTCAGTCTGTCCGTCGGTCTGTGGGTGGTACGCCGTCGAGGCCGACAGCTTGATACCCAGGAGTCTGTACAGTTCGCGCGTGAACTCGGCGACGAACTGTGGACCTTGATCGGAGACGAATGCGTCGCGGAGACCGTGCAGCTTCCAGACGTGGCGACGGTAGAGGTTGGCAGCTCCCAAAGCCGAACAGGTCGTATGCGATGCGATGAAGTGCGTGCGCTTTCCGACTGAATCCACGACGTTCATGATCACGTCATGGCCATTGGACTCTGGAAGCTCGGTGATGAAGTCTACCGACATGACGTTCCATCGGCCTTCGGGGCACATACAGACACTACACTGTAATGTGACCAACGCTCTAGCGGGCCTATACAGTGTACCGTAGTTGACGCATGCAGCGGGTCCTCTGTGCTGTAGCGGACATCTTTACAGTGTGTGGTTATTAACGAAGTAGCGGACTCAATACACTGTATCGTGATTTACTGCAGCAGCGGGCTCTCTACACCCACAGACAGCCATGGGACCTGTAGCTAAACCGTCCGGGTATATTGTACGGAATTCACGGCCGGATTCCGGGTCGGATAGTGCACGGAAACTCTGGCTGAATGTGCACGGAAACTATGGCTGAACGTGCATGGAAACTACGTTCAAAACCCGGAATGAGTACTGGACGGAAACCACAGCAGCAGGTGCATGGAAATTCCGGCCTATATCCGGATTGGATTGTGGACGGGCAGCTCAGCAACAGTCCAGATCTGGATAGTGCAGGGGAACTGCACGGGAATGGCACGAGCAGTTCCGAAATCACGCCCGAAACCCGGAATGAGTACTGCACGGAAAGTAAAGCAGCAGGTGCACGGAAATTCTGGCCGATATCCGGATCGGATTGTGGACGGGTAGTACAGCAACAATCCGGATCCGGATAGTGCAGGGGAACTGCACGGGAACAGCACGAGCAGTTCTGAAATCACGCCCGAAACCCAGATTGAGTGCTGCACGGAAAGGAAAGCAGCGGGTGCACAGAAATTCCGGCCGATATCCGGACCGGATTGTGCACGGGTAGTACAGCAACAATCCGGATCCGGATAGTGCAGGGGAATTGCACGGGAATGGCACGAGCAGTTCTGAAATCACGCCCGAAACCCGGATGAGTACTACACGGAAACTAGAGCAGCGGATGCATGGAAAATCTGGCTGAAGTCCGGATCGGATAGTGCACGGATAGTACGGAAACAATCCGGATCCGGATAGTGCAGGGGAACTGCACGGGAATGGCACGAGCAGTTCCGAAAATCACGCCTGAAACCCGGATTGAGTACTGGACGGAAAGTAAAGCAGCGGGTGCACAGAAATTCCAGCTGATATCTGGACCGGACTGTGCACGGGTAGTTCAGCAACAATCCGGATCCGGATAGTGCACGGAATCTCTGGCAGGATGTGCACAGAAACTACGGCTGAACGTGCATGGAAACTACGTTCAAAACCCGGAATGAGTACTGGACGGAAACCACAGCAGCAGGTGCATGGAAATTCCGGCCTATATCCGGATTGGATTGTGGACGGGCAGCTCAGCAACAGTCCAGATCTGGATAGTGCAGGGGAACTGCACGGAAACTGTTGCACAAGCAGTTCTGAAATCTCGCCCGAAACCCGGATTGAGTGCTGCACGGAAGGGAAAGCAGCGGGTGCATGGAAATTCTGGCCGATATCCGGACCGGATTGTGCAAGGGTAGTACAGCAACAATCCGGATTGGATAGTGCAGTAGGACTTCATGGAAACTATTGCATGAGCAGTTCCGAAATCACGCCTGAAACCTGGATTGAGTACTACACGGAAACTAGAGCAGCGGGTGCATGGAAATTCCGGCCTATATCCGGATCGGATTGACCACGGGTAGCTCAGCAACAATTCGGATCCAGATAGTGCAGGAGAACTGCACGGAAACTGTTGCATGAGCAGTTCTGAAATCATGCCCGAAACCCGGATTGAGTACTTCACAGAAAGTAAAGCAGCAGGTGCACAGACATTCCAGCCGAAGTCCGGATCGGATAGTGCACGGATACTACGGAAACAATCCGGATTGGATATTGCAGGGGAACTGCACGAAAACTGTTGCACGAGCAGTTCCGAAATCACGCTGGAAACCAGGATTGAGTGCTGCACGGAAAGTAAAGCAGCGGGTGCACAGCGATTCTGGCCAATATCCGGACCGGATAGTGTGCGGATAGTGCAGCAACAATCCGGATCCGGATAGTGCACGGAAACTCTGCCAGGATGTGCACAGAAACTACGGCTGAACGTGCACGGAAACTACGTTCAAATCCTGGATTGAGTACTGCACAGAAAGTAAAGCAGCAGGTGCATGGAAATTCTGGCTGGTATCCGGATTGAATAGTGCACAAATAATACAGCAACACCACAGATTGGATAGCACACAGAACCTACAGAAGGTGCATAGAAACAATAGCTGGGAGCTGACTCGGATTGTGCACAGAATCTCTTGCACAGAGTGCACAAAGAACCTACAGCAGGGGGGCTTTTGCTGCCCTTCCCATACTCACTTTACTTTCCAATGTGGGTTTCCATCTCAGGCCCTCAATGTGTGGTGTTTCTGCACACAATTGTGATGCACAATAATGAATTGTGCACACTGGCTAAGTCTGCCTGATCAGTAGGTAAACTGCGGAAACATTATCTGATCACTTCTACTGCAACGTCTCTCAATCCCTGCCAAGTTTGCACAGTTATTTTCTATTGTAATTGAGAGAAACAATGTCCTGAAGTAGAAAGTGGATTGAAACTGGATGGCACAGCACAAACCCACAGGACAAAAGTATTGAAAGCTGCAGCATTAAATGCATGGAAGTTCCCAAGAATCATGGCAAATAGAATGCAGAAGTCGCATGGAAGTAATGGTACCAACATGCAATGGGTCAACAAAAGCAGGACAGGCATGCACAGACAATGCACAGAAGCTGAGACTTACAGTGGAAAGTGAATAGAAGCCATGGACATTAATGTTGACTGTAATTTCAGAGCACCTACTGTTGGATGCCTTGGTCAGGTTGTTGCTGTACCATCTATATACTATCCAATCTGGATATCAGCTTGAGTATCTATGCAACTGCTGCTGTAGTTGCTGTGCGGTACACAATCTAAGTTCTGGGCATGATTTCTGTATCTCTTTTCCATGCAGTTCTATTGCACTATTCAATCCGGATTGTTGTTGCACTATCTGCACACTATCTGGTCCGGATATTGGCCAGAATCACTGTGCACACACTGCTTTACTTTCCGTGCAGCACTCAATCCGGGTTTCTGGCATGATTTCGGAACTGCTCGTGCAACAGTTTCCATGCAGTTCCCCTGCAATATCCAATCCGGATTGTTTCCGTACTATCCGTGCACTATCCGATCCGGACTTCGGCCGGAATTTCCGCGCACCCGCTGCTTTACTTTCTGTGCAGTACTCAATCCAGGTTTTGGGCACAATTTCTGCATACCTTGTGCCTCAATTTGCGTGCAGTTCCGCTGCACTATCCAATCCGGATTGTTTCCGTACTATCCGTTGTTAGAGCTAGAAGGCCTGTGGGTGCTGTACACAACAACAAAACAACTAACAACTATAGGGGGCGAGAAGTGTTAAAAGTTCCCAAACACGCAAGTGTGCAGGGCTAAAAGGATGGTTTGGACGAAGGTAAAGACGATCCGACTCGATATTAGTCGAACCGACGACGATGCGACGAGCGCGATAGTATGCGATAGTTCCCAGCTGGAACGGGTCGGCGACGCGACTGTTGATGTCGGTGACGCGACAACGAGACGAACGATGCTAAAACGGAGAACTCACGGGTTCGGGCAGCGGTTACGGGCAGACAGATACGGCGGTTTACGAGATTTACTACAGTGGCGACGGTTACGGCGGTTTGCGACGGGTTTATACGATGAGGACGGTTCAGAGACGACGGAGACGATGGTTTTTGAGCTATTAACTCTGAACGTGAGGGAAAATACGGGCTATAATTCACTGGGGGACGGTAGGTACTACATGGGGTTTGTTTATATGGTAAAGCCAGATCACCGACTCTTGGTGCGACCATGCAGGCGTTTCACGTTAGGTTGTCGCCAAGTCTGGTGCCGCGCGGCGCGTTTCTGAGGACAAGTCGAGTGTGGCGTGTTATTGATCGGATACCAGCATCGGGTTGGATACGTGGTCAGGGCAGTCGGTGATTGCGGGACTCCGTGAGTTAGTCGGATCTGTGCCGTGAATAGGAGACGGAGTGGCTTTTGTCGGTAAGTACATCATGGGTAAGGCGCCGAGTCGGGTGTTTGACGTTTGACAGACGAACGTGCGTGGTCGCTTGGTGACTACACGGTTACTCCGATCTCCGGCGCCCGTGAACGAGGTCGGCCGAGTTGAGTAGGTCGCGTTTAGGTCGGGAGTTGGTCGGCGAGTTGGTTGGCGAGTCGGTCGATGCTGTCGCGTGCGTCTTTGGGCGGTTTACTGTGGTCGGGACGTCGGATCGGTGGCCAGCCGAAGAGGGTGCATATCACCGTGCACTATCCGATCCGGACTTCGGCTGGAATTTTCGTGCACCCGCTGCTGTGGTTTCCGTCCAGTACTCAATCCGGGTTTTGAACGTAGTTTCCGTGCACATTCAGCTGTAGTTCCTGTGCACATCCTGCCAGAGTTTCCGTGCACTATCCGGATCTGGATTGTTGCTGAACTACCCGTGCACAGTCCGGTCCAGATATCAGCCAGAATTTTTGTGCACCCGCTGCTTTACTTTCCGTGCAGTACTCAATCTGGGTTTCGGGCATGACTTCGAAACTGCTCATGCAACAGTTTCAGTGCAGGTCCCCTGCACTATACAGATCCGGACTGTTGCTGAGCTACCCGTGCACAATCCGGTCCAGGTATCGGTCGGAATTTCCATGCACCCGCTGCTGTGGTTTCCGTCCAGTACTCAATCCGGGTTCTGAACGTGGTTTCCGTACACGTTCAGCCGTAGTTTCCATGCACATTCAGCCAGAGTTTCCGTGCACTATCCGACCCGGAATCCGGCCGTGAATTCCGTACAATATACCCGGACGGTTTGGCTACAGGCCCCATGGCTCTCTGTGGGTATAGAGAGCCCGCTGCTGCAGTAAACCACAATACAGTGTATTGCGTCCGCTACTTTGTTAACAACCACACACTGTACAGAGGTCCGCTACAGCACAGAGGACCCGCTGCATGCGTCAACTACGGTACACTGTATAGGCCCGCTAGAGCGTTGGTCACATTACATTGTAGTGCCCTGCCCTGTTCGGGGATGGGAAGCGGCTGCAGCTGTCCGACGGGGAGTTGGCAGCGAGGTTTCGTGCACAGACACATATCACAGGTGCTGGTGTACGAACCGATGAAGCATGACATCTGGGGCCACCAGTAGTTGCGCGACACCAGCTCGAGTGTCTTCCAGCGACCAGGGTGACCAGCGACCTTGGAGTCGTGGTGCGTTCCACAATGCGTCGGCGAAGGTCAGGAATGTTCGGGACATAAATCCGTCCACGGAACGTGAGCAGACCGCCTTCCTCCCCCCACTCGCCGAAGCGTAGGGAGCGACCGGCAACCTTAGAAGCCTTGACCAGTTGAGCCGCTTTTGCGACCGCATCCTCCTGTGCACCGTTGCGATTGCCCTTGCAAATCACCTTCACCACATCGTCCTCCTCCCCAACCAGTACAAGACCCTCAGTTGCGCGAATCGTGAAGAATTCGGGCTTGAGGAGCACAATGTCGGCATTGTCGCTCTGTGGTCAGCACGACGTGACAATGCGTCAGGTTTGCCCATGCTGCGGCCAGGACAATGGTGGAGGGCGAAGTCGAAGTTGGCGAGGTAGAGCGACCATCGGGCTTGCCGCCGATTGAGTTTCTTCGCAGTGAGGAAGTACTCAAGGTTCTTGTGGTCAGTCCAGATCTCCACCTTGTGCTTTGCACCCTCGACGAAGTGTCGCCACTCCTCCAGAGACCGGATGATCGCCAGCATCTCCTTGTCATGGATCTTGTAGTTCCGCTCGACTGCGTTCAAGCTCTTTGAGTAGAACGCGACCGGGTGCCACTTGCCATCGGTCAGTGACTCCTGCGACAGGACCGCGCCTGTTGCAAAGTCGGACGAATCGGCTTCGATGCGGTACGGTCGGTCGTCGTCGGGGAACATGAGCACCGGTCGTGACGTGATCGCAGACTTCAGGAGGCCAAAGGCCGACTGCTCCGACTCTCCCCACTGCCAGGCAACGTCCTTGCCCGTCAAATCAAACAGGGGTCGGGCGTGGTGCGAGAAGTCCTGGATGAACCGTCGGTAGAAATTGGTGAAGCCCAAGAATGCTTGCACCTCCTTCTTGTTCTTCGGCGCCGGCCATTCCAACACTCCAGCGACTTTAACCGGGTCCATCTCTGCTTGCCCTTGCGAAATGATCAGCCCAAGATACTCGATCTTGGTCTGCTCAAATTCGCATTTCTCAGGCTTTGAGAACAACTTATGTTCGCGGATTCGGTCCAGTACCAGTCGCGTGACCCGACAGTGTTCCTCTAGAGTCTTGGTGTAAATCAAGATGTTGTCGAGGTACACGCAAACAACGCCCTCCGTGATCAGATCGCGGAAGATGTCATTCATCATGGTCTGGAATGTGGCGGGGCTGTTCGTGAGGCCGAAGAACATGACAAGCGGCTCAAAGAGACCGCAGTTCGTCCAAAAGCAATGGCGCGGTCGATTTGGTCGGAGCAACCAGCGAAGAGGGCGGCTGGTCGGGAGAGGATTGTACGTCTTTGTCGATGGGTTCACCCATAGAAGTAGCAGCAATATTAAGTATATTGGGGTACTCTACAGATAGGGGGGCGAACCGATTACGACTAGACAACGGGGGCGTACTTTTCACCTGTTGTGCGACTAAAAATCCTCTTCCGTGTCCAACGCGGTCGGGTCAGCCGACGCAGGAGTCGGGTTGGTCGGGATCGCGTCCTTGCGTGCCAGTAGCTGCATGATCAGCTCGTCCAGCTCCTCTGGCATGATGTGGCGCACGTCAAAGCGCTGGGGACAGCCACGCCAGAAGTGCCCCGGTTATTGGCATCGACGACAGTTGTCGTCGCAAGCAGGGCGACCGCAAAACCAATCGACGTCCACAGGGACACCAGGAGAGAGAGTCGGCATCCTGGGGGCATGCGCAACGTGCATCGGAACCGACGCACGAGCGGGGGCAACTGGTGGCACAGCGGGCCGCCAGTGGGGGGCGGGTGCTACTGCGGGCATGGGGACAGGAGCAGTCGGGCGACTGCTCATCGGGATTGTGGGAGGCGCCCGACAGTGGAAGTCCTCCTCGGTCCTCATGATGAAGTCCTGGGAGCGAGCAATCGCTAACCAGTCCTCGATCTTGGAGTCGTCGGGCCGACCCGTGGTGATGCTTCTGAGTCGCCTCGAAAGCCTCGGGTCCATGCCCCGATGGAACTTGAGAACCAAATGGCGACCATCCGGGTAGTCAGCCTTGATCCATAGGGCCTTAACAAGTCGATGTACTCATCAATGGTGCGCCCGTTCTGGAAGTACGCCATTGACTCGAGGGTGAGTGCGGCGTGGGCGACTTTGTCAAACAGGAAGAACTCCTTTTCGAAGTTCGACGCGAAGTCCTTCCAGGTCGGGAATGCGCGCTTTACCGACCCGTACTGAAAGACGCGACCGACGAAGTCAGCGGCGCGACCATGTTGCATGAATGACAATACCCAGCTAATTCGCGCGTGGTCGTCGGCCAACTGCCCAGTGGTCAGCGAGAAGTAGAGCTGACACGCGTTCCAGAAGGCGCGGCCGCCCCATCGAGCGCCGTCGTAGATGGGAGGAGGCGACGGCTGAATGTGCGATCCTGATTGCAAAGGGGGAGGGGACGTCGGCAGGGGCTGTGTCGGCGTCGCGGGGGTCGTAGGTGCTGCTGGGGAGGCAGCGGAGGGGTTCCCCAAAATGAGGGTGTCTAAAAGAGAGGAAATGCGGTCCAGGGTGGCCAAGTTGGAGGTGTTGGAGTGGGAGAGAGCCAACATTGCAGTTTCAAGGCTCGCCAGTCGCTCTTCTGGCATGAGCGCAGTTGGAGACGGAGGCGTGTCAAATTCACCGAAGTCGGACATCTTGAGACGGGGCTGGACAACGATCGGAGCGAGTGCGCGTTGGACGGGTCGCGTGTAGCGGACACATGTTTCGATGCGGAGGCTGATCGGTCGACTTCGCCGGGTCTCAGGGGTACCCTATTCTGCTGTTAGGGCAACCCTTACAGCGGAGCGCTATCTCACTGACAAGGGGGAATCCGAAGTTATATTTGATGTACAGTAAACGAAGGTAAGTAAGGCTTACCTGACAAGGGGGAATCCGAAGAGAATAGTGTAGAGGATTCCTCAATGTCAGAGGGCTGACTATATACGAGTGTAGGACGTGAGGGCCGGTCCTCCAGAGTGTACTGTACATGTAATAATAACGAATGGTGTGCGGCGCATGTATGGACACGTTCCCGACGCTGATCAACCCTCGTACCCACTGCCACGTCATGGTCCGCTCGCCTGAGACAGGCGCAAATGCACATCCATTCTGGTATGCCCAGGTCCTTGGTGTTTTCCATGCTCGCATTGTCCACACAGGCCCACACTCCCTCGACACTAACAAGCAGCATCATATGCAATTTTTGTGGGTCCGTTGGCTTGGTGTGGAACCCAGCCACCAATCTGGCCGTTGGCATGCGAGGCTGCCCAAGCTTGGGTTTGTTCCTGACAGTGACCCCTATGCGTTCAGCTTTCTTGACCCATCCTGCATCATTCGCGGCGCACATATTATCCCAGCATTTGCTGCTGGCAAAACAACGGATCTCCTTTCAGCACAACACACTATGACGCGACCCTCAACCTTGACGGAGGACTGGACAAACTTTTATGTTGACATGTAAGTGAATTTTCGACCCACTTCATTCAATGGGCTGACTAGTAGAATGCAGTTTTGTGGACCGGGACATGTTCTTCAGATATCTCGGCTGCGGCATTAACCATTTGGATCCTGTGAAAGCCATGGACGGTGCTCTTGAAGACGAGGAACCGGACGAGCCCAATGGTGACGACGACGAAATGCTTGATCCAGCGCCGTCTGGCAGCGGCTTCAATCTCGGGAGTGACGATGGAGAAAGTGACGACGACAAGGATGATGATGACATGGATGACAACGATGACAACGATGGGGATGACAACGATGTAGATGAAAATAGCAACGATGTAAGATACAGTGGGCTGTAGCCTGTGTACATTATACCATGATTCTATCTTCTTAACAGTCTTCCACGTTGATGTCAAGCTCAAGAAATTATTCCTTCAGTATTCCATTGAATATCATCTTAGTACAATGTAGAGTTCCCATTGCAATCCTCGACAACAATGAATTCATCCTTCACTCAGGTAGAACCTTTCACAATGATCAATGTATGCTGACAATTGCTTGTCGCTCTACGATAATGTTGCCAAACAAGGGTAACTGGACCGATGTCATATCAAAACTTTCCCAATTCACTGATGTGGTGGTAGAACCGACTGTGATACGATGAACGTGGCGATGTGCGATCGATTGCAACGAGGGTCATTCGGAAACGCGACTAGCGCGTAGGTGGTGTGGGAACGAGACAAACGAGACTAAAAAGTGAACTCACGGGTTCCGGTAACGAGTACGGGCAGACGAGGGTGATAGCAACGAGGTTTACGATGAGGGTGACAGTTTGCAATGGGTTCTATGATTGAAATGACTCTAACACGATGAGGGACGAGGTTTTTGAGCTGTTAACTCTAAATCTGAGGGATAATATGGGCTGTAATTCACTGGGGGTTGTATCTATTATAACAAAAATGCTCGATTCCCACGGCAGGCATAAAGACAAAGATAAAGCGGACCGTTGACCGCCGTGTATCACGTGTGTTTTATCTATAATAAAAACGATGGGTTTTGTCCCACGCCTTATATGCGCTTCCAAATTTGCCTTGGTTCCGGTGGTCCGGTACCGGAGGGAAAAATCGCCTTATATGGTGACGCGCTTCCGAATCTGAACAGCACACACCGCTACCGCTCTGGCCTGGTACGAGCTTCATCACAACACTTAGACAGACTTAGACCCGTGCGTTAGCACGGGTGGAGCAGCTAGTGTACTACATGAGAGGTGTTTATATGTTAAGACGAAACTGTCAACCCTTAGCACGACCATGCGGGCATTACTTGTTGGGTTGCCGCCAAGTCTGGTACTATGCGACTCCTTTCTGAGGACAGGTCCAGTGTGGCACACTATCGATCAGATATCAGCATTGAATCGGATACATGGTCAGGGAATTAGGTGACCGCAGAACCCCGTGAGTTGGTTGGATCTGTTCCGTGAATAGGAGGTGGAAGGGCATGCCGAGAAATATGTCATTGGTGAGGCACTACACCGGTCGTTGGTACTTGGCAGTTGAACGTGTGTGGTTGCTGGTTGATCGCATGGTTACACCGACTCCCGCAGACCGAGGGGAAGGTCGGCCGATCTGAGCCGGCCGTGCTTGGTCGGTGAGTCGGTTGGTGTGGTCGCGTGCACTTCTGAACCATTTATCATAGTCGGAATGGCTGTCAGTGGCCAGCCAGGAAGGGTGCATATCAGCGCACGGTGCACTAGAAAAGCTTTCGCGGAGACTCCAGAGTTGCAAAACGGTTGCCGGTGGTGCCGCCGGGGTGGCATGAGCAATGTCAGAAAAAATTAAAAATAACTCACTTAGTACAGGATCTGGACAAGTCCCGAGATATTTCTTCCTCATTACACCAACACCACCGTACCGCTAGTGTTGCTGCCAAAGTAAACTCACTTCGAAGTTAGTTTGCTTCAGTTCAAAAATGATGCCACTTTGTTCTAGTTCGTTTTAATGAAGTGTAACAAAGTGAAGTTCATGAACTGGTAATGAACTGATCAGATGATGACATAATTTGCTGATGACATCACGTCGTCTGCCACGTCTTGGCCGCGTTGCTTTCTGGCGTGTCGGCCACGATTTCTTGCCCGTTTTGCTCCCTCTCTTCCTCCTTTCCTCCCAAGGCCTGTTCTTACTTTCTGCTCTATATCATCAGTTTATTTATTTTCCATTACTCTGAAATCTCTAGTCTTTCAGGTCTAGCCCCATGTTGTTACAATTTTTTTACTTGGAGCCCACCAAAAACATGTCTCAACTATGAGCTTCCAGTTCTGTCTTCCTATCTTTGAGGCCAGCAACATGTTTTTTCATTCCTGAAGATCCTATATGCTGATAGCCTCCTCACAGCCTTCCCCTGGAGGCTTTCACCATCATCAACAGAACTCTGGAGGCTATTTTTATTCCCAGCCACACAATCCAATGCCTGCAATCTTCCGCAACCCATTTGGTCAGCCACCACCTATGTATACAAGGAGACAGGCAAAGTGCGATGTAGCAAGCTGTTCCCAATGCTCATGGAAGCCCTTCAAGCCCTTCAAATACTTAGTTTCATCCGCAGTATAAGCATTAGTTGCAGTTTGTGCTTGTCAATATGTTACATATATAATCTAAATGATGACCCACCTCTTAAATTTCATTCAATAATCAGCCATAAAATGGGATCAGGGAGAGCGACCACCGACATTCCGCTTTGACAATTGATGATGTTTGGACACTGTTTGACATGCCCACTATTCCGCTTTTGGCAATTGATGGTATTTGGACACTGTTTGTGCCCACTTCGCGAGGACTTCGCCAGTTCACTTCGATTTTCAGTTCATTTCACGAAGTGGGAACGAAGTGTCACTTCACTTCGCTTCAATTCACTTCGCGGCAACACTACCGGCGTACGGCGCAACAGCCAATCAAATATTACGCACTATTACGGTGCGCCAGGAGTGCCAGCCAGGATCTGAAGTCGAGTGTTTGAATTCAAACCATGCTCAGCAAGAAGAACCCTCATGTCGGAGTTTGAATGTCCTCCGCGAGATCGGGTAGTCATTTTTGTACTGTATCGTTGCCCTTCAACAACTTCACACCCCACCTCAATTACCGTTTTCGCATTCTAATCCTACATATTGATTCTTGTTGATGTTTCCCTTTTCCCACACTCTTCCTTATTTTTCTCTTGATGAAGTATCACTACCTGATTAAATCTATCTTATCTCATTGCATTGATGTGGGACTAAATTTCATCAAACTGCCCATACCTTTGCAACTTCACCTCTCCTCTTTGGGGACCCATGCGCTCGTTCATTTTACCCTTGAAGACGCTTACAATACTACACCTGGCTTAGCTTCTGTAATTTAGATAAGCAGGAACAGACTGCGAGTAAACGTCTCATGGCCCATGGGAAAAGAAGTTTAAATCTCCGACTAAAAATAAGGAAAAGCAAGGGAAGAAGAAGAAAGAAAAGAAATAAAAGAACAACCAAGACAAGTGGCAGGAAAAAATATTGAGCGAGAGGAGAGATGGAATGCAAAGTAATGGAAGGTCCAAGATATATCGTATCATGTCCGGAATTGAATATGGCGTCTTGATGGCGTCGAAAATTTTGTGGGATCGAAAAAGATTAGTTTTAATTACTGACTACGTTACAAGCTCGTTACAGAAGTTGACATGGCAATTCGAATTTTTTTATACTCATGGCATCAGCGAGCAAGTCAACTTTCAAGGCACGGTACGGCGGGTATATAAGACATCTATCTTTCAATCCTCAAAGCGCAAAGGAATTTTTTTCTTCCACAGGAGGGTATGGCAATAGGTCACAGACACCATGTGTTGGTCTTGAAGGCCTAAGTACACCATGCGACACTGTCCTTCACTGTCAAAACAAAGTGCGAAGACTCAAACGGGATTATTTAATTTTACGGAGGACATTTAAACTCCGAGATGAGGGTTCTTCTTGTGTTTTGGATTCGAACGCTCGACTTCAAATCCTGGCTGGCACTCCTGGCGCACCGTACACTATACAGCCCTGATCACAACACTGGAAGCCCTGGGATGGACAGAAGAAGTTCTAGGTCGGTGGCGGCTCGCATCCTCTCGCATCACTTTGGCATCACTGCACACTTCGGTGCCCTGGCCAAATTGTAATTCGAGTCCGAGAAGAGACCTGGGCAGGTCCCGTACCTGCTCACGACACAGCCAAGGCATAAACGGAGAAATAAACTGCCGTCTGATGTCCATTGGATGTCCATCTCCTACTTAAGTGTTTGATTGTACATGTATGTATACCAAACCTCCAGATGTCCCTTGTCTTGGTGAGCATCGGCCACAGCTAAGAGCGCCTCGTGGATTTGCTCATGCGAAGCGGAATGGGCGTAACGGTTGCCTTCGTAACGTACCGAGTTCGAGAACAGAAGGAAGTGGACTGCATTGTATGTGACGTCCATTGTGGTTTGACTTCTGAGTGTTTGCAGGACGAAATCGATAGGTGGGGTTGGCTTGTTAAGCAGTTGGTCAACTGATGTAATCCCAAGTTGAGTAAAAAGTTTGTCTCTGGTTTGATCAAGGAAAGCGCGGAGGTATATGGGGGACAGGGTCTGAGAATGGAGTGTTAAGCGCTGCAAGTAATTGTCGAAAAGAGTTGTACAAACCTTCTGCACCGCCGTCAACTTTTCTTTCAGCACGGCGTTCTCCTGTTCAGATGTGAACATAGTCCAAATGACGGGAATATAAGTATCACACCTGTTTGATAATAGCATTTTTCTGTTCGAACGTCATAGTCCGGACGACAAGGATATCAGTATCGCACCTGTTTCACATTCGCCAGCTCTGTTGCCTGCTCCTGCTGATTTAGGCTTAGTGCATCTACCTTCGCCATGAGTTTTGCCATGAGGGTTGCTACATGTCTACCCTCCAGCGACTTGTCGTCATCTGGTGGCTCAGAAACAAAGGGTGTCTTCTCAGCGTCCAGAGCTGGTTGTTGTTGAAGCTCAGTCGGTTTCTTCGACTTCCCTTGAGGGTGAGAAGTCAATAATGCTCGATATGACTTTCAGAATGCCACGCACCTGCCTTCCGCTTCTTGGCAGCAGTCGAGTTTGGGATGGTATCTTTCTTCTTCAGTTTACCTCCCTTCTCATACTCGTCGACAATTAATTTTAGCCGCATGTTCTGAGAGTGTTGTTCAAGAAAGAATGACTCATTAGTCGGCTCGACGGAAAGGATGAGGGTCTTTTCGCCTGGTGCGAGGTAATCACGGAACGTTTCAGGCTCTTTGTCCAACGTTGCTGGGACTGACATCACGGACGTCAGCA
Organism: Tricholomella constricta; assembly: GCA_013368375.1. Classification (NCBI taxonomy): domain Eukaryota; kingdom Fungi; phylum Basidiomycota; class Agaricomycetes; order Agaricales; family Lyophyllaceae; genus Tricholomella; species Tricholomella constricta. Next base: position 510,080 of record JAACJP010000017.1, read on the forward strand.
GCTGTTGACGACGTCGGATTTCGTATTTACCTGCTGGAATGCATTTCAGGTCGTCCGTGAGTTTGAGTACCTCACCAAACTGCTGATCAAATCCAATCGTGCAAGTTTCCGTCATATCCATTATTGCGTCCACCATCTTTGTATCGAGGGGATACTCTTTTCTCCACGTCAAGCCCTTGAATGAGACCACAAGCATCAGTTCTACCACATCGTTGTCTCGGTGAGTCGTTGGGGCTGAATCATTGGGATCGTTGTTGGTCGACATTGAAGATCGCACCCCTGGATGGCCAGGACCAGTTATACAGTAAGTAACGCTTATAATCAACACCATGAGGTCCCCATGAGGCCTCAGTTGATGGGACAACTCATTTACGAGGCGATAACAACATCCTACATCTAATCGATTATGGCGCACTGGCAACATCCATCTGGGATTGTACCCCTGTTAACCTTTCTATAGAAACTTCAGGGTCTCTTAGATCGTGATAGAGGGACTTGCAGAACACTTACAAAACATACAGTCTTGCTCCCCTCTCTTCGAAGTCCAACCGCAATGAGTTGTCACGATTGTACTGCTGACAACGTGTTCTATGGCAGATTCACGTAAACCTTGAGCACCCAGGGCGCGTCCCTGGCACTTGGTACAATCTCTCGCGCCATTGTTTTCTTGGGACGGATCTGGCCCGCCTCTAGAACTGAAACAAAACAACTTACAGTGATTCGAAGCCCTTTTCATTATTGTGAAAAGACACCCATGGATATGGATACGTTGGTCCTAACTGGCCGCGCTGGTGTCGAGTTGTCATCTTCCCTTCAATGAAGGGTCGAGAGATCTCATCAACTGGGACTGCTGCCCCGTAGTGGACGCTAGGGCGTTAAGGTAGAGTTAACCGTCCAAAACAACATGTTCTGACGAATCCAGTGCCTACTCCATTCATAACCAGTCCATCCCAGCTATCGTGGCAGAGAAAAAGTACGATAAGGTCGGTGCTGCGAGGTGAGTAGTAACGCAAGTTTTTATGCTAAAAGTATATTAGTGAATATCAGCTAACGCTATGGAGGGTTGACACTGATACTACGGCTCGCTGTCACCGGACCTCGTTCAAAGTCACGTCGTCGTTTGCCATCATCAAAGTACGTCTTTTCTATTCCAGAGCGATTTTTTGCCGTCGGGTCGTACTAATGTATGTAACAATATATCCTGACAGGCCCCGGCCTCCTGGGCATGCGCTGAAATTTCGACGCGAATTCGTTTCATACATATAGTCACCGTTCATGACTGACGAATGCGCCATTTCATACTTGGGTAGATGATTTGTCTACCAGCTCTGCTGTTCGCTTGCAGGCTAAGGCCATCTTCTCGGAACGCAGGGGGGCGGATAAATGATTTTAAGGATGTTAAAGGTGCAGCCAAACTTGTTTGGAGGATAGCTGGCTCACACATTCATCATGGCTTAGGCACAGCGCATGGGTTTTCTCTGTGCGACTCAACTTTGGCATCCCGGAAGTGAAAGCGGCACATGAGAAGGTGTTTCAACAGATTATGGATTAGTTTGCGCAGACTTAAACGTTCTCTTCAAGCACTTAGTATACGTCGACTAATTCAACAGAATTGGTCTCAAATATAACAACATTGGGCCCCCGTTGGCTTTCGGACCCTTCGCATACTGGCAAAATTAATATATGTACCTCTTAGCAACCCAATCGAGTACAGATTCCTCCGAACTCAATGGTTCGACTGCGTCCAAAAATTCAGATCCTGGAAAGACATACGTAACAGTGAAGATCAAATACAGGTTGTGGCTATTTAGACACGTATACGGAATTCTATGATTGTGGAGACGATATATACATAGCCTCCGTGATGAATCAAGCACGAGAAAGCCAACCCACTTGCAGGCCCGTCATAACACGCATCGTTTCCGGGTATGTGCTGTTACTCTCCTTCAAAAGACCAGCCAACCGACGACAAATAGGCATAGGGTAGAACATATATTCCGCCTGCGGAAAACCAGGGTATTTAGCCAGGATACTAATACAGAACCACAGCTCGTCAGTGCCAGCAACCGCGAGACTGAGTGGGAAAATATTTACGATTTAAGATCCGCTGTCCGCTCAGTGGGCGTCAAGATCTTGAAGAGCACTTTCGCCGCATGGATGCAACCGCTCTTGGGTATGGCGTAGGGGGTGGATGTGGTATAAGCAATCCGGATGTTGGGTTTGAATAGCCATATCTAGAAAGATTGATGATCGAATTCGGATCAATTGGAGAAAAATCGTTGGGACGAACAAGTATTCGGGGGCGTTCATCCTCCTCATCCAAGATCACGAATCGATATGTTGCATGAGCTCGCACAAATTCAGTCATGTCTTCGACGATGAAAGCAGATAATGGAATCTTCGTGGGCCTGAATAAGATTCAGCATGGACGTGCCGCCAAGCAGAAGAATGAGGACGTACTCGCTGTTAAGGCTGACAGGGCGGATTGCATACTTGAGCAGCCTGAAAATAGTTTGGGTTTTGTCCTCTACTGGGTGATCCTGACATCGACCAATGACAGCACCACATAGACATCGGGCAAGGCGCCATTCTTCTCCCGGCTGAATATAGGTAGCTTAGTACACCTTTTCCAGGAAAAATTTTGAAATAAGGTTGATGGGAAATGTGTTCTCAAGCGTAGCTCCCATGACGTGTACCTCATAAGCATGAGAGTTGTTTGAGCGAGCAACCAAGCGCAGCCTTGCAGCCACGATCGTTAATCTGGGACGCTTTGTATCAACCGAAAAACCGCCGCCTTCGTATTCATCCACAATCTCCGCGAGTGCAGCACCACCCCAAAACCATCTAGGGCTTCGGGGAGTCACTAACACGCGCATGAAAGAGTTTCCAAACACGAGACAAACAGCCGCTGGTAGGAACCAACGCCGGTCTTCTTGGTCGTCCGAAACAGAAAAAAAGACATGGGAAATTTAACATGAAACGGGGTGAGCACCCACCTTAGGTTCCTTCGTGAGATGAAGGTTGTTTAAAGTCATCGAGGACTCTTCAAACAGGATATAGCTCCCGCCCACGAGGGCCTGGCCGGCGTGTGGCCAAAATCCGCCTTGTCCGTGCCGCATGACCTGCTCATGCAGCTTTTGGTCGGCATGGCACATCCAAGCATCCACGAGCTCTTGCCAGTGTTCGGATGGCAGGTCACGGTACTCTTCGATTCTCGTGGACTGAACGACGGGGAGTGAACAAGAAGCGCAAATGAAGGAGGTAGGGTTGGCGGCGGACAATTGCACCGCATCAAGGAGCGGAGGATGATCCTCATTTGCGATTTCGGCAGAGAGGCCAGTTGCCACGGTGGTGAGCTTGATCTCGTAATGGCTGCTCTGCACCCTGACTTCCTGCTTTCCTGGAAGAATCCGTGCAGGCAGGAGGAGCGGCAGAGAAGCGCGTGGGCCACTGGTGATGATGAGGCGATCGCCGCCCTCGGCATGGCTCTCTGGATATGGAGGGAGAACCTCGGCTTCGAGGTCGACCCCTGGCGTAGCGCTGGTGACCGTAAAGAAGACTAATACATGGTGCAAGTTCTCGTGATTTTCGGCGACGTAATTTAAGTCGAAACCGACTGCGAGAGACATATTAACCCGACGCGAGAAATGACAAGAGATATGAAGTGCATACCATTCGGAACCGATGGTAGCGCATTGACACCTCGTGATCTTGATCGGGAATGAGAAGTACTGTTACTCCCGTTACTGCTGGATCCAGATCTCGACGAGGAGGATCGTAGCCAAGACAAAGAAGGGGCTGATAAGCTGCGATGTCTTAATCCTTTCTTCGACTTATGGGAGGTAATCTCGGGAATCTCTGAATCGGCGTCATCAAGGCGTGCTGGCGGCGGCTCCTTGACGAATTCCGGGAGAGTGAGCATCGCTTGCGGATCGGCGCGGATAGACGCAGGTGGAACGGCCTCGCGAATAAATTCAGGGAGACTGAGAAGCGCATGTGGGTCCTTAGCTCGCGGCTGCAAGACGGCATCTTGACCATGGAGGCGACCGGCCCCAGAATGATTTGCGAGTTGCTCAACGAACGCATCTCTCTTAGGCAAGGTGTGAGGACGTAACGCCTTCGAACAATACAGTACTGGACGTACCTTGGCAAGGTCCTTTTGGCGTGCTCTCTCGAGTCTGCCAGGCAGTCCACCCTCCAAAACAACACTTTGATTGCTCAACGAACGCCCCGATGCTTTCCCCAAAAGGTCTAACATCCTCTCCAACTCCTGTATATCCCCATCATTCTCGTTTTGTTTGCCTGAACGCGATTGTGGAGTTTGTGTGCCCTCCCGAGTAGCCCTCTCCATCTGCGCCACTTTCGACGATTTGAGCTCGACTCTTTGATTGTGTAGTTGTGGAGCAACGAGATATAGCCTGTCAATAGCCATTGCCACGCCCTCCAGATCGAGTCTCATCTTCTCGTCCATTTGTCGTGATGCCGTGATGGGAGAATGAGGAGTATTCCGGGATTTAGAATCAATGGATGTCCGCACACCAGACTCATGGTATTTAGGGGGGGTGTCAAGTTCGTAATCCTCAGGATCGTATTGGGGCGGAAGGCTGTCAAAGGAAAATCGAGGAAGATTTTCCGTGCGTTCTTTGCACATCGCCACAATCTTTTCCAGTTCTTCGTCGATCCGGCTCCACAGAAGAGCCGCCTCGACCACCAAGACAGGGGGTGCATCCGAAGCAAGGATATCCGGCTGCGTTGAAAGGCGTTCAACCTGTAGGTCGCTGAGCTGGCGTTTAAGCACGGCGAAAAGGTCGGAGGGGCCAGCAATGTCAAAGGCGTTAGTTTCCGGTGTTTCGCGGAAAGATTGGGTCGAATTTGACTGGATCGTTGATAAACGATCGAGATGTGAAAGTAAGGAAAGGAGGGAAGTCGCGAGTAGAGCGTCTGCTGGTTCCAACGACAATGAGATATTGTCGACCCGCGTGCGAAGTTCGTGTAGTAGCTCTGATTCAGTGCTGCCGCTATGGACCTCAATCATGGTATCAGCTCCTTCTTGGTTGCGGAGATTAGTAACGAGCGTCTGGAGTGCCGAGGAGGAGGATTCGGTAACTCCATGCTGCGAGGTGCTGGAGCCCGGAGAGGTGGAGGGCATGGAATGTCGACGGTCTGGTACGATCGGACTCCATCGCGTTGGCATAGAAAGAAGGTTGTTAAGGGTCATCAAACAAGACTTCTGGACATGTACGATCGATGGCATAACTTCTTGCTGAATATCAATGAACGCTCGATTATTTACATCACAACATGAAATGACCTCTCACCAAAACACCGTGGCTTTCAGAAGCCTGAACATGTTCGGCTTCAGCGGCGCGAGAAGTCCCTGCCTGCGTATCTGCCCTGTGGGTCGATGCGTCACCCAGGTCCTGCGAATTGACAATCTGATCTCGCGGAAATGGAGTAGGAACCGATGACGTTAGAAGAGGACTCGATGCAGGCCTTGAGAGTTGCTTTGGACGAGTCAGTGTTGCCATGCTCAAATTCAAGGCTTAGGGGGTCCAATTGGTGTCTTCTTCAACAAAATTAATTTCATTAAGCGAATGGTGGAAGGTGTGGACTCACTCCCTGCTTACGCAGTCAAGTTTTACCAGAGACGCGGGCCAGAATAACCATTCACAAGTTGAAAATTCGAATTCGTTGAGGGTAAACGATGTGGTCGACCGTCAAGTTGGATTCGTCTCCTGTGCTTGATTGATACAGGTGACACAGCTGCCCACTGCCCACCCCTGATCTTCGATTCGGGACTAGACCACGTCAAGAGATGATGATCTTTATCAGCCTTGCAGCAACGTCAACGCGTACTTTGTTCCTCGGCGCAAGAGCTGGAGAGGTTGGGGTGAACCGGTTGTTTTCTTTCGAAAAAAAGTAAACAAAAACTAATTATTATTGGAAACTCGACCACGTGACCTTTATACCGTCTGGTACCGTAACCCTGCTTCAATCCATGGCCTGCCAAGGATCTGAACAGACCAAATTATATCTCAACATCGCACACGCGAGAAACACAATGTAGAGCTGCCAGAACCACTGTAGACGATCTCGGCGATTCCATGACCACGTCTTGGCACCTCATCAAGCTTCATCATCCCGTTGATCAGGGACCGTGCCGCATGTTGAACTTAAGCGACAATGCGGCGAAAAATACTTATCCCGTTCACCTGCCACGACCCGACCTTCTGCACGATTCTCAACGACCTTGGACGATCTGCTTTGATTGAATCATCTATCTGACCCCTTGACACGACTTTAATGCACCTGCCTCCAGTCCCGGGAATAAAAGAAAGCTTAGATTGACCTTGGACTTCCAGCTACGACCCGTAACGAATTACCATGCCGGCCCATTACACAGCTGAGTTCTCGGAGTCTTTGCCTCCCGGAGCAACGACCCCAAAGGCTCGACCTTCCTCACCGCCAAGCCGCCGGGAGACTATCTTGAGCTTGGTGGAGATGCTTTTGCAACAGAACGGCGGCTTGGACCACGGTGAGTCCTTTGTCGTTCTTGGTCGTCTCCAGCTCATTTTATAATCCAGAGGACAAGCTTCCCAACTTCGAGGATGACAGGGATGTTCGTAAGTGTCACTCTCTCGTATTGTCATACTTTCTGTGGACCTTCCGCAAGCGACCGTGGATGAACATCTTCAAGTTGTTGGGGCAGAGGAATTCAACAAATTTGAACGGTAACTCTCCGAAAGTCGTCGTAAAATACCATCTTACCCTTGTATTACAGGCGAATCAACAGCCTAGATAAAGAAGTAGGCTTACGACTCTCATCTGATCCACACTACGTACAAACTTAACATGTTTCAAAGCTTCGAAATTTCGCAAATGCAGCGCGCCAACTCGGAAGCTCTGTCGCCATTCTTTCCTCTGCGTTTCACCTTCGCGAACGCCTCGCGCAGATTCTGGTACTGTACCGCCAAAATGCTGCCGATCTGTTTCCGCGAAAGATTATTCATCTCAGCCGAGAACTCGCCCCCGATCCCGAACACGAACAGCCTAAAGCCAAACGTCGGCGTCGCGGGAGAATGGCGAAAGCCAAGGCACCCCCACATGTTGCGCGGCCCACCGTGAACGAAAATCTCGATCCCGAATTTTTTCCGGAGCAGTTGGAGGCTCTAGCCAAAGACGTTGCCACTTTTTTGGGTTGTTTAAACGAGTTTCCCGAATTCACAGATGAAGCCGTCAATGCATCTATTCGTTCTTTTGAGGGGGACCTAAAGGTAGGGGACTCGTTTCCGCTCTTATGATCGAACACTTATAGATATTTTTAAAGTACTGGGCTTCTTGCCTGAAGGAATATGCTGGTAAGTCTCCGAATATTTCAGTGACGACCGTTCTAGATACTCCACTTCAGGTCATTTCCGTTACCCGTCTGTGCAACGATACATACATGACCTCTCTGCGGAGATGGGAGAACATATCGACAGTATCACATCAACTCTTTCAATGTTTATCGAGATTGGCAGGTGATCTCAAAGATGTGCTGGTTCCACAATCTGATGCTGCCCCCCTACAGGTGTTCCTACAATCCGTTTCGCACAGAAGCACGGAGCGGCTAACCTCCTTAACCTCTCTACTGTTGCGACATTCTTCTCTGCGGTCACGGCGACGACCCTGCAATTCTCTTTCGAACTTCCGCATGGTGGTTACTCAGACGCTGTCAATGTCTTCTGGTTTTCCTCTCTGGTGTTCAGCATTGCAGCTGCCGTAAACAGCTTGCTAGGTCTCACTTGGAAACAGGCGATGTAGTATGTTATTGCAGTGTTCCCCTCAATCCGCTTGGCCGGAAAACTCACTAGATGTAATCTAGTCGCTCACCAGGCCATCGCGTGCCCTGGTGGGTCCTTATCTGGATCAAAAGATCGCCGCTCGTGTTCCTCGTCATGTCTGTCGCCAGTTTTTCAATTGGACTTTGCTGCTTCGCATACGCATCTCGTCAGGTCAGTTCCTGTTTCTCCTCCGACTCCTAGATTTCATATATTCTGACATTGGAACGTAAAAACAGGCTCGCATAACGTCGATCTTGACTTCGGTTTTTACCGCCTTTACGTCTTTTGGCCTGGCAGCCGTCTCTGCGTGGTTTGCGTCCGAGCGATACATCTTCCTCCGACATCGGGGCAAGAAATGGCTGAGTGATGCTATTGTCGAGTACAAGATCATGATTATGAAGCTCCCTGGCATGCAGAGAGCGAAACGAACCTGGGATGTCATTAGAGATCGACTCAGCCAAATGAGGGACGCACTGCAGCGGCTCTCGTGCAAACTGCTGGGAATTGCCTACGCGCACAGCAGCTCTTCGGATAATTGCGATGATCTGGAAGCCGGGCTCCCAACTGCTCACGCCCATAGCATTCCTCCGGAGATGCCTACTTCCCCCCTACGGCGGCAATCTGATGTAATGAATGAGCCCAAGTCCCCTCGCCTGGCCAAATCGCCGGACGAGTCAGAGGAGCTTCCCACTCCGACGTCATCTGGGAGACAGCTTTGGAAAAATGCTCTTCGCAGCGTAAAGCTACGCTCAGCGATCTCCCCGCCCAGTAGCATGACTGATGTAATGAATGAGCCCAAGTCCCCTCCTCCTGACGAGTCAGAGGAACTTCCCACTCCGACGTCATCTGGGAGACAGCTTTGGAAAAATGCTTTTCGGAGCGTAAAACTGCGCTCAGCGATCTCCCCGCCCAGCAACATGAGCGTTGCCGGCAGCCCCCCTGCACCGCATCGCCGACGGACGACCTCCTCAAATCTCACTGGCACTTATGGGGAGCGGAAGCGAACCATGGCGGAAGAGCCCGTCAAGGCTGTGCTGCGGTCTCGCGTAGCTGCTCTCCGGCCCAAGCTTCAACAATTAGAGACAACGCAAGATGTAGCTGCTCATCAGGCCCTCGTACGCCATTTACAGTTCTCTCCCGACGGAAAATATCTGGCAACTTCGAGGTGAGAATGAGATTTTTGAATATGATTAGGGGGCTTACGTTGCAAATGCAGTTGGGACCGGACATCGATAGTCTTTCGCGTTGGGGTAAGATCGCATGTTTTCCGCAACAGACCTGCAGACTGCTAACTACTTGTTCACAGGATCCTTTGATTTCTCATCGTATTCTGGCACACCCACAAGGCTTTGTGGGACAGGTCGCCTGGTGAGATGGAGTTATGTTCGATGTGGACATCCGTATCTGACATATGATGCCAGGTCACCCACTGGAAATCTGCTTCTAACGAAACTTGGCCGAGGCATCAAAGTCTGGACTGCGGAGGTGGGTCGCGTGCAACGCTGGATTCAGTATCTGCAAGCGACGCTCACGAGTGGCTCTTTTCTCCGCTGAATCTCTTTCCCAGGAGGGTGTTTGCAAAAAGACTATCGACCGGAAAACAGCTGTGGAAGCTATCGCATGGTTCCCGGACGGAAAGAGTTGGTTGCCATCCTTTGATGCATTTGTCATTCTAATCTCAATGATTACGTAGGCTTTATCTCGGTTGAGGGTAGCGATGTGATCAAACTAGTGCGTCGATTTCTCTAGTGCATTTAATTAGCCATTGTGACAGAGATTCGCAGGATCTCAACGGCAATGTTCGTATTTAAATGCTCCTTTAAAGCTAAGTGACTGACTAGGTGAACGAACACAATATAGATCATTGAGCAGTACGACTTCGGTCGCATGAAATTGCTCGACGTCGCCGTCACGCCGGATTCTTCAAGGCTCATTGGTGTTGGACCCCTTCTGGAATCTCCTACCGGGCTACAACCAAGCAAATCCAGGGCAGAGAAGCGACTTGTTGGTGAGTTGTCGCCGGCCTCAACAAAGATGAAAACTGAGGAATGACTACAGTATACAACATGGCAACGAATCAAGTCGAGAAGTAAGTCAAAGAATCATTGCACATTTGCGTCGGCTAACTGACCACTTCTCCAAGCCAAACACCGGTCCTTAACGATGTCAGGGATATTACCGTTGCCCGGACTGTACGAAGTGGGGTCATCGCTTTGATCAGCTACGAGAATAAGGTGACGAGCATGAAATTCAACTTAATGTGATGCACTCATCGAGCGCAACATAGGCTCCTCCTCAACTCTGGAAACTCGAGATGGTCAAGGATCGTGACAACAACTCGATTGTGACGGCACGACTTACTCTCAGGTTTGTCCATTGATAAATGTACTGTTCTGTCCTTTCCGTAACTTCCAATGGCAGACATACCTACATGCCCAAGGTCCAAGTTGACTTCGCCGGACACAGTTACTTTGGCGGGAAGAACAACGAACTAGTACTCTGTGCCGGGAAAGGCAAGTCAAACAGTCATTCGCACGCTTTGCGAGCTTAACTATCTCTTCGCACTGCAGCTGGAGACATTCACATCTGGGACCAGGAATCAGGCGCTCTCCTCCACCACCTCAGGGGTCAAACTCACAGCGGCGATTTGACTTGTATCGCATGGAATCAGGCAGCTGAGGACCCTTTCATGTTCGCAACCGGAAGTCACGACGGCGCTGTTCGTATGTGGACCAAACGGCCAGAAGAGGTGGATGGCTTGGGCGGAGATCCAATAATACGGACCGATTCGCCTTTCGAGTTTACCGAACGAGAGAGCTCTCAAAGCACAATAGCACAGCAAGACTTGGAATCCAACTATTCTCACGACGATAACCGCCCACGTCCCTCACGCATGGGCTCTACCTCTCGGCACACAGAGCCAGAGGAGTTCTCGCAAAACAACAACGGCCCGTCACTCCGTGAACGAATTTTGGCCTACGCTGCTGCCCAGCGCGCTGCGGAAGCACAGGTGCAACAATCGCCCTCTATGACCTGAACGAAGTCTGCAGGTTTCAGACTTGTATGAGTACGCTTTTCTTATGCTCATGATATATCTATTCCGTCTCGAGGGTTCATTTATTCAATGGGAAATATGTAATTTTATCCTAGCCGCCCGTCGTACTACCTACTCGCCCCTACGTATAACTACATAAGTATGTTGATTATGACTGTCCATGATAAATGTAATGAAGTCGTTTGGTGGTTGATCCAGAACCAATTGCCTCGCGCAGCATTTAAAATCTGATGGTGGAAACAGCTGAAAAGCCAGCCATGTAGGCCAAAAGATTACATGTATCTTACTTTAAACAGACAATTTCCTAGCCCATTTCCTTCATGCTGCCATGTAAGTCTACATTTGGTATACAGCCTAGGTACAAGATATTAAGACAAGTCAAAAACTAGCTGAGGACCTCTATACGTCTCATCCAGAGCCAACACCGATGCCTTGTTACTGCGCCACAGGATAGTCTGTGTAACCCACACTAAGCGCGCTATCGTCTTTGCCCCATTGCAGATGCTTGATATCAGGGACGTTATCGAGCGCCCTGCCGTTCTGAACTCGCTTAACGAGATCAGGATGGGTGATCCAATTGAACCCAATGACGATGCCGTCGGCCTTGCCAGCGGCGACGATCTCCGCGCCTTCTTCGGGGGTCACTGCAGCATTGAGGAAGACCTTCGCGTTTTTAAAAACGGGGCGGTAGGATTCCAACACGTCGTGCACTGTGGCGCGCTTTTTACCTGTCAAGCAGAGTCATCACATAATTCTCATTCGTGGCGTATGGGCGGGAGAGACATACCATCGTATTCGACGTCGTACATCGGCACATAGCGGACAAGAACAACATAGGCCAAACCTAGCTTGTCAGCCTCGCTTAGGAAGTAGGTGTAAGTGTCGAGGGTCTCTTGAAGTGGCATTCTGGATTTGGCACATGAGAGTCTTGGAATGAATGAGAGAAGACTGGTATTTTACGAACCCAACATCGTTGTACCCGCCAGCGGGGTTGACCTTGAGGGCTACATTCTCGCCGAAGACCTCAATCATGACCTTGAGGACCTCAAGACCGAACCGCGCACGATTCTCGATGCTTCCGCCCCATTGGTCTGTGCGTTTGTTGGCTGTGCTATCGAGGAATTGGTTTACAAGATAACCATTGGCGCCATGGACTGCACAAGCGATAAGTAGTGGTCAGAATCACTTGTTTCTTTGTACACCTGATATTGGCTTACGTTCAACACCGTCAAACCCAGCCTCATGTGCGTTAATCGCAGCTTGCTTGAATTCGGCCACGATGATCCAGGGGTCTTCGATTGCCGTGGGCTGCACGAGTAGCATGAGTAACGTTATTGAAGGCAAGGCTGGATTTTTGGACATGCTTACAGTAACGTATCCTGGTAGGCCGGGAATGTGGCGGAATTTTCCACCTCGCGCTGCGATAGCTGAGGGAGCGTACACGGGCTTAAAGAAAGTGGTTCATGAGCTGAAAGGCATTAAAGTCGAGGAAAGGTAACCTACAGTACCAGCTAACTTCTGCTCTGGAGCATCGGGGTGGGCAACCCGACCGACTGTAACTTGAGTTAAAAGTGTGTTCAATGAACATATGAGTCAATATACCATGCCATAGCTGATTGAATGGTGGATTAATTGGATGTATACTTTAGGAGAATCTGGGAGTTCTGACCTGCGCATAGATGTACGATCCATTGTCATGAACTGTGTCCACGACCTTCTTCCATTCTGCGACTTGTTTTTTGTTCCAGATACCAGGAGCGTAGGGCCATTCTGTCCTAAACCAAGGTAATGTTGTCAGCCACTGAGCATATGAAGATGGGGGGACGATGCTCCCACCCTTGACGCGAGACGAGGGTACCCTCTGACGCGATGAGAGCTGCGCCACCAGCGGCGCGCTGACCGTAGTACTCTGCCATGACATCATTGGGCACGGTCTTGATTGCACGATTCCGGGTGAGTGCAGACATCAAAACGCGATTGCGGATCGTGATGGAGCCGACTTTGAGAGGGGTGAAGAGGGAAGATATAGAAGACATGACTTGTTGTTGATATAAAAGATTTCGAATGAGGGACTATGATGGCAGGATATGTTGCGATGTTTCATCGAAGCAGTCAGCCTTTTTATATTCTCAACGCCCGAGTTTGTAAGACCGTCTGGGGATGGTAAATTTCTTGTTATTGATCAAGTGATGACTGCATCCAAAAGACTTCTTCTAGCCCATACCAAGGCTAATTTGAAACCCGCCTCATACATGTGAAGCGGTATCTGTCGAAGAAGGTCATCTCAGTCAGGGTGCAGAGATGATTAAATCTCATTTTGGGTCGAGTAAGCCGTCGATCTTAGTATGTCAGAAGAAACCAACGAAAGGATTACTAATGGGTGCGATGTTGAAAAATCTGATCGACTCTGAACAAAAGTGCCAAATGATGCTTACGCAGTTTGGCACCCGCTTCAAAACCAAATAGTCTTGCGTAAACGGGCTGACGTACTTCGTCGAGACCGAGGCTTGAACGTCGTACTCCCGGAGTTACATATCATCTCCAATAAGAACATCAAACATACACAATTTTGGTTCTTTTCAAGAAGCGCTATTCTGGACGATCTTCGCAATACTACACACGTTCCCAGCAGCCGTCGCGCCAGTCACGGTGTAAGGCTTGGATAAGGTTAGGTGTGTTGTGGAGGAAAATCAATATAAACTTACGTATGTTCCGAGATGCGCGGTTTTTCCGCACCATGCCGACGCGGCTGTCGTGGAGGTGATCTTAACGTTCGTCTACGATCAGGACAAGGGGCAATGAGACTTGCGCCTTAGAATAATTACTATTGAGCAATCCACAATAGGCACTAACGTATGTGATGGGTCCAAAATTGAAGGGGACATTGGTTAACTGCAGTGAAAGGGATGAGATCAGGTATGTAAGAAAGAAAAGGTGACAAACCTCAGCAGCAAAAATAGCTCTAAAAAGCAGAAGCTGTCATCGGGCCCTGCACACATGGAGACAAGAAATCTCACCTGTTCATCGTGTTTCCTGTAACATTGAGGGTGGTGGTGGCGGATTTACCGTTGCTGGAGAGTGTACAAGTCCAAACAGTGCCAGACTGTTCGTTAGACTACATGAGTTTCGATAAGACTAGGGCAACAAGAAGGTTCCCGACGGAGGTGAAGGAGAAGTGAACAGTATCCCCAGGATTGACGTTGAAGCCGTTACCCCAAGGCAAGGAAGGTGTTCCGTAGAAACCGTCGCCTACGAACACAAATCTAGACAAAGCCTCGGAAGACAGACTGAAGAAAATTCACCAATCCACCATACACCACTCCTACCGTCTAGGACAGCCTGGAGAACCCCATTTCCGCTTTGAAGTCCAGGCCAAACATAGGGAGTACCTGTATATGCTGAACAGGTGGTTTTTACAAACGAGACATGCAATACCTCCGGGCTGAGGCAACTTTGGAACCACCATATCTCCAGACATGGCAGTGAAGGTGCTAAATTCAGAGCGTCTAGCCCTTCAGCTCATAGCAGTGAAAGCTCGCGAGAACTAACGCTCCGTTCCATTCTACAGTGTACCAGTTGGCTGCATGCACAGAGAGGGCGAGAAAACTGAAGGCAAGGCCAATGAAAGCTAGCATGGTGACTTGGGGATCTCAAAGGTCGCAGCATTAGCAATTTATGGGCAGAGAACGGGCCGCTAGCGGCAGAAAACGACAAGATGACCTGCATCGGCGCCCGCGAAGAAGTAAAGGAAGTGGGGATGATTATCCGCGGAAGTCATGGGGGGATTCAGAAAAACCGAGCTTCAGGCAGAGTCACGGAAGATTGCATGTCTGTCGACGAACAAGGACCCTAAAACGCTGTCATTATCATGAAAGCTCTTTAAGCATGGCCGACGAGCAACGGCAACGGATAAAATATGACAGTGCTGCCGAGATCCGGGATTTGGCGACAACCGCCGCTGTGGTAAAGAGGTCCAAACAAATTACATCGCTTGCAGCCGACACTCAACGCTGGCAACACTCCTTCTCCTCACCTCTTCTCGCTAGTTATCAGCTTATAACCGCATTCTTTTCCGGACTAGCAGAAATGCTTTCAAAACAGATCATCGCAGTTGCGCGCGGTCGCAGTCTGCAGTATGCTTCGCATGTTCGGAGCACGGTGGCGCCGAGCCTCACTCGAGGATGGTATGCACATCCTTCTTGACCTGGAGCTTCCATAACACGAGAGGGAATAGGGACATTGCCAGCGCCCACGCGCGAACGGCGAAATTTCACTCGTCGAAACTATTACAAGGTATGGACCATCACACTTCGAGGAACCGGATCTTAAAATTGGGTCATTCTAGCTGAGACTGTCAAGGTCCCTCAAATGGCCGAGTCCATCACTGAGGGTACATTAAAGACATGGTCAAAACAAGTTGGCGACTCAGTCGCAGCTGATGAGGAAGTCGCGACCATTGAGACTGACAAGGTGCGTATATAAAGTGGACTTTTCAGAAAACTCAAAACCCACGGCCTGGTTCGTAGATCGACGTTTCTGTAAATGCACCTCAGTCTGGGAAGATTGTGAAGCTTCTCGCAAATGAAGAGGATACCGTGACTGTCGGACAGGACTTGTTCGTCATTGAACCTGGTGAAGTTGAAGGTGTGTGGGTTTTCAATCAATGTCATAGAATCCCCTTGATATAAATGTCAATAAATCAAGCCGCTGCCCCTCCCCCGCCTAAAGAGGAGCAAACCTCTGGCGAAAGCCAAGTCAAAGACGTTACGGAACCGGTAGATCAGCAGGTGAACAAGGAACTCCCTAAACCTCCAGCACCCTCCGAGAGCGACAAGAAATCCAGTGGTGTCAAAGAGGCGCCTAAGGACAAGAAAGAGTTCAAGGAGAAAGAGGGAGCGAGTAAAAAGGACAAGAAGGAAACGCCTGTTGCCGTGCGCCCTGCACCCGGAAGCCGGAATGAGACCAGGGTGCTTTCTACGCTTTCCTGCTGCCCGCGTAATGTTAACATCAAGGTTATTTGCAGGTGAAGATGAACCGCATGCGTCTGCGTATCGCTGAGCGCCTGAAGGAATCCCAGAATGCCGCCGCCTCATTGACAACATTCAACGAGATCGATATGTCATCGCTGATGGAAATGCGCAAGAAGTTCAAAGACCAGGTGATGAAGGAGCATGAGGTTAAGCTCGGGTACATGAGCGCCTTCGCTAAGGCGTGTACCCTAGCCCTGAGGGAGATCCCGGCGGCGAACGCGTCGATCGAGGGCGAGGAGATCGTGTACCGTGACTACGTTGATTTGAGCGTGGCTGTTGCGACGCCAAAGGGCTTGGTGACCCCTGTCGTTCGTAACACGGAGACCATGAACTTCGTCGACATCGAAAAGGAGATTGCGTTCCTTGGGAATAAGGTGACGCTTGTGCCGATTATTGCCAATACGCGCCCTGATCCTATCTGTCCGTTTTCTAGGCTAGGGACGGCAAACTTACCCTTGAGGACATGGCTGGCGGAACCTTCACCATGTGAGTCTTTGATCTCACTTCGCAAGGCGGTGACTTTACGAAATTTGTCATAGCTCCAACGGCGGTGTCTTCGGGTCGTTGTACGGTACTCCTATCATCAACCTGCCTCAATCTGCTGTCCTTGGTACGTTTCCTCCACACATCAATATATGGCTTTCTGATCATTGTGCTTCCACTTCCCCCAGGCATGCATGCCATCAAGGAGAAGCCCGTTGTTGTGGGTGGTCAGATTGTCATCCGGCCTATCATGGTCGTCGCCCTCACTTACGACCATCGCTTGTTGGACGGCCGTGAAGCCGTCACCTTCCTTGGTACGACCATCACGTCTCTGAGCTTTGTGTCTGTGATTCTCACGTTCTTCTCGTGTATAGTGAAAATCAAGGAATACCTTGAAGACCCCAGGAAGATGCTCCTCGCTTAGAGATCGCCTTACAATTTGTAGGGCCGATCATGATTGCACACTAGCTAATTATTTGATTTGGTTCTCTCCTATACATGCCCAATCTAAAACATCTTTAATGCGCAACTAGTGCTGTTAGGCGGCTCGTATGCATCAACGCGCCATGCGAGCTGACAATGACCTCTGGAAAGATTAAACAAGTGGCTCTCGATGCATGGGGAATCGTAGTGATGTC
Organism: Tricholomella constricta; assembly: GCA_013368375.1. Lineage (NCBI taxonomy): Eukaryota > Fungi > Basidiomycota > Agaricomycetes > Agaricales > Lyophyllaceae > Tricholomella > Tricholomella constricta. Next base: position 527,109 of record JAACJP010000017.1, read on the forward strand.
GCACTGCCTCATCCCTACGAATCATTCCGCATTTTTTTTCTCAAATCAAATTATCGTGTTAAAGGCGCATTGTGCCTATGGTACACGGCACATGCGAACAGGTAGATACAAGCATCTACTTGCCCATCTGTCCTCTTTACTGTTTACTGTTGACGATGGTACCTTCCTTGCCGTTCCCTGACGATGTTGTCGTTCACGCAATCGAAGAACTTCTGAATAATCCCTCAGTGCTGGCCTGCTCAATCGTCACTCGTCGCTTCGCATCACCAAGCCAGAAACAGCTCTTTCGGAGGACGTTTATTTCTCCTCAATGATCAATTTTATGCGCTCCCCACACGAAAGTCCATACATTTCGCTCTACGTTAAAGTTTAAAATTATTCGCCAACTGGACGCCTCGCTTTAAAGGCGTAAAGGGGCCGACAGAATCATAAATCCTCACCATCTCTTCTCGAGTCGATGTTTACCCTTCGCTGAAGTCCTTTTCTTTGACCTTAGCCCCGTGGTATAGACTGCTTGTTTGGGATGTATGTTCGTCACTGTTGCAAACTAGCCTTCTGCCAAAATGGGAATCGAGCATGGGAATTTCTGAACCCTGCTACCACTTCCACGCATTCATTGTTGCAGAGTCGCGCCTACCTGATCCTGACCTTGGCTCGGGGTCGCTTGGGAAGAAGCCTGGTCTTGAGATCCTCGTGATTGAAACAAGTTCCGGGGGGCAGGTCTCATCCTGAGCAGATGTCCTCAATTTTGGATCTCTTACAATGACGGGAGCTTGGACCGATTTTTGCGCCTTGCTGCATTGTCATATCGTTGCGATCGACTTTTGGGACGACCTTCAAACTGTCATGACTGGTGGCGCATTTCCTTTGCCACTCCTCACAATGGTTTTGATGTTGGTCAGAGACAAGTACCATGTATCAAGTGCGGTTTGCGGGCTGAACGACTTTGCGTGGCTCCTCCTGTAGCAATGCGACAGCGTGGCATTTTCTCCAGTACCACGGCCGGTATCACCAACTTGCCTTGAGATGAGACTGGGAACAAGTTACAGAGATTGGCGTTAGTCGGGTGACAGACGCGATTTCATCAATTAACGCATGAAATGCCCGAAAGTTCTTGAACTTGAACGCGTCGATGCCAAGTTGAAGCCAAGTCGACACGTTACACAGTTAAACACGACCCCTTGACAATTCGGACATGACACGAGGCTGAGCTCGTCCTCCCCACAACCGACAATGACATTTTCCGTGCCGATTCCTGAAGACGTTATCATCCAAATTATTGACCAACTCGATCGTTCGACGCTCTCCCAGTGTTCCACCGTTGCTCGTTCATTCCTGCGTCCAAGCCAGCAGCGGCTCTTCCACACAATCGTCCTGCCCTGTCATCGGAGACAATGCCGAAATCTCCATGCGCTCCTCACACAGAGCCCTCATATTGTGCCCTATGTCAAAACACTGTCTGTATACGTGATATTTTCAAGGTCAGGAGCAAAAATTATGCAGACAATGGATTTGACAGAACCGACACTTCCCTCGATCATCGGCATGCTGTCCGCATTGAAGTCCTTTGCCTTTATTTCAGTTCCCCACGAACCTTTGAACTGGGGCTCCTTCTCGCCGGCGCTCCAAGCTTCACTCCTTGCCCTTTTTCAATTACCCAGTCTCACCTGCATCGAGATAAATCAGGGGAAATTCCCGTTGTCTGTTTTTTCGCGATCCATTCAACTCAAAGAATTGCGCCTACCCGGTTGCGACCTTGATCCCTCGCTAGACACCAACGATCTTGCAACAGACGTCTTGGCATTACCGCGCCTCGAGACCTTCACGATTGAACCGGGTACCTTAGGCCTCGCCCATCTTGAGCGACTGCCTGCCGTTGTGGATATCTCACACTTGCGTGAGCTGGTCTGGACTGATTCTGACATCGAGAGTCTCAGTGTCGTAAAAGTTCTGACAAGTCGCTGCGCCCACTCCCTAGAGCGGCTTCGATGGACAGTCCCAGAACCATACGGCAATGCATATCGTATGTAATTCATCCGACTGCGATCATCGTCACGCAAATTTACACGTATATTCTTCCAGCCACAAACACCGACTTATCCATCCCACTGAACCTCAGATGTTTAGAGGTCAGCGCTTGGAACCCATGGGAAGAGTATTCAAGCGCAAATCCATTCATCTGGGCTTTCAAAGCCTTGAAAGCCCTCGTCCCTGAACGCCACAAGGTCCCCTCGTTGTTGGAAAACCTGGTCATGGACATCACCACATTACATTGCGACGATTTCAGCATGCGGGAAATCGCTGGGAACGTCTTCTGGGACGAACTTCACACTGTCCTGACCAGCGGTGCATTCCCACATCTGCGGCGCATCTCCATCTTTCTGTCCACCCTGGGCGACATGAGCAAGAGTTGTTTTCAGGAATCCTGGGTCACACCCATGACGAAAAGGCTACCTCTCTTGCACCGGCAGGGGAGCTTGTACTTGACTAAGGGTACATATCGTGTTAGATTTCTCGTAAAGGAGTGTAAATAATTGTACTGGTAACGGTTTAGGGTTTTTCCGAGCCAATTACTATGGTTCTCGTGATCAGCAAATCCCGTATTAAATGTATCCAGAGGCCTAATCACTGGTTTCTATACTTACTGCACCACTGCAAGCATGATAAATCGTGGTGTTCGGCGAAGGCCGAACTTTTGAGTCCGTGCTTTTGTGGACTCTGCGCTCAATCAATGACATTCGCTCTGCCTGTCGAGGTAATCACCCAAATCATTGAACAGATACCTCTTACACTTGATTCAGCCACAGATCGTGCATTCTTGTCGGCATGCTCCACCGTGAACCACGCTTTCGTATCTCCTTGTCAAAGTCGCCTGTTTTCTAGCATCCGTCTCGTTTCCTTCAACGGTGCAGTTCGATGCAGGGCGCTTTACGAGCTTCTAATCTACTCGCCTCACATCGCATGCCTCGTTCGTACGCTTGCTATCCAGAACGGATGGATGACTCAGAAGGAGCCGATATCGAAGAGGGTTATGTGGGCCTTGACTGAACCAACGTTTCCTCTCGTCCTCAATCTGCTCCCCGCACTGCAATCACTGTATTTCAACTCCAGCCCAACTAGGCCCCTAAACTGGGCCAATATGGGGCTTACCGTCCAAACTTCTTTACTTCGCCTCTTTACCTTGCCCAGCCTGATCAAGATTCACCTGCGAAACGTGAAAATCCCGCCCACCGTATTTTCTCGCTCTGCCCAGCTGGTGAATCTCGGCCTAAGCCGGTCAGAGCTCGATCCCTCTCAATCAGCAGCTACAGCCGCAACGGCCATTGCAAGCCCAGAGAGGCCTCGACTTCAATCTTTGACGATCATATCAGAAACTGCGAATGCAGTTCTAGATCATATATCCTCAACGTTGGATGTTTCGCAGTTGAGCGAGCTCATCCTGGCCGATGTAGATGGCCTCAGTCGTGTGGCAACCTTTCTTGATCAATGCGCTTCATCCTTGGTGCGCTTCGCTTGGGCTTCACCGAGCCTCAATGAATTTGATTCCTCTGGTGCTCAAAATGTCACTGAAGGTTCGATGTTCTTTCAGAAATCTCTACACGCGTGACTTGATGATGATCTTCCTCAGCATGCCCCGTTGTTCTCTCTCCCAGATTGCGCTCCCTAGAGGTCTTCGTTTCAGATTTTCCGAACCGCAGGGAAATACTGCCACCTTTCGCTTGGGTTCTGCATACCCTAGCGTCCTTCGCTTCCTCGCCTGAACAATCAGATCTCGAAGACATCGCGCTCGGCTTCATCACTTTCGGATCGTTTGATCACTACCAAAATATTATGCCGCTGTCCTTCTGGAATGATCTGGACAGCGTCCTTACAACTGGCGACACCTTCAACAAGCTCCGGCGAGTTCTAATGGTACTGCGTCATCGTCAACCACCCGTTAGGGGGGACGCCGCTCAGCTGTGGACAGGTTTAATGGCTCAACGCTTGCCTCGTTTAAATACCTGTGGCTTGCTCTCCATTACGCATGAGTCTGTCCCATAGAGTACTGTGGTCTGTGGGACTATGTGCAGCCATAACTTACGAATGTAAAGCTCAGGGTGAGCTTCTCGTTGATTAAGCTTTACCGGGAGTTGACCGTGCATGTTACATACAGATCTATGTACTTCGATACCTTCGGCCGTTGTGGTACTAGACGCTGAGCTCCAAATAGGCTTCAGTTACGAAATTTTTGACCTGCACGCAGTATTGAACATCATGTTTGGGACGTCACCGTTATCACACTGGCCAATTGCGCAACTTGTTTACTGCCCTGTATCCACCAAGCAAAGCGGCCCTGCAAGAGGGCCCACATAAACATCGGTGCGCCTGTTACGTCTTATGCTTCCAAAGCATTGATCGTCACCGCGGTTTAACTACCCTCTGGTGGGATGAAAAAGAATAATGAATACCAAAGACTGATCAAGATAAGGTTCAGTGAAACTGGATCTCCTGATTTCGAAGCATGTATAAGTGGATCTACTGGGTCGTAGTCAGATGCAATGCCATTTGGCCACACAGCCATGTCTGTGGCATTGTCTACCTTATGTTGATTTCGCAGACGTCAAACGACGTGTATTGTGCCATCCGCGAATCATAGGTATGACCAGTTTGGAGGGGAGGTAAGGACGCCTTTCTTGCTATCTTTTTGGCATTCCGAGTCGGTACTTCACCACAGGATGTAGGAACCCACCGGTGAGAGCGTACATCTTAGCAAGGGAACATGGCCGCGTGGCGAAATGAAAGGTGTAACCGCCTTTCACTCTTTTTTGACCACTGCTTTCCTTCCCCAAGTCACACAGAGCTTGTTAGTCCTCTGGACTTGGGCTTTCTTCAGGGGGGGCCCAAACACGCAATCGCTGAAATGATGATGACAGCCGTCGGCGTGTGGGAAATTGATGAGAGCACGGCTGATGCCGCTGTCAACTCACGGCATCACGGCAATTCCAAATTGGGCCAGCTTGGGCGTCAGCGCACTCGAGGCCGTGTTCTCATGTTCCTCAGTACATAAACACTTGTTATTATTGCTTATTCCTGTCTAAGTCTTTTATCTCTGGGCTGTGAGGCCTGAGTAAATGATGTAACTGTGTCAGATCTACCTCTCTTCCCACTATCCATGTCTTCAACCATAATTGCAAGCCCATCACTATCTGGTATGGTGTTTTCCTCCCTCCATTTCTTGGTCATTTCAGCCTGAACTCCCATATCCATTTCTTCCTTCTATGTGATAAACATATCCACCATGAGCTGTGCAGGTATCTTAGGTGGCTTCCCATCTACAGAATGATCAATGAGAAGGTGGAACATCATGTTGTACTTCCAGACTGTTTTTGGGCCAGCCAGAGAAGGAATGCATAAAGGGCAGTGTATGGGAACATTGGTGCAGGGTGAGGTTCCAGAAGATTTCTGTGCAGCCTTGCACTGCATGCTTGCATAATGATATTCACAATTTGATACAATGGAGAAACCACCCTTTGGCTTTGATAAAAGCTGGGTAAGGCATCCATCTAGGCCACAGAAGCCACAAGGGTCAGCTCCAATATCTGCCAAGTAGTTCCCATTACCAGGTGGTCCAGGAATCCGGTACATATGCAAGATATGCTTTCCAACATGGTCTCTCATTTTATTGATCAATTCTGTGACTGGATGAAGCACTGGAGTCAATGGTGGAGGCATGGATGTGTGCCGATGTCCTGTGGATGAGTGGAGATGGAAAGAGGAAGATAACTGACGAGGAAGCGACCGACGACGCCCAAACCGCCCGATTTGGAATTGCCGTGATGCCGTGAGTTGACAGCGGCATCAGCCGTGCTCTCATCAATTTCCCACACGCCGACGGCTGTCATCATCATTTCAGCGATTGCGTGTTTGGGCCCCCCCTGGCTTTCTTGTTATTCTAGCAGGCACCATTCCTCCGTCTTCAGTGACGTTTCGCGGACCCGACGGTCGTTTTGCCAGTCGCGCTAGTTCTCGCGTCCCATCTGTCGTTCACCCTCCCACCGTTCCTCACGCGATGGTCTCCATGCCCACCGATAACAGCAGTACCACTCCTGCTTCAACCTCCGGTGGACCTGCGGCTCAGGGAACTGATCCTGCCCCAACCCCTGCACCTGGTGTTGCCGCTGCTGCTGCGGCACCAACACCAATGTCCGCCCCTGCCCCTGTCCCTGCCCCCGTCGACGCGACGAACGCCCTCTCCACACTCTTATCTCTAATTGCTGGCGTTATGGCTGCGCAGAATCAGGGCCAACCCGCGCCCACACCTCCTGCTGTCTCATTCCCGGCATTCGTCTCCACCGACGCATTCCCTGCCGATAAGTCGCTCCCCAACTTGAACCTTTTCCCCTCCGTTGAGACGAGCACCCTCCTGGACATCGCTCGCCACGATTTTCGGCCCATCGACCTATGCAAATTGGACTCGCGTTACCGCAACAAAGCTGATTTCTATCGCTTGGAAGGCAATGCACCCCGGTCTAGCGCACTCAAGGACTACCCCTCACTCCACTCCCTCCTCACACCTCTTGCCACCTACTTCGCAATCCTCCAGGCATTTGCTGCTACAGCTGGCAGTGCCCAGGCCACCTTCGTCATGGGCCACGCTGCCTCTCGATACATAACCCACCTCCTAGAACTCCATCAGCGTTACGAGTGGTCTGCTGTGGTGCAGTACCACATGCAATTCCATCTCCACCGTCGCCAGGAGATGCTTACCGGGTCCTACACAGGTTGGTCTCAGCCCGACAATCTGCTTATGACCGAGTACCTCTTTGGACGGCAGCGCGCGAGCGTCAGCGCCTCCCCGCTTTCCTCGAGCAAACCCAAGATGGATATCTCCAACCAAACTTGCTTCGCTTTCAATAAAGGCACCTGCACCGCGTCTCCCTGTCCCAACAGCCGTATTCACAAGTGTCGGAAGTGCGGCAACCTTGGCCACATGGAGAAGGACTGCACTCGAAACTAGGGACTCGGCTCGGCGGGCACGAAACCCGCTTCTTGCACTGCCGCCCGCCGGCGCCAGCACAGCACACCTGGTTTACCATTACCCATCTCGGCTCCCTCTCCATCGTCATCTGCCCCATCTTTTGCCCCCAATCTGCCACATAAACTATTATTCATTCCTGGTCCGCCGCCACCACCGCGTCCAAACTCCGACCCACGTTGTAACATTTTTAAACCCTCGTCATCCCCTCCTCCTGTATCATCTCCTCTCGTACTCGATGCCTGGCGTTTCTATCTTGCAGATTACCCTGACTGCCGCTTCGTAGACTCTCTTGTCAATATAATCCAATTTGGTGCCAATATCGGATTTCTAGGAGATGAGTATGAGCAATCCTGCAGGAACTTGAAATCTGCTAGCGAGAACAAGGATTTTATGTCCAGCTCTATCCAATCTCTCCTCGAAAACTCCCATGCTGCTGGCCCGTTCCCTTCACCACCTCTTCCTAATTTTCGCTGCTCGCCACTGGGCGCGGTCGGGCGCAAGCGTAATCCTGGAAAATTATGTGTTATCAATCATCTCTCCTGGCCAAAAGGGAAGTCCGTGAACGACGGCATTCCTGACCATGAGGCTCACATTGTCTATGATATGTTCGCACGTGCAGTCCAGGACCTTCGGCAGTCCGGTTCTGGAGCCTTGATGGCGAAGCTTGACCTTAAAGAAGCTTTCCGGCACATCCCAGTCCGGGCTGCGGACTGGCACCTCCTTGGCTTCCGCTGGAAGGCTAAGTTCTTTCACCTGCTCGTGTTAGCATTCGGGCTCAAATCAGCGCCATACATTTTCAACCTTTTTGCTGAGGCTCTTCATTGGATCATCCAACGCCACATTCCAGCAGCTCTTCGCCATTACCTCGATGACTTCCTCCTCATTTTTGGTCCATCCTCCGATCCCGTTGTCTGCAATGCAGCTGTCGAATGGGTCACGGCTTTAGGAAAGGAACTGGGGCTCTATTTTCAGGACTCTAAAACTGTCCGTCCATGTACCCAGCTCGAGTTCCTGGGTCTCGAACTCGATTCTACTGCTATGGAAGCTCGCCTGCCACCAGATAAGCTTGCTTACCTCACAGACCTGTTGGACACATGGGCTTCAAAGAAGAGATGCACCTTGTATGAGCTACAAGCACTTACAGGTTTCCTCCAATTTGCTTCTCAAGTCATCCCCAAATCCCGTACCTTCATCCGTCGCCTTTTCGACTTCTCCTGCACATTCACCTCCCCGCACGCCATCCGTCACATTCCCAAGCCTGCCATGTCCGACATCCAATGGTGGCATGTTTTCAGCGCTCACTGGAATGGTATCATGCTTATCAACCCCTCGCTCCCATCCCTGTCTGTTCACACGGACGCCAGCGGCAGCAAAGGTTTAGGGGGTATTGCTGGCGATCAGCGGTTTTCTGCTCGGACACCACGGCGTCACCGTCCATGTGACATTCAGTTCAAGGAGATTTTTGCTGTCTTGCATGCAATTCTCTGCTGGGGCGACACCTGGAGCGGGCACCATATCACATTCTTCTGTGACAATGAGGCAGTTGTTGTCTGGCTAAACTCGGGAACGGCAAAATCACCTCACGCAATGCCGGTCGTCCGGGCGATATCCATGATGGCCGCTCACCTCAAATTTTCTTACTCTTCTACCTGGGTTCCCACTGAAGAGAATGCGCTCGCTGACGCTGCATCTCGTTTTCAGTACACCCGGCTTCTTCAGCTAGCCCCGCACCTTTCTCCCAAACCCTCGTCGCGGAAGCCCCAGCTCATTGGTTTGAAGTGCACGCTAACCTGTCACCACGCGCCGTTTTCTACCTCTGGCATGGCCTCGCTGCTAGCACCCGCAAGTCCTACTCCACGGGCCAACGATCGTACATCGACTTTGTCCGCCTCCACCCTGCCATCCTCGATGAGCCTGGCAAATACCTTCCAGCTACAGACAAGTCAATTGTCGAATGGGCTTGCTACCTCGGTGATCGCGGGCTGCAACCAAAGACCATTAAGAGCTACCTCTCCGCCGTTCGTTCCCTCCACGTCAATGAGGGCCTTCCTTTTGCAGCTTGCGAGTCCGAAACTGTGCGCAGAGTCATCCGCGGCATCAAGCGTTTCTGCGGGGAGCGGGAGCGGTGTCCTAAACTGCCAATTACCTTGTCACTCCTCCAGAAGCTGGCATCTATCCCAGGAGACCTCTCCGAAAGCTTCAATGTCTCCTTCGATGCCGCAATTAAAACTGCGTGGTCGGGCTTTCTCCGCTGCGGCGAGCTTACCCTGGACCACGGCGAGAAGTTCAGCACATCAAACCATCTCAGCTGGGGGTGCGTCAGCTTCCTCCCTTCTTTCGCTGACCCAACGCATGTGAGGCTCGATCTCCCGGCCTCGAAAACCGATCCCTTTCGCAAGGGTGTATCCATCCTCATTGCTAAGGCACCTCCGGGGTCGACGACCTGTGCAGTCACAGCCCTTCACCACCTCTTTTCCACCAACCCACAACTTCTTGATGCTCCGCTGTTCTCAAACCCCGACGGCTCCCCCCTTACACGGGCCACATTCATCTCCACTCTCAAGCTGCGGCTCACATCACTCGGCATCGACGCCTCGCAGTATTCTGGCCACAGCTTTCGCCGCGGCGCTGCCTCTGCGGCCGCGGCGGTGGGGTACGCCGACCACGAGATCCAGCTGCTCGGCCGCTGGCGTAGCGATGCCTACAAACTGTACATCGACGTACCGCGCGAACGCATTCTTGGGCTCTCCGCACGTCTCCATTTGGCCACTCCTCCTGCTCAGCTTTTCGTTCCTCCGGACCTCCGCTTCGCCCCTTCCCGTTTGGCTTAAGTTCGGGCCTCCTTCACGGAGCCCGTGCGAAAGAGCTAGGGCGACCAAATACATCCATTTGTTCGCAAAGCTCTCTCCTCCTTTCATCCCCAGGAGCCGGCATAGATGAACCGGCCAAAAGCGTTTGACCAAAGTCTATGCCGGCGACGGAGTCGCCGCGCGTCGCGTCTCACTTCCTTGTTCTCGCCTTGCACGATCACTACTACTTATATTCATCCTTCGTAATTATATACTTCGCTCCATGGTCACTTTCCCTTGTCCTGCTTTCCTTCGCCAACTCACACAGAGCTCGTTAGGTTAGATTCTTTCTCGTCCTGCTTTCCTTCCCCAACTCACACAGAGCTCGTTAGTCCTCTGGACTTGGGCTTTCTTGTTATTCTCCCACCCCTCATATCCACTTGCCCCTCTTCCCTTTTGCTCCTTTTACTGGTACCACAATTTCGTGTCTCGTCCTTTCGTAGTGTTTATCACGTAGTCAGACTCGCCCCGGCCGGCTTAAGTTCGGGCCTCCTTCACGGAGCCCGTGCGAAAGAGCTAGGGCGACCAAATACATCCATTTGTTCGCAAAGCTCTCTCCTCCTTTCATCCCCAGGAGCCGGCATAGATTCAAAATTCACAGCTGATAAGGCCCATTTTACAGGCCATGCATGATTAGAAGGCTTACAAGCTATATTCTAATGGATATCTTTATATCAAATGGTGATAAAAGAGACTATCAACATTGCTGCTGAAGTAAAGATTTGTATTCATCAAAATCATGATCAAACACACAAAAAGCGTTAGATCTAGAGTCTTTGTTTCTGGAGAGCCTACCCTGCCGTCCCTGGACCCACAATGAATCACCCTGATCGCCTACAAATGAAGCGCAAAATGTTAATTCCAGATACTCAATCGCCTTTAACCGACGCCCGACACGCGACATTGTTTCGGACTCCACGTGGTGGTGGCGGCGATGGGAAAATTCACAAGGTCAACAACACTTTTCAAGGCGCCGGCCTTTCTGGTGGTCCGCCGTCAAGATGGGGGCCCCTGCCCTTGGAAAACAAATCAGATGGATATCCGCGGTCTCGATAGATAACCACGAATTTGTGTCCAGGAAAAGAAAGATTTACCGCGGAAACCAAGTCAAGGTATGAATTGATATCCTTTCTATGTGTTGATCGTTTTAAAATCATGACCACAGCACTACAAGCACTTCAAGCCACCTTTGAAACTGACGAAAAGTGACTGAATAATCATAGGTAAAACCGTGATTACGAAACAAATACAGGGAGGGATCTGGATGGCGTGCTGTGTACCTCATGACGATGACGGTATCGTGTCACAAGCATCAAACACGCATACGCAGCTAAACTCGGAGAGAGACAGACAATGAGTGCGTGAGATGAGAAGCGGTGACAAAAGGCTGTGATGTGGGGATTTCGACGACGATCGCGGAATGAGAGACTCCGAGCCCGCGGTGAACAAGCGAAGGAAGACAGAAAACAGGTTTCGAAGATAGTTCGTGGGGGGATCCGCTATATTTGGATGGGGTAAGTATATGGAGTGCTGGATGTGGGCACGGGGACTACAGTGGTGGTGGCCACGGGACTATGGCGTGGTGGAAAACAATCTGCCAATCAGGTCGGAAACAATCGATTGGCTTCGTTTTTTTGGGGATGACGACGACGACGAGAGAAGGGTTTTGAAGGCGTTACAGCGAAACTGATCAGCACTATCCGCCGTTTGACAATGTGTTGTTGTTAGGTTGTCATTCGTTGTTCGCTCGTTTACGCTCGTTGGCCCGGTGAATGCTGGCCCGAGCCGGTGACAAGCGCTCAACTTGCAAGGGATAGATTGCGGATGTGTAAGAGAATAACAACTGTCATTGTCATTGTCCCATCATGCACAGGTTAGGAAGCCTCGGCGAGATAGAGATGGCATCTAGCCACTGACAGGGCGATAAAATTTCCATCACGCGTTTAACGAGAAAAGACGAAAGGAGCCGAGGCCGCTGAGTACATAGAACATGGAAGCTGAAGACATGGAGACTTTGAGTTCTGAGTTAAGGGTGGGGCAGAGTTGATTGAGCGGAGATGGAAGAAGGGTGCCCGTTTTGGTGCGTTAGGGGCGTGGTGATGAAGAACCAGACGGTGCCTCTGTGAAGTCAGAAGGCGATGTCGTCTGATGTGATGGAGATGAAGCGATCTGGGGTGCTTTGTGCGAAGCCGGGACTTGCGTCAAAGAAAAGAGAGAGGATGTCGAGGGGCTTTGCGTAGGCGGTGTGGCGGGTCGAGGGGTCGTGGGTCGGGCTCGGAGCGAGCGTTGCCAATGCGGATCTCGATCCGGAGCAGGTGGAGTGAATGATCGGAGAGCGGAGTCGCTTAGTCAGCATCCCAGTTTCCATTGTGCAGCAGAACAAGGCAGGGAAAGACAATGTACACGGGCGGCGGAGGCAAGGGGCGGCGGCGAACCCATTGGTGCAGAGAACAAGAAGAGAGGGGTTCCTGAAATGGAGTCATGTGGCAGCAAGTTGTGGCGGGGCGCCACTGAAAATCAACATGTGTCAACACGTGTGAGAGAAATATGGATCGGGGTGACACCCTTTTTCGCCTCTTCCCATCACACAATCGCCTGCTATCCTCGTTCTCCTTGTCCTCTCCCGCTCGCAGCCATGATGCTGGTTCAGAAACAACCCAATTTCTCCCTCAATTCTTCCCCCTCGACCTTCCACCACCGCCGACACCCGTCTGCTCCGCCAGCCGTCGTCGTCGTGCAGCCAACAAGGACGCCGGGGCTTCTATCGCTCTCCAAACCCCAGCCACACCGCCAGCAACCTCAGCAGCGTTCTCCCCGGCCTGCACCGGCGCAACGGAGCACCCCTAAGCTACAGCTCAGCGTCGGCCCGGCCCCTGCTACCCCTTCACCCGCTTCCCGCGGCAGACAGGCAAAAGACAAGGGCGCTTCAACAACCAGGTACTTTGTCATTGTCATCGTGCTTTATTCCTCGCTTATCTTTTCCAGGAGCGACTCGCTCTCGGCCCGTCGCCCCGCCCACCGCCAGTCGTCGCCTCCCTTGCAGGCAGAGGACCCTTTAAATTCCACTCCCACCAAATCCAACCACGTTTTAGTCTCCAACTCTGATCCCTTTCTCGTCTCAGCCACTTCTCCCACTCTCTCCACCCGTCCCTCAGGCAAACTCGCACGCAGGCGCCAACATCAGCCGCCCCAACAGTTGCCCAACTCCACTCAACCCGTCTCGATCCCTACCCTCAACAAGCAGCCTCCCAAACCTCTCTCGCGCTCCGTTCCTCTCCCTCGTCACCGCCCCGCTAGGCGCACCTTCAACCCCAACCCCTCTGGACTCCTTCCCGCCTTTGATTTCCCTATCTGTGACGACATGACCGACGCCGGTGACCTCTCCGATGTTGACCATGCCCCGCCCTCGCCTGTCACCCCCACCCTTCGTCGTGGTCACCACGGACACACCCACTCCAAGCCCCCGCCCTTCATGCCTCCCGCCGTCGCCAACAAGCACACTCGCCCCGGCCGCAGCCACAGGCGCGCGCCGAGCGATAGCGGCATGCTCTTCCACATGAGCTCGGACGAGTCCGGACCCGAGAGTACCGCCTCTGAAGAAGAGCTGCTCCGCAACATTTTGAAGGACCTTGCGGTCAACAGGAAGGACATGAAGACCCCACCTCCTCAGGCACAGATGGAAACCATGTACGAGGCGCAGGCTCAAGCGCAAGCTCATGGATACTTTGCGAGCTCCGTGTTCCAGAACTCGCCCAGTCCGGAGGAACTGCCGGATCCGCCGTTGTTTTGAGTGAGGTGGGTGTCGTTGTGCTTTCGCTTGCTCTTTGGTGTGTGTGCGTGGGTGCATTGGATTGTGTGTTTTCTTTGTATCTGCTCTCGAGGAGTATACCCTGCGCTCGCGTCCACTCCGCCACTGCAGCACTGCTCCCGTTCCTTGACACTTATTTATTCCTATCTATCAGCCTCCGTCCTCATACCACGGGAAAACACCTCGGCCGCTTGCAAAATTAGACTCGAATTGTTTTCTCATCTTTTTTATCGGTCACGCTATTCGGTATTGGATATATCGCTTTTAGGACACCCGCGCACTCACTCGACACCCCCTCTCCACCTCATTCGCGTCACACCACACCGACGTCTCCGCATGATGGAGCCCCCGGGTGGTATATAGTCTCACTTCTCCCGGCGGAGAGCATTCACCCACCACTTCTCGGATTCGGCTCTCCCCTGGCCCCGCCTAACCGGCATCTCCCCCCGGCCCTTGTGTTTTTAGCCGCCCCTCACACCCCCGGATTTTTTTCTTGTATATACGCCTTGCATCGGCGTCCCGCTGCCTCCCAGTCTTGTCTTGTACCTCCCAAAATCGGCTCTCTCATCTCGCGCATTTCCTCTCCTCCTACATATCCGCTTCCCATTTCCATCCTCGTCAGCCTCTCGGGTTCGCTTCCTTTTTGGGTTCTACATCACATAGACAGGTCCGGCGCGCGCCGCATCATAACAGCAACATCGAATTCGGCAATCTGTACCATTATCGCATCGCAATCAAGCAGAAGAAAAGGAGAAGCGGAAGAAGCGAGAGAAAGGAAAGAAGGGGAGGGAGTTGGAAGTGAAGTATATTATTGGCGTTTTTATTATTATTCTCGTCTCGCATCTGCACCTCCCTCCCTCGTCCTGGTCTCCGATCAACGGCGCTCCTTGTATCCGCATCCATGCCATTTCACTCGCCCCGACATCACCAACACGCGCCTACTCGGGACCTTGGACGACGACCGCGTCGATGACACACGGCCCGCGTTGCTTCTGTCCCCTCGTCGACGTATCTATCGTATATCTTATTATTATTGGCGCCCTCCGTCCCACTCAGCCAACCACTACCGAGCCATCCGACCCTCGTCCTCGCACTCCCATGCGCACATTCAATCCACGCAACTGGGATACTGCAGATACTGCAGTCGAGCTAGGGGCGGACGGGCGCCCTGTGTTTTTAGTATGACCACGACCTACCACCCCCGCGCGGCATTGTGTATTACTATTCACCCTTCCCCCCCCCCCCCCACCATCAACTTTGGTCTGTTTTGGCTATTGGTTTTTTCTTCATACGCATCTCTTTATCTTTTTCTTTCCTTTTTAACTTTTCTTCTGTTCTTCTTAACATTTAATTTGACTGTTGTGTATAGTTTAGATGGGGCGTCACCCTCTCCTGTCCGATCCATGGATAGGATGGGGCCGCCTCCTTCCTCCCCTTCTCCCTCGCGGACTTTATCTCTTTTCTTTCTTCTACTTTTATAACCACTTCTTCACCATGTCCACTCTTACGACCCCCTTATTTTTTTCATGCACCCGACAACGCCTTGCGACGTATCTATATCTCTTGCTGTGCTCTATTTCTCCCTTCTCCGCCTATCTTCCCGCTTCCCTTGTCCCTACTTCCTTTTCTCGTTCCGCACACATACTACCCACCGATCCCTCTCTTTCCCTCCTCTCAACCGCGCACATCCCCCCTTTCCAGACTTGTCTCCTTCGCAAGGCGCGCATACTCATCCACCTGGGTGAATGCGCCGCGCTCGGTCGGCCGTGGTGTATTGTTGATGGCCCCGGTCCCGGCCTACGTTGTATGTCCCATCTCTCAATCCAGGGGTGCATATATACTGACCTTTTTGCGGGTTCAGATCATTATTTGTCACGACGCATGGCGTTACACGCTCATTCCAGATTCCACTTTTTCTCCTCGTCTAGTGCTGCACTTGCAATCCATTCAAGGCTCAAAGCATACCCCCTTCCCCCCAACCCCACCCATCCCCATATGTCCGAAGCCTTGTCACCACCGCTACGGTCACCCCATATGCACATAAATCGAAGCACGGTTTCGACGTCGTCGTCTTTGCATCGTCCATGCGCGCGCGACGACCGCAGCCACGCCCCGCCCGCCTTTTTCTCTGCGATCATATCATCACCTTAGAGGCTCGCTTTTCTTTTTTGTACATATACTCACTCGCAACTCACCCAACCCCCCATCCACCAAAACCTTCCTTCCCTCGCCTATCGGCGGACACCGCATACAATCAACAAAATCTCAAACTCGAACCGAAAATCCAAATCAAATCAACTGTACCACCGCCGCCCCTTCACCTCCCTATCCATCCCCATACACCCCACCCCGACTCTTACCCCGTCGACGCGCGTACGCGTCATCGTTTATCCTACACACGTTCAGCTATTGCCACTCCTTGCCTCTCCGCCCCTTGTCCCTCAATTCCATCCCTCTCCCTCCAACCAATCCCCTACCATACAATTCCGATCCCTCTATCCCACCCTTACCTCCGCCCCGCCCCGTCCCGACACCCGTATACATACAGCACACACACACACTCCTTTGTCTCGTGATACTTACTCCTGTACTTGTTCATCCCGTAGAGTACTTTGGTATTACAAGTAGCAAAAGCGCCAGCATCCAGTTCAGTTCAATAGGATGTTTTTTTTTGAACCTTGTCGTGTGTGATGTCGTCCATGGAGCGGTGGGGTTGGGTCCTTGGGAATAATGTCGAGAGGGAAAGACCCCAAGCACTGTTGATTTAGAAGCTGTTGTCGTATGGCCCCAGCGGTCCCGAAAGAACAAGCGGGGGGACCGTAATAGTTGACCTACGTGCCACTGGAGGTAGACAAGACTTCGACGTTTGCTGTGGGACTGATATTGTTTGGGATTTAGCAAAGCAGCCGCGGGCGACGTTTGTGTATTGATATATAGTTGAGAAGTAGAGTCATCATAGACTTGATTTCAATCGGTTGTTATATACTTAGGGAATAAACATTGTAACGGCACCAAGGGGGTCCCGGCAACGAAAAAATACACCTAGGGTCGGATTTTTCTAGTTTGAACACATTGTCTGGACCTACGGTCACCTACCTACCTCTATTACTATATAAGGAAGGTGCACGTGACATCCACGCGTCTCCAATCACAGTCTTGCCGTCAACTTCGAGTCCCACTACTACTTCATCGTCTTTTCATGCCTCATACTGCCCCCGATGATGCGCATGACTCGCAGGTCCAAGTTCTTTCTCTCTTGTAGGTTGGGATGAACAAGTCATTGTGGGGCTGTCTTGTTCAATTTTTCTGCTAACGCTCACGGATAACCCGTTACGGCCTATTCTACCAATAATTTGGTCAAATTTTTGGAGGTCAAAAAAAAAAATCTTGGCCTGACGGCCGAACCTACCTACCCACCTCGGGTGTCGGATCACGTTGCCGGGACCCCCTTGAACGGCACAAAAGTTATTATGGGTTATATTATAATAGACTCTTATGTCTAACCTACGACAGGAAGAGTCAAGATGATATCCAAGGTATTCTGGAAGAGCCGAGAAGGAAGGGGAAGAAGAGGTACAAATTCCGCCTTTTGAATTATAATCACTGATGCATGACTCTGCGATTCTAGGAGATCCGATAGTGGATTCACCACAACTACCGAAGGAGACGAGCCAGCGTCAGCGACATCATCGAAGCGTGGAGGATCAAGGTCGCGATCCAAGTATGAATCTAATTGCTTTCTGAGAGCCTACATCTTAATTCTTCATTGTTGCAGGCGTCCACAGCTCTCGAAATCGGACGACGATTCTGATGACGACGATGTCACTGAGCTCGGAACACCATCACCTCCGTCTGTACCGACGCGGACACTTCCCAAGAGATCTGCGTATGTATCGCGTCGCTTTCGACCACTTTCCCGTCCCTAATGCTTCTGTCACATAGTGCCGCAAAGAAACCTGTGCAGGTCATTGAGATCAGCTCAGATAGCGATGAAGAGCCGCCTACACCTGTGCCTCGGAGTACTCGGACCAAGCAACGGTGCGCCACTTATTTAATCTCGCTGCCAAAAGTGTGGTGCTGAAGTGTCCATTGATGACAACAATCAAGGCGTGAAACGTTAGAGATCAAGGAGGAAAGGCTGGACGCCGAGATTGACGACATCCTAGATGAGGACGGCGACACGATGACGGAGATCCCGTTCGATTCCATCATGGATATGGATGGCGACACGCAAGATGAAGATGAAGAGGAGGAAGTCAACGGACTGCTTGCTGAATATTAGACATGTAGAGTCGTTGGACATTGTTGTTATTCTCGTGATTATTTGATACATGTTAATTGTTCGTAATTTATTTGTCTGTACTGGATTTGTACTGTAATTATGTCGTACCCATACCCATTGTATTGTAAGTGAACGCGAGGGTGATGGTGGATTGCGTTGTCGATTGATATTGGTATGTCTGGTCTCGAGGATTCCACCCATGTCGGTGGAAAGTTGAACCACCGGTATATGCCTTGTAGACGTGCAATGAAACCTGTCGCAAATGAGGAGCAAATTCGAATCTCCATTAATCTGAAGCCTTGGTTCTACGGTTCGCCGGGTAGTCCATCAGCTGAAAATTCTATATGGCAAGTATGGTAGGAACACACCAGATATCGATAATACACCCAACACACTGCGCAACGCGGCTTCTCCGGGCAGGGGCTCCTTGGGGGAGGGGCACGCCGTGACCAGTTAGATAACGCCCAGCTTGTGCCGCTGTGAGATTTCTGATAGCGTGGATGTCACCCAGCGCGGGCAGGGCGGGGCGAGCGGGCTGGCCAGGCTGTGCAAGCTGGAAACAAATGAGCAAAGTAGCGGCATGTAAGATGGTACTCACGACGGCTACCGAGGGCAGTGATCCATCCAGGAACAGCACCTCCGTATAGGGAATTTGATGTCCGGTACCCTTTCCCATGTTGCCGGTCTATGTGTGTGCTGGTTAGTTGTCCTCGATACCAGGTATATGGAGACTTGCAATGGCCATCTGCCTCTGAAAACTATCCAGCCTACGATCAAAACTATCCAGCCTACGATCGAGAGCTGCAATCGCGTTGAGGATTAGGGCTGCACCTGCCAATGGGGCTGGAAGGGGATGAGTAAGGACAGAGAAAATGCAAAAAGGGCGAACCTGCGAGTCCTGCAGGGGGCACGGCGGCAGCAGGACCGGGCGCTGGAGCGATTTGGGCGAGTTGCCTTGTAGCGATGACATCCGCGTTGTAAAATGTGACAGCTTCAACGACGGCGTCGGGGATGGCCGTATTAAGACCTGAAAGAAAGGTTAGCGATCTGGCTCTTAACCATTTAAAAAGAAGAAAAGAAAAGAAAAACTGACGAAGCTCGTGTGCCACGTCGGCCATGAACTTCACTGCTCCTTTGACGTCGGCGGCGGTTGGGGGGTTTGCAGGTTGAGCGGGAGGCTGTACACCAGCGACGACTCCGGGTGGAGCAAGAAATTGAAGAAAGAGGAGCAACGTCGAGCGTGAAGAGGACGCGTCAACCACACGTGACATGGGCAAACACTTGCAAACACCGTGGCATGCCTCATTCAACTGGCCGGGGCAAGGCCACCGTGACTGTCACGAAAGGGACTGCGGTGGCTGGAAGGCGTCCGCAGGGGAGTTTCGGCACACAAGAGGAACACAAAGACGGGGTAAACGTGTATGTATTCGCTAAGGTGGACTATCAACGGCCGGTCCATTATATACCAAGGTACGTAGATAGTCAGGTGATTCGGAAAGAACAGATAAGAACAATAAAGAATGGCGAGGATTGTCCGACGAGATGCTTGGTGTCGACGAGTGTAAGGAAACGGAACTTGAGGTTATGAATGCACTTGGAAAGGTTAAGCGCCTGGAACCCGCTGGTCGGGGGTCGAAGAGGGGGGCGCTCCGCTGGAGTTGACGGCGTCGGACATAGTGGCATCCACAGAAGAAGAGGACGGCAAGGTGACGACGGAGGAAGTGGGGTCCACGGCGCCAGTGATGGCCTTCTTTTTCTTCTTCTGCTTCTTCTTCTTATCATCCTGGCACTGGGCCGAATCCTTGGCCTGGTGTTTGCGGAACCGTTCACCGAAATAGGCGGTTTGGCGCATCTCCTGACGGACACCGCGAGCGATGGTAGTGGCACAGAGGTCTTTCAACAGGGATGCCGGCAAGCCGAGGGTGGACTCCGATTCGTGCGAAGATGCAGTGGTGGTAGTGGTAGTGGTAGTGGTAGTCGCAAATGAGCTCGCTTTGGAAGCTCCGTAAGCGTTCGACATGACCTGCTTGGGCTCTGCGGAGTCGACGTCAACCTCGGGTGCGGAAGCGATGTTTGGGATGACTTTGGGGGCACGGCGAGTAAGATTGAAGTCGGCGAGGGTGACGAGTTTGAATGGGTAGATGTAAACTCCAGTATCGGAGTCCCAGTGGCGAACCGAGGGTCGTTTTCACCGGCATGGGCATTCCAGAATTTTGTGAACTTGTCCCAGACGAGCGGTTCGGGTTCAACTCGATGCGAGGATTTTCGAGCTTCAATATCTTCTCGTGGTGATCGAAGATCTCGAAGATGGCCGGGGACCGAACGGTCATGGGTACGGTGACGCCAGAGGAATCATCGGGGTGCTGTAGCATGTAGAGGGAGTGTCCTGACTGATAGACGCCTCGGTTGTTGACCGCAGGTACTTAGGGATTTGTGGGGCGGACATGTCAGTGGATGCTGAAGACATGGACGAAGTGATGGACTCGGAGTCGAAGGCACTCGAAGAAATGCACGGAAGGGAGCACAAAAGGTCCGAGAAGCGAGTGACGAGGGAGGAGACAATTTGTCGGGCACGAATGTAGACTTTATAGGTTTTCTGTTGGGCTAGGGGCTTGTGGAAGAAAACCGATCCAATATGGACTTGTGGGTCGTCTCTCGACACCGCGCTAGACCTTAATCCCGGCAGCAAGGGGAGCAACCGTCGCGGATGTATAGGTCGCCGACTTCGCCAAAGGTGCATATGTCGTCGAAAATCAGTGTGGAGAGCGCAGAGGAACCCAAGAAAGGAGGGATCCACTTAAGCTGTAGTTGCCTTAGGAAGTATGCCGTATTGAACCATATATCGGGCATGCCTCTATGGAACACAACCTTGCATATCCTCGCATTATTGATACCGCTCGTGACGGTCGATATTGCATGCTCGCGGACGCGGAGGCGAGGTAGCCGCAAGTTACAACCCTGCTTCCCGCTTCCTGTCATGTAATGGTAATGAGGCGAGACGAAGAAGGTGTAAACCTGTGGAAACACGCTTTAGGAACAGTCGGCCAATTTTGCAAGCCGGAGAAAGCTGACCATTCGACAATCGATCACGATGTGACACTCACAGCCTGCTCAAGCTGTCCACGTTCTTCTTCGATCTATGGATCCCCCTCCGACCTGTCATTGTCGTCAAAGCACCTGCTGGTTGTGCCTGAAATTGTGATGCAAACATTACTTGCAATTCGTACCCCTTCCTCCGCGATATCATCTCAAAGGGTTTGCTTATATAGAAATACAACGAAGAATACGTACAAAATCCAATGCTTCATCGTAACAGTAATTGTTCAAAATTTGGCGCTCTCACTTGACCCGCTTGAGGGCTTCCCTGATCCTATATTCCCAATACCTGCACAACAAATAAAAAACCATGAGTGGCGAACCAATGTCATGCACAAAATAAAACCACCCACTTCTTGCGTATCATATCATGCTCATCCGCGAGTGATCTCCACAACTACGCACCGTCCCGCCAAATCAATACACATAGTCCCAGAATCGACAGAAGCACACATCACATACCTCCGACGCCAGCAAGATCCTATCCTTCCCCCCTTCCTTCTCATGGATATCAGCCAGGAACTCGATCGCGGCCGGGCACGGCAGCTGCGCGCCGGGCGGCGGCGGCGGGTTCTCCAGGTCCACGAGGTCCGTCGTGCTGTCGTGCGTCGTGAGAGCGTACGGCCGGACAAATTCTTCCACGCGCGAGTACGGCAGGTCTTTGGTGTCGAGGATGCCGCGGAGGTAGTTCCACGCAGACGGGTTGTTCGCCACGAGCGAGATGTTCTGCTTTACGAACCTGCAGGCCAGCGTTAAATTCAGAACTGGAAGGCGAGTTCATGAAGGAAGAAAACACGCACGTCAGCTCGCGCCTGATGATCCTCGCCCGATCCGTCTCGCCCTCCCTGAGGCCCGACTGGAACACCACAAAGAACCGATGATGCCACGCCGAGTTGTTCCTCACGTCCTGCGTCAGCATCGCATCCACGAAGTCCAGCTCCCCCGCCCACAGGTCGTCGTCATTGAAGAACGCGAGGAGCCACTGGCGGTACGACCACGTGTGGTAGTTCTTTGCGTCGACTTTAAGGGACGCCGCGATGAACTTGAGCTCCGGCGCGGGCTTGCGCGTGAGCATGAGGAGCAGCCGCCGGTGGTGCCATACTTGGTAGGTCTTGAGAAAGGAGACCGCGAGCTCGTCCATCAGCTTGAGCTCGACATCGACTGGGGAATCGAGCGCTAGGAGCGTCTCGTAGCGGTATTGCCTATGTGCAGTTTTGGATTTGGGTTAGATCAGTGCGATCTGGTGGGACGTACCAAGCAGAATAGTGAGCTGGGTTCAAGCGGATGATGGATTCCGTCAACTGGAGGACCCGCTCGCTCTTCTCCCCGGTCTTGACGATCCCGCGAAAGTAGTCAGTCGCATCTTTATCTGTTTTCGAAAGGCAATCAGTATTACGGTCACTAGAGATAACTAGAGATAACAGAAGTTCGACGAACACTCCGCCGAATAGAAGATGGGTGCGATGGGGGCTGCATCCTCGTATTGAGAGAGCGGAGTCACATCGTTCCACTCAGGACGCTCGGCATACAGAGCAGGCTCTTCTTGCAGTGAAGTACTCGACGCGGAAACGAGGGATGGCATAACGTTGAGGTTATCGTACGAAAGAACGCAGCAGATCGCTCATCGATTGATGACTCGATGACCTGTCTCAGAATCCCAAAGAACAATAGCTTATTGTACTCGTTTGCCTTACGAACAAGGCCAATAGGATTGTCAACAAAGTATTGCTGCAAGATTCAGACTAAAGGAAGTGGAGGGTGGGCACATTGGAGAAGGACAGGGTATGGTACTAAGAGGATAGACTGTGAGTAGTAGGATTCGCGCAGGACTAACACGACGACAAGGAAAAAGTACAGTAACGACGACACAGACAATACAAGAATTACGTAGCAGCGGCGGCGGCAGGCGCAGCAGCTGGGGCATTACTCGCAGTGTAATCCTGAACATAAAATCAGGAATCGGTAGAAATATTAAGGAATAAAAACGACTGACCTCCATCTCAGCATCAAGATCCGCCGCGCTTTTCGCAGGTCGCTCTTTACGACCACCACCAGCCTTTCCTCCCCGTCCACGCCTTCCAGCTCGACCGCCAGTCCTTCAACGAGTATGAGCATGCATCCACTGGGCCAAGAGCTAGACAAACCTGGGTACCGCGCCATTCGCCGGTGCCGCGGCAGCAGCAGCTGCTGCTGCGGGTGCAACACGGGAAGCCAAGGAGACTGGGGCAGGTGCGACAACGATTTCAATCTTCATGGGCTTCTCTGTGTGATACGAAGGATAGGTGGGTGATAGGTAGAGTTTGATGATAGAGGGGGAGAAGCAAAGCGGAGCAGTGATTAGCTGGCTGTTTCAAGGGAGAGCGAGGGAGCAAGAAAGTTAAGAGCTCAAAAAGGGGACGAGCACAGTGCTTTGGACCCAAGATGTGTTACCCAAGAAATCGAGGGCTTGTCTCTGTCATCGCGGGTCGTTCTTGGCCAGGTCGATGCTTGATTCAGAAGGCACGCCAACCATGGCACCACCACCAAGAACAGGAGCCCCACCCTAACGCTTGGGTCGTACGCCGTAACATCCTTCTGATGACGACGTCCGCCTGCTGTCGCAACTCGCACCCGCGTCTCCACCTGCGGCGTCACGCGAATCACGAAGCCGCGTCAATCCAAAAAGTTGATCAGACCTTTGGATGAGCGGCGTGTACACGTGTTCGTTTTCGTGAAATGCGATCCTGGGCACGTTCTTTCCAACTCCATATCCACAGTCACGGCAAGGTCGTCGTCCGGGAAAAGTCGGCGCGCCCGGACAGAGACAGGAGCCAACGGTTCCCTGGAAACTTTTAAAGGGTTTCTCAAAGCACAAGGTTGCATGGCATGCCAACCATGCGTACAGAACGGGACGAGACGCAAAGAGGTGAAGAGGAGAGGCGGTACTAACTGCCATCGATTAGTCGGTTGTTGTATTGCTGGAATGCCTTGGTGCCATCTCCCTTTCGCTGGAAATGGACGGCGGCGACACCCTTTGAGCGGCCATTGTGGTCGTAGTGAAGGGTGACCTCTCTCAAAGGACCAACAGTCTGAGTAAACAGTTCCTAAAAACGAAGATCAGGTTTGCGGCAGCGAGAGTAGACACAAGTAAACATACCTTGATTTGGGCTTCATTCACATCAATAGGAAGGTTCGAAACGATGATTTTGTCGGCAGGGGATGGTTGGACGGCAACAGCTTTGGCAACGCCGTTGGTGGGCGCGTTAGCGCGAGCACGAGTAGCAGGGCTGACTACGGGATTGCCGAGGAGTTGTGCGCGGACGGCACCACGGCGAACAGTGCCGCGACGGGCGTTGCGGGGCTTGGAAGAGATGATCTGGGTTCATGTTAAAATGCGCCACATAGGGAGAAAAAGAGGGCAGAGGGGACTTACTTCGTCGAGAGCCTTGTCCATGGCGTCTAGGGAGAAGATGGAATGTGAAAGGGGGGGATTGGGGGGAGGAGAGGGAGTTGAGTGGAAAGGATGTGGTGGGGAGAGGAAGAGGGATGGCAGCACAACGCACAGCTTTGAGACAAATATTGCCCATCGGAGCTTCAATTTTGTTCAAGTCCGCTTTCGGTGCCTTTCTTGACTCCATCTCTCTCAACACGTTCCTCAGCAAACAATGTCGCGCGGTGGTGGCCGTGGTGGTCGTGGCGGCGGCAGAGGAGGACGAGGCGGTTTTGGCGGAGGCTCGACGCTGCCCCCCATGGGTCTTAGCTTTTCCGACATCCAGAATCTTTCCAGAGAGGCCACTGCTATGTATCCCGTGTGTAATGGAATGCTGTTCTACTTTTCTAGCCTTGTTGATCGTATTATAATGTAGCCCAGGCGTCTGCCCGTCATGACTGAGTTTACCACTGAGGAAGCTAGTATTGCCGACCTTCAGATTGGATTTGCATCGCGTCTGAGAAAATCGGCGTATTATGTCGTCGAAAAAACTAAATCTACCGGTAAGATCGGCCAGTCTCTGTGTGCGAATTACACTTCTGAAGTAGCTGCACCAGAGTTGCCGCGTTACTCTGATAAGTACCGGCCGTCTGTATCCGCGCAACCGACGTTGAAGCGGAAAGACCTTAACGAAGCGTTTTTTCCGCCGGTCATTTTCGACAGCTATTTCAATCCAAAGAAAAAACGAAAGGGTGCGTTTGCCTGGCTAATGGTGTATAATGCCGTTGATGGAATCCACCCAGTCATAAATACAAAAACGTCTGGCAAGCAGCGAATGAATTTGGATGAGATGGGGGATGACGATGAAGAGGTCCGTCTTTTTCGTATGCAAATAACTATGCAATCACTTATGGTTTGCTCATAGGAAAAGTCCGGTGACGATCGGTCGGAAATTGGCTCGCAGGCTGCAGAGTCAGACTATGATGTGGACGAAGAGTACGACAATGACTATGCCGAGAACTACTTTGACAATGGAGAGAACGACGACATGGATGACCTCGGAGGGGGAGGAGGCGATGAAGGCGGAGGTATGGATCTATAGAACCAAAACCATTACGACAAAACTAACATGTTTGCAGGAGGGGACTATGACTGATCGTCAAAAGTGACAATCGCGGATTTTGTTTGCCTTCATACTCCTCCATGCTTTATGCTGGACGCCGACAGGATGAAAGACCTCGATAGAGCATGTGGGCCTATCATTCGAGCGCTTTCGCTCATCGCGAGCAGACTCGACGCAAAGAGCCTTCGCAGGCTGGAGTGTCGATGGTGGAAAAATCAATCTTTTCATGTTGTATGCGTATTATCCTCTCATCAGGATCCCAGTGCCATGATAAGCGGCCAAACGCTTATCTCCCATCACAGAGGTCTGGTACACGCAGCAAGCGACGTCGACGTTTGGCCGACGTGCCACTCCAAACAATAAATTTGCCTTTGCAAAGTCGCAATGGCGATCATTCACTGAGCCTACATAACTAAAGCAAAAAGGAAAAGCAGACTTGTTTTTAGATCCAGCAGCTCAGAAGCCTACGTACAGTCTAGTATATATTTTGCGATATTCAGTTGTTTTAGCCATTCCATTCTATCAAATCCACGTCGAATCTTCGTCCCCAAAGCTCGCTTTAACTGCGATAGTCGCCATTAATGCGCACATATTCCTAGCGAAGAGATCCATGTCAGTACCAGCGCAAGGGGGGGATGATTGGAGAGAAGCAAGGCGCAGAGTTCACTCACATAGCTAAAATCGCACGTCCAATACGTCGCCTCCTCCGTGCCCATGCCGAGCTCCACCAAAACGCCAAAGTCCTCCTGCTCCAGGATCGCCTTTGCCCGCACCTCGTCGACATTCTCCGGCTCGCCGCGTACAAGCACGAGAAGCGGGGCGCTGCCGTCCGAGGGCACGAACGACACTGAAACCTTTGTCGGGTCGATCTGGGATGCTTCAGAAGGGGAAGTGGGGAGCGGGGAAAGTGGAATGGAGCCGGTGGCGGCGAGGATGCGGCCCCAGCTAATCAGAGGGGAAAGCAGAAGGGAAAGAAGGTGAGAAAGGGTGGGGATGGGGAAGGATGGGCTATAAGAACGTACTTGGCATCTTCGCCGTAGAGGGCGGTTTTGACGAGGGCGGAGGTGGATATCCGGGACGCAATGCTGTGTGCATCTTTGTATGTCGGAGCGCCCTAGCGGTAGTGGTAGGATAGTGTCAGATTAAGCATGCGCACCAAGGTATGCGCACGCACCTTTACCGTAACGGTAACGAACTTGGTCGCACCCTCCCCGTCTCTCACGACCAGCTTCGCGAGGTCGACCGCAAACTCCGTCAGCTCCTTCTTGAACACCTCATACGCCTGCGAATCCGTCTCCTCATCAATCTCCCTCGACTCGGCAGCAGCAGCCCCATTCGCAAGGACCAGGATCGTGTCGTTCGTCGACATGTCCCCATCCACGCTGATGGAGTTGAAGCTCCTCTCCACCGCATAGGTCAGCGCGCTCTGCAGGCTCCGCGGGGACACCGCCGCGTCGGTGAGAATGCACCCCAAGAGGGTCGCGTGCAGCTGCTGGCCCGATGCAAACGATGTGGAAGCAGGCCCCATGTCCGGATGGATCATCCCGGCGCCCTTGTCCATGCCCGCCATGCGGTACTGCACCCCGCCGATGCTGAATGTGCGTGCGCGCAGCTTGGGGAAGGTGTCGGTCGTCATGAACGCGCGGGCGGCGCGCTCCCAGGCGGCAAAGTCGGGGGCGAGGGAATTGGACGGGGAGTTCTGCGCCTGGGACTGGATGCCGGCGAGGATGTTGGCGATGGGGAGGTTTTGGCCGATGACGCCGGTGGACATGACAAGGGTTTCGTGGGCATGCTTGGGGTTGGTTGAAGGGGGCAAGAGGGCGTCGGTTGCGCGGACCATGGCCCAGGCGTCGTCGATGCCCTGCCGGCCGGTGACGGCGTTGGCGCAGCCGCTATTGACGACGACGGCGCGGGCGCGACCGGCGTTCTGGGTGATGATCTGGTCGGAAACGAGGACAGGGGCGGCTTTGAAGGCATTGCGAGTGAAACAGGCGGCGGCAGAGGTGGGTCGCTGGGAGGTGGAGAGGATGAGGCCGACGTCGAGGGCGCCGGGGTTCTTCTTCACACCGGCGTGCAGGCCGGTGAGCAGGTAGCCTGCGGGGAAGGCAGAGGAGGGCAACGGGACATGATGGTGGGCTTTGGAGGGCGTGGCTTTGATTGTCACCGTCGCCGTTGAGCTCAGGCGTTTGAACAGGTGTGACATGGCGCTCAGAGAAATTTGCTTCCTCTTTTCACAGGCTTATGACTCGACTCGACTGGGGCATTTATGCGATTGGCAAGAGCATATATGTATTTCTAGACTAGCTGCTGTGTCTGTATATGAATAAAACAGAGCACCTGGCCTACAGAACGGAGGCACCGGAGCACCGCCCTCAGTCTTCCATCGCTCCGTTACTCTGATGGTCGAAAACGGACAACCGCAGAGTGCAACACGACTGCTGCATCGATGGTGAAGAATCCTGCTTTTTTTCCTTTCCTTTTATACGTCTGGTCCACGTGACAAGCAGTAAATAGACTGAGCGTCCTAATTTTATCAACGACCCACCATCAACAGCGCCATGCAAAATGACGAGCTAAACAGCGCAGAGAGCACAAAGCCCTCGAGAAGCGAAAATTCCGGAGAAAGCGCTATGGGACCCCAAGAGATCCATCACCCCGAAAGGCTCATTCGGATCTACAGGTGGGTAGCCCAAGGCGCAG
This sequence comes from Tricholomella constricta, assembly GCA_013368375.1. Classification (NCBI taxonomy): domain Eukaryota; kingdom Fungi; phylum Basidiomycota; class Agaricomycetes; order Agaricales; family Lyophyllaceae; genus Tricholomella; species Tricholomella constricta. The sequence continues at coordinate 555,394 of JAACJP010000017.1, forward strand.
AGAGCACGAAGCTCCCAAGGAGCTGAAAAATTGGGCGAACGCTGCCGAACCCAGCGAGAAGCCCGTCACCCCCGGAAGGCTCACTCGGGCTTCGCGGATTGCACGACAAATGTGCGTTCGCCACCGAAGGATATATCCCATGATGCGCGCGTCTTTCTTTCATGTTTTTGGTCTTCGTTTTCGTTGTGGTTCCTTTTCCTTTCGTTGTGGTCCATTGTCCTTTTGGTAGTCGGCTCCCATTTTCCTTTCGGCGGTCGGCTCCATTGTCGTTTCCTTTTCTCCCCTTTCGTGCCCGTGTTATCTTCTTCGTCATTTTCGTCTTGCTTTCACGCGGTCCTTTTCGTTTGCCTCTTGTTGGCCAGCCAGTGTCCGTTGCACACTGGCTTCTCTTACCTTGAAAAAATAATTGGCCGTCAATGATACATCGAACACGACGAAGGAGAGAAAGGACGTACAAATTAAATGATTCATCGCACTTGATGAATCATTTCTTTTTGTCTGCCATTACAGTCGTTGTCGGTCAGCCCCAGGAACACATACAGGCGTCATTAAAGACGCGCACAAGAAACAAGATTCACCTGCAATCGTTCATAGTCTCTCCGACCTGAAAAAAACACAACCGCATGAGCATCGAGCCGCAAGGCATCTAAGAAAATGAATGAGAAAAGAAAAACAGACTCGCCATGAACGAATGAGCGCCCGCAGTGACACATCCCTTCATCCATCTCCAGCGACGCCAGCAGGGCAATCCCGCAGAGTTCCTCATCGCCACCTGCAAGTCCACTGCCAAACACGTTTTTGCATATGGTCCCTTAGGACGGCAGGCTACGTAAAGCTGCAGGGCGCATGCAAGAGGTGGGCGAGATCATCCTCCGCAGGACATCCAGGCCGATTCAAGGATCATCGTCGCCTCAAAGGGGTTCAGATGCCGCGTCCTGGTGCCCGCCGGCGTCTAAGGGACACCCCGCCCCCCGCAGGACCCCGTCGCCACCTGCATACGTGTCCGCTGACCAGGGTACAACAGCGCCAGGCCCCGTCGGGCGCTGATCGAGTAAACGGCAGGTAGTGAATCACGCGAAGGTGAGCGCGCGCTATGGGGGCCGGGAAAGTGGCAGCCGATGCGAGCGATCGCGCAACCATCCTCATTTAACCTGCGGGCGGTCCAGTCCGGAGTCGTCACCCATTACCGTCACCGCTGGGGTGCGGGAAACGGGACTCGTCCTGGTGCCCCTTGGAGATACTCGGGTTTGGGAAGGTCATTTGCTAGAGTTTTCTGTTTGAAAGGTCAGCCCTTCTATCGACGGTGCACATAACTGTGACGACATACTTTATGACGAGCCAGCTTCTCGTCACCTGTAAATAAAAGAGAGAACGCCGATCATGCTACAATGGAGGAGAGTAAGCGGAACGTGCGTTGGGTTGGAGGCACAGCTCAGCGCTCGGTCGCCTGCTGTAGATGTAGCGAAGAGTAATGAGAGTGTGTCATAAGTGTGTAGATCAACGGTAAGAGCATACCTTTGGCGCCATCCATACATGAGTTGTTAATTTCTGAGGAGGCAGTGCGCGTGATCAGCAAGCGATGGCATTGACGAGGCCCCACGAGGGTTCGATGAAAGTGGAGGAATGGAGGCTCGTCACGATACAGGAGGCAGGATGAAACAAAGGCGGGGCCAAAACGCTGCCGCGAGGCTCTTCCAGCTAGTGTGGCGCACCAACGATCACGCGATGATGACAGGGTGTGGCCACAGGTCACAACAGGCCCAAGATCTGACCAAAAATTCAAGAGCTGGGACAACATACCTTGTATCCTTGATGGATCTCGTCTCGGTCGTGTGGCTCAGCATAAAGAGATCCCATGATATCGATGCCTTTCACCAATGACGAGCACTGCACAGCAAGCCAGGAAGTTGGCGCTGCGGACGAGGGCAACTTGACACCAGGGACGCCTGAGGAGCAGGAGTCGATGGGGGAGAATGAGAGAAGATGGGGGAGCACAAAGCAGGGGGGTTGGGCCTTATATATATGCGTGTAGCTGTGGGCGCTTGTATTCTCGGATTTCTCCAGGATCACGTTTGTCCAGGACGTGTTCGCGGATGTTCAAAATTTGGACAAGAATGGAATAGAATTGCCGATTGGATGGACCACTGTGCACCAGTGCTTATTGGGCTCAGGGTCTTTGAATTTCGTGGGTCAGACCCTGCAGTGGCCCATGATTATGACTCGAAGGGTGGGAAAAGAAGCTTCAACGTATTGGGGTTCTAAGTATTGGGTTCAAATTGGGTTTACTGTAAGTTGGGGGCCTCCGCCTCGGCTCTCCAGTGGACTAGGTGCGTCGTAAACACGTTGTTAATAAAAGACAGGATACAAGTAGCACGCACCGGAATAGATAACTCGAATGTGATCGATAAGGTGTGCACAGCTGTGGACGGCTGTGCTGTGGCCCCAAGGCGGCGCTTATGCCACACAAACACGCTGATCGCCGGTCACCCCGATTTTCCAGAAAGTATCTCAAGTTACAAGCCTTTGTTGTTTACTTGGAATCACCGTCTTCTACATGCACTTGAGTATCACAGACAGACGAGATGGATCTTCGTGAGCGATCATTGGAACCAATGCTGTGCTTCGTGCGCATACGTATCTACTTGACATCGATTGACCACTGACATGCAGCTCAGTCTCAATCAGAACAGAACTTCTCCCCGAAGATGAGCTTGGCCATCAGATGGGTCCCGACATGAGGCAAAGCGAACGATCTCACAGTGACCGCTCCAGAGTGATATCGGAATTATGAAGCCGTCAAGCTGAGTGAAAATGCGAGAAGCAGGGCTACTACAGAATACATAAAAGTCGACAGTTTTTAAAAACTAGTATTTTCAGAACATAAAAAAGGCTCGCTTTCAAGCTTAAGCTAGACCGGGTCAGCCTGGATCGGTGCAACCTGCCCACCCTTCGCAGCGGTGGGGGTGAACGTGTGCCAGCGGTCGTTGAACCTGACATCTGAGGGAGGAATCAATGGAAGAAAAACGGGTCTAGAATGACGACAACGTACCAAGAGGCCGTCCGCCGTACATGTACTGCTGGAATTTGGCTGTCGAGAATCAATCATGAGCGAGAGCAAAGGGGGAAGTAAAACGCCGGACGGCACACACCGATGGCAGTCTCAGCCTCTCCGACCTGCGCAAATTGAACGACACCGCAGCCCTTGGAGCGCGTGCCATCAAAGAGAATCTCGGCCAGCTCAACTTGACCTGTCGTCTCAAAGAGCTCAACCAGATCTTCATTAGCAGTGGACCACGGAAGCTATGCGCAGTATCAGTACGAACATACAGTCAACGTATAATAGAAGACGTACGTTGCGAACCATGATCTGCTGACTCGGCTCTGCCTCTGTATAACCGCCAGGGCCTGACGGATACCCACCACCGACGGCTCCACCATACCCTCCGCCGCCGTAAGTATCCATCCTCAGCCCGCCAGAAGCGCCCTGGTCAGGGCCAGAATAGTCGGCATAAAGATCCTGATTAGAGAAATCACGGCCTGCACCCGCCTGGCCGCCGAAACCCCCGCGGAACCCGCCTCTGAACCCGCCGCCCCTCATGCCGCGCCCCCCTAAACCACGGGGCGCACCTCGGAAGCCTCCACGGAAGGCACCTGGACCGGAGAGGCCAGCGTACCGATCCTAAGAAAAACGATGAGCTGACGACGCTGCCCGCGACCTTGACCTCTGTACCGCGTACCTCTCGGACTTCCAGCGTGCGACCGTACCAATCAAAACCGTGGTACATGCCTGACGAAAAATTGAAGGCGACATTATCGATTCACATGGGTGCCAACGTACTGATAGCCTGTTGAGCATCTTTTGAGGTCTCAAAGACAACTGTGCCAGATCCCTTGGGCCGGCCATCGGCACCGATATTGATGTCGGCGCGGATGATATTGCCAGCGGTGCGGAAGAGATCTTTGAGATCTTGCCAGCCCGCTTGGTAAGGCAGCTGGAATTGACAGTTCAGGTGGTGCTGAAAACATGATGACGAAGAGGATTTACGTTGCCGACATAAAGCTGGTTACCGGGGTTGGCCTGGGTACCAAAGTAGTTATGGGAGGGAGGGCGCGGAGGCGGAGCCGCATTCAAGCCTTGACCAGCCATAGCCATACCTATTTTACCTGGGACGGGCGTAGCGCCGAAACGAGCTTCGTTTTCGCGGTCCTGCGAAATGTTCAAAGGCATGGAACAGACCAAAGTTAAGCTCGTGTACCTCTCGAATGAAGACAGGTCGTCCGAGGAGAGGTTGCTCCGATAGTTCGCGAATGGCGCGTTGAGAATCCTCTTGCGAGGCGAATTCGACAATACTAATGAGCTATTAGAAGGGAATGCAAGGAAGTGATCAAGAGCGCACTCACCCGCAGCCTTTTGATACTCCTGTGGGCGTGACGAGTACTTCGGCGAAGAGGACTTCACCGGCTGCCAACCCCAAAAGAAAAGCTCCCATCAATATCCTCTCGACAACTCAACCATTCCGACACAAAAAACTGAAGAAAACACTCCCGACCTCGCCACAAGCTCACGCTCCTGCTCCGGTCCGTCGGAACACCGCCGAGGGCGTGCGCGCACACGTTGGAAAGTAAACTCCAAAAAATCCACATCGCCCCGTGCAACCAGCACGCCTCTGCTGCTGCTACTGCTGCCACCCCCGCGAAATAGGCACAAAAAACTAATCTGAGATTCCCCCACCCACCTCCCCTCATGAATTCCATTAGGTCCCTGTACTTGACGTCGTAACTGAGGTTTCCGACGTAGACCCGGTTCTCTCTCTTGCTGATTTTGGCGAACTCGACGGCTTCTTCGTGGTCTGCGTTCATGGGACCCCCGAGTGAACGGGAGAACGTGTCCACAGCCTTGCGGTCCCGGTCACGGCTGCGCGAACGAGTCCTGGAACGGGTTCGGGAGCGGCTCCTTGACCTGGAGCGGCGACGAGAACGACGAGGAGAAGCGGAACGGCGCCTGGAGCGGGAACGGCTCCTGGAACGCGAGCGCTTGCGGCGCTGAGAAGAACATGATTGACATGGGTGCCGAAGACAAAGGCATGCGAGGAACTCACGTCGCTACCATTTCGCCTGTCGGGCTCCCAGTGATCTCCTCCACCGCGCCTGGGGCGACCTTTGAAGAAGACCAAGCGCTCAGGTGAGAACCAAAAGATGAAAAAAGTGGCGCAGCGTACCAGAGTCCCGCCTGTCACGGTCGCGATCTTTGTCGCGGTCCCTTCTGCCATCTTTGTCGCGGTCATCGCGGTCCCTGTCCTTATCACGGTCGAAATCCCTGTCCCTGTCTCGGTCTCGGTCACGTTCCCTGCTGCTGCTCACAGGTGCAATGATTCCCTTCTCCTCGTTGTCGTCCTTGTTCTTCATATCGACGTCCATCTTGCAGTGGTCGTTGGTAATTAGAGGGCTGTGGAGGGTAAGCTATAGGGGGTACGTGTGGGTGTCAGAGAAAGAAAAAACCAGCTGACTCCATCAAAGTTCGACTCCGAAAAATATTACGTAAGGCGTGTTCTGCCCAATCGTTGGGATCGCAGTGTTTGGTCGACATAGAAGTTCGCATTCTTGGATATTCCATCCATATCAGGTTGTATGTAGTAGACTAAACTGCCGTCTGATGTCCATCACCTACTGTACTTACTGTATGTAGACTTTGATTGTACATGTACGTATACCAAACCTCCAGATGTCCCATGTGTTGGTGAGCATCGGCCACAGCTGCTAAGACCGCCTCGTGGATTTGCTCATGCGAAGCGGTGTGGGCGAAATAGTTGCCTTCGTCACGTACCGAGTTCGCGGACAGAAGGAAGTGCACTGCATTGCGTGAGACTTTGACTGTGGTTTGAGTGGTGAGCGTTTGAAAGACGAGATCGGTAGCTGAGATTGGCTTGTCATGGAGTTGTTCAGCTGACGTGATGTCTAGTTGAGTGAAAAGTTTGTCTTTGGCTTGATCAAGGAGAGCGCGGAGGTATATGGGGTACAGGGTCTGAGAATGGAGTGATGAGGGCTGCAAGTCATTGGCGAGAAGAGTTGCACAAACCTTCTGCACTGCCATCAACGTGTCCTTCAACACGGTGTTATCCTTTTGGAACGTGAACATAGTCCAAATGACGGGGATATAGATATCGCACCTCTCTGAAAGTTGCATTTTCCTATCCGAACGTGAACAAAGTCCAAATGACGGGGATATAGATATCGCACCTCTCTGAAAGTTGCATTTTCCTATCCGAACGTGAACAAAGTCCAAATGACGGGGATATAGATATCGCACCTCTCTGAAAGTTGCATTTTCCTATCCGAACGTGAACAAAGTCCATATGACGGGGATATAGATATCGCACCTCTCTGAAAGTTGCATTTTCCTATCCGAACGTGAACAAAGTCCAAATGACGGGGATATAGATATCGCACCTCTTTGAAAGTTGCATTTTCCTATCCGAACGTGAACAAAGTCCAAATGACGGGGATATAGATATCGCACCTCTTTGAAAGTTGCATTTTCCTATCCGAATGTGAACAAAGTCCAGATGACCGGGATATCGGTATCGCACCTTTCTCACTTTTGCCAACTCTGTTGCCTGCTCCTGCTGATTTTGGTTTAGTTTTTCCATCTGCGCCAGCACATTTGCCCGGAACGACTTGTCGTCATCTGGTGGCTTAGAAACGAAGGGTATCGTTTCAACGTCCAGAGCTGGTTGTTGAGGCTCCGTCGGTTTCTTCGACTTGCCTTAAGGGATGTCGTTGGGAAGTCGAATAATGCTCAATATGACGTTCAAAACGCCACGCACCTCCCTTCCGCTTCTTGGCGGCAGTCGAGTTCGGGATGGTGACTTTCTTCTTCGGTGTATCCTCCTCGAGAATTAATTTCAGTTGCATTTTTTGAGAATGCAGTTCCAGGATTTGAGAATGGAAGAATGAATCATTCGTCGGCTTGACGGAAAGGACGAGGGTCTCTTCGCCTGGTGCGAGGTATTCACGCAACGTTGTCTCTTCGCCTAAATTGGCTGGGACTGATTACGTCAGCAGCTGTTGACAACAGATATCCGAATCTGATGGATCTACTTACCTGCTGGAATGTATTTAATATCGTCCGTGAATTCGAGTATCTCACCAAACTGCTCCTCAAATCCAGTCATGCAAAAAAGTGTTATATCCTCTATTGCGTCGTCAACCTTCGTATCGATGGGATACTCTTTCGTCCACGTCAAGCCTTTGAATGAGACCACGAGGAGCAGATCTACCATCTGGTTGGATCGGTGGTGAGTCGTTGGCGCTGAATCGTTGGAATCGTTGTTGGTAGACATAGAAGATCGTACACCTGGATGGCCAGAAGATCTACCAGTTATATAAGATAACACAATCAATACCATGAGGTTCCAATGAGGCCTACATGCGGCCTTGATGACTCGACAAATCAATGGCGATAGTACTAATATAACAAACTTTCTACATCGAGGGACTTGCAAGTACCTCAAAACCCGCCATTAAAGCGACTCCAAACTGGGACGGATTTATCAGTTTCAGCGCCACACACATCGCTGCTCGTCGTCGTCCGAGCGCCTGATCCTCCGTCTCCATCAACAAATAAATCATAACGCGAGTTCACCCTACTATCCACAATCGCCACGCCCGGAACCGGCATAAATCCATCCGTCGTACCAAATCCTACGTCTCCATCAACGAAGAAAATAATAAGGCGAGCAAGTCAGTCCTGTTAGAACTCTATCCGTTTGTATAGATTAGTGAGCCTAAGAGAATACAAGATAAACCTTAGTCTCGTATAATTGACTGTATTGATCGGACCGTACCTAAGAGAATACAAGATAAACTAGAGAGATATTAGTACGAGTCCGTGTATAAGTAGAGATAGGTACTCACCCTTAGTCTCGTATAATTGACTAAGGGTGCATCAGCAAGACCCAAACCCGCTAGCAAGGGTAGATGGTACTAGGAGGTCTAGATAAACTAGCGCAAATACTCTACATGTTCTAGAACATATCATTTGCGTCTAACTTGTCATTATTTCTCTTGACAGCTCTAGCTAGGGAGGGGTCTATCCAGTACGTAGAATCATAATAATAAATTAATAACATATTTCATGAGAGTGGTAATCCACAAACTTGTTTACATAGAAGAGGTCAAATGCATCGAGGGTGTACGAAAAATGAAAATCAATCGGTAAGTAGGCTTCGCCGAAAACAGGGAGAAGATGAGCACCGCGAAGAAATGTATCAAGATGGAGGACAGATATTTCTCGCTCACCACCTACGAGATCTGTTTTCACCTTCCACATCCCCAGATCTGGATCCGGACCCCTTCCGACTTTCTTAAACCACTCAACCAGTGCACATGGATATGTCACACCTTGGTGATCAAAAGAGAAGAAGAGCTGAACTCGGATAACACCCAGACCTTTCATTCCAGGCTGCTGGTCATTCTCCACAATAAATGCGCAGTCTCGTCGCGGACCTTTCCCGCGCCACGAAGGAGTTGAGCGAATCCGCTCTCGACGCATTCCACGGATTCCGGAGTCGTCACTAGGTGCATAGAAGGTGGCAACAGCTGAGTGGTAGACTTTGATGATGCTGCCGATGGAAGGGCAGTCGCCGAGTGGCACAGTGTTCGAAGATATGGTGTCGTCGTCATTGAGTTGGTCAAAGAGGAAGCGGCGGATGAGTTCGGGTAGCCGAGGCTGGTTGATAGTGGCTGCGAGATCATTCATGTTGCCAGGATAACGCTTTGATGATTCTATATTGTACCACGGGATGAAAATATAGATCAAGTCAAGAAACTAATGACATACCTCGCGTCCGGGCAAGAACGACATTCCCCATTACATGGTCATCAATAGGCTCTGCGTCATCATTGGCACCCGTTCCTCCATCGATCGCATCTGAGATGAACGGCAATGGAGGCACAGAATGATCAACTGGAAGCATACCACGGGCAACAAAATCAGCGCGAGCAGCTGCAAGCTTGTCGAGGCGTTGGTTCGTCACGAGCATCTGGCCAAGTGCTTCATATCTGTTGGAGCGGCGCCAAGGTTTTTTGACAGCTGAAATGTGTCGCGACTCTGTTATGGACGAGCAAAGACCGTTGGGAGCACCGAACTGGATGATATGGCTAGGATAGTGAGTCAAGGCATGTTGTCGGGGAAGGGAGAACCCGCTGCGGACACCGGTAGACCTGAAGATCTCTCGATGCTCGTGGAATTGACGGATTGCAGTCTTGAGCTCTTCGATTGAGGCTTCGGTAAAATCCTCACGCCGGGCTATGTAGCAAGCGTTCATGAACTCCGAAATGCACCGAACCATTTGATTAGGAACGTGGCCAGAGATAGCACAGAGATAGACCTGTAGAAACATTGTTTGTTGGCGGATTGATGAACAAGACGTCATGACATGACATACCTTCATAAGAGCCTTCGAATCATCCCCAGTCCATTGCTTGAATCGTCGCCCGTGCGGAAAGCGGCGTAGCTGTGGGAACGCGGGCACAGCTGCAATTCTTTGAAGGAGGAATTGAGTAATAACAAGACTCGAGTCATACGGGAGGACTTACCGGCGGTCAATATCATCAAGAATCTGCTTTCCTTTGGCCTCGCCATACTCCATGACTAGGTAAGTGCCGACCCACTCAACGAGATGATCCTTAAAAGTGCCCTTAATGAGCTGGTGTAGAATATCCGGAGAAATAATTTCGTATATATCGGCGCGTGGAAAGTCAAATGTAAAAGGCTACGCTACCAGTCAACCGGCGGCCACATATAATGATGGCCCAACTTACAATGACATCGTCGTCGATTCCGAATACATTCCAAAGATGAAGTGGACTCCATGTATTCATGAGATGTTCAGTAAGTTCGCGTGTTCGCCTTCCACCGGGCCCATCAAGGTTGTTCGAAAATGCAGTGTCCCTGTACGATGTGATCAGAAAGGAAGAAGGAAACTGAATTTAAAATGACGCACTTAGGACACCAGCCTTGAACGATACCTGCCAGTAATGTTTGCTCAGGGTAGTCGGCAATATATGCGCCGAGATCATAGATGACACGGCGAAAATGGCCGTCAGGACATCGACGCACGACAGGGGTTGACATGGCAGGAAGAAGAGGACGTAAAACAGCTGACAGTGATGCATGATATAGCTGGCGCTTGAATTTGCGGAGCGCAACGTCGTCGTCATATTTTCGATCATCTACTTAAGAGTTAGAAAGGGTCGCAGTAACTGCATAAGGCTCAACATACTTTTCGGGATGGCAAGGAAGCCAATAGGGACTACGGCATTCCGGTGTGCACGCCGAACAGTGTTGAACACGTTCCCAATGGAAATGTAGAGTGGGTGGTACTCGACATGTCCGGTGGCCACCGAAACTGTGGTCTTGTCACTGCCAAGGATAATTGGGCAATACATTGCGCCCCGATTGTCCTCGTTCTCCTCAAGAATGGTGTTCTGAGGGCCCAGAGACGTCATTATCAAGAAACCATGCAAAAAGTCGAAAAACACACAGCATGCTTCCACGCGAAGTTCCCGGACATAAAATCACTCCAAGTCCTTTGTCCGTCCTTGTTCCTGCGAAGGTAGGGCGCATAATCGAACTGACCATCGAAATCTGGGTTGTCGAGCATGTTGGCTAACACGACGTCAGGATCACGATGCCAAACCTCATATTCCGCAGATTTCCACGACGGGTCGTTCGAACCAACATCCCCGTCGTAAGTCGTTGTAAAGCATTTCCATGGTGCGTCCCCATGGCGAGTGGCATCAATGACCTGGTACATCTCGTCATAAGATGAAAATGGGGCGAGACCATCGTACACCGCCATAGAGTGACCCCAGAGGTCAAAAAGATAGTCGATACTCGAAGCAGACATCTCAACACGGCGATAAAGGAACTCGGCAGTGCGAAACTGAATTTCATCCGAGTACGGTGCCCAATTATCGTTTTCAGGCATCGTGCGGGGCAGAGGAGGCATATGAGGATCCACCGGAGTGCCGAATTCATCGCACGGAATCCCTACATGAAACAAAATGTTAATAAGCTTTGGCAGAAGATGACAATAATACTAAGTTACCGTTTAACCCAGGATGAAATGTCTTGGTCGCTCTGAGAGGAATCGGAACATCTTCGTGGATGGCAGGGGCTAGGCTTGCATCATGCTCAGGGGGAACATCCAGATCCGGAGGCCCACGAGGAGCAGGCTGTGGCCCTTCCGGAACTAGCTGCTGATAACGGTTGCTGTTGACATGAAATGTTCGATAATGGTTGGTTTGGCCGTGCGTGCTCTTGAAGGTTTGATGGCAGGAGGGTTCAAGGCAGGAGTAGCGATGCATCATGTACAGTGTATCCACAAGCTGCAGGTCTCGCTTTAAGTATGGGCGGCGCGATCATGAAAAAAAAAAGACTTACAAAACAGGGGGCTGAAAAAATTGACAAACACTGGTGAGACCATCGGCCTGCACCCCCGATACCAAGATTTCATAATCATATAAATTTTCCGTCCAAGCCCCTCTCTCCTCTCAATTTTCCTCGCCACCTCTTACAGACTATGTCTGCCTCCGAACCTCCTGCTCGCCCTAGTCGGTCCAATGCAAACAGAAATCCAGCCCAGATAGTATTGGATAGCCAGATTAAACGCCGTACACCCGCTCAGATTCAGGCTGACAAACAGAAAGCAGCAGATGCAGGGGTAGCAGCTAAAGCGGCTGCTGCTGAAGAAAAACAAGCGAAAATCAAGAGTACGGCTGCGATCGAAGACCGAATCCGCAAGCAGGACATCGATGATGCGAAAACTGCCTCCCATCCTGACCGTAAACCTGGAAAAAAAGGTCAGCTACACTCAAATATCAAATTAGATACTCAAATAAACTTGCCTACAGCGGGTGTCGTCCCACAACGCAAGCATGCAAAGCCAGTATGTAAAACATTGCTCATAATGGGTTCAAGAAAAGACTGACATAGAGACGACATTAGAACTCACGTAACAAGGGTCCGAAAACCCAAGCACCTGAATTCGAGGCTGGTGTTCTGCGCGACAGTGGGGCTGAGCACAATGTGTCCTTGGACGTCGGGGCAGCGGCTACAGTGCCCAAAATCATGCTAACAATTGCTGGGAAGGGCAAAGGGAAGCAGGTGAGATGTCGATCAGCCAATATAAAGATTGCTCATAACACACACATTTTAGCACCGACACACCATCATTCCCTCCGAGATCGAAGACGAAGACAGTGACGACCCTAGCGACAAAGTTGGTTTGGCCGATTTCCACGAAATGGACATTGACACGTCTTCAGAGGGCGCGAGTATGGTGCCCGACGAGTCTGTGATTGACACAGAGTCTGATGGGATGGCGCTGGATGAGGATTATCACGATGATGACGAGGACGAGGAGGGGCATGTTGAAGAAGACATCGAGGAGCCTGCCCCAATCAAGAAATCAAAGCAGAAGAAGACAGTGAGAGTACACAATTTCTGCTCACCATAAGTGTTTTGACCGTCCAGCCAGATTGACCGGTCGTTGCGTGATGAAATCAACCAAGTTCGTGACTACCCGTTGTCACACCAAGTTACACCTGCCTCTGGCAAGCGCAAAGTCATCGACATCATTGACAAGACCCCGACGTTTGTGCACCCCCCCTCTTCTTTTGTTCAATGCATATATTTTTCTATTTAGGTCAACGTCGGACAGCAAACGAGCAAAGAAGACAGGCCCTACTGTTGGACTTCGCCATGACTGGAGGAAACAAATTGTCGCTCGCACAATTCAAGTTTCTCGCCCATCTGCTTCCGAGTCTGCCCCCGTAACCGATGATGAAGACGATGTTGCGGGTGGCGAGTTCGATGAGGACGAAGACACGGAGAAGCTGAAAGCGGTCAGGAACAGCAAGGTTTCCGTGAAAGTCAGTCTTCAGCCTCGGTCAAAAAGCACGAAAGATAAGTTCGCTGATTTGAACCATGTAAATCCAGCTAACTATTTGTATACAGATGCGCGTCAAGGTTCAAGAAGTCGACATCAGAAACGTGAAGACAGAGTCCTTCACCACAGCCCCCAGATACAAGAAGATGCCCAAGGCCTGCCTTCCGTTTCCTGGCGGCAACTCTGGTCACAAGGCCATGTCGCGATGGAAAAAAGATTTCAAGGCAACTGCGATCAACTTCGCCGCAAGCCTCGACCAGCCCTTCACCTCCAACGCACTCCTCCATGACCATGTTCAGGGTTGGTGGGAATCAGTGTTCGATTTCGGGATCGAGGACCACTGGACCTGGACAGCAAATAAATCGGATGCACTTCCAGCTGTTGTGGAACAGGTGAGTTCGTCTTCTACTCCAGGGACATCTCATACAATTTTCCTGCAGACTAGCAAGGTTATCACGGAATGGCGCAGCTCGATCGGCAAGGACGCCATCGCAATCTTAGCCGACATCTTCAAGATCAATAGAATGAGCCAGGACGAAATTGTCGAATGGGTCTATGGCATGCGTGGTGAAGCGGGGGAATTTCGGTGGCTCTATGCGAATCCAGATGCATCTCAAGTACGTATTTATTTCTCGCTGGTTTTCGGGTGTTGACTATTTGTTACTACAGGGCAAGAAGGGGGCCTTCCAGTCTGATCTCGTCTATGAAATATTCTCTCGCCACCTCAAGCAGACTATTGGGGCAGTGGAGGATTATGGGCTGCCAGTGGGAGGATTGGCATTGTGTACCGCGGCTGTGAGTCGATGCTTACTCACTCGGCATGACTCGCAACGATCAATTTTTTTTTGACAGATGGAACGCGGACTCGAGCTTTGGGCTGAAGGCGAACCTCCGAAAAACTTGAAGACCTCCGATGACGACAGTAAGAACGACAAGAAGAAGGTTTTTGGAGGTGATGAATGGATTGCCCGCACTGGCGGGTATGCGACACTTGCCGGCGGACTCCGTGAAGATGATCAGTGGCCCGTCATCATCGCTGAGGCCGAGGCTCGCTTCCCCAATGCGGTTGCTGCTATGTCTGGCCTTGCTGCATCGGCGCCGTTAGAGGCCCAGGCCATTCGTGCAGCGCTGTCCCTTTGGTGCGTGGCACACGTCACTTATCTGGGTTGTCACTAATATTTCTCCATAGATGTTCTTTCTAATCAAAAGGCAAAAGTCCGAGATGTGAACAATCATATATAAGTAGGCCTACTAGAGCGTCTCAATGCTATTGTCATTAGTAGATAATATTATCTGGTTAGACCTAGATCGCGTGATAGGTGTTAGTAGAGACCTATTAGAATTGGCCTTCTCAACTTAGTGCTACCTTCAGCAATAGAGAGCTAGGTCGGGTAGAACCACTAGTTCTACCTGACCTAGCGTGAAATTATCTTGCTGATGTGTATGTATGTAGATCGTCCGTTATATATGTACTGTAAGTATAAAGTCCATTGTTAAGTTAAGTAGAAAGGGATAAAGGGGAACGCGAGTGGCCCTCGGCACAAAGGAGTGCCTACGGTGCTGACGTCGGTTCCAACACTCCTCCTCACCGCAGGTACTCCTCCTCGAATGGAATGTGGTGATTTTATCGGAGGCCGAGTAAGGTTCGGAGTCTAGTGAGTAGAGGGTGGTCTAGCGGTTTGGTGAAAACGTCGGCGACATTGTCCTTGGTGTTGACATATCGGATGGTGATTTCGTTCGATTGGACCCGTTCTCGGAGGAAGTGGTATTTGATATCTACGTGTTTGACGCGCGCGTGGAGCAGTGGGTCTTCCGATAGGTTGATAGCCGCGTTATTGTCGCATAGTATAGTTGTCGGAGATGATGTATCGTGGTCGATTGCATTAAGCAGGGCGCGGAGCCAGATGCACTCTTGGGCGGCTTCGAATGCCGCCATGTATTCAGCTTCGCAGGAGGATGCTGCGACAATCTTTTGCTTCCGTGCTGCCCAGGAGACGGTTCCAGATCCAAGGCTCCAGGTATATCCACTGATACTTCGTCTAGTGTCAAGGCAATTGGCCCAGTCCGAATCGGTGAAGCCGGTTAGGGAGATCGGCGAGGAGCTACCTAGATGTAGTTTTAGATCGCGAGTCCCTTTGAGGTACCTAACGAGACGGATGGCCGCGTTCCAGTGGGCAGTCGCGTATGAGTCGACATATTGCGTCAGTTGTTGGACAGCGTACGCGATGTCGGGCCGGGTTGAGATGGCGAGGTATAGGAGGCATCCGACGAGTGATCGGTAAGGTAGTTTTGCGATCGCTGCCTGTTCGTCCTTTGGCAGTGAGGTGCGATCAATTCGACGAAGCTGTAGACCCTTTTCCATTGGTAGCGATAGAGGGGCGGCGTCTTGTTGTCGGAACATATGGATAATCTTGTCAATGAGGGCCGTTTGGGAGAGCTTCACGGTGTGATTTGGACGGTCCCATTCAATAGCGATCCCGACAACGTAGCGCGGGGTGCCAAGATCAGAAATCGACCATACCTTCTTCATCTCATCTTTGAATCGATCGTTTTCCTCTTTGCTGCTAGCAATGGAGAGGAAGTCGTCGACGTGTACCGCCGCAATGATTGTCCCTGTAGCCGATTTCCTGTAGTAGATGCATGATTCGCACGCAAGGCGCGGGAATCCCCACTTGACCATGTTCTCGTTCAGCATCTGGTTCCATATCCGGCCGCTCTGCTTCATCCCGTATAGTCCTCTTACCAGGCACCATACCCACCCTTCCTTTCCTTCTTCTTCGAATCCTTCCGGTTGCTCCATGTATTGGATTTCGTCGAGAGGTAAGAGGCCATATAGGAATGCGGTTTTGACGTCGATCTGTGTGGCGTCCCATCCGTATGTGGCCGCCAGGTGCAAGAGGATCCGCCACGATTCCATTCGCGCAGTAGGTGAGGTAGTTTTAGTGTAATCTTTGCCGTATATTTGTTCATATCCCTTGAATGCGAGACGTACTTTAAATCTTGTGATGTTTCCGTTCTCGTCGCGTTTGGTTTTGAATATCGGTCGGCCTTTGCGAACTTTGCATCCTTGCGGGACTTCAGAACGAGGGATCAGTTTGTATACCCCCATCTCCTTTAGCGCCTTCAGCTCCTCCCGGTATCCTTCCTCCCATTTCTTTGCGTCCGGTGAGTTCTTCGCCTCTTGCCATGTTTTCGGATCGTCATCGAATTGTTCCGTGCCGGTAGATTCCAAGATAGCCGATAGGATTCAATCATGATCGAAAATGTTGCCGAGATTTTCCAGTTCTGGAATATCGGCTATCGGCCCTTGTTGGTCATCGACGTCATCAGGGATGACTTGTTCGCGACGTTCTAACCGGGCAGCTTTGATGTGTTCCGCACTGGCTTTGGACTCCTCCACTGCTCGTTCAAGGTGTGTTTTCGGTGGGTTATCCGGATGCGCCTTTTCTGTGGGTTGTTTTACGCATGAAGAACGTCTGGGTTCCGGTGCTGCAGGTATGTCGATTGGGATGGGTAATACTGGTGGTATGGGAATGACGTCGTCTTCTGGGATGTCTTCGGTGAGTTCATATCCTGGTATGAAGTCCTCGTCTTCGTCCCAGATGATCGGTTCGGCTGTAGAGTTGTTTCGAATTTCCTCCACGGATGATGGGGGGGGTTCTTCGACGGGTTCTGGTAGGAAGGGTGGTGGGTGTCCGTCATGGCTCTCCAGGAACTGGACATGGTGGGTGCTGTAGATTTTTCCAGACTTGGGATCGTAACAGCGGTATTCTTTTGTGTTCGGGTGGTATCCGATGAGTTTGCATTCGATGGATCTTTTGAAGATCTTTGGGTTGTGTCTGTTTTGTATCAGGACGAATGCCTTACATCCGATCTCGCGCAGGTACGAGTAGTTTGGTTTATGTTCGTGCCAGGCTTCGTACGGAGTCCCCCCCTTGAGCGACTTCGTGGCTGTCTTTTCGTGGAGATGCGTCGCCGTCAAGTAGAATTCGTCCCAGAGGTTCGCTGGACACCCGGCTGCAATCCGCATCGTTCCCGCTTTGTTCATAAGCGTGCGGTGCATTCGTTCGACGCGACCCATATGTTGCGATGTGTATGGAGCGCCGAACTGTTGTCTGGTGCCTTGTGCTCTCAACCATTCGTCCATCTTATGTCCCGACAACTCTCCATCGTGCCCCGTGCGGTATACACCGACCTTGAGTCCCGTTTCGACTTCTCGCGCGCGTTCCCATACTTTCAGTTCCTCAAGAGCATCGTTCTTTTTCTTGAGTAGGATGGACCGCGGTTTATTTGTGTAGTCGTCAACTAAGTTCATCACATAATTGAAACCGTTGCGGGACTGCACCGGGCTAGGCCCGGTGAGATCTATCCACACTATGCCCAGCTTCCTCGTCGCTCTGTGCCCTGGTCCCTCCTCACGCTTCTTTGGAATGGGTGTCTTGGTCTGCTTTCCAATGATACACGCATCACATTTTTGCATTTCGGAGGGAGAGGTGAGGGGCATACCTGCGATCGTGCCAGCTTTAGCCATCTCCGTCAGAGTCCTGTAGTTGGCATGGCCGAGGCGGCGATGCCAGGTCTCGAGGTTTGGGGCGTGCTGGGCAGATAAGGCATGGTCGGCGAAAGCGGATTGTAGCGAGAGGGAATAGAGTCGCTGGTCTGAGGATAAGGGACCTCCTGCGATGAAGGCGCCGGTAGTCTTGTTAAAGATCTTTACGCCCGCGTCGTCGAATTGTGTGGTGGTACCCGCGTTGAGCGACATGGCGCTGACGGAAATGAGGCGCACTGTGGAGTTAGGGACGTAGAGGGCATCGTCTAAGATGATAAACACCCCCTTCGCGATGTGGAGGCGAATTTTGCCTATGCCGATAGCGGCGATGAAGGATCCTCCGACACCTGTGATGGAGCGTGAGGAGATCGGTTCGAGCATCATGAAGTCGCTCTTCTCTGGGGAGATATGGACAGTGGCGCAGGAGTCAATGTAGAATGGGAATTTATCGAGCTGGATAGGTGTCCTACGAGTTTGTTGGAGTGGCGCGATGGTGGCGTATGCGGATTCGTCGATGGGCATGGATTTCTTGGTCCAGTCGACGGAGGTCTTAAGGTCCCCCCCGAGCGCGAGCCAAGCTGTCTCTTGTATGGACGCGTTTCTGCCCGTTGGAACAGGCGAGGATGCTAATCCTGCGAAGTCCGACTTCGTCTCCGACGCTTCAGTGATGTCTTCCTGTGTAACGTACGCGACGCACGCTTTCCCGTTGCGCGTGAAGGGAATTGCTACCTTGTCCTTCTTGCTCGTGTTTGCGTTCCCCGAGCCCCCAGCCTTCTGTGCCTTCCTTGCAGCGATCAATTCGGAGATCGATTTCCCTTCCATCCCTCCTCCTGGACGTACGCAGAACGGAACCAAATGCGTCTTGCATGATTTGCGTAGCGCGTGGCAGAGGGCACAACAGTTGTCCGGGGGGTGGTTGTTGTGGCCTTGGGTGGAGAGCGCTGTCTCGTGGGGTCTCATGAGTTTCTTGGTGGACTGGAGCGTAGCTTCGCCTTCAAGAACCTTGAATATTGGCCAGTGTGTA
The DNA here is from genome assembly GCA_013368375.1 of Tricholomella constricta. NCBI lineage: Eukaryota > Fungi > Basidiomycota > Agaricomycetes > Agaricales > Lyophyllaceae > Tricholomella > Tricholomella constricta. Next base: position 573,920 of record JAACJP010000017.1, read on the forward strand.
TGGCTTCTCTTTAGTAGATTCTGAAAGGGCGCGAGAGATGGTGGACTGTGTGGATTCGAACGCCTGGTCATTGAGACTATTGAGGATCGCGATGCACTTGAAGAGATCGCGATTGATTTCGCCCATGTCGAAAGCGGCGTCGACGAGTTCGCAAATTTCCTTAGCGGTGTCGGTGATGGGTGTGGAGGTGGAGCAATAGGTAGACAGAGCTTTCCGGATCGTGGCTACCTGTTTGATAGGACCTGCGCTGAGACAATGGGCCTTGAGAGCCTCATAGTTCTTATCTGCAGATTTGTCGTAGTCAATGTATTCTGCGAGGGAATCGTCGACGGCACCGTGTAGTGCTGCGATGGCAAGGGCGCCGTTCGCTTTGAAGTTCGCGTATGCTCGCGGTTCTTCATGGGGAAGGGGTGTGAGGATGAGGGGGTTGTATAGGTACCCCGTAAGCTGGTTCATTGCGATATAGGCACGGAAAGATCGCTCCCATTTCTTGAAATCTACTTTGTCTTTGTGTAATTTGGTGCCATTGAATGCAATACGAAGGTAGGCGACGGGGATGGAGGGGTGCGTAGCATCGGTAGGTGATAACCTATTACTCCTGGGATCGTCGGCCTTTGGTGGAGGGGACATTTCTGCGGCAATTGGGGGGGTGTGTGTAGACAAAGGGATTGTGTAGAGATGAGATTGAATTCCCGACTACGTTACATCAGCAACTCAGGTATGACTACCTCGCCGGGATTAGAATGTAGCAAGGGGAAAGTAAGTAAACGGTAATACAGTAAGTAAGACAGATGTTATAAGTGTTAGGGCAACCCTTACAGTGGAGCGCTATCACACTGGCAAGGGGGAATCCGAAGTTATATTGATGTACAGTAACGAAGGTAAGTAAGGCTTACCTGGCAAGGGGGAATCCGAAGAGAATAGTGTAAAGGATTCCCAAATGCCAGGGGGCCGACTATATACGAGTGTAGGACGTGAGGGCCGGTCCTCCAGAGTGTACTGTACATGTAATAATAACGAATGGTGTGCGGCGCGTGTATGGACACGTTCCCGACGCTGTCCGATCCTCGTGGCCCAGGGTACGGGCACGAGGCGGGGCAGCCGACGTCGGGATGTCGGGCGGTCGGGATTGGCGTCGGGCGCGCGCGGGGAGTGAGGGGAAGCGACAGGAAGTGAGTAAGTATGTACACCGACGCTTGGGTCGGAGCGTCGGGTTGGGATCGCGATCGGTCGGTCGGGGGCGAACGCGTGAGTCGGGGAACGATCTGTGAGCGTCGGAGAGCGTGAACGAGAGTTCCCCTGACATCACCCCCCCTTTTGAATCGCAACGGCTCGGTGCGGGGTGACGGTGGCGAAGACGGCGGGGGATAGAGTGAAGATGCCACGGATGTGGTGCGCAGCATTAGGATTGTCGCGGTGGAACTTGCGAACCAGGTCGGGTGCGGCGACGTTCTCCCGGGGCTCCCACGAAGCTTCTTCATAGCCTTAGCCTTTCCACAAGATTTTGTACTGAAGTTTCTTGCGGAAGATGCGACTGTCGAGGATTTTGTGGACTTCGTAGTGGGGTTCGTCATCGATGATGTCTGGCGGCGGCGGAGGGTCGGACTGTCGACCTTCGATCGGGTCAGCGACGGCGGGGACAAGCTTTATGACGTGGAAGACTGGGTGGATGCGCTTCATGGACTGAGGCAGCAGGAGGTGGTATGCGAGCGGGCCGACTCGCCTTTGCACGACGAAAGGGCCAAGGTAGCAATGCGATAATTTCTTAGACGGTCGGGTCGTAGAAATGTCGGTCGCGTCCAAGTACACCTTGTCACCCAGCTGGTAGTCGGGTGTCGGGGCGTGTCGCTGATTGTAATACCGCTCCATGTCGTCTTTGGCTGTTGAAAGCGCCGCCTTGGCTTCCTCCTGCGCTTCCTTCATGCGCTCCACGAACTCGTCGGCCGACTCGTTCTTGGAAGCGCCCCGACGAGGCTCGAAGCCCATGCGCGGATGCCGACCAGTGTCGAGCAAGAAAGGGGTCTGCTGTGTCGCCGAATGTACATGGTTGTTGTAACTGAATTCGGCGTCGGGCAGAAGGTCCTCCCAGTCGTTCTGGCGCTCGTTGTAGAAGACCCGCAAGAACTGTTCCAGCTCCTGGTTGACGCGCTCAGTCTGCCCATCGGTCTGAGGGTGGTAGGCGGTCGAGGCCGACAGCTTGATACCCAGGAGCCGGTACAGTTCGCGCGTGAACTCGGCAACAAACTGTGGACCTTGATCGGAGACGAATGCGTCGGGGAGACCGTGCAGCTTCCAGACGTGGCGACGGTAGAGATTCGCAGCTCCCAAGGCCGAACAGGTCGTGTGCGACGCGATGAAAGCGCGCGTTTTCCGACTGAATCCACGACGTTCATGATCGCGTCATGGCCGTTGGACTCTGGGAGTTCGGTGATGAAGTCGACCGAAACGACATTCCATCGGCCTTCGGGAATTGGGAGCGGCTGCAGCTGTCCGACGGGGAGTTGGCGGCGGGGTTTCGTGCGCAAGCACATGTCACAGGTGCTGGTGTATGAACTGATGAAGCGCGACATCTGGGGCCACCAGTAGTTGCGCGACACCAGCTCGAGCGTCTTCCAGCGACCTGGGTGACCGGCGACCTTGGAGTCATGATGCTGCTCCACAATGCGTCGGCGGAGGTCAGGAACGTTCGGGACATAGATCCGTCCACGGAACGTGAGCAGACCACCTTCCTCCCCCCACTCGCCGAAGCGTAGGGAGCGACCGGCAGTCTTGGATGCCTTGACCAGTTGCGCCGCTTTCGCGACCGCGTCCTCCTGTGCGCCGTCGCGATTTGCCTTGCAGATCGCTTTCAGCACATTGTCTTCTTCTCCGACCAGTGCCAGACCCTCGGTTGTGCGAATCGCGAAGAACTCGGGTTTGAGGAGCACGATGTCGGCATTGTCACCACTTCCGTCGCCATGATCAGCGCGATGTGACAGGGCGTCGGGTTTGCCCATGCTGCGTCCCTGTAACGGGCGTTACCGAATATGGTAGCAATCGTTGTTTGTCTTTGTTTATTTCTAAAGGTGCTGGCCATATATAGCCAGCACCTCTGTATTATATAATCTTTAGACTTATACATACCTACATCTACACACAATCCAATCAGTGGTCGTGTTTAGTTTGGTGTGAACTCTTAAGTCTAACCACACCCTTACAGTTTTTTAAACACCCTTACTTCAAGGGAACACCCCTAAAACATTTCAATTCCAAAAATGTCCAACAAAAAGAAGACTTCGAAACCGAAGCCTTCTGACCAAAACCGGTCGGGATCCGTGGCGCCGGACAATCCGAAGCCGCGAGAAGAGAATCCACCGGGAAGTGGAGTCGCCGGGAGCGACGACAGAGTGGAGCCCACGCGTGACGTGGCAAAGTCACACCCAGATGATAGAAACTATCATCTAGAGGACGAGCGCAGCAGCGCTCGACCTCAGAGCGCTATCTTGACAAGGCCCGTCAGTATCCGAGAAGGAGGCCCCCAGGGGGGACCCGGTTGGAGCGACCGGAAACCCAAAGAGGAACCCGTATCGGGCACCTCGCAGGAATGCCAGGGCGTGTTTCCTGCGCCCTTCGATAATATATCGAGGAGCTCAGTAAAGATGCGGGATGACGAACATGGTCACCCAGCAATATTTGGCACCAGTGAACTCACTGATGTGCCCGCATCGCGTTCGTCAAAGATGATGTCGACCGCAGCCCGACGAAATCGCCGGGCTGAGAAGAAACCAGCGAAACGAGAAAGCAGCGGAACGCTGCCTTCGTCATCTGTGGTGGATGACCGTGATTTATTAGTGGAAAGCATAGTATTAAACATACGGATGTTTAGCAGGGACGGCATTATGCCTCCCCGAGATGTGCTAGTTAATCTAGTAAATGACGCGTTTGAAAAATGCGTCGAAGCGACCGGGGGACAATCGGCCCTCCGAAAAGACCAGGAGATAGTAGTAGAATCCATCGTTCTACAACTAAGATCGGGAAGCCGGAAGGGAGTAACTCCCTCCCGGGCACAGCTCAGCTCTCTTGTGGAAGAGGGGCTGAGGACGTATGATGAAGTGTTCGAGCAGGTGGAATCACCACTCGTACAGCAGGAACGCGAAGAACCATACCGCCAGGTGGTAACCCAGCGGGACGTAGCCTTACCATCGTTAGATACGATGGAAGCCGTAAACCAAAGTTTGCGGCAGCCTCGCCAGCAAGACGAGACAAGCTCGCAGGCGCGCGGGAGACACGCGGCCTACGAACGGGCGATGAACCCACCCAAGGCGGAACCAGCAGCGACTTCATACAGTCGGACCTGGGATTTATCAGGAGAAGGCCCGACGTCATATAAACGAGGGCCCTCGTGCGACGACGAAATCGTTACGCACTGCGCAGAACTGCCTAGTGGGCGGGTTACCGAGGCGGTGAGAGGTAGCGGACGCAACAGTGTTGCGACCACAAGGCCGCATCCAGACCCACAACTGGAGGCGGCGCACCCAGGCGGATACGGTGGAGAGGAGGACAACTCGGAAGCCGAGGAGAACTCGGAAAGCGAGCTCGAAGGAGGGCACACTAATGCGCCGCCTGCACCAGTGAGACCGGAATATGGGTCCGGTGGGCGAGGAACGACGACGCCACGCCCGACTCACGCTAGCCACCCAACGGGCGGCTGGGATGGACGGAGTAATCCTCCGAACAACCCACAGTACTACGGGGGAATATGACTACCTAGTCGTACTCCGGGGGTACACTATGGAGGAGGCCAGCAGCAGTTGGTAAATCCACAACGGCCGGTAAGGTCGTTCGGGGCGAGCGGACTGCAGCGCCAAGGAGAGTATCTCCTGAAAGTGCATGGTCGATACCATGCAACGATTGATGAAAAGTTGGATAGCATTATAGCTATGCAACAGGGAGGAGCGAGGCTGTTAGGGCGACCTTTTAGAGCAGAGCTTAGTCGTACTGGCAAAGGGGAATCCAAAGTTATATTGATGTACTGTAACGAGGTAAATAAGGCTTACCTGGCAAAGGGGAATCCAAAGAGAATAGTGTAAAGGATTCCCAGATGCCAGGGGGCCGGCTATATACAAGTGTGATACATGAGGGCAGGCTCTCCATAGTGTACTGTACATGTGATAATAACGACATGTGATAACCATGACAGGTGATAATGATGAGCAGGTTCCGGATGCTGTCTGATGGTAACCATCGTCAGGATGTCAGGTGATCGGGAATATGAACAGGGAAACGAGGGGAATGACAGGAAGTGAGTAAGGTAAATATGTACACCGACGCTTGGGTCAGAGCGTCGGGGTCGGGATCGCGATCGGTCAGGAGCGAGCGCACGTGTCGGGGAACAGTTGGTGAGCGTCGGAGGGCGTGAACGGGTGTTCCCCTAACATCACCCCCCCTTTTGAATCGCAACGACTCGGTGCGGGATAGCGGTGGCGAAGATGGCCGGGGATAATGTGAACATGCCACGAATGTGGCGGGCAGCGTCGGGGTTGTCGCGGTGGAACTTGCGTACCAGATCGGGGGCGGTGACATTTTCGCGTGGTTCCCATGAAGCTTCTTCGTAACCATAGCCTTTCCACAGGACCTTGTACTGTAGTTTTTTGCGGAAGGTTCGGCTATCAAGGATCTTTTCAACTTCGTAATGGGGTTCATCGTCGATTATGTCGGGGGGAGGAGGAGGATTGGACCGACGACCTTCGATCGGATCAGCGACGGCGGGGATGAGTTTCACGACGTGGAAGACTGGGTGGATGCGCTTCATGGACTGAGGCAGCAGGAGGCGGTATGCGAGCGGGCCGACTCGCCTTTGCACGACAAAAGGGCCAAGGTAACGATGCGACAATTTCTTAGATGGTCGGGTCGTAGAAATGTCGGTCGCGTCCAAGTACACCTTGTCGCCAGGCTGGTAGTCGGGCGTTGGGGCGTGTCGCTGGTTGTAGTACCGCTCCATGTCGTCTTTGGCCTTTGAGAGCGCTGCCTTGGCTTCCTCCTGTGCTTCCTTCATGCGCTCCACAAACTCGTCGGCCGACTCGTTCTTGGAAGCGCCCCGACGTGGCTCAAAGCCCATGCGTGGATGCCGACCAGTGTCGAGCAGGAAGGGGGTCTGCTGCGTCGCCGAATGTACATGGTTGTTGTAACTGAATTCGGCGTCGGGCAAGAGGTCCTCCCAGTCGTTCTGACGCTCATTGCAGAAGACCCGCAAGAACTGTTCCAGCTCCTGGTTGACGCGTTCGGTCTGTCCGTCGGTCTGCGGGTGGTATGCCGTCGAAGCCGACAGCTTGATACCCAGGAGTCGGTACAGTTCGCGCGTGAATTCGGCGACGAACTGTGGACCTCGATCGGAGACAAAGGCATCTGGGAGACCGTGGAGCTTCCAGACGTGGCGCCGGTAGAGGTTCGCAGCCCCCAAAGCCGAACAAGTCGTGTGCGACGCAATGAAGTGCGCGCGTTTTCCGACCGAATCCACGACGTTCATGATTGCGTCGTGGCCATTGGACTCGGGGAGTTCGGTGATGAAGTCGACCGACACGACATTCCATCGGCCTTCGGGAATGGGGAGCGGCTGCAGCTGTCCGACGGGGAGTTGGCGGCGGGGTTTCGTGCGCAAGCACATGTCGCAGGTGCTGGTGTAGGAACCGATGAAGCGCGACATCTGGGGCCACCAGTAGTTGCGCGACACCAGCTCTAACGTCTTCCAGCGACCTGGGTGACCGGCGACCTTGGAGTCGTGGTGGTGCTCCACGATGCGTCGGCGGAGGTCAGGAACGTTCGGGACATAGATCCGTCCACGGAACGTGAGCAGACCGCCTTCCTCTCCCCACTCGCCAAAGCGAAGGGAGCGACCGGCGATCTTGGATGCCCTGACCAGTTGCGCCGCTTTCGCGACCGCATCCTCCTGTGCGCCATCGCGGTTGCCCTTGCAAATTGCCTTCAGCACGTCATCCTCTTCTCCGACCAATACAAGACCTTCAGTCGCACGAACCGCGAAGAACTCGGGTTTGAGCAGTACGATGTCGGCGTTGTCAGCACTTCCGTCGCCATGGTCGGAGCGGCGCGATAACGCGTCGGGTTTGCCCATGCTACGGCCAGGACGGTGGTGGAGGGCGAAGTCAAAGTTAGCGAGGTAGAGCGACCATCGGGCTTGACGCCGATTGAGTTTCTTCGCGGTGAGGAAGTACTCAAGGTTCTTGTGGTCGGTCCAGATCTCTACCTTGTGCTTTGCGCCTTCTACGAAGTGTCGCCACTCCTCCAGAGACCGGATGATCGCTAGCATCTCCTTGTCATGGATCTCGTAGTTCCGCTCGACGGCATTCAAGCTCTTTGAGTAGAACGCGACGGGGTGCCATTTACCGTCGGACGGCGACTCTTGCGACAGGACCGCGCCCGTCGCGAAGTCAGATGAATCGGCTTCGATGCGGTACGGTCGGTCGTCGTCAGGGAACATGAGAACGGGCCCCGATGTGATCGCTGACTTCAGAAGGCCAAAGGCCGACTGCTCCGACTCTCCCCATCGCCAGGCGACGTCCTTGCCCGTCAGATCGAACAGGGGTCGGGCGTGATGCGAGAAGTCCTGGATGAACCGTCGGTAGAAGTTAGTGAAGCCTAGGAATGCTTGCACTTCCTTCTTGTTCTTCGGCGCTGGCCATTCCAACACTCCAGCGACCTTAACAGGGTCCATCTCCGCTTGCCCTTGCGAAATGATCAGCCCCAGATACTCGATCTTGGTCTGTTCGAATTCGCATTTCTCGGGCTTTAAGAACAACTGATGTTCGCGGAGTCGGTCCAGTACTAATCGCGCGACCCGACGGTGTTCCTCTAGAGTCTTGGTATAAATCAAGATGTCGTCGAGGTACACGCAAACAACACCTTCGGCGATCAGATCGCGGAAAATATCATTCATCATGGTCTGAAATGTGGCGGGGCTGTTCGTGAGGCCGAAGAACATGACGAGCGGCTCGAAGAGACCGCGGTTCGTCCGAAACGCTGCCTTCCACTCGTCGCCTTCCTTGATCCGAACATTGTTGTACCCCCATCGGACGTCCAGCTTGGTGAAGTACCGCGCGCCGCGAAGGTTATTCACCAGTTCGCTAATGAGGGGCAGCGGGTATCGGTTCTTCACCGTGAGCGCATTGAGCATCCGATAGTCCTGTACCAGGCGGAGCGACCCGTCCTTCTTCTTGATGAAGAAGACCGGTGATGCCATGGGCGACTTGGACGGTCGGATACGACCCGTCTCGAGATTCTCTTTGAGGAACGCGTCGAGTTCAACCTGTTCCGCCGGTGACAGCGGGTAGACCTTCGTGCCGGTTGGTGACGCGCCCGGCTCCAGTTCGATCGCATGGTCCCATTGCTTGCGCTCTGGGAGCTCATCGAACGCAACTTTGGAGAAGACATCTTCAAAGTCGTGGAGGTGGGTGGGTACGGCGTCGCGGAACGTTTTGGGCATGGAGTTAGCAGCGTGCGCTTCCGCAAGTCGCTGTGATGTCGTTTGGCTGGCCCGAATATGTTCGGCGGTCGGGGTCGGATGGATCGCGGTCGCGAAGATGCGATCGCCATTCAGGAAGGTCTCCGTCAGGAAGTCGTCGGACTCTGGGTCAGGTTCCTCCAGGATCGGAGTGTAGGGGAGGAACTCGTCGTCATCAGAGTCGTCCTCCACGTACGGATTGGTCGGGGCCCGCAGGTCAGGCTCAATCGTCGGGATGCCATCGGCTCGACAGGCACGGATTGCTGCACGCACTTTGGTACGTGCGCGCCGATCGGCTTTGACCTCATCCTTGCAGGTGTCGCACTGCATCGGACAGCGATTCATCTTCACCTCTTTGGTCTCCCAGTCGATCTCAGGGTTGTGGTTTTTAAGCCAGTTGAACCCGAGGATCATGTCGTGCTTGCCTAACTGGGTGACCCCGAAGACGGCTCGTTCGGTATGACCATTGTATCGCAAGACAGCTTCTACGATGCAAGAGACCGAACCACCTTCGTTGAGGGTGCCGTCTACGTTGTAAACTGGGGACGGCCGACTAAGCACCTTGGTCGTGAGTTTGTGTTTCTCGACGAAAGCGATATTGAGAAAGCTGCCGGTCGCTCCGCTGTCCACTAGCGCAGTGACGGCGTGCGACTCCTGGGTGTCGGTGGTCTCCAGTTCAACGTTGAGCCACAGGGATCTGGGGCAGGGGGAGGCAGCGGCGATGAAGCGACTAGGAAGTCGCTTTTCCCAGCGGGGTAGGCCACGACGCGACGGAGCGATCGGCTTTGCAACTGCGATCGGTGTCGTCGGGTCGGAGGGGTTTTGTACGTCTTTGTCGGTCGGTTCACTCGTAGGAATAGCAGCAATAATAGGTGTATTGGCATATTCTACGGACAGTGGAGCGAACCGATTACGACTAGACAACGGGGGCGTACGTTCCACCCGTTGTGCGATTAAAAACCCTCCTCAGCATCGGAGGTGCCCGCGTCGGCCGACGATGGAGTCTGGTCGGCAGGAACTGCGTCTTTGCGGGCTAGACGCTCCATGATGAGCGACTCCAGCTCGTCGTCGAGCATGTGGCGCACGTCCTAGCGCAAGGGACAGTCACGCGAGTAGTGACCCTTCTTCTTGCACCGGAAGCAGTGGTCGTCGGCAGGTGCGACCCGGTCGCGCATCCGATCGACATCCATCGGGACGCCCAGGGGGAGCGGCCTAGGGGCTGGTGCGATGGGAGCGCGAGGGGCGGGAGGGGCAGAAGCGGGAGTGGGAATGGGAGTGGGGGCAGTAGCGAACGCCCATCGTGCGGCTACGGCGGTGGTTGGGCGGCCGTCCGGCGCCTTTGTCGGGACCATCCGACGGTGGAAGTCGTCCTCCGACCTCATGATGAAGTCTTGAGAACGGGCGATCCTCAGCCACTCCTCAATCTTCTCGTCGTGCGGGCGACCCGTGGTGATGCTTCCCAGTCGCCTCGAAAGCTTTGGGTCCATGCCCCGACGGAATTTGAGGACCAGGTGGCGTCCATCGGGGTAGCCTGCCTTGACCCACAGGGATCGGAACGAGTCGATGTACTCATCGATCGACCGACCGTTCTGGAAGTACGCCGTCGACTCCAAGATGAGCGCGGCGTCAGCGACTTCGTCGAAGAGGAAGAACTCGCCGCGGAAGGTGTCTTCGAAGTCCTTCCAGGCGGGAAAGACGTCCTTGGCGGTTCCGAACTGGAACACCCGACTGACGAAGTCGGCGGCTCGTCCGTGCTGCATGTACGACAGCACCCATACGATTCGGGCGTGGTCGTCGGCGAAACTTCCCCCGCACAAGGAGAAGTAGAGGTTGCAGGCGTTCCAGAACGCGCGACCGCCTGACCGGGCGCCGTCGTAAATGGGAGGGGGCGACGGTCGGAGGTGGTGCGATCCTGATTGCGGAGCGCCTGGCAGCAGAGGGGTCGTCGCAGGCAACGGAGGGATCGTCTCAGGTGGCGGAGGGGTCGTGTCTGCTTCGGGAGCAGCGGGGGTGGGATTGGGGGGTGTCCCCGACATGAGTTTTTCGAAAAGAGCGGAGAGGCGGTCCATAGAGGCCGAGTTGGATGTGTTGGAGGCGGAGAGAGCCGAAATCGTGGCTTCCATATTCGCCAACCGCTCCTCCGTCGTGAGGAAGGGAGAGAACGGTCGTTCGAGCGGCATGTCACCAAATTCGGACATCTCGAAACGGGACTGGGCGGGCGATCAGAGCGAGCGCGCGTTGGACGGTCGCGTGTAGCAGACGCGTGTTTTGGCGCGGAAGCTGGTCGGTCGGCTTCGTCGGGTTTCTAAGAGACACTATTCTGCTGTTAGGGCGACCTTTTAGAGCAGAGCTTAGTCGTACTGGCAAAGGGGAATCCAAAGTTATATTGATGTACTGTAACGAGGTAAATAAGGCTTACCTGGCAAAGGGGAATCCAAAGAGAATAGTGTAAAGGATTCCCAGATGCCAGGGGGCCGGCTATATACAAGTGTGATACATGAGGGCAGGCTCTCCATAGTGTACTGTACATGTGATAATAACGACATGTGATAACCATGACAGGTGATAATGATGAGCAGGTTCCGGATGCTGTCTGATGGTAACCATCGTCAGGATGTCAGGTGATCGGGAATATGAACAGGGAAACGAGGGGAATGACAGGAAGTGAGTAAGGTAAATATGTACACCGACGCTTGGGTCAGAGCGTCGGGGTCGGGATCGCGATCGGTCAGGAGCGAGCGCACGTGTCGGGGAACAGTTGGTGAGCGTCGGAGGGCGTGAACGGGTGTTCCCCTAACAGAGGCCTGGAGCACTGCGAGTGCCCATGCCCGAGGAATATAACGGGGCGCCAAGTATGGAAGAATTCGATACATGGCTATATAGTGTACTCTGCTGGATGGAGATCAACCAGCTTGGGGGACAGGACCGGGAGCGAGAGCGAATCTCGTACGCAGGGATGTATCTCAAGGGTGCCGCCGCTGTGTGGTTTACGGACAACGTCGACGGTATTCACCGGCGACGTCGAGACTGGACGTTCAAGGACGTCATTACCGGATTATATGACCGGTTTATTCATGAAGCATCATTGCAGGATGCTTATGTAGGGTTCGAACGCGCTGTGTATAGCGCAGATGGCGGAATAAATGAATTCTTCCATCAATTAAAGAGATATGTGGAACGGATGGTGATGCCACCCGACCCGTATACATTCAAACGGCGGTTTATGACCGGTATCCCAAGATACCTGCGCAAGGAAATCTTGAACAGGGGATTCACGGCGGAGACGTCGCGAATGCGAGAAATACTCGAAGCCGGGCTCAAAATTGAGCAGGCAAACCGAGTACTTCGCGGATACGATGATTATGAGGCAGTAGCCCGAAAATCATCGGAAAAGAAGGATACCGCTGTAGCGCGGGCTCCAACGAGAACGTATGAGGGTGGGAGCCGACCACCCTACAAGCCGACAGGTCCGGGAGGACAACGGTCAGAACCGAAATCGGACGGTAAGAAACCGCCAGCGACGCCTGTGAAGGGCGTAGACGGAGGGACGAAGCCCTCAGGCGAGAAGCGGCTAGCCTGCTTCGATTGTGGCAGCCTGGAGCATTTTGCGAGAAGCCGCAAGTGCCCCAAGAACAAGAGCAGCACTGCGCGACTGAACGCGGTGCGGGATATCGTGGACGATACGTCGGACACGGAAGTGGCTGGACGCAGCCATGATGTACGATGCGGCAGCGAACGACCAGCAGAAACGGCGCCCGTAGAACCAGAAGAGAGCGAGACGCCCCTTCTGGGGGAGCAATATGAGTCCGAAGGGGAGGACTATGCGTTGGAACAGTACGAGGAGTACGGTTCCGACGACGACAGAGACACAGTCGAACGACTGTGTTTCGGGAGGACCCTCGAGGACGACTCGGGGGATGAGGGACTTCCACTATTAGTGGAAGTCAGCGATAGTGAGTCGGAAGACGAGGGAGAGGCCGCACAGATGTTCGCGGCGAATACAGCGGCTGGGACGGGGACGGGAACCCGACCCATTGTGGTTAAGAAGTCTACACGACTTCTTAAACGTCCAACGCGCAAAGCGCAGGAGCGCCAATGCTTTACGGCATTGGTAGAAATTAATGGGCTGAAGGCTTTCACCCTATTTGACTCGGGATGCACGGCGGAGGCTGTGTCCCCCGAATTTGCCAAAGTGGCGAAAATGAAAGTGCACCAACTGGAGGAAGTGGTGCCATTACAGTTGGGAACGAAGGGTAGTCGATCAGTGATCAACTACGGAACGACAGTCCCAATGAAGTATGAGGCGATAGACGCGCAAGTTTACTTTGATATAGTAAACTTGGATAAATACGACGCCATTATTGGCGTCGCATTGATGAGGCAGCTGGAAATCGAACTGGATTTCCGGCATAACTGTGTTCGGATAAGCGGGAGTCCTGCTCCGACGTTTATGGTCGAGGAGGAGACCCGAGAAATGGCGCGACGAAGCGCATTGAGGCGCAGCGACGCAGGGTATGGTCAGGAATGACTACCGCGGGAAGGCAGAGTGCGCGTGGTCGACGATGTAGACGAGCGACCACGGTATCGGGGACTGGCAACGAGCGAGCCTCTGATAGTGTGTAACGACGAACGGTCGGACACAGACGGGAGGGGGTTGGGCATAACCCCAGAAGAGAAGCCGAGCGAAGGCACGCGGACGTCGGAAGGGCGACGGCGAGTGAGGATCGAGGAGGAGGAGGACGTGGATGCGCCCACTCCGGGAACGGGATTACCGAGGTCATTCCCGGTAATCATGGAGGACGACGATGTGTTGTCGACCGAAGACATTGAAAGAATGGTGGACGAAGCACCCGACATTCTTAGAAGCGGACGAAGCCGCTACCACACACTGAAGGATCTGCGCAAACTCGAGGAGATCGTACAGGAATTTACAAGGACGCGGTACCCGGAACGGGTACCACGGGAAGCAATACGTGCGGTATTCCCGGTAATACCGGAAGTGGATGATCCGTTTACGGATGAGCACGTCAGCGAGTCGCTGCGTGCGGTGACGGACAGACACCAAAAGCGGGTAGCCCAGATGGGCGCCCTTACCGAGGAGGATATCCCGAGATTGCGGGACGCATGGATGGAGTCCTGTAAGGACATCATGAATGGGGTACCGGAGGAACTACCTCCGGTACGAGGGGTTAATCACCACATTAATCTCGTCGACAATGACAAGCAGTACCATTACCACTTGCCACGGTGCCCGGATTCACTTCGGACACAACTGATGGAGAAGATCGCGCGGTACACACGCGCGGGATGGTGGGAGTCGGTGCAGACGTCACAAGCTGCACCAATGCTTTGTATACCAAAGAAAGACGGCCGACTGCGAACAGCAGTCGACAGTCGGAAAAGGAATGCGAACACGATTAAGGACGTGATGCCGTTCCCGGACCAGGACCAGATCCGACTGGATGTGGCACGAGCAAAAATTCGATCAAAAATCGATTTTTCGGATGCATACGAGCAAGTACGCGTCCATCCGCCGGACGTGCGCAAAAGCGCGTTCGCAACTGTGTTCGGCACATTCGTGAGCCACACAATGCAGATAGGGGACTGTAACGCGCCAGCGACGTTTCAGAGAGTCATGACGATGATATTTCGAGACTTTATCGGAATATTTCTACATGTATACTTGGACGACTTGTTCGTATACAGCGCTACGGTAGACGAGCACGAGAAGCATCTCAAGCTCGTTTTTGACAAGATAAGGGAGAACAAGTTCTACCTTAAGAAGGAAAAGTGTGAACTTTACTCCGATAAAGTCGATTGCCTAGGGCATGTAACGACGACAAGGGATTGCACGCGACAGCGGACAAGATGGCGCGTATCCGCGAATGGCGGAGACCGCGAAACTACGGCGATATCCAGAGATTTCTGGGTCTTGTACAGTATCTGGCGCACTTTCTGCCAGATATATCGTCGTATACGACACCACTGTCAGCAATGACACAGAATGGACAGGCCTTCGCATGGAGGCCCATCCACGAGTCATGCTTTCAAGCAATTAAGGACGCGTGTTGCAAAACGCCTGTCCTGGTGCCATTGGACCATAGCAAGGATGAACCCATATGGGTTATCTGCGACGCGTCGGTATCCGGCGTGGGCGCAATGTACGGACAGGGACCGACATGGCAGACATGCAGGCTGGCGGGATTTATGTCCCGCAAATTTACGGATGCTCAAAGACACTATCGTGTGTTCGAGCAAGAGACGATAGCGATACTAGAAGCCCTCCTTAAGTGGGAGGATAAGCTTATAGGGTACCGTATACATGTGGTAACCGACCACAAGGCACTGGAGTTCTTCCAGACGCAGAGGCGGCTATCTAGCCGCCAGACGAGATGGATGGAATATCTATTTCGCTTTGACTTTGACATTCGTTATGTCAAAGGATCACTAAATAAAGTAGCGGATGCGCTGTCCAGATATCACGAGAGTGATGTCTGGGATGACAGATTTACGATGAATGACTACGTTAACGCAGACGTTCGACTCGACCCAAGACACGACGACTTGCCGTGGGATAGGGTACGAGAAGTGGTGGATAAGGTCGTGGAACGACAGATCCAGCAAAAAGTGTTCACGCAGGAGCACAGCAGAATAGCGGTGCTCCGGGATTTGGTGCAAGAGCGAGATGTGAGGGCGGCAGAGCTAGCGGCCGCCGCTGAGAACGGCGACGCGGGGGAGTCGGTCGCGAACAGTGCGGACGACCCCACCGTATTTCAGTCTCGGGAACGCGGAGCGGACCTGAGAGCGACAGTCGAGAACGGGGAGGGGAATGAGGTATTCCTCTCCGCGGTGAAAGCGGGGTACGAGACGGACCCGCTGTTTAAAAAGATAGTGAGCGCACCCGCTCAGCATCCATCCTTTCGGGTAAAGGAAGGACTGGTGTGGGGGAAGAATAGAGGCGGAGAGGAGGTGCTATGCATCCCCTCCGCAAAGAACGGGGCACAATCACTGCACGGGCAAGTAATTGAACGTGCGCACCGAGTAGTGGGCCACTTCGGTCCACAACGTACCGCCGACTATGTGCGACGGTGGTACTGGTGGCCACGACTTCAGCGTGAAGTCGAGGCGTTTTGCGCGTCCTGCCAGACGTGTATAACGACGAAAGGAGAGTACCGAGCACCGGCGGGGCTGGTGCACTCGTTACCGATACCCACGAAGCCATGGGAGTCGATCGGGATGGACTTTGTAGGTCCGTTCCCGGAAGTGGATGGATACAACTACTTGTGGGTAGTGGTATGCCGGATGACGTCCCAGGTGCACCTAGTACCACTAAATACGAGAACGACGGCGTCACAGCTGTCGTGGATTTACATGAGGGAGGTAGTGCGACTGCACGGTCTCCCGAGCTCGATCGTATGCGACCGGGACCCCAAGTTCACATCCAAGTGGTGGAAGGAACTACACCGACTGATGGGGTCGACGCTATTGATGTCTACAGCGTTCCATCCTCAGACGGATGGTGCCACAGAGAGGGCGAATCGGTCGATCGCGCAGATCATCCGATCGTGTATACGACCAGACCAGAGGGACTGGGTCGTAGCGCTGCCGATGGTCGAATTCGCAATTAATTCGAGTATTAGCGCGGCAACGGGGTTCGCCCCGTTTGAGGTTAACCACGGTTATATGCCAACGGTGATGACGAAGATCGACCCGGGGACGAAAGCGCCACCGGGGGTTCAGGAGTTCGCAGCGAATGCGCTGCGAAACATGGCAGCGGCGCACGATGCGATTATCGCGGCACACACATTTCAGCGACACCACGCGAACACGCGGAGGAGACCTGATCCAGTGATAGGTAAGGACGACCTTGTCTATCTATCAACGGATAACCTGTCCCTACCATCCGGGAGGGCGGGTAAACTACTACCTAAATACGTGGGCCCGTACAGGGTCCTCGAGGTGTTTCCGGAGACGTCCAACTATGTGTTGGAGTTACCAGAAGCTCTTAGGAAGCGCAGGATACACCCGCGTTTCCATATATCGAGGATTCGCCCACATCAGGCGAATGACGACGCTCTGTTTCCTAACAGAGCAACGCCGGAGGCCTATGATTTTGGGGCCCCCGACGAAACCGAATACTATGTCGACGAAATTGTCGGGCATCAGTGGACCGGGAAGGAGGTGTCCTTCCTGGTCAAGTGGACAATGGGCGACTCTACATGGGAGCCGCTCAAGACATGTGAGGAGCTCGAAGCGCTGGACAGCTACCTCGAACTCATTGGGGTGAAGGACTGGACAGCCCTTCCCCGGCGGGCGACGGTGACGACGCGCGCTAAGACGGGGGCGCGACGAATGGCGTCGAGACATACGGCCCGCGAGGGCGCAGTCACGGGACCGAACAGGTCTCAGAGTGGGAAGAAAAAACCGGCATAAGCCGAGCGTCACAAACACGACAGTGTGACGTGTTGAGATTTTTTCTTCAGCACCATCAACCGATGGAGCGACCACCGCGCAATGACCGACCAGACAGGCCGGACCACCCAATGGGTGGTCCCGATAACAACGACAACGCGAGGGGCGGAAGAGAATTCCGTCCCAGAGACAGCCGAAGGGATGGGGAGCGTGACCGAAAGCGGTCGCGATCCCCAACGAGAGGACGTGAACGGTCCCGAGAGAGGGATAGCGGTGGCAGATACCTGTCGCCGCAACGAGAGAGTGGGAGTGGCCGCGCGCGAGAGCGCTCACGGTCAGTGGAACAAGCAGCGAGCGCAAGCGAGCTGAGGTGGACCTACAATGAGCAGGTCAACCTGATCAGTCACCCGAGAGGGTGTACGACGTGCACGGCGTATGCAGCGCACATGCTGATGGATTCCATCACGGAAGCGGAGGGCTTACAGAGAGCCCACCGCAAGCAGAAGGAACATATTAAGAGCGCCGACTTGGCAGCTCTTAAGGTTGAGAGGGAGGACTTGCGCAACAAGTTGCGGTCCTTCGATACGGATTATCGACGCTTGTGCGCCGATTATGATGAGCTTCGCGAGCAGTTCTATGCTCGCGAAAACGAGTGTAGGGAGCTGCGCGGGCAGTTGGAGGCTCGCGACAAGGAAGATGGAGGCGGGAAGCGAAAGCGCTCCCGCACCGACGACGGTGAAACCATCGCGTCGTACGAGGCAGGACCGACATCGTCGAGACTGTCTCCAGCGAGTCAGCTGCCGGTCAGACTACCGGCAGAACATGAGGATACAGACGCCAGTCATGGCGACTATATGGATATCGACGTGGGGACGTACCCGACCCCTGTCGAGGCGTACGGGGTATCCGCGCCCGTCGGGGCGCAGAATACGACGCCGGCCATTCGTAGGCCGGCGCCAGTCAACCTGGTGGCGCCGTTGGGGTCTACGGACCACATCAGGCTACCCGGCGGGGCTCATCTGAGCGCCGTCGATCATACGCTCCGATTTGGGAAGCGAGCGCAACGCGCCGCCGAGAACGAGCGAATGGGGCTGCCTCCCCCGCGGATGGGGATGCCTGCAGGAGGAACCGGGATGCCCGCGTCAGCGGGAGAGCTGGAGGCTTGGATAGCCGCAGCCAATATCCCAGGCAACGAGTTTGCGTTGCAGCGAATGAAAGCATTCGTTGCAGTCTGCCAGCAGATTGCAGACGCCAACCGCACGGAGGTGATGCGGTCGGCAATGACACAATGGCGACTCCCTACATGGGCGAAGGCAAAGCAGGCTGCCGTGACGGCGAAGTACGCCGTGGGCAAGGGGCCGAAACCTGTGAAGGTTCCGAACCCGAACTATGGTGACCCAACGGAGACCTGGGCAGCATGGTTGTACCGGAATCGGGCAACCATCATTAACAATGGCCGACCCCAGTATCCGGGGACGGTAGTAGGACCTGGGGGAGAGTCCTTGACGCACATTCGCGGCATGAACATCATCATGCCACGCGCGCCGAGGCGTGTGGCCGACCTGGCGGCAATGAGGAATCGAACTCGATTCCTCCAAATGGCCTGTGAGTTGATGGGTACAGTGAATCTGTACCGCAACACGCTGCAATTGCTCGGAAGGAGCGTTGCAGAAGTCGAGACAGTCGAGCGGTTCGCACAGCCGCTCGACAATGTGACGATGGAAGACATCGCCGCATTTTTCGCTCAACAAGGAGTAAGCGTCGAACGTTTCGTCGACGCTCAGCCTTTCAGGATGGAGTGGCTCCGGGATTACCAGGGCGGCCACACCGAGGATCCCGAGGCCAGTGCCGTGTTTTCACGGATGGCCAACTATGCCTTGACCCAGCATGACTGGACTCAAGACACGTTGCCGGGGGAAGCGACGTGGTGGTATCCACCATCACGACGAACTAACGTGCCAGTAGCTGGCGCGAGTGGAGTATCGACGATGTCGATGTCCAGTATAGCAGGGTCATCGGCCGTAGGGTCGGTGACCGCGTCAAGAACACCGTTGACGGTGGCACACCAGTTGACGGCGGGAGTCCGGGCGGCCCTGAACTATGGGTCATCCGAGGCCGGACCCTCGGGGTCAGGCGCGGGGCCGTCGGGAAGTGCGACGACCTCAGGAGTAGCAACAGCGGCGGCGGTATCGGCGCCCACACCAGGTCTCGGGGCTGGGGTGGGCAGTGTAAGCGAAGGGCCACCCGCAAACGCGGGGGGGCCCAGTGACCAGATGCAGGGGACTGGCGGAGAGGTGCCAGACGACCCCATGGATGGCTCGGTCTCAGGGCGAGCACCGTCGGGGTTGGAGGACGGCGAGGTGGAGGGCACGGCGTGAGGGGCGGGACGACAGTACCGCCCGCGAAAAAAAAAGAAAAAAAAAATTTCAGACATATAAAAGTATATGTCTATAGCCATAGAGAACACGATGGTGGACTTACACAAGTCTACTATCCAAACAACGGAAACCTTCTGGTAATGCACGACCATCTTTGTTATGCGTATATAAATGTCCTGTACAGTTTATGCTTAGATAATCCTTTGCACCTTCACCCTGTACACGTACTTAGCAGAATCCCACAGATTGGTCTAGCTTAACGTGTCTGGTGTCTCGCAAGGATCCCCCAACCCCGTACAACCGTTACACTTTTTTAAGCTACCCAGCTTTGCTATCTGCTTAACTGCTCTCTATCGTCGACGTCGACTCGCTTATCAGCGCCATCACCATCACCACAACCCTGAAACGAAGATCTATCTGCGATGGATCCAAACCGAGCGCCACCGAGCGCTACCAGCTCTGAAAACACACCAACAATACAATCTATCGTCGATCCGCCAGTACCGCGACCACCTATAGCCTATGTGCCGCCTCAACGTCGTTCGGACGAAGTCGGGCAAGGTGTAGCAGCAGCAGAGGGACCAACAGCGGTAAGTAGCCTGGAGCTACTATCAATGCACGCCACAGAGCGCCCAGCCGCAAGGTTAGGCACTCTGGGGGTCGAAACTGCTGAAGATGCGAGTCTTAGACATGCATCGGACGATGGCCCCGTACGATTGGCTCTGCAACAAGCGTACGCCGCGTACGCCGCATCCCCGGCCCCCACTGCTGTGCCACAGTCTTCGGTACAAGCCCCGGTACACGCCAACACGGATAACCAGTCGGTTACGAGTGCGTACCTTCGACGACGGGCGTTATCGCCTGTCAGCTCGACGGCAGAATCGGACACCGGGACCCTGAACATCTTCAGGTTCTCGCCCCTCCTCAAGCGCCAGGTGCACCTCTACTGGTCAGAATACCAGTCGATGGTCCCAGACGCTAGTCAACGTACTCAGATGAATGAGAACGCGCTAGGCTCCGCCTACGTACACTGTGCGATCATGGACACGGAGCCTGATACGAACAGTATCGAATTTGTAAAGCTAGTTATCGAAGGCATTCGCTTCGAAATAGATAACTACTCTATGGCCACTGTCTTGGAAGCATCGAGGTCTTCGACACCGAAAGCTCCGCAAGCAACAGTAGGAACGACACAAGCAGCCGACAGCATCGGCCCTGTGATCACCACGCCTGTAAAAATCGAGGATCGTGTGGATGAAACACACGACGGCGTCAAACCGATTGAGGAAAGGCCTGCGCCTGCTCAAACACTACGGTTCACGACTGAGACATCACCGCCTGTGATACAAGTCCCTGGGAATGCATCCCGTCGATACCCAATGGCAGACTCGTGGGCAGACAGAGTCGCCCTCCAGCGCGAGCGGGATCGAGACTTGCAGCAACAGGGTCATTCGGTTTACGATGACCAGGGAGTGATCTTTATCGGACGTCAGCCCGTTGACCAAATGAAGAGCATTTATTTCGAGTCGATTGGACAACCTCACGAACAGGATAATAATGTGCAGAGTGCCCCCTACGATGAGCACCTGCAGGGACGTGATCAACAGCAAACATTTGCTAGAGATCGACCTCCTCATGAGACTCCCGTAGTTCGTACGCATTTTACCAATGCTCGTGGACGCGGTAGGGGAATGAGCGTCGTGAACCCTATATCCCGAAACCCAGGTAGATCAAGTGAAACCCCTGGGCATGGGTTCTCGATGCCTCCGCAAGTGCGGTCAACTTCCCGAAACCCTGGAGTCGCTGAAGCCGTGGAACAACACCGAGATTCTATGCATGTACGCTTGAAAGCGCTGCTAGAAGAACAACTCGGTACACCCCTGCAACTTCCCGAGGGTAGTAAATTGAGGCGATCTGACGCGTCCAAAACTATAACTCCATACGCTGGAGGAACCAAGTTTAGCGACCTTGAAAGGTGGCTAACGGACGTGTGCGTTCATTTAGCCGCATGCCAGTATGGTGGCGACGAACGCGACCGTGAACGCGTGCTCGTTGTACCAGAGTTTCTCAGAGGAGAAGCTAAGACATGGTACCAGCGCCACGTCGTTCATGTAAACCGTCGTCAACGCCATTGGACGTTTGAAGACGTCATTCTTGGATTGTATGATCGCTTTGTACAGCCGTCAACAATGCAGGATGCACGAGAGGACTTCTACAATGCTACTTATAATGAGAGCATCGGAGTTCAAGGGTTTTATGACGAGCTCATGGACCACGCACAAAATATGGCTGTGTTCCCAGATGAATACACCGTGCGTGATACCTTCCTGGAAGGTATACCCAAAGATATGCTCGTCGCCCTAATTAAGGAAGGTGGATTGTCACCTGAGATAAATACAGTCGATGAGTTTGTCTCCGAGGCGAAGGCGTATGAGTCTGCCTCTAAGACAGCTGCGCACTACCTTGCTCGAAACTCACGCCGTCGCTCGCGCCGGAATCCCGAAGTAACATCTTCGAGGCCCCGCGGAGGTGGGCGAATCGGTACCACTTTCATTCGCAAGTCCGCCTTAGCAGGAGGACTACACGCGAGAGTGGTGGCTACGCCACTGCGTGGACGAGGAGGAAAGGTGGGAGTGCAAGCACGCCCCGCCCGAACTCGGGTGCGCCACCCAATAGACAGTTGGAACGCCCCCAACTGCATTCATCTCCGACACCGAATCCGTCACCAGCGGCAGATGTCATCTGCTACAAATGCGGAAAGAAAGGTCATTACTCGAGAGAATGTAAACAGAAACCGTACCCCGTGCGTGCTCAGATACGAGCAGCTCGGACCGCAGTTGATGAAGAGGACGATGATTCGGAAATGGATCAGGAGAATGAGGCTGATGACGAGAGTGGACATACCTCTGCTAATGAAGTGGATAATCCACCTGAGTCGTTGGTAGACAGCGACAGCGATGAACTCATTGAGGTCGATGTCTATGATAATGACTACTACTCCCGAGACAGCGAGACTGAAGTCCTGAGGGCGATAACGGCATTACCGTTGGATGAAACTCGCCAGATAAAGATGCGCAAAGTACATCTTCGCGCATCGAAAGTAGCTAAGGCTCGCCCAGCGCATAAGCGCGATGACAAGGAGTGTTTAGCCACATATGTCAATGTAGGCGGACACGACACGTGGACGCTATGGGACTCGGGTAGTACAACTACGGGTGTAACCCCGGCGTTTTCCCAGGTAGCGGGATTGCGCGTGTTCCCGTTGGACGCGCCAATAACGCTGCAATTGGGAACGATTGGAAGTCGCTCGACAGTGAACTTTGGGTCTGATGCGTTAGTTAAAACACACGGATCTGAAGAAATGCTGTATGTCGATATAGCAAACTTTGACCGATATGATATGATTATCGGTACACCGTTTATGCGAAAGCATGGAGTTATCCTTGATTTCGCGACGAATACAGTTGTGGTCAACAGTGTATCAACCGAAGCCACGAAGGTAGACCTCCGGGATACTGATGGACGGCTGCGCCGCTATCGTACCACGGATAAACCCCGGGATTGACTCCCACGAGTCACAGTAGAAGACGTTCCGGAGGAAGAGGTGCACAAAATGCATAGTCTTCCGTCGGACGCGCCATGTCTACTGATGAGCGAGGAAGAGTATATAGATACTCTTCAGGGGGAGAAAGGGTCAACCGAGTATGAAAAGAAAGACAAAACGCACAAAATGCAGCACAAAGAACCCAAATCTTCGCAAATCGATAATTTGGATAGCACTGAGGAGAAGGTAGAATTACCGGAACCACAAGTGTCGCCACAAGTGGCGCAGGAGAAACCCAAGCGAACATTTTGGGATCGATCTGTATCACATCCGCACGTCGATTGGGCGTACGATCCTCGAATGCCATTTGAATGGAACGAGGTAATTGTGTCCATGCGTGCATATACGCGAGTCCAAGCGCCTCAAGGCGAGATATATCGCAATGCGCGCCCAGACGAGATATCCGAACCGTCAGTATACGTCGGGACAATAGCTGGTAGTACTACAGGAAGTACGCCACAGTCACGACAAGTACGACTGGAAGTACCAGACGAGATGGAAGAACGGATACAAGCCCTCCGCGATAGGTATGAGAAACCAACCACGGAAGGGAAGCGACGAAAGGATGGGAATACAAAAATCAAAAGTAAACTCACTACTGAAGATTATCCCCGCCTACGTCAGCAATGGCATGATGAATTCCAAGATATGGTGAACGGAACTCCTAACACGTTACCACCGTGGAGGGAAGTTAACCATGAGATTCATTTAATTGATGAGAATGCACGGTATCACTATCACTTACCGCGGTGCCCAAATTCGCTGAGAGAAGAATTCCACGCGAAGATAAACCGCTATGTGGATGCTAAGTGGTGGGAGCCACGGTCCGTCAGCCAAGCAGCCCCACTACTGTGCATACCGAAGAAAGATGGTTCGCTACGAACTGCACTAGATGCACGTCAACGAAACGATAACACCGTGAAAGACGTGACACCACTACCCGATCAAGAAATTATTCGGGAAGATGTGGCACGGGCGAAGATTAGATCAAAAATTGATCTAACCGACGCCTATGAGCAAGTGCGTATACGACCAGAGGATGTACATAAAACAGCCTTTGCGACTATCGCCGGCACCTATGTCAGCAATATAATGCAGATAGGTGACTGCAACGCACCTGCCACATTCCAGAGACTCATGACGTCAACCTTTCGAGACTTGATTGGTAGATTCATGCATGTCTACCTGGATGATATCTTTATCTTTTCAGAATCGATAGAAGAGCATGAGAAACACCTACGAATAGTATTCGAGAGACTCAGAGCTGCTTCTTTGTATCTGAAATGGAAGAAATGCGAATTATACGCTGAACGCGTTGATTGCCTTGGACACATTATCGACGATCGCGGTATACACCCTGATGTCGATAAACTAAGCCGCATACGCGAATGGCGAACACCGCGATCATATAATGATATTCAGCGGTTCGTCGGACTAGTAAATTACTTGGGTAACTTCCTACCTGATATTACTGCGTATACGGGACCCCTCATGTCCATGACGCAAAACGGGTTGCCGTTTCATTGGAGACCGATCCATGATCGGTGTTTTCAAATGATAAAACAAATATGTTGTAGGACACCAGTCATACAGCCTATAGACGTTAAGAATAAAGACCCTACATGGCTTATATGCGATGCCTCGAAGACCGGCGTCGGAGCCATGTACAGCCAAGGACCCACTTGGCAGACATGTCGGCCCGCTGGGTTCATGTCGAAGAAGTTCACGAGCGCTCAGCAAAATTATGCTGTACACGAGCTCGAAACTCTTGCGATTCTAGAAGCCCTATTAAAATGGGAAGATAAATTGGTTGGTTACAATATCCATGTAATCACAGACCATAAAGCGCTAGAGTTCTTCAAAACTCAAGTAAATCTGTCACCGCGTCAACGACGCTGGAACGATTATATGTCTCGGTTCACCTTTGACATTACATATGTAAAAGGAGAACTGAACAAAGTAGCTGATTGCTTATCCCGCTACTTTGAAGGAGACGCACCTAATGAGGTGCAGAGTGTCAACGACTATGTACGCGCTGATGCGCGAATAGATCCAGACGGAGAGGATCTCCCACCTTCACGACTGCAAGAAGTGGCTGAACGAGTTATTGAAATTCGAGCCATGCAGGACGTGGAAGTGAGGCGTAGTCGCCGCCTCCAGGAACGGCGTGAGGATCGAGAAATCGAAGCCGCCATCCTGGAAGAGTTTCAGCAACCTACCGTACAGTCTGAATCCTCGACCGGTCAACAACCGGATGGGGCTCCTTCAGAACGCGAACAAACATTGGGCGAGGCATTGTTTCAACAGCCCGCACCTGCGCTGCGTCCAGACCTACACCCACGGAATGGCGATGCTTCATTCCTGGAAGTAGTACGGAAAGGTTACAAAACCGATAAATTGTTCACGGTAATAATGGACAAACCCGGTGAATTCACGCATTTTACACACCGAGATGCGTTAATTTGGACAACGAATCCAGCCGGCGTAGAAGTTCTATGTGTTCCTCGTGATCGTAAATTGATCACTCAACTCATAGAACAAGCACATACGTCCGTTGGACACTTTGGAGCCCAGCGTACCACGGAATACCTCCGACGCTGGTACTGGTGGCCCACCATTACCGCAGAAGTTCGCAAGTTCTGTCTAACTTGTGAGTCATGTCAGCGAGCCAAGGGTTTGAATCAAAAACCTGCTGGCAAAATACATTCGCTACCAGTGCCCATTAAACCATGGGACTCCATTGGAACGGACTTTATAGGCCCGTTCCCTGAATCAAAAGGCTATAATTACCTGTGGGTTATTATGTGCCGCATGACGAGCATGGTGCATTTAATTCCAGTACATACACGCATGACTGCGTCGGAATTGTCCTGGATATACATGCGCGAGATTGTTCGTCTGCATGGTCTTCCTAGTTCCATCGTGAGCGATAGGGACTCGAAGTTCACCTCCAAATGGTGGCGAGAACTTCACAAGATCCTTGGATCGAAACTGCTCATGTCCACATCGTTTCATCCTCAAACGGATGGACAGACTGAGCGTGCAAACCGCAGTATCGGACAAATATTCCGTACTGTGGTGCGCCACGACCAGAAAGACTGGGTCGATCGCGTAGATATGACCGAGTTCGCACTTAATGCGAGTATATCGGAGACAACCAAATACGCGCCATTCGAACTCAACAGCGGATACA